>JAEQBH010000532.1:0-629744 GCA_016808115.1 Tetrastigma voinierianum | reverse complement strand
TCGTAGCACTAGTAGAGTGCCAAAGTACTAATCGTAGATGTGCCCGCTCACGTAATGTATGTCGTAGCACTGCCAGGAGTGCCACACCAACAGGTGCCTACAGACCACACATTTGGTCTTGCATACGATTATATGCCGTAACTTCGCTATGATTATTTTTAATCCTATTAGCAACCAGGTCAATAATAATGTTCGCTAAGCTTCGGGCGGGTGAGGTAGAGAACATTTTTCATATAACTTTTATACTTATATGAACTCTTTCATTCACTTATTAGGATCCTCATTAATCCAATGGATGATTGTTAGAATTAACGGAAGAGAGAAACAAAAAATGTGATTCTTGCAGTACGCCCAGGGCAAAGCAATGCCACGCCAGGGCGGAGAGGTTCCGCCTGAGGCTGCACTACCACGCCCTAAGCGGACCAAAAAGTGCAAAAACTCAGCCTGCCCGCCTAGGCATAGTGACCCGCCAGGTCTGTTCGACGCCTGAAGGCGAGCACTCCCACGCCTTAGACGTAGGGTGGCGAAAGGTAATCCAGAAATGGCCGCATTTGGCCTTTTTCAATTTAAATTTCTCCAAACCAAAACTCAAACAATCTATATAACACTTCATCCATAATAAAACCAAAACATTTCTAATAGGATTTTTCCAAACACACTCAACAAAAGTTCCAAACATGATTTCCAAACCTGATTTCTTCTTCTTCTCCTTCTTCTTTCTTTCTCCTCCACCATAACCCTAGTTTCAAATCACAATGAGAAAATCCTCTCTCACAACACCATGTTTAATCATCTCAGCCTGAGTCACTGTCCATTTTTGCTATTGTCCTTCATCTTTCTATTATTTGCAAATCAACTTATCAAATTCTTATAATAACATATACTCTTTTACAATGGACTTTAGAATCCTCATTTTATAATTTACTAATTTAATTTATACTTTCTCTAGTCATAAAAATATAACTTTTACTTATGTTATACCCAAACATGTAATAATAAACTACTAGGGTACAATTTAAAAGTGGCACAAGGAGCTTTGTTTTAAGATAGAAGATGCCGAGAAGGTTACGCCTCTATGCTAAGGCGGCATCCAGCACTACTAAGAGTCCCTAGGCAAGGCCTAGTCTTGATCTAGATACTAGGAATGGAAGGCAAAGGAGGGCTTTGAGAAGACAAAAGGTGCAGAAAAAGAGAGAGACGAGGCTAAGGAGGAAGCTCAGGTTGCCTGCTTAGCAGCTGATGCAATGAGCGACGTGAGGGCAAAAATTGAGGGTGACCTAGCTAGGGTCAAAGATACTTTGAAGGTTGCGGAGGAAGCTAGGGCGGTAGTCGAAGAGGCTAGGCGTAAGGCCTGTGTAGTCCGAGGTCGCCTCGACTGCAGGTTGATTGACTCTCTCTCGCCAGGCTTGGGACACGCGACGAGGTGTCTTCTCCAATCTCTGCCAATAAGGACAAGGAGGCTGCGGAAGAGGAATACCGTAAGGCTCTTAAAGGTGATTACGCTCATGGGTACGCAGAAGAGCCAAAAGAACATATGTGGAGACCACCCCAAAGGTCCCAAGGATGCTTGACTCGCCGACCCGCTTTCCTCTGAGTTATCAGAACCCCAGGTGCCCCTTGTCCGTGGTCGCAAGGCCACTACAATCAAGTTCCTCTGAAGAGCGCCAAGAGCCAGTGGAGATTGCTACTGCCAAGGACCATGGCAAACTCTAAATTCCTCTTTTTCCCTTTTTACTTAATTACAATTTGTAAAGGCCTTGGCCTCTACGCCACCCATTTCCCAGGGTACTCTCTCGACACCATTGTGCTTTAATGAAATACACCTTTTGTCTACTTCTACTGCTTTTTTTTTTTTTTTTTTACTTCACCTAATCGCCGCCAAGCCTCACATTTGGCTTGGTTGTTACCATTTTCTTTCATTGTGCAACCCCTTTCATAATTCCTGGTTAGATGGTCGTTTAGGGACACTCGCAATGCTAAGCCAGAGCTTTGGTATACATCGCTTGCTGCCTGAAGGCAAGGCTCCATCTTAAGCCTTAGTGATAGTCAACAGGCTATGGACCATCTTGGTCATACCATAGTGGTGGAGGCCTTGTCTCGGATTTTTGGGAAGTGCCACAGATTAAATCCTACGCCTAGTCCACTGGGAGGTGCCAGACTACAGTCAGGAGTTGCCATGAGCTTTAATGGAACAATAATATAAATATTGAGTGAGGGTTTAAAACACGGTACTCTGACAATGAAAATATCTTCAAACTTAGTATAAGATGGAAAGACTAGAAAATTAATGTAGACGTAAAGCATGCCGTGGTGTGAAGGTGATTGCCACAAAGAGTATGGTAACACACGCTGTCCCATCATTGTCATGGTGCATGATTTTATGTTGGGCGTTTAAGGCATACGCGATCGTTTCACTCCTTATATAGTATCCATTTTTGTAAATGCTATCCACAAAGCCTTTCGCTTGTTCCGATTTCTCTTCCTTTCTATACTGTGAATTGGCATGAGTATGGGAGCCATGAAGAAGACCGGTCAGAGGGCCTCTGTGAGCCATCTTTCACCTATGGTTGTAGGGGTGTTGTGCCCACCATTGGCCATCCGTGTAGACCGTAGAGGTTCCAGATTATATGCTTGACTCCTCCCACTTTTCTTCTAGAGGCGCGGGCCTTCAGTGCCTCTGCTCCTCGGCATCTCGTGCTAAGTAGTCGCTTCTGGGAGCACGTAGAGAGGTGCACAGTCCCGGCAGAGCCCTCTCGGGGATTTAAAATGAACATCCACAAAGGTGGCCGCACTTTTCTTCCTCATTTTCTCCGTAGTGGCCCCTATATGGTTGCTTTTCCTCTTTTTTCCATAGTTGCCCTAATATGGTCGTTTCTGGACATATATCATAGAATAATAATGCTTTGTGCTTGTTTACGAGATGTAATTTTTTGTAACGGGCCTAATATGGCCGCTTAGACATATATCACTGTGTAACTAATTACGCTTATCGCATATTTGTAAGATATAACTTTTGTAATTCTTAAGCAAACGAATTTCGACTAGGATCGATGCTTCAGAGACACCGTGGTTAAGTTATATCCAGCTATGCCTCGATTAGGGCTCCAAATTCTTGATGGTGAGCCAAGTGTTGTGGCGTGCCCCAACATACCCACTAAGGACACCTATTGCCTTAGTGCTATGCATGGCATGCACCAAAGCCAAGGATCATGCTGTACGCTTAAAGTGCCAGAGGTATTGTTCTCAAAGATGGTCTTTGAGAGGCAAACAGGTCATATATGCCACGATTTTGGTCTTTTTGAAAGTGTCACAGAGATCACCCTGCAGGGACTATGAGTGCTAGAAGGCTAAGAGCCACAAATTGTCTTTGAAAGTGTCACAGATATTAGCCATATTCGAACTTTTTATGCAGTGCCAACAGTTAAGAGTCATAGTTGGCCTTTAAAAGCAGATATTAGTTTATACTGACTTTATGAAAAGCACAAAGCAAGAGCCATAGTTTCAGATTGAAAGTGCCAGAGGATACCAACCATATTAGAATTTCGTGAAAAGGCGCTAAAATTTCACAATATTTTAAAGCCACTTTATTGAATATAATACTTTAAAGGAAATTTTTACTAGTAATACCTCGATGTGTGTGGCATTCAACATTCTGCAATGAGTCCCGTCTACTTATTCAACGCGGTATGATCCAACCATTCTGACTCACACCATACGCCCTTCCCAGCTTAGTTGGAACTTCCGCCACTGCCAGGCCAGGTTTTCAAAGACGCTTCAAGACTGCATTCCGCCTCGGGAATGTTCCGCGATTTTACCCACTGTTGTACAAGCTTACCGCCATCGGTATGACGCTATACGCATAGCTATAGCTTCACGCAGCTCGCTCACTATATCCGGTACCTTAATACGCTCTTCTGCATTAGCCTTTCAAGAATTTCACTCGAAGTGTGGGCATCCCACTGGGGATTATAGCCTCCATCTCGTAAGTAAGGGCGAATGGCGATATCCCAATTGGTTTCCGGCTGGTGGTCTTGTAGGCACATAGAACTCGTGGTAGCTCATCTACCCATTTTCCTTTGGTCGAATGCATATGCTTTTTCAAAGCTGTTAGGAGAGTCTTGTTAGACGATTTTGCCTGGCCGTTGCTCTGTGGGTATTGTGGGGTTGAATAATAAGCTCTGATTTTCAACTCACAAGAAAGCTCGTGATACTCCCGTTATCAAATCTGTGGCCCATTGCTCACTACTATCGACAAAGGGTATTCGAACCGACAAACAATGTTCTTCCACACAACTTAGACGACATCTTTGTCTTTAATCGAGGCGAATGCTTATGCTTCTACCCATTTGCTGAAATAGTCTACTACTAGTAATAGCTTCTTCGCGCAGTACGAATGTGCAAGGGCCCAACCTGCAAATCATCAGCGAAGGCCAAGGGCTTGTTATGGTTGTCGTGTTCCGAGCCTACTGCTTGCTGGCCTTTGTTAAAATATAGACTAAACCTCACCGGATGACTATATGAGTCTTACAATTTTCCCCAACCATGTCAAATCGAATCGAAGCTGCTTAAAAATGAATAAAACCGAGATTTATGTTCTTAATTATAATTGGTTTATCTATGACACCTGGCACAGGCCATACAAAGAGTAAAAATGGGATGTGTAAGTCCAGAGATATTCAAAGATTGACAAGAATTTGAAATCAACTATCTTAACTACTCAAGATCCACACTATTTGCACCTCCTTGTAATGGTTTGAAAACTGGAATTTAAAAGACAAGATAATCCTATATTACATTCCTCCAATTAAAATAAAATTTGAATTCAAACAAATAAAATAAACTGAATTGAATCATTCTTCTCGCTAGAAATGAACATCACAAGGAACTGGTCATGGGAATACTAATTTCTCGCATTATAATCTATCATTTTCTTCTTACCTCCGATTTTGATCTGGATTTGTCAAAGATGTCTAATAATGCAGCTTGGATTTCTCCATATTTCACTAATTAGAGGTCCCTGCTTCTTTCAAAGCCATGGATCCAATCAGTTACTTGTATTTAGAACATTCTTTATAAGATCTAGGTATTTTTCTCTTTCAATACTTCATACCCATTTCTTAAGACCAGATTTCAGATCCCAAGTCCGCCATCAAAACCTCTACAAATCCTGGCCGATGACTCCTCCTTAGATACGATGGATTTCTCCTCTATTCCTGATTAGATTTCAAATAACACAAGATCAAGATATCTTCACGATTGCTGTGAAATCTCTTATTATTTAAATTGATAAATAATCCCCTTCAACTTCAACTATGAGTGAATTGAAATTATCAAATGAACACTCAGAGCTCATTAGTTCTTCACTAGTAGTCTAACATACCCACAATTTGAATGTTCCAAACTCTCAGGAATTTCCATCTCTGTGTCACTTAGAGGGCCTCCTGAAAATCGAGAGGATACGCCTTCTTTGAAGTGGTATCACATTGCACATCTGAACAAAATCATCTGGTGAACAACATCAAATCAACAAACTTAACCCAGAAATTCTATCTAATTTGCGTTAAAAGACTATAACTGACAACAGGTCTAATTCAGTGGAAGTTGCGCTTCTCAAAAATTGAATCAGAATAAACAATGGAGTATTGATCAAGAACGTCCACTGTAACTGTAATAAAATGAAAGAACTAAATTCTAGAAATTGCCTAGACTTCATTGGTTTCTGATATAATCGAAAGAATAGAATTACTTGATCTAGCTTCACAATTCCAAATAGTTTGCTGGTTCAGATCCAGAAAAGAAAAAAAAAATCAAACGATTCTAACTAATCTAATCTAAAATTATACCAGTGAGTCTTCGTCAACCCCCCAAGGATTTGGGTTCCGAAAGAGTTGCTTTCTCCTTACGCAAAGACGCCTATATACATTTTCAAAGAATCGCCTGATCAAGGCCGCGTGGATTTCCCAAACAGCCTGGCCTACCATTGTTCAGTCGTGACTCATGTTTCTCCGTCGCCACTTGTTAGGTCTGTCGTGTCCTCTAGAAGCTTGTCGTAACATTCTTTTGCCTTGTTTTGCAATATCGAGTCGCCAATTCGATGTCCTCCTGGCCATGACATTGTTCTTGTAGTTTTCTTTCGCTTGGTTGTCGCGACATGAATTCATGCTATTTGCTTTAGTTAGCATTTTTCTTGAGAATCATTATGTCGCAGTCATGGGATTTGGAATTGCTACGTGACCACATGTTTAGTTTCCGAGATGACTCATTGCGACTCACATTTTCTTGTTTCCATTTGCGGTCACAACCACAATTCCATGTCAGCGACCGGGCTTTTCTTCCAGAATTAATTTCAGGTTACAATTTCATTCTCTCACAAGACACCGTTTCTCGTTGCTGGGCTAATTTCTGATTCTCGAGCGACAACTTTTCCGGGTCTCCAAGTGTTTGTGTCACGAATAATACTCTTCAAGTCGCATGGCTTTTTCTTCCTTAGTTGACTACGTGTCACGACCTGATTCCGTCACACGACCATCGTTGCTGTACCACTTGATTCTCACAGCACAAATTTTTCTGGTCTCCAAGTGTTTGTGTCGCGACCACAATTTCATGTCCCAACCTGACTATCTTTCCTTTTACCGACCTCATGTCGCGACTTCAATCGGTCTCCGTTTCAATGTTTGCTGTTACTTGAATTTCATTTTCTTCTCGATTTTTGCTAGAATTGCATTTTCTTTCTAATAAAATATGTAAAATATAAATTTGCAAAATCTAATATTTCGCATAAAAATAAGTAATTACATTGTAACACTAATAAGAAAAAAATTGATTAAAAATCAATGAGTTTTTTACTCATCAAATTCCCCCAAACTTAAAATTTTACTTGTCCCCAAGCAAAGAAAAGAAAGATTTGTTTGTCCTTAAACAATTGAACTTTATTTTTAAGGACATTTTTCTATTCTAACTACAATCTTTTCTGATTCCACCAATTGACTTGAAATAAGTAGGTTGCAATATTATTTCAAACTTCAGTTTTCAACTAAGAAAAAGAAATGGTTTCAACCTCTTTCATAAATAAATCGATGAATCTACATCAGAACAATACCATGTCAATTAATCTTGTTTTGTGTGTGTGTGTTGGTCTTCTTTCATTTTCTCCTTGTCAAATTAGTTAATCTTCTAGGATTCTCCGTGGAAGATTAGTCAAAGTCCCATAGACTTGTTTTTCATATTGATCTGCACTAATGTAAGCAAATTCAACCTTCAAGATCAATGAGGTCTTTTTGGCTTGTAATGTTAGTTTGGTAACTAAGACAATTAAAATGAAATTGAATTACCTGCATTCCACTATTCACTTTGCTTAATAGCCTCTCTTCATCCCTTTCTTTCCTACTAATATGAACCTTTAACAACTCCCTTCAAACTTAGCTTTTGTGTATCATCTTGAATTTTATGGCCTCTTTTGTTTGCCACCTTCATATTTATCAGCCCAATTCCTTTTTCTGGATTTCTTTTTGTTCTTCTTCTCTTGTCAAAGTTTTAGGAATAGTGCAATGTTTTGTCTTTTTAGGTTTTCTATCACTCTTAGAGAACTTTGGGTTAGCAACTCTCATACCGCTACATTAGGGTACTAGGTGTTGAAACACCCCTACGAACTTAATTGTTCAAGAGAGATAGGCCACAAGACAAACTTATTCCCTTTTAATTGACTTCTTTTTCTCCCTCTCTAATCTTTCAATTGATTTTGTCTAATACTTCCATGTAGTTTATAAGAAGTATATTCCCCAATCCTGTTCCCTTATGCACATTAAACTTCTTGTTCTGAAAACTGGGTAAGTTTGGGGTCTCGCTTTATGGTTTGTATGACTTCAATTTTTCAACTGTCGTTATTTGAAGAAGCGAGGCATATTTGGCTAAAAGCTTGAATCAGGGTAGAAAGGCACTCACACATGAGGGTAGGCTTGAAAAAGGTTCAAACTTCCAAAGAGGACCTCTATCCTTTCTTGTCAATTATTTTTGCCTAGGATTTCGCCTTGACAAATAATCTAACAAGTTCTAGTACCTGTAACTCGATCAGAATCACCCTGTAAGATGTCTCTAATTTTTTTTTTTTCAATTTGTTAAGGACTTACTGGTACCATGTGTGATGTTTTTCCAAGATTTATACTGACTCAACTATTTACACACATAGATTCAAGAGTCTTATTTGTTCTTTCAATTGTATACCTTTTCCCAGCTCTGTGTTTTCAACTTAATTCAAACTAAAACTGCAACTTCTTATTTCAGTTCAAATAGGCCTACCCTAATTTCTATAACAGTATTGTTTGGATTTTAGCAATGGTTGTTGTGCCATTTCACAAATATCAGCTTGAATATATAAATCATTTCTTTCAGACAACCCAGAATGACACAAGCAACCTACTTCACTCAATCACATCAATTCATCCAAAACAATTCATAGTTTTTAATTATTCAACCTCTGGTCCAAGTTACAGCTTAACAACATATATGTCTTATAACTATAAACATTATTATAATAACAAAACCAAATTGTCAGATTAGAAGAAACAAATCACAAGACATTTTCAATGAATTTTATCATGTCATTAATGGTAAAGAAGAATAATAATTAAAGAAAGTGAAAAGAGAAGAATTTGTGAGAATTCACTTTCTTTTCTTATAGGATTTGCAGGTATGATATTGGGAGGATCAATGTCAAAGCTTGCCAAACAGGAGGAATTTTAGAACGGGATGAGTCTGGTCTTTCTCGTCAGTGTTCTTCCTTTCCAGAGGTGCATATATCATTTGTGAACTCCATCAGAGTGATTAAACGATCTTGATTCTGACCTACTTTATTCATCGCAGTCAACTAAATGCAACCTAGCATGTTTGGATAAATTATGTTGATCAAATCTAAGCTCTTATGCCGATTTTCCTCCATATACACTACTGTCCTCCAAATCCTTTGTCTCTTTCCTTCATTAACCTCCCAAATTTGAATTGCCTTTACAAAGATACTTGAAAAGCTTCATTTTCAAAGATATTTCCTTCCATTTCGCTTCTCTTTCCTTAGAATCTCAGTCTTCGCACTCAAGATCTCTCTTTCAATTAATTGTTATAGAAGGCTTCCCAAACTGGCTTTCATCTTTTCTCTTACTCCTCCCTCCCTCCTTTTCATCTCTTCCTTCCCATTCTTCTTCTCTCGTTTCAAGTTTAGTTCCCATTGTTGCTCTTCTCTAAAATCACTCTTCCTACTGTATTCTTTTCTATTTAGTTGTTATCTCCTACTCTTCTCTTCCATTTCTTTCTTCATTGATATTAGTATCTCTGGATTTAAATATCTTTCAGCCTCTTTTGGAACTCTACTGTGCTCAAGGAAATTCCTCTCTCATATCCTCGGGGTATGAATGACTCAATGGACTCATTCTACAGTGCATCTCTTCTTCTTCTGTTGGAGGAGTTTGTTCTGGGAAATTTTCGATTTCCCTGTTATCATTTCCTCCTGCTGGCTCTGCTTCTACCTTTACAATCCCCTTTTTCTTTTTATTTTGGGTCCTCCAGCACTCAATCAGGTTAAAGGAGAAACCTAAGGCATACCTCTTCTTTCTTCCCATGATCCTTCACTCCATGCATAGTTGGTTGATGGTTGCCGGGTGGGGGATCACCCTTTGTTGCTCAAATAGTATCCTCGATGGAGCCTCAATTAAACTTCCTACGATAATTTATATCCCTTCAAATGGCATATAAAATTATGGCTTCCATTCCTCGACCGAGCAATGCATGCTTAGTTGGAATTATAACAGAGGCTATGAAGTAGAACCAAACCTTGCATCCTCCTCGTAGAGACCTGGCTGAGAGCAATGGTGTGGGTCTCGTTTGGAATAAATGACATTCATTGTCACTATCTGCTGGGAGGAGTCTAAAAAAATTTAAGAAAAAAAAACAAAAAAAAAGAAAAAGAAAAAACCATATTTGGCCTTGAGGTTTTCCTTTTTGGATACAAGGAGGAGAACCACCGTTGACAAGGAAACACCAAACAAACAACTTGGTTTGTTGGAAAGTCCTTTGTAAAATAAATAAAAATACAAAGGAGAGAATGGAACTCAAGACCTTGAGTTCAAGAGCCAAGGCTCATCCCAATAAACCACATGCTTTGTTGTGATATTTTTAAGTGAGAACATATAATAAGGATAAAAGTCTTTAGGCTAAAAAACTATACTCTCACTTTGTGAGTTTGTGCTAATTCCCTTTAGGTCTAGAATTGGAAACTACAAAATTAGAAGTTCTACTTATTGAGGCTAGTTGTCATTCCTGGTTTTTACCTCACCCGCCTTCCCTAATTACTTACATGTTGATTCCAATTATTCCCGCGAATTGGCCTGGGGAATAGAAATTCGATCAATTTTCTATAATTTCAAAGAGAATGGATATTGGTTCGTACACCATGGTTCCCACTCGCATTCCCGCTCGCGTGCAACCCCTACTGCGACACAAGCACCAGTGATGCCTACTACGATGCCTATCTTGGTCTCACCTGGAGAAAAACCAGAGAAATTCAGTGGACTTAATTTCAAAAAGGCGCAAAGAAAAGATGTCGTTTCATTTGACACCTCAATCTGCGAGATTCTGACAAGAAGTCTGCTTCAAAGAAGATGAGCGATATCCAAGTCAATGGGCCGCGGATGCTCGAAACATTCGACTTTCTCTCGCGGCAGAACTACATCATGAATGCGTTGATTGATTCTCTATACAATGTGTATACAGATAAGAAAACAGCTAAGGAGCTATGGGAATCACTAGACCGGAAATATAAACCGAGGGCTTCGGGCCAAAAAGTCTGGGCTGTGGGCCGATTCTCGATTATAAAATGGTAGATTCCAAGACTGGTCATCAAGCTCAAGAACTTCAAGTAATCCTCCATGAGATTCATATGCCGAGGGAATGATGTTGAGCGAAACTTTTCAAGTGGCAGCTATTATTGAGAAACCGCCTCGCTTTGGAAAGACTTCCAAACGATCTCAAACATAAGAGAAATGAGATGAGCATCGAAGATCTAGTTATTCGACTTCGCATCGAAGAAGACAATAAAGGATCTGAGAGGAAAATGGCACACAATCCACGAGGCTAAGGCTAACTTTTGTGGAACATGGTCAAGGTTCCAAGTTAAGGCAACAACAAAGGAAAAGGCACTGCTTCTGACCGCGTGGGAGTGTTCAAGAAGCAAAAGTTCATCGGGAAATGCTTCAACTGTGGGAAGCAAGGTCACAAATCTTTTGATTACAGACTTCCGAAGAGAAACAAACTCAAGGAAGCCAATGTGGTTGACGACATCTCCAAGGATGTGTCTGAAATTGACCTCACTGCAGTGATCTTTGAGGTGAACTTGGTGGGATCAAATCCCGGGCTGAGCTCGTGGATTGACACCTAGTGCTACCCGGGCCACGATGTTCGATAAGATGATGTTCTCCACCTTTGAACCAATTCGAGACCGGAGAAAAGGTGTTCATGGGAACTTTGCAACATCGATATCAAAGGGTGCGCAAGGTGGTCTTGAAGATGACTTCGGGGAAAGAGCCGACTCTAACAATGTGTTATATGTAAATTAAATCGCAACTCGTGTCTGCCTTTGTCGGTCAGTCATGGATTTTTGGGTTGCGTTTGAGTCAGATAAATTTGTTCTATCAAAGAGCCGGAATGTATGTCGGAAAAGGGTATAAGGAGCTATGTATGTAGCTTAATGTAATGACTATCATTAAGCTCTAAATGAATAAAGCTAGTTCTTCTCGCTTATATTCTCGAGTCATCTAATCTATGGCATGGTAGATTAGGACATGTTAATTATGATACATTATGCAAATTAATCAACTTAAATCATATACCAACTTTCCAAATTGATGTGCCACAAGTGTGAAACTTGTGTTGAGGCAAACTAACCAGTCATCTTTTCAAAGTATTGAAAGACAATAACTCGAACCTCGACTTAATCCATGATATATGTGATTTGAAGTCAGACAACAAGAGGTGGTAATAAATATTTTATTACCTTTGTGGATGATAGCACCAAGTATCATATGTGTACTTACTTAAAAGTAAGTATGGTGGCGATAGGAGAAATTTGTTCTCTACAAAACGAAGTTTGAATCAATCAATAGGAAAATTAAAGTGCCGAGAAGTGATCGAGGTAGAGCATGAATCGCCATTTGTCGTGGGACCAGGTTCAACATGGATTATACATGAAAACCACAATGACCTTATTCGCCACAATCTAATGGAGCATCGAGCGGAAAATCGTGACTCTAAAGAAAATGATGAATGCAATGTCGAGTAAGTTCCTCGGTCTACCACACATCAAGGAGAGCTGGTTTATCTCGCTAATTACCTTCTAAATAAGGTGCCTAAAAAGAAAGTAAAAGACTCCATATGAGTTATGGAAAGGAATGAAGCCATCCCACAAATACTATGAGCGTGGGACAACTGGCTAAAGTGGCGCTCCTCCACCCAAAAGGTGAGAATAGACCTAAAACTATTGATTGCATCTTCATTGGTTATGCACATAATGTTGATGCTTATCGATTTCTTGTTTATGAGTCTAATATCCTGATATCTCACTGTAACACGATAATGGAATCGAGAATGCATCATTCTTTTGAGGATGTGTTTCCATACGATCCAAGGAAAAGCTTAGTTCATCAAAACGAGTGTCGAGACTATTCAAAATAGTCGATGAAGATATCAATGGAGAGGTAGAACCTGTATGCAAAGAAAGGGCAAGGACAAAATCATTTGGCCATCCGATTTTCTCGACATACATGCTCAGAGGGGAACCTCAAACCTATAAAGAGGCAAGTGAACTCTATGGAGAAGCCCATGGAAAGAGGCAATTAAAAGTGAAATTGATTCATATCAGATAACCATACTGGGAATTAGTAGATCTTCCATCTAAGCAAACCCTGTTCCAAGTGGATTCAAGAGGAAACGGAAAGTAGACTATCAGACAAATACAAGCAAAAGACTCAGGATCAAAGGCCATGTGCAAACCGAGGTCCGATTATTTTGACACGCATTCTCCTCGTGGACGAATAAACTCTAGTGGTATTGGTAAAGCTGCACTACTGCACTAAAAGACTTTCGAGGTACATCAAATGGATGTCAAGATGTAGCCTTTCTTAAATGGAGATTTGAACGGGTTAACCTGCTTACATGGAGCAACCCGAGGGTTTTCGCTTCCGACAAGAAATGAAAGTCCTGTGATCAGAAATCCTCGTATGGGATTACAACAAGCACCTAAACAATGGCATGAGAAATTTGACAACGTTATGTTGTCACATGGATTCAAAATCAATGAATGACAAGTGTGTCTATGTCAAAGATGATGAACATGGCTATGTCATTGTATGTTTCAGGCGTAGATGACATGTTGATTGCTCGTAGTGATGATATGATGATTACATCTACCAAGAACATGTTGAATTCAAGATTCGACATGAAAGAGCTGGGACTTGTCGATGTTATTTTGGGAATAAAAATCAAAAGAACATCGATGGACTTCGTGCTAAGTCAGCCAAGAATTATGTTGACAATATTTTCGGGAAGTTTGATAAGGATAAACTGCATAGCCTGCACAGATGTAACTCTACACTTTTCCAAGAATAAAGGAGTGTCATTTTCAAGTAGAATACTCTGCAGGGAGTCTAATGTACTTAATGAGTTGTACAAGACCGCATATTAGCCTGGCGCAAGCACAACCTGAGTAGTACACGAGCAATCTGAGCTATGCATCAAGTAAGGAATAATGAGAAAGATAAAATACTTACGATTCACTGCGATCTACGGGCTGCACTACACAAGACATCCTCAACAGACTTGAAGGATATACGACGCCATCAGATATCTAATGTTAAAGACCAAAATCCCATAAATGTTACATGCTCTTTACACTCTGGAGGTGCAAATGCATCATGGAACCAAACAGATCTACATTGCCGTAACCACAATGGAATCTGAGTTTATAGCACCAGACAAATGTGGGGAAGAGGCGTAATGGCTACGCGTAAATTCTAGAGACATTCCAAGGTGGCCAAGCTGCCTTCAATATGCATACATCAGATGTCAACTGCTTATCAGAGTTAATAAACAAGATGTATAATGGTAAGTCTAGACATATCCGCCGTGAGACACAATACCATTAAACAACAACTCTCAACCTGCTATCTCATAGATTATGTAAAATCTAAGGATAACATTGCGATCCACAACCAAAGGGTTAAATCAGAGAGTTGGTTGAAAAGTCATCGAAGGAATGGGACTAAAGTCTGCAAAGAATAAGTCGACGCAATGGATACCTTAACCTAGCTAATCGAGATCCCAAGATTCAGTTCAGTGGAATCAATTAAAGATCGATACAATCACTGGGGATATTATCGTGTCCATTCCTATGATGAACAAATGATGCTCATAGTTAGCTGTTAAGCTTATGCTTTAATGATTCTACATTGGCGAAGAGTAACATGAGCTACTCTTAATTTACGAGAGATCACCTATGCAAGAGTGAAGTACGCTTCGTAGGAATTAATAGTGCACTCATTAAACTCTTGCAGAACTGTGCGCATGTCCATACAAAATGACATAAAAGGAATCGAAATACGCAGTAAGTATTCTCGCATACACATGCCATCGCTTCACACCGATGACAGAATGGTTCAAGGACATCATGTCTAATGCTTTTATTAGTAGAGCAACATATTTTACAAGGGGAAGGTTCAAAGGATAACACCTACCTCTCCTATGTGCCTCTTCGATGAATCTATCACCCGCCTTAGATCTTTGGTCATGAATGTCATTCATGTGGGGAATTGTTGGAATAAATGACATTCATTGTCATTTACTCCTTGAGGAGTCCAAAGGGCAGGGAGTCCAACGTTTGGACTTGTTAACATTGGTTTCTATCGGGCTATGTCTCACCTTAGCCTATACAAAGTAGACTTCCTTATTCGTAGTGTTGAGAGGCTTTTTTTTTTTTTTTTTTTTCGTTTCAGTTTATCAAAGAGTGTGGTGTCGGTGATAGCCTGACGTAGCTCTGGCTCACTGAGCAGTTGCTTGTGTGTTTCGAGGTACTACTTGTCCGCCGTTGTATCCTAGGAAACAGACGCCGGCGGACTTCTCCGAGCACCGTGAGCCGACGACCTGCTTAAGGAGATCGCGACGCCACGAGACTCGCATTTTCAGACACTGGTTTGGCGGGTTTTGTTCTTGTAATGGTCTTTCTCGTAGTCTTTACTTTCTCTCTGTAATCCTTGTAACAGATGTAACAGGTTCTTCTTCGTTGCCTCCCACTTTCCTTGTCCAGTAGTTAGCAGATTTATAATTTTTCCATGGTCTGGGTCTTTAACCAACTTCTTGAATTTCGAACCATGCTTGAGTTCTTTCAGTTGAAAGACTTCATTAATTCTCTGATGTCCGAAAGGAACCCATACTCCTCGAACATATACTAAGTCCTCCCTCATCCCTACCATATTTGCATAGAACTCCCTTGCCATAGCAGAGAAACTAGCGCCTATATGACAACAAGAATTCCCACTCTTTTTCTATTATTTCGCAAAAGGGAAATAAGCTTTCCAAACCCCTTTCGCGATGAAGCCCTTTTGTTAGCCATTTGATTGCACCCATAAAGCTTGAGCTTCTACAGAGATGAAGTATTTTTCGCCTTCTGTTTCATTTTCTTCTGTATGCCTCATCAAGCCTCTCGTCTTTGTCAGCTTCTTCCCACCGGGTTCTTCTACTTCGTGCCGGGCTTCCCGGTTCCGCATTCGACTGCCTCAGTCGAGGTTCCAGGTGAACCTCTTCCTTCCTCATGAGCATATTCATTCATTATCTCATTGATCATCTCATTAAGACTACAATGTGGTTCCGGCTTCTTCACATGAGTGAGAATTTGGAGTCGAACTTTAGAAATTGGATCTAAGGTTTTGGTTTTCGAAGAGAGAAAGAGAATGAGCAGTTGGGTGAGGATGACTGGATTGACATTTTCGGGAACGAAATTGATATTCAGCCACTTTATGATGGATGGGCTCAATGTTATTATTGTCTTATGGAATGTCGCGACATTAATTCCTAGGTCACAACTCTAATTGCTAACAATAAATGTCCAATTTAATGTTGTGATGCCTAAATCAGAAGGTTAAAACCTAAATTTATTGGGATTTAGACAATTTTGGTCGCGACCTACTTAGGTTTGTCATGACCTCAAAAGTGGTCTTGACAAATAAAATTTTTGTCACAAATTTTTCTTCTTCGCCATTCCCTGTCACACATAATTTCATCACCCTTTATTATCATGTTTACACTCTCGCTTATTTAGGTTCACATATGTTTTTGCGACCCAAGAATTCATGTTGCAACCTTAGTTTGTTTTTTACAATAAGGCTTTTGTTGCGACACGAAATTTTCTTAGTTCTCATGTTATCAGTTCAGAACCTTGTCACGACCTCAAAAGTCTATCACGACCTAGAAATCTCCAAGTCTCTATAAACTATTCACATTTAAACAAGATCACTTCAAAACATCCACTCAAAATTTAAAGCTAATCATATTCATCATTTAAATATTCAACAAATCACCATCGTAACATCAAATTCAATATTGAATTAAAAATTCCAATTTCCCCAAACTTCAATCATGTATTCTCTAGAGAAGAAATGATTATAGACCAGAATACTTCCCTTTGTAGCCTTTTATGCATCCTGGGAGCAATAAATGAAGACTCCATGTATGTTGTACCCTCACTGACCTGTAAGAACACTAAAAAATTTTAAACAGTAAAACAACACACAAGTCTAACTAAAAACTTAAAATTTCAAACACATTAATTGACTATAAAACATCAATTAAAACATTGTATGGGTTTTCACGAAGTCGTCGCTTTGAGTCCTTAGCCGACTTGCGCCTATGATTCTCTTGTTTCAAAGAATTTCTTCAACTCTAACTGAATCGCTTTTCACTACATTCCTTCCAAGGTAATGCTTTAATCTCCTCGACTATCTACTTTAAATTCTTCTCTAGTATTAGTTTTCAATGTCTCTCGCTTCAGGTTGTATTTGCCACTACTATATATGGACCACTCCATTTTGATCTCGCTTTCTCGAAATAGTTTCAATTTTGGAGTTGAATAATGTGATTCTAATCTCGCTTTAAATTCCTTCCTCAAAATCTTGATCTATAAGCATTCTTTGTCTTATCCTGTAAATCCTGATTATCATGCTTTCATTTCTCAACTCTTCCAATTCCTTCACAGTTGGAGCACCTTTTCTCTTTAGTAAATTCAAATCAAAATTCAATTTCTGATATTCACACAGTTTTGTACTCCAATTCAAGAGGAGATGCGTTTACTAAAGATAATTTCCAGATAGACATACTATGGGAGTTTTATATGCAATTCTATAAACCTGTATCGCATCATCAAGCTTTAGAGACCAATCTCATGCGAACTTCATCAGCCTTTCAAGAATTTTCTTGATTTTATTGGAAATTTCAGCCTGCTCATTGTTCGAAGATGGTAAGCCAACTCATTATGTGTTTGATTCCATACCGCTTCATGAGTTTCTCAAACACCTTATTTGCAAATGGCTCCCTTCCATCACTTATGATAGTTCTGCACCCCAAATCTACTCAAAATATTTCTATAAGAACCCTACAACGATAATATCATTTTTTTGATGTCATGCTTTCCACCCATTTGATACATAGTCCACAACTAGGAGTATGTATAGATTCCAAATGAAGATGTGGTAAAGGTCTCATGGAAATTCATTCTACACATCAAAAGCCGCACCACTAAGATACTCATAGGCATTATAAAATCTTGGTATCATATTTCATTCTCGACATTGATCATAAAGTTTAACCCACTAAACAATCTTTAAAAATGAAGCCAATAAAAACCTGATTGAGAAACTAGATGCTTTAGAGTTCCGCAAATGTCCTCCTATATATATGCATGACCTATAAAAATTTCGCCTTTGCTCACTGGGCACACACTGATTATCATATCAGCCTCTTTTTAATAATAGTGGGTCATCCCATATATAAAATCTCGGCCAATCCAACTTTTTTCTATCAGAATAATTCGTGGCATAACTCATAAGCTTTGGGAAAATTTACAAATGTCAAGATACCAGGTGGGATTGGAATGACAACCTGAATGAACCGCTCATCCGAAAGTTTTTTGCTAATTCGTTCCCTCTTCTTTCACAAAGAGTTCAATTCTTGATAAGTGATCAGCTATCACATTATCACAACCCTTCTTGTCCTCGATCTCTAGATCAAATTCTCAGAATAAATAAATACCCATCTGATCGGGCCTACTTAGCTTTCTTTGCCATCAAATATTTAATTGCAAAGATGATCAAAGATGGATGATGACATGGGCTCCTAATATGTATGGTCTAATTTTTCACATGCAAATACCATGGTCAACATCTCTTTCAAGAGCTGAGTAGTTCTCTTGAGCTTCATCAAGGTTTTGTCAGGCATAGTATACGGCCCTAAACATCTTGTCGGCTTATCCTAATATAACTCTATTGCATAATCATCGCTATCACACATAATCTCAAATTCATTGTTCCATTTCAGTTCGCTGGGAGCTTCAACTAATCTGGATTTGATCTCTTCAAATGAAGATTGGCAGGTTGCATCAAAATTAAAATTGGTATCCTTTTCTAATAGTCTACATAATGGTCTTGCAATTTTTGAGAAGTCTTTGATAAATCTTCTATAAAAACCAGCATGTCCCAAGAAACTTCTTATTCCCTTGATTGTTGAGGTGGAAAAAGAGTCTTTATAATGGAAACCTTGCTTGGTCCACTACCGCCCCGTCGCAAATTCCGTGCCCAAGGACAATGCCTTCTGCTAATGCAAAATGACATTTTCCTAATTCGCGCTAAGTTCATATCTTGGCACCTATGAAGCATCATTCCCAAATTTTGCAAGCAATGTTCAAAACCGATCCATAACCGTGAAGTCATCCATGAATATCTCCATAACCTTCTCTGCCAAATCTGAGAACATAAACATCATGCATCTTTTTGAAAATGAGTAGAGCATTACATGATAACCTAAATGGCATTCTTTCTAAAAGGCAAAAGTAACATATGGTGCTGTGAAAGTGGTTTTCTCCTGGTCCTCAGGTGCAATAGCAATTTGGTTATATCTAGAATATCCATCAAGAAAACATAAGTGAGGATGTCCTACTAACCTGTCCAACATCTGATCAATGAAAGGCAAGGGAAAATGATCTTTCCTGGTTACAATATTCAATTTTCTGTAATCTATACACACCCTCCATCCTGTCACAGTTCTTGTAGGAATTAGTTCATTCCTTTCATTTCTAATCACGTTGAATCCACCTCTTGGGAACCATGAACTGGCTCACCCAAGGGTCACACCATATTGCATAATTAAAACCTGCATTTAACCATTTCAATACTTCCTTCCTTACAACATCCTTCATTACTAGATTCAGCCTCCTTTGGTGTTCACTGAAGTCTTGCATTATCTTCTAAAGGCACTTTGTGCATGCAAATAGAAGGACTGATACTTGCAGGATTCAATCGACCAAGCAATTGCTTTCTGGTATTTCCTAGAATCTTTAACAGCTGTTGTTCTTCATTTTCAGTTAATGCATTAGATATAATCACTGGTGTTGTCTTTTCTGGTTCTAAGAAAGCATATTTCAGATGACTAGGCAATTCTTTCAATATCAACCCTTCTGTATTGGTTTCTTGCTCGGTTGCTTTCTTTCCTATGCTGCATGAATTCTCTTTACTGTTTTCATTCAAACTCAAGACTGTTTCTGTATATTGCAAACTGGAATGCAACAATTCATAATCAACACTCTTAAAATACTGGAAATTCATCTCATTTTCATTAATAGAATGCTAAATGTTACAATTAGAGTTCAATTCAAAACTGATGGGACTAATTTTATCTACAACCATACAATTTTCTTCATCAACATCAGGCTGTGTTAAGCTTTTGTTGAGGTTGAAGTGCACTGCTTCATTCCCCACTCTCAGGGTTAGCTCACCCTTATGTACATCATCCAAGGCAAAATTTCGCTGCTAAGAAAGTTGGGTCTTCCTAACAAATGGGCAGGGACCTGTGTCTTCTTCCATTTTCATGACAACAAAATCCACAAGGAAGATGAATTTCCTACCTTGACCAAGACATCCTCAAGGACTCTCTTATTAAAGCATTGACCCACGCCCATTTGCTGTAATTGCTGTTGGAGTAAGTTCCCCCAAACTCAACCTTTGTACCATTGATAAGGGCATCAAGTTAATGCTGGCACCTGAGTCACACAAAGCTTTCTTAAACTCATATTTCCCAATTGTTCAGGGAATGGTAAAAATGCCAGGGTCTTTCATCTTAGCTGGTAGGCTCTTCTGAATAACTGCATTGGATGTTGCAGCTAGGCTCACCACTCCCTCCTCAACAATTCTCTTCTTTTTGCTCTATATATCCTTCAGAAATTTTGCATAGTTTGGCATTTGATTTATAGCATCTACAAAGGGAATGTTAATTTCTATCTTCTTGAACATCTCCAAGAATTTAGAAAATTGTTCCTCCTTCTTTGCCTTCTGAAGTCTTTATGGGAAAGGAACTCGCAGTGTGTAGGCTTCAACCTCTCCTCTCGCTTTTGTTCATAGTTTTTCCCCGGGTCGTCGCTTTGCACTCTATTCTCGCCTGCAGTTAACTTTGAACTGCTATTTCTTATTCTCTCTTCCACTTTTCCTCTTCTTCGCTTAGTCTTTTCTTTCTTTTTCTACTCTTAATATTTCTCAATTTTTACCACTCACCGGATCGCCATATACCCCTTGGGATTCTTCGGTGTCACTTAGGGAAAGTATCCTTCGTTTTGTTCAAGGTTGAGGCCACTACCAACTTGGTGTTTCTAAGTTCTGAGCGAAGCATTGTTTGTCAAAATTTGTGTGTTGGATTTAAAGTTTCTAACTCCGCAAATTTTGTTCACGGTGGTTTAGCAAATTTTGTTATCTCCCATGAATCAGCAAAGATTTGCTTTCAAAAGACTCATCTCTTTCACCTTGATATTCACTCGTTTTCTCTCGCTGGGCTGGTTGTTGCCATTACAACCTCGCGGATTATATCCTCGTCGGAAAACCCGCTTCATGTCTTAGCCTTTGTGATGCCCTCCACCATATGAGAAGTTCTCATGGCCCCTAAGTGTTGGTGTGTAGTGTGTGTGCAAGTTTGGTGTTAGCTTGAAATGGTAGCTTCTTTGTTCATTCAAATAATTGGCCTCCTCAACTTGATAGGGATCCTCATCAATAAGTCCCTTAACACTTCTTCTGATTCCATCTCTTTCCACCGCTCCAATTTCATGAGCAGAGTACATTCTTTTCTCTTGATTCCCCAACTTGTGCATGATTGCATCAAGTTTTACTTCCACGCCAATCATTTTATTGAGCTCAATAAGCCCACTCCCTTTTGTCCTGTTGTTGCTCCCTAAAGATTCAGATGGAGCTTTCATGTTGCATTTGGCCAGGTCTTCTATCAGCTGCTTTGCTTCCTCTGCACTTCTTCGCTTAAATGCCCCACAGCAAGCTGCATCAATGATACCCTTAGAGGTATCATTCAAGGAGTGGTAGACAATATCCATTTGGGTCTTTAGGTCTATGCCATCCATAGGGCACCTTTTCAACAACCTTTCACTCGCTCCAGTATATATGCTTTCATCCTCCCCCCTGCTTTGAACACAATGATCTCCTTCTTCTTTCGCTTGAGGATGGGGAAAATCTCGCCCAGGTAGGCTTCCCCACCAGCTCTTCCCATGTATTAACCGAGCCATATGACATGATTCATACCATGTGGCCGCACACTTTAAGAAAAGGAAAGAGATGTAGCTTTATCACCTCCGGTCTCACACCATTTAATTTAACTGGTGGTTAGCCATCCAAGGAATCGCCATGTGCTCATTAGGTTCTTCAATAGATGGCCTCAAATTGCTCTCACACACCATGGTGATCAACGCTGGTTTCATCTCAAAGTTGTTAACCTCTATATAGCGTAGTCGTCTAATTGTCAATATTCTTCTCGATAATCGGCCCCGTAATCCTCCTCATCAGACCTTGCACGGAGCCATTTCATTGTTTCTTGTTCAACTGTCTGATCCATTCTTTCATATGTCATAATTGTTGTTTCTGCACTTCTGACTTTCCTTAAGTTCCTCAATGTTCTTTCCAATTCAGTATCTAAAGGAAACATATCTGATTCTGTCTTCCTGTGCATGAAATAACTTCCTGAAATGGAAACATATTGAGATTAATTGAAACAAAGGGTATTAAAAAATCATATATCCTTTAAGCTTTACAAGATCAAGATATTATTCAACTACTGCAAGAAAAATCGCTTTTGTGAATTTTATGAAATAAAGAAAATGTCCAAATTAGAATTTACTGTTCTAATAATGATTTATCTAAATCCTTCAATCCTCGCAGAATCTGCAAGTTATAAAAACTTGTCGCTTTTGTTAAATATAGACTAAACCTTCAATTTAACACGATACAGAGCCTTACAATTATCCTGCAACCATGTCAAATTGGAATTGAGTTGCTTAAAAAATGAATAAAACCGATTTTATGTTCTCGAATTATAAATGGGTTTAGTCTATGACACTGGAAGTGCATAGGTCATATGTAGTAAAAAATGGATGTAAGTCCAGATATTATTCCCTCAAAGATTGACAAGAATTTGAAATCAACTATCTTAACTACTCAAGATCCACACTATTTGCACCTCCTTGTAATGGTTTGAAAACTGGAATTTAAAAGACAAGATAATCCTATATTACATTCCTCCAATTAAAATAAAATTTGAATTCAAACAAATAAAATAAACTGAATTGAATCAGTTCTCTACTAGAAATGAATAATTGCCAAGGAATTATTGAAATGTACTAATTTCTGCATTATAATTCATTGATTTTCTCACCCTGATTTGATCCGGATTTGTCAAAGATGTCTAATGCACTGATTTCTCCATATTTCACTAATTGCAGGTCCTCGCTTCTTCAAAGCCACGGATCCAATCAGTTACTTGTATTTAGAGCATTCTTTATAAGATCTAGGTATTTTTCTCTCTTCAATACTTCATACCCATTTTCTAAGACTGCATTTTGCATCCCAAGTCCGCTCATTGCAAAACCTCTACAAATTGGTTGATGACTTTCCTTAGATATATGGATTCTCCCATTCCTTGGATTAGATTTCAGCTAACACAAGATCAAGATATCTTCATCGACATGTGAAATCTTATTATTTAAATTGATAAATAATCCCCTTCAACTTCAACTATGAGTGAATTGGAAATTTATCGAAATGAACACTCAGAGATCATTAGTTCTTCAATAGTAGTCTAACATACCCACAATTTGAATGTTCCAAACTCTCAGGAATTTCCATCTCTGTGTCACTTAGAGGGCCTCCTGAAAATCAGAGTAGGATACAGTCTTTGAAGGGTATTCGATACTACTATCGGGAACAAATCAATTCAAGAACAACATCAATCAAATAAATCCCAATCCAGGAAATTCCATCTAATTTTATGCAGAAAAGACTATAATCTAACAATGTCCAATTCAAATGAAGCCGCTGCCAAAACCGAATCACACAAACAATGGAGTATCGATCAAGAACGTCCATCAGAATCGTAATAAATTGAAAGAACCGACTCCATAAATTTCCTAGACTTCCACACTCGCATAGCAATTGGAAAAAGAAATAGAATCCATTTGATCCAAATCTTCACATCCCAAACGCTTGTCGGGTTCGCATCCGTAAAAGAAAAAAATCAAACGATTCTAACTAATCTAATCTAAAATTATACAAGTAAGTCTTTGTCAACCCCCAAGGATCTGGGTTCCGGAAGAGCTATTTCTCCTTACGCAAAGACGCTTATTTATACATTTCCAGCAATTAGGCCTAATTCCAAGGCTTCACGTGGATTTCCCTAAATTAAATGGCCCAACTCACTGCCTGGGCCACATGACCTCGTAAGCTCCCGCCACGATCATAGGGCTCATCGTCCTCGAAACTTGTCGCAACATTCTTATGCCTTGTTTTGCAATATTGAGTCGCGACCGATGTCCTCTCGTCACGACATCGTTTTGCGCTTCTTCGGGCTTGGTTGTCGCGACATGAATTCATGTTATCTCGCTTAGTTAGCATTTTTCCTGAGAGTCATCATGTTGTAGTCGCGACTTGAATTGCTGCGTCGTGACCATGTTTAGATGTCAGTAGTGATGACTTTTGTTGTGACCACATTTTCTTGTTTCTAGGTATTTATGTCGCAACCACAATTCCATGTTGCGACTTGGCTTTTTCTTCCTTAGTCAATTTATGTGTCATGAATCCCGATTCTCACGCGACACCTTTCGTCAAGCAACACTTTGATTCTCGAGCAACAACTTTTTCTTCCGGTCTCCAAGTGTTTGTGTCGCGGATTCACAATTTCATGTCGCTGACCTAGCTTTTTCTTCCTTAGTCACTATGTGCTCTGACCTTGATTCTCCTGTCGCTGGCACTGCTTTCAAGGTTAGCCACTTTGATTCTCAGAAATGACAACTTTATGGTCTCCGCGTTCGTCACGCACTCACAATTTCATGCCTCCCCGACCGTCTTTCCTTTACCGACTCGTGGTTACAATTTCAACCGGTCCGTCACTTACCTAGCCGCTTAGCCATTTATCTTCATTTTCTTTTCGGATTTTCACTGAATTGCAAATTCTTCTTTCTAATAAAATCTGCAAAATATAAATTTGGTAAAATCTCCATATTTCTGCATAAAAATAAGTAATTACATTGTAACACTAATCAGAAAAATTGATTAAAAATCAATGAGTTTTTTATCATCACCTAAGACTTCAACGGCTTGTTGACAGGTAGCGATCACACTTCCCGACGTAGGCGTATCAGATCGACCGCCTGCTGGTCACGCACAACTACTGGTATGGGCTCTCAGGCGCCAAAGTTCATTCCGGATGGTTTCCGTGATACCTTCATAGAGTTCCTTAAGGCATACCGCCCTTGCTGGGTGGTGAAGCATTTAAGATACGAGACATTTAGGGAATGTTTATACAACTACCCTCTTTCACCCCCGAAAAATCAGAAACACCCGAACTCAATCTTGTGGGCTTAATCTCGCTTATCCCAGGAGTTCTCCAGAGCTAAGGTAGTGAACTATCGGAGTCATCCAGGAGGGACATGCGTCTTCTATTTTGTTCACCCGATTGGTAGTAATTGACGACTTCAGCTGGTAATAGACAAGGAGGAACACTGTTTCTTTGGTTATAGACGCGGCCACTACCGCTAAGGCATCTACTTTACGTTGGAACCTCTCGATATGCCTGCTTCCAAGCCGCGGGCTTGCCAATCTGAGCTAACTGTGCATACATAATTGGCCATGCGCTAGTCTCGTGTTTCGTACTCCCCGTTTACCTATTCGACAACCAACTGGGAGTCACTTTGTATGACGATCTTTTCTGAGGATACAGAGATTGCGAAGTCTATACCGGCTAGGATTGCTTCATATTCAGCCTCATTGTTAGACGCGGGGAAGTCTAACTGTATAGCATGTTGTATCCTCGCCTCGGTTGGGCTTAAGCTGCAAGCCACCGGCTCCGCTTGTAGTTAAGGAACGATCCACACTAAGGATCCACCAAATGACAAGTAATTGTCCGTGTCCTATTAGGGGACCTCTGCTAAAAAGTTTGTCAATATATGTCCCTTTATTGCCAAGCGGGGTTTGTATTGATAATCGAACTCATAGCCTTGTAGCCTATCGAAGCCATCCTTTCTCGACAAGTCGGGTTTATATAAAGCCACAGAGGAAGATTGGTCATAATGATAATAGGGTGTGCTTGGAAGTAAGGGCGGAGTTTTTTAGCCGCCACACAGAGAGCCAATGCCACCTGCTCTAGACGGGTGTACTGAGTTTCTACCTCAAATAGAGATTTTCTTACAAAGAACACTTGTCTCTGTTTCTAGTTTTCATCTTCTTTGAACAAAGTTACACTCACTTAGACATCAGAAATTGGTAGGTAAAAATAGAGCGTATCACCTAATTCAAGGCCAAAATTAAAGTGGTTTGGTGAGATATTGCTGATTGCCATGAAAGCTGTCGCATTCCTTATTCCACCGCACGATACTGGGCTCCCTTTAGAGCTGGCTGTAAAAATACCTTTAATCGGTCCGTAAATGAGAGATAAATAGCCTCAGTGGCCGCCACCAATCCAAATAATCGTTGCACTCCTTTCTGCAGGCAGAGTACGAGATTCTATAATAGCTCTTAAGCCAAATAGCATCGGGCTCAACTCTCGTCACCATAAAGCCCAAAAACTTGCCTGAACTAACTCCGAACGCACATTTTAGGGGGTTGAGTTTCATACCGTACGTACACAACAACTCAAAAGTTTCTTGCAGATGCTTCATATGATTGGGGTGTTCTTTGGATTTGACAAGCATATCGTCAATATAAACTTCCATGGTCTTGCCCATCAGTGGTCGAAATATCTTTGTCACCATCCTTTGATAGGTCGCTACGAAATTTTTCAAGCCAAAAGGCATGACATTGTAGCAGTACAACCCGTGTGGTGTAATGAAGGTCTTTTTCTCCACATCAGGCAAGTGCATAGAAATTTGGTGGGTAGCCAGAGAAAGCGTCCAGAAATGACAGCATCCCATGCTTGGCTGAGGCATCAACGATCTAATCTATTCGTGGCAGGGGGAAGCTATTTTTCGGACTTGCTTTGTTAAGGTCTATGTAGTCCACACATACTCTCCACTTACCACCCTTCTTTGGAAACACCACCACATTGGCAAGCCATTCAGGATACTTTACCTCTCTGATGAAACCCCACTCTCAGAAGATTGTCCACCTCTATTTGAATAATCTGATGGCGAATCCGAGTGGAAACGCCTCACTTTCTGTCTCACAGGTTTTGCCGATGAGATAACATTCATTTTGTGAGAGGCTAGCAATGGGTCGATTCCGATCATATCTGAGTGATTCAAGGTGAACACGTCTATGCTTCGCAACAATACACGTTGTAGCTGCTCTTTTTCCTCTATGGATAGAAGAGAGCTGACGTATGTGAACTTCTCGGCCCGTCCAGCACTACTGTCTTTAGGGATCCACGGATAATGGATCCTTCTCTTCCACCCTGACCTGGGCCACAAACTGTGGTTGCTACGCGAGAGTGTGATCTTTTAGGGGAGGACTATCTGAGCTCTTTTCCCTTTTATGTTCTCATATGGATAGTTGGTAGCACTGTTGTGTGGCCAGTTGATTGCTTAGGAGGTCAACCTGCCCCGCGTTGGTCAAATAACTAACTGTTTGGTGCTATGTTGAAGAGACGACCTTCATGGAGTGCAATCAGGTCCGACCTACTGTGACATTATAAGGCCCCAAGTCTTCGGCGACTGAGAACAAAACCTGTTGGGTGACTGGTCCTGCTTGTACAAGGAGCGTGATGTCTCCCAATGTCGTGGTTGTTGAGCCATTGAAACTAGAGAAGATTCGCCCAACTAAGTTCAACATTCATGTGGAAAGCTTCATTTGGTTAAAGGCGTAGCCGCAACAAGTCTATCACGCCACAGATCTACCAAAGACTTCAGGTACATCAAACCGCTTAATACATTGTGGTGAGTACAAGGCATCATAATTCAGGGCAATGCGACCATATTCGAAGCCATCAAGGAAATGATATGGGCCATCTATCGCTTGGTTTCCTTCATGGTCGCCTCCCCATGTGGAGCAGCATTTACCCGGCCTTGACCGTGGCCGCTCTCGTGAGCTTTTGTCGGGCGCTCGATTGATACCATCATCGACAAGCCTCCCAATACGAGTTTTATAAATGACGGGATTTTGAGGTAAGGCCCCACTGTAATTTTTGTCTCGTCAAGGCTTCCAAATTCGCACCCTGGCCACCTCCTGATGTACCTTCTGCTGTGCCCCGCTTGATTAATCTTTCCACTAGAACTTAGTTTAAGACCTCGGTTATCTCAGGCCCACTCGCTGCGGATAATCGCATCGCACGAATGGGCTTCTCCGAGAAAGATTCATCCGACGCAGGCCACCCAAAATCTATGTTGTGAATGAGGCAACAACCTCTCATATGTGAATGTCTGGGGGAGGGTGAATTGCAAGGCTCCTCTTTTATGTGTGATTGATCACTTCGATCGCTGTTTGTTTTGACCTTCCCAGCTAAGACGATTCTCTTCCCTCCCATTGTTGCTTTTAATTTACTACATGATCACGACAGCTTGTGTTGCCGAGCGCATGTTATCTTCAAGCGCTGAGAGTACCTATCTCAATCACTGGAGACTCTTCCATTGTCGGGCGATAGCCCAAAGACGCTGAGTGGAAGTTAGCAGATGGCCCGAAGCTTCTCCCGAAGTTCTAGCGATCATCCAAATATGTTTCCCACTGGCCTTCAATGGTCAGCTCGATCTCCTTGTGAAGTCTCGTATGGACTCCTCTTCTTGATTTATAATACCGCAGTTGTTCAACGCTCCTTTTCACCGTAATCGAACAAAGAGATACTGAGATGAATGCCCAAAGCTCATTGAACGAGTTTATTGAATTACTGGGAGCTTCAGGAACCAAAGCAACAAGCAAGCCCCAGATCGGGCCGAATACTTTGCACAACAATGGTCATCATCGGCATTTAGTGTCATCACCATTGGCACGGGAGCAGATCACAAGGGTCACAGAGCCACTTAAACACTGTGTTGAATGACAAACCCCGTGTGTGGCCTGGGATCAGTCTTCACGCCTGCAGGCAAAGAGAGCATGTCGCGAGCCCCGAATCGGTCAGGTTGCATATAGAATATCGCCCCACCCGGCGCAAGATGTATAGGCAGATTTCCGGCCGACATCATGTTGTCAGTACCACCAACATGTTTCGAGGGGCTCAAGCGGTTATTTTTCTCAAGGCCCACCCCGCTCCTAGCCTAACTAGTGCCAACGACGACATCACTGGGTGGCAGCATGCGCGAATGCTTCCTTAGCCATTTCACTTCTGGGTGGCCGCCCTGAGCATTCTTCCGATGGGACTGGATGGGACGATCAGCATATAATCATCCTGTCGAGCCCTCGCTGTCTCAAACAACAGCTCTTTTTCTTTATCGCTGACTACTAGATATTCAAAGACGACGCCATCTCGCATCCTTTCCAGGTGTCATGCTTCACCCGGGATTTAACCGACATTCTCACGTTGCAAGCGCTCAAATAAAGCTTGTAATCGTGGATTTGTCTCGTTCTCTCCCACCCTTCCATCTCCTGACGCCAATGGAGGAATTGATCTTCAGGTCTTTGATGCACTGGATTGTTTGACATTGCAACTGCTTTGGGAAGATCAGATGTGGAAAGGGGAGTCGAAAGAGTTCTAAGTGGGGGTTGCTAGAGAATCGTTGAAGCTGCTCCTGCAACTGATCACTGACTTTGATTAGTCGATTCCCCATGTCATTAGGGCTTTGACTATGATTCCCTACATTAGCAAGCAATGTGAACCTCGATTATCCGACTTCCTGGTATCGCAGTGGAAACCTCAAAGTGGCACCGGGTGGCAGCATCGCCGCCTCCTACGATTGCTCAAAGAAAAACGCGAACAGATATAAGAGAATATGCACAGCTAATTACTACCTTCCCAGATCTTTTGACTTATATAGGTTAGTCTCACATAATCCCTCCTTCCTTCTCGGGTAAGATTTTATCTCCTCTCATTTAAGGGAGGAACTTTATTTTTTATCAATCCACAGTTTTCATTTTCTAAGGATTATTCTTTCCTCTTCCAAGGTTATCTCTCCGGCGAAAGAAGCGGATTCTGAAGCTGGGAAAATTCCTCTGATAATATCGCTTACGGATTTTCTCCGCCCCAGCGCTTATTCGTATCAAACTTCCACATGAGATGTAATTCCCATATGAGCAGAATGGTCTATCAAGGACTTGAAGTCCTGCACACGCCTTGAAGCGTGTCGCGGCGACTGTCTCGCTTCAAGTGTACTCTCCATAGATTCTCCCGTCTCGGCATAGTCCACTGATCTTGGTGGAGGTGCGTTGAGCCTGACTGCCACCACATAGCTCTAGGAGGGCCTCTTGTGCCCCATCGAGCACAGATCCTGTAGATCACAGATTCGCAACATACGCAAGTAATTGAGAGTGATGTCCCAAAACAATTTTTTTTAAAAATAAATATCTAGTTTAATACATCAACTAATCCAAAATTTGCAAATTTTGACTCCTTCCCATGAGTTTTTCAGAAAATAACTATTATAGATAAAAATACCCTTTAGTCTTTTAAGCATTTACATGCCTGGTAAAAAATAAGGTTGTTTTTATAAGAAAACAATAAAGGTAAAAGGGATGCCCCGATGTATGAGTGACAGGGGTTGGGTCCGATGCCTAAATGATATGAAAAATATGTAAATAAAATTAAACAATAGTTCTTATATTTTTACTATTCAATTAAAGAAATTTTAAAATATAATAGTTAAAATTTATTCATTTACTAAAATATTTTTTAATAATAGAGTCTTAACTTTTTAAGTGATCCAATGATTGAGATGTTATATATTTAGCAGACTGATTAAAAGATCATTTGAAACATGAATTTAAAATATAATTTTCATCAAATTTGACCATATTTTGACAAATGCCTTCATTATTTTTTTGTAAAAATAATCATTTATTTATTAGACATATAAATATCTATAAAGGGTATTTTTTTCTAATAATGAATTAATTTTTCAAGAAAAAAAAAAAGGAAAGGGTTGGATTTACACTTGGATTATTTGATATTTTTTGATCAAATATTTGTATACTTAAATAAATGGATAAAATACGTATATAATTGTAAGAAATATTTAATTAAAAGGAATCAAATAACTCTAAATTTATAAATCTAACAATTTTTATATATTATTAAATATATATATATATATATATATATATATATATATATATATTCAAAATAACCAATTTTAAACAAAAATGCCTCTACTTATTCCATGCATGATATTATTCTAAAAGAATGTTATTTTTACAAAAAACAACATTAAGATTTGGTCACAAACAACTAAATGCATGGGTTATTTTATCAAAAAATAAAAGGGTATTTTGGTCAAAGTAAAGAGCCAAAAATGCCAAAATTTGAAGAAAGTCAAATTTTAAAAATTGAGTTTTCAAAAATGAAGGGCACAGTTGGTGAAAAAAGGAAGGGTGGCTTATTAAAAGTGGAATCAATAAACTATCTTTGAAAACAGGCACTTAATCACGCTATTAATTGTTCTGCTTATCCTCTAATTAAAGGGAATAATAATAATAATAATAATAATTACTAGCTTTTGAATGTAAAAGAAAAATAAAAGCAAAATTCACCTTCGAAATGCCACTGTAAAGTGGGTTCTACAAAAGGCAAAAGGGGGAACTGTTTATCTTCTTCTTCTCCTTCAAACCCCCCCACCCCACCTTGATTTTACATAAAAACAAGAACATAAACCCACGAAACAGAATCAGAATTCAGATGCATTCACAACAATAAATGAGCTCTACCGAGCCATGTCAAGATCACTCTGAACGCCCAGAGCCTCCGAGTTGGCCTTCCTACAGGCACCTTTCGCCTCTTCTTCAGCCAATGATGCCGTTATCCCCGGCGCCCGCCGCCTCATTCATCCGACACGCCAGCACTGGCCATGTCACCCTTGCGTAACCCCATCGCTATTGGTCAATTTATTCCAACAGAGATCTTGATTGTTTCTACAATATTGCTATTGAAATTTGATGGAATTGGAATTTGTTTATCTCTCATAATCGTTTGTATCTATGAAATGAAATGGGGTTTGGTCTGTTATAAATGAGCATTTTGATGTGTGCGTCATAGTTAAAAAAATTTAAGAGAAGAAATCTATACATTATTTGCTTCTTAGTTACAAAATCACCACCGAGCACTTGGGGAAGAAGCCCAGGGGTCTGTATAGTTCCTGGTTTTGAAAACTGTTTTTTTTTTTCTCAAAAACAATGAGAACAACAGGGAGAACACAAATGTTTCTTTTGAAACTGTTCTTGATTACAGTTTTTGAAAGCACAGATCTGAAAACTGTTTTTGTTCTCTAATCTTTTTTTTTTTTTTTTTTGGTGTTTTTTCAGACAAAAAAAGGGAACCAAGCGTGTTTGTCCTTCTTCTCCTTGTTTTTTGAGAACTGAAAAAAGTTTTCAAAATAGAATCGAACAGCCTAAAATGTTCATTTTATCTTCTTCTTTTTTTCTGAACAGTGATAGTGAGTCCATTTGAATGCGAGTTTTTGTTTCACGGTACTTCAATTATGATTACTTACATTTTGAAAATTTCATTTCTTGCTTTTCCTTCATTTTTGCTGGGGATTTGATTTGGTAAAGGCTTTGAGGAATGGCTTCCAATGAACAAATTGAACCGTCTAATGAGAATGTTTTCAATTGTAAATTAAGTCACATTTTTTATTTACATATTATGATTTTATGTTGACAGAAAGCCTCGTGTGAATGTGGGAACTATTGGGCATGTTGAGCATGGAAAGACTACACTGACTGCTGCTATTACAAAGGTTGGGTTGTTGAATCAATTGTCTATATGAATCAGCTTTTTTTTTCTTTTTTAATATTTGGAGATTTTTTTTCCCTTGAATGAGTAGCATCTGGCTTGAATGATAAACTCTTCCATTTATCTAGTACCTGAACTGGTTCTTTGTCTCTTGTCGGTGCTTGCAGAGGAAGGAAAAGCAAAGGTATTGCAATGGTTGGCATTTTGTCATTTTAATTGTTTCTCCATGGTTTCCATGTTTCATGACATTTGGATTTGAACATATGGGCTATTGTGATAATTAAAAGCTCAATATATCAGAGACCAAGGAAAAAAAATCAATTTCTCTCTCTTAAAAACCATGCCTCCCCCTCGGCCGAGGGAAGTAAGGCTTGGTTTGCTCTTAAAGTGAAATCATTCAATATTGAGGTAGAAGAGACAACGAAAGGCTTGAAAGGATGCATTTGGGAGAGAAGAAAAAGCGTTACTTCGTGGTTCAGATTTGGAGTGTTAAGCTTATTTGGGTTGCTGGCAGGTTTAGAGGCTTGTGCTAGAAAGGCTTGGCTAGGGATGGTGGGGAAAAGGGCCTTCTCTAATTCTGGAGGTAGAACCCGTGAGGAGATGGACTATCGCACAAGGGAATGTTAAAGAACCCTTTGTAGTGGTGAAAATGGGAAGGGGCCTCTAGCTTTTTGAGTTTGAAAACAAGGATGAGGTGGACCATGTGCTTAAGTTTGGTAGAAGGAGATGCGGGGGGGAATGTGCTCCACTTAAGAAAATGGGGACAAGGCCTAGGGTGTTGGAGTCATGGAGATTCAAAGGAGGAAGTGTGGGTGAGAGTGGTGAACTTCCAGTGCATTTGTTGAGTCGAGTACCTGAAAAAACAGGATGCAAGCAGGATTTTGGTGGACGAAGATACAATGATGCTTTTTGAGTTGTGTTGGGCGGGAAATTTTGTGAGATTAGGGGATTTCGAGCCCCCAAAATATGTTGAGGTGGTGGTTGGCAGAAATAGGTTCTCGATTCAATTGTGGTGGGAGAATTCTCTCATGGCTATGCCACATCGCAGAAGAACATAGAGGAGGAGGAATGACACCATGGGAGGATGATGAGAAGGCACTGGGGGGAGAGTGAGTCAGAGAAAAGGTTGCATACGGCGTATAGCAGCGCAGCTGAGAGGGGTACACAAGTTCGACGATCATTTCAAACCCAAAGATGGTCTCAAGTCGCCTTAAGGCAAGAGCTCCACTGTTTGGTCGATCACCCCCCCCAGTCGTATTTCGGGTGGGAGATACAGGCAAAAGGGTGGACTCAGTCCTAAGGGTTCTGTCCAAGTCCAAAATTGTAGATTGGGCCTACCTTTTGTATTAGAAGGCCTAGAAGAAGTTCCTTCAACATGGCCTCTGTCTAATATGCCTTTTTTAAAAGGTAAAAGGAAGAAGGGCTTATGTTTCCTCCAAAGTCCCTTTGGAGGGCCCAACAGAAAGATTTAATGAGTTCATGTTAACCCTTGCCATAAGGACTTTGATTCCTCAAGGTCCTAGAGACATGTCTTCGTGGAGGAAGGACCGATCGCGACAATTCAAGAATGATGGGAAGATGATCATGTGAGGCTTCTACATACTCAAGTCAGTTGGACAATTGTTGATTCTCTTATCTTGGAATGTAAGAGGGGTGAATAATCCCGACAAGAGAAAAGTTATTAAGCATTTCATTAAGGCTCAACGAGTGGATCTGGTTTGTCTACAGGAAACAAAAGCACTGTGAGAGATGTCCCACGCCTTGGACCGTATCTAGGGTTGGGAGATTTTCTCCTAGATGAATCCATCGATGAATTTGACTACATGGGGAATCATGTTGTTTTGGTATAAAACCTAGAGCACTGATATATAGAAATGGGGTCTTCTCCTGTTTGTTTAGGAATGTGGGAAGATGTCTCCAATGGATTCGGGGAAGAGTTGAGGATTATTAGAGGTTTATGGATAGGATTGTGGTGCATTGGGGGTGATTATACGCCCTTTTGTAGAAATCATTGATGACCACGGGGTGAGGGTGAGGAACATGCCACTCGTGATAGGTCCTTGTACTGCTCACAAATACGAGGTTTGTGCAACACGAGTGGGGTCTAGGATTGATCGGTTCCTAGTTTCAGGGGATTGGGAGAGTTATTTCAGTAGGGTAATCTAAAGTACTCTCATTAGTTTTCGCGGATTGAAAGGCATTCTGAAGGTTTGGAATAAGTAGGTTTTTGGTAATGTGGAACCATGAAGGCTATGTCTGCATCATTTAGTGTGTTACCGATAACTAGGAGAAGGAGAAGGAGCTTTCCTTAGAGGAGTCTGAGGAGAGTCAAAGCGAGTGAGGACTACAAGAATTGATCACTCTTAGAGGAGATTTCTTAGAGGCAAAAGTCTAGTGAGTTGTGGCTTAAAGAGGGGGATAGAAATACTGGGTTCTTTTACAAAATGTCCAACTTGTACAGAAAGAGAAATGTAATAAATAAGACTAGAGTTTATGATAATTGGCTCACTGAAGACACTTCCATTCAAAAAGGGGTTGTAGACGCTTTCAAGAGACTTTTGTTTGATCCAGGGGGATGGTGCCCTACTTTTTGACATCACTGTGGAGGTAATTGGGGCTGAGGATTATGGAAAACTGGAAGAAAAGTTTTATGAGGAAGAAGTCTTTGCAACCATATCAAGCCTACAAATGAGGTTGTGGATTTTATGCTGAGAAGGAATGATGGTGGGTTGGTTTGTAAGCTAGACATTAAAAATGCATTCGACCATTTAAATTGGGAGTTTGTGATTGAGGTTATGAGGAGAATGGGCTTTGGTCAAAGATGGTTGACCTGGATTAACTAGGGTATATGTATACCTCATTCTCAATTTTATTCAATGAGACTTTGAGTTTCTTTTTTAGAGTTCGAGAGGGGTTTATGCTAGGGGGTACCCTCTCTCTCTGTACCTTTTTGTTTTGGGCATGGACATTTTAAGCCATTTGATAAACAAGGTTGTGGAAGGGAACTTTTTGATTGGTTGCAAATTTTGGGGAGGAGGAGCTGTTGCTGTTGCACCTGCTTTATGCTGATAGTACCTTGTGCTTCTGCAAGGACTAATCCAAAATGGCCCATCCAGGGTGGACTTTGATGTGGTTTGAGGCTTTCTTGGGGTTAAAAATTAATTTGGGCAAGAGCGATATTTTCCCCGTAGGAGGAGCAAGAATGCGTGGCGCCGGTTACTCTTATACGAAGCACTCTGTCTAACCTTCCTATTTATTTTGGCTCCTTTTTTTTGGTTGCTTCTCTTTAGTATACTCCCAGTATACTTTTGGCAGCTTTGTTGTACTCTTTTTGTGGTTATTACATGTTTGTTTACCCATAAAAAAAAATAAAAAAGTTGGAGAGGAAGTTGAGATTTTTGGGTTAACACAGATGACTTTGCAAATATAATGATACTTTTGGTGTTTTGAAGCATTTTGTGTTTTTTGTTCCATTGTGATCTTTACAATCTCACATCAAACTATAAATGTTTGATCTTAAAAATTTATTTTCTTTATGTAGGATGATGGTCCTTTGAAATCCAGAACGTTTAAGAAAATTTTAGATCAAGGACAAGTAAGTATCTCATTACATTTGTTCCTTCAATTAAATAAGGATTTTGAGCAGCAATAATTGAATTTTAGAGGGTTTGATTGGTTTATCAGGTTGGTGACAACGTAGGTCTTCCTTTTCGTAGCCTGAAACGAGAAGACTTTTTGCATAGACAGGTAGTGGGATTGATTAATTATGATGCAGAATTACTTTGATGGGTATTATAATTTATTTACTTGTTCTAATTCAAGACTAGTTTTCTAACCATTCAAAATGATGAAACTTTTTAGATGGTTTTTTTACAGAAAAATATATTTACTTCCCCAGAGAAAAAAAAAATTTAATGGGAGCAATGTTAGGATTCAAAATGCCTAAAATTTAAAGCAAACAGTTACAAGTATGAGGATGTGACATTTTGCTAGGAAAAAGATGATTAATCAATTATTTACAATTTGATTTTCAATTTTTTTTAACAAAAAACTCATATTTCTTTTGTTGTTTTTTCTACTATGATTGTCAGTAACATAATTATCAATGTCTTGTAAATTATGAGCATGACATATATTATATTGCAAATTTTTATACAAAATTTTTGATGAATCAAGAAAGATAAAGCTATATTCTGATATCTTTAAGTGGTTGTAGATGAAAATTTTTTTGTCTAAATATTGTAATTAAAGGTACAAGATTTGCATTAAATTCTTCTCATGAGTATACCATCTGATATATGTTATTCTAATTAATGTAAGGCAAAATACATGCTGTCCGACCAACCATCCAACAAAGGAGGGGCATTTCATCAAGTGCAATTCCTTAAAAAATATTATTCCATTTATTTCTTTTAAATAATCCATTTTTAAAACTAAATTATGTACTTCAATATATTTTTAGGACCCTTTATGGCCTGGTTAGGGATTGCAAGGGGGTACCAGCAGAAATGGCTTTTATTATTGAAAAAATTTCCAATATACAAAAACTCTTCGATCAGGCCTTCATTTCATCATACCCAATATTAGATAGGGTAGCTTCAACACAATCACTGACGGTTAACACAAAATCATAATTATTAATGTCTTGTAACTTATGAGCATAAGTTGATAACATATATTATATTGCAAATTTTTGATGTATAAAGAACGATAAAGCTATATTCTATATTCTGATATCTTTATGTGCTGGTTGATGACAAAGCAAAAGAGGTAAACAAAACGTTAGAATACTAATCAATTATTATGTTAGTTCTACCTCAATCACACATATTTTGGATTATGTTCTTAGGCTCAGGCTCAATGGTGGAGTGACATTAGACAAACATCAGAGGCATCATACGGATTAGACAACGACAGGAGACATCATATAGGGATTCTTCTACGGATATGGAGTCTTTAAAATGCTACAACTGGTTTTCAAAGATGTATCCGATGATTATAACAAGGTGAAAGCAAATAGAAATGGCAACAAAATTGGGAATTCCATCAACACCAATGCCATCTGACCTACAGAAACAGAGGTAAATTGAAAAATCAAATGTCTTAACATAATCAGTAATCTCTTGCCTAAACGGTTTTTTGTTTTCTTCTCATAAGCAGAATTTCTCGGGCAATTAATTGTGCATGAAGTTGCATTAACAGTGATCATTCTAGTGACGGATCTGTTGCTGCTGAAGTTGAGGGGCATTAGGGTTGTGGACAAAGGTGAAACAGATGTGTGGTGGTGCTTCGTATCAACACAGAATATTTCCAATCTTTGTTGAGTCAGTGACTTTTTTTTTTCCTAAATTGACTGAAACATTAGATTCTTTTCATCGTGCTCTCTTCAACAAACTTCAAAGATGGTTGTAAAATCCCATTGTGAATGTGTCGCATCTATGGGCTTGTAATTAAATAATTAGGTTTTGCAGCATGAAAATGAAAACAGAGAGACAGCACAAGAGCTCTCAAAATCTGTAGTCATGGATGAGTGCATGTATATATAGACAGGATTGTTTGCTATTTTTTTCCTTTAACTCCCTTGATTATTTGTTGGATATTTGATTATTTGCAATCCCAGAACTAGAAATGAAAGTTTATTTGCTTTGACTGAAAGCATAAAACCCTTGTTTGCATGTAGATGGCATCCTATGATTCCATTGGGGGAGAGTCATGCACATTAGAATGGTCATAAGAATCAGATGGCTGTTGGTATTCTATGATTTTGTTTACCTCTTTTGCTTTGTCATTTTTTTTCTTTGCTCTGCTGAAACTTCTATTAGGAAAATATATGACGTCTAATGGGAAAATATTCATATTTATATAATAGTCAAATTTGGGTAATGGAGTATTCAGATATTCAAATAAAATATAAGCTACTTCCATAGTATTAAATCTCTCGGACTTTTTCTATTACATTTCAATAATAGTTCTGTAGTTTGATACATGCGTATTATATTTTTAAAATGGCTTATTAAAACGCAGTTTTAGTCACTTATATATATATATATATATATATATATATATATATATATATATATATATATATATATATATATATATATAAAGTGACTAAACTTTGCGTTTTAATAAGCCATTTTAAGTATTATTAAGCATGTCTTATCAAAGCTACAGTTTTGAAGTCTTATTGGAATGTGAAAACATAGATGAAAAAAAGTAAGGGATTTTAATACTTATGGTATCTGTATCTGTATGAGGCTCAAACCCTAATTATCATGTAACTAGTCTTTTCACAATAAAAACGTTTTTACTTCATTTCATATATTTAATTTTAATTAAACTAGTAAGTGTATGCTAATGTACATGAGGAAATATAAAAATATATATATAATAAATTAGTCAAAATATAATAAATAAATCAATATATGATTTTATTTTTTATTTCATGATTGGGAATTAAAGAAATAAAAATAAAAATAAAATTAAGTATATATTATTATTATTTTTTCATGACTCCTATTTATAGAAATAACTATATTATGTGTTAGATGTAAAATCAATTTAAAAAAGATGACGACATGATATATAAATAGAATTACAATTTTTCATATCAAACTATGATAATAAATTACCATTATATTTATTCAAAATACCATTTTTAAGTTTATGATGACCGATATGATACATATTTATGATAATGTTATTATAATAATTATGTATCATGCCTGAATTAAAAGTTTATAACGGTAATGGACATGAATAATTTATAATTTGGTTTGTATTTTTTAATTAGTCCTAGTTATGATTTAACTAAGAATAATCCAATGTTTAGTAGATCCTGTTAGAAAGATATCCGATTAAACAGGTCAAAATTACATGTCACTATACAATTGGCCTTCAAAATTTTTATTTTTAAAGAAGTAAAAATTTTTTGATCCTGGTCTCTCTCCTCACGTGTAATTATCTAATTGGCCGTAAATTATATATATATTTTAATTAGTTTTGTTCTGTCTTTCTTCACTCTCCTTCTCCACCATCGCCATACCTTCTCCTCCTCTTCCTCTTCCTTCACTTATTTTATCCTGTCTTCCATCTTTTGGAAATCAGAACAACAAAAATTCTAGATTCACAAATTCTTCATTTCTCTTCTTTCAATTTTCTCAGCAACCAAACCAAAACATGAAAGCAAAAAACAAAACAAACTTAAATAAACAAAATGTATTAAGCAAAAACGGATTGAAATCATACATTGAAACAACTGGATTCATCAAACCTCGAAAACACATGTTCAATTACGGATCCTGTAAAATCGAATCAGAACCCTATCCAATGAAAATAGAGAAAATAAAATTCAAACCGTTACAGATCTCTCCTCAGAATCTTCAAATTATAGGTCCGAAGGTGATCGGATTGGATCACCGAATCCGACATGCAATAACCTTGTCAGATTCAATCCAGTTGAGGATCCGAATCTGAGATACCAGGAGCGAGAATAAAAAAGTCGTTGAAATCGACGGCGACACGCCTGATTGGGTTGATCGACGGCGGAGGAACGATTGCCGGAGAGGTGAGTTGAAGGTACTTCGACCACATGCCTGAGAGAAGTGTCGTTTGGGATTTGTGGGAGGGGGCAGCAGTGGAAGGGAGGTGAGAAACAGGAGGAGATCAAAGAAGGGGGTGGAGGAGAAGGGAAGAGAGAAGGGAGAAGGAGCGGCAGTGGAGGGGGCAGTCGTTGTAGAGGAGAAGGGATAAAACGAGAGAAGAGAGAAGGGGGAGGAGAAAAAGGGCAGGGCTCAAAGGGGTTTTTTTTTTTTTTTTTATAAAAATTTTGGAACCAATGACACCTGATATTTTTAACCTATTATACCAGTCACTTCCGATAACAAACCAATAGGATATGAGACTCTCTAAACATGAAATTATTCCTAGTTAAATGGTTTGTGGGACTCATTAGTCACTTTCGATCAATAGGATACGGGACTCCCTATGAAATTATTCTTAGTTAACCAACTTATTGAACTAATTAAATAAGATCGACCAAACTATGGATTACTCCTCTAAATTACCCCAAGTTGATAATGGTCATTTTTTTAAACCAAAAGCTTTTTTATAAACTTTAAAATGTTTTCCAACTTTAAAACTATTTATCCAAATATTGATTTTCTTTCTTATCAATTTTCTTATTTTTGGCTATTATTAAAATAAATATTATATTAATATTTATATTTATTTATCATATCTCATAAATTTTTTAATATTAAATTATATAAATGTTTATATGATGAGTGCTTAAAACACTCAGCAGATACCAAGGGCTCATTTCTGTGTTTATCATTTTACATTTAATAATATTTTTATAAATGATATCTCAGCATTTTTCAAGCAAGCTTCCTGTGGAATGCAAAGAAATGATGTTTAAAAGAATAAATCTAAGCAAATCGAGCAGGAAAGTAGCAAAAGAGGAAAATGAGCCGGAGTCACGCGACGTCTAACGCCGCGACTTTGGCCGTTCATTGTGTGCTAACAGGCAGCAACGCCGCGACGCCGTGACGCCTCAACGCCGCGACGCCGTGATCGCCCCCAACGCTGCTGACACACATGGTGATCAATTCAAAGCAGTGGTCTGCACTTCCAGCACCACATAACAGGCACTAAATCCGTGAGCGAAGAAGAACATCGATCTCAAGAAGAGCCCGTGATTTGTATTGTTTCCCTTTGGACAAGAGAATGATGTTTATATATCGCCTATTGATATTTTCTATTCATTATGTTCTAGATCTATAATTTCAGGTATCGCTTAACCCCGGCTACGTTTAAATGGATTAAAAGTTTATTAATTTATATTATTCATTGAGTTATGATTCATTATAATCGCTTTACATCCGTGGATCAATTACATGGTAATGTTTAATAAAGACAAGATCATTATAGAGATCCTAGATTCGTAGAGATGAGGACTTAGACATGAGTAGAGTGAAATCTTTGGTTGATTCACAAATGTAGATATTTCCGATCCCTAAGGTGGCAATTGCTGCTGTAACATTTACATTTGAGTACCGAGTCAAGAAAGAGATACACCTCAATTTACTATTTAAATAGGCTAATACACCTCGAGAGGTATTCAGAATAAGATCACCTTGCCATTAATAAATCAAAACGTAGATCTACTAATGTCACCTTTAAGAAATAATCCATTGAAAGTGGCAGTGGGAGACATGGACTGCCACGCCCCGATCCCTGGACTAATTCGACGTGATCCGAACTCAAGTCCGGGGCGTGATGCTATCATGGCTATATAATTATACTACATCAGATAATCGACTCTTATCGAATTCGTTTCTTTCGTAGTCGCACTGCACCAGGTATACAAATAATTTCTGCACAACAAAAATCATTTTACATATACAAAAGAACTACCACCGAAGTGGTGTCCATCACAATCTATACACATATACATAAGAGTCCCTTTACCTATACATGTACATTTTCTATTACAAAACATCATAGATTGCGGAAGCAGCACTGATGAGCACCTATCTCTGAGTCGGCCTTCTTTGCTGATGTGGAATGTCCTGTCCTCTATCTTTCGTTTCTCGCTTCAGACTCTACACTGATTGAACACCCGTGCTGCTTCTTTACGCTTTAGTGGGAATATAAGCATGGACAACCACCAATCATGACCGCCACAAGCTTATACATATGCATATCACTTCCATTCATACGCATTTCTATAACTTTAATTACTTATCTCTCACATATACTTGGCTCATTGCATGTCAATCTCTTTTCTGGTACATATTCTATGTCTTGACATATCTTTTATCTATACTTTACCGTATTCGTTTCTATGTGCTTACATATCCTATACTAATCATGTTCATTTCCTTTCATGTTCATTTCATGTTTGTATACTGTTTGTATCATATACATTCTCTTATCTCGTATACTTTCATATAACCTATCTTATACCTCGACTTTTTTATCTACATTCTATACTTTTCACGTTCAAGATTGGTATGCTTTCTCATATGATACTTTCATGTACCTTCCTATATTTTCCTATGTTTTCCATATATACTATAATTTTCATATATCTTTCTTTTATCTACTTTCTATCCTTTTCAGGTGGTACTCATATTTTGTACTTTCATATATTGTATTCATGTATTGTCTATATACTATTTTTTTTATATATCTATATTCATGTACTATTCATTTCATATATGTTTTCCTCATATACTTTTCATATGATAATCATACTGTGGCTTTTCATCTTATACTATCATATACATTCCTTTCATGTGATATTCATATACTGCCATATATCGTACTTTTCTATATGCTTTTCATATACTTTATCTCGTCATATTTATTTGCACATTACACTTACTTTGTACTAGATATACTTATCATATACTTTTCTTTCATATATCAGATCGCTCATATACTTTTCATGTACCGCCAATTGCATAATACTTCTTGTCTGCAAACGTTTTATACTTTCATCGCGATAGCGCTGCTATGCTTCACATATCATGTCATTTCTTTTGTCGCTATGTCCGCAAATTTCGTATGATACGGGAAACTATGTGTACCGAAGGTACTATCACCGCATAAGGCAAAGATCTCGCTGTTAACACCGAAGGTATCACACGCACGGCGACGCTGACCTATGCCATATGCTATCGGCACTGAGGGTACCATCACCGGCATTTGCGCGCTGATCTCATTGCCTATTGTGTGACCCTTACGGGCCACCCGATCCAAACGGATCTATGTCATCGACTCCAAACGGGGCTCGACATTCGTCTATAAATATGTCACACTGAATCAGATTCTTCCTACAGCATATTTATCTATCCTCTACCAAAGTTCTAAGCGCATAATCGCCTTTTATTACGTTTTCAGACATATCTCATAAAGATGAATAACTATTGTTACTCATAATTTGCTTTATGCATATATACTATCATCACTTTACTCAGATTCGCTCTCATATCTCATAGTTTCATATTACTATTTCTCATATATCTCTATAATACATATATTCATATCTTTTGCTATCATTTAGTTTGTCTTCGCATCATATGTAATCCTATCATATATCATGAATGTATCTATGCACTCTTGTATTCATATTCATATATATATCTTTCTATATTCATATTCCTTTATATCATTTATGCATTTCTATCATATCCCTTTATACGCTTTCTATCATGATTTAATATGTCATTGTATTTTCTATATTCCTATCATATGTTTATTCATTCATATATTCATATATCAGATACGCTTATATTCATATACTTTCCGTACATGCTTCTACTTCATCGATGCCTTTATATTGTATTTCATGTACTTTTCCATATTACTTACTCGTCATGGCTCGACTATGTCTATCATTCTTGTACCAGCATTTCTATTCCTATGCTTTGTCATCTTTTGCTTATCTATACACTGCCTTATCATTTATACATTTTCATCATGTGTTCCTAGCATGTTTTTCATCTTATTCCTTTCTAAGATGTCTATCATATAGTCATATCATATATAATCCTATATTCATATCATTTACTTATTCCTATCATTTGTGTACTTTAGACTATCATATCTTATGACATATCCTATATTCATATCATATTCATATCATTTGACTTATACTCTATCATATTCATGTTTTATGTGAACATATACATATTGCATTTTCTATATTTTTCTTGTTTCATGCTATTACATATAAAGTACTCACATATACTTATGAAGTATATGTCTACAGATCACACTCTTATCATATTATTTTTTTATTCTCTATGAATCTATTTTTACTTAGAAACTGAATCAATTCAATCGATCATCCAAATCCAAAGTTATGGCATTTTCATGCCAACTAGTCATTTTACCGATTTTTCTAGCTGATATTAGATACTCCATTTTTCCGGAGGTCTTAACTTCATATTTGATACTATGTCCTTATACTCATTTAAAGCTAAGGTGCTAAGGGTTCTATTCAACTGGAATCACTCCACCTGGAGCACTGGAATCTCGCTACGTCCGAACCGGACTTCTATGTTCAACACCAAACTTAATTTGTCTACATAATGGTCCCAATTTCTGAGTGGATTTGGCCACTTAGAGTCATAATTTGACGATGTCTATTTCATATGGATGGTTTTCCTCAAGTCTATTTTAATTGGCCACTTGAATCACTCAAATCGGATAATAACTAGCATGTTTCAAAATACAAAACCTACAAAATCGAAACAACAGAGTGTACCGCACACCCCTAAAGGCACTGGCACACTTTGGCCAAAAATGACCAGAACGAAGTGTACCGGTACACTTTCAAAGCAGTACCGGTACATGACACCAAATTAGCCCAATTGTGTGTGTTTTTCTCCCATTTTTCCATATGTTTCAACCTCAATCCAACTTATACCTCATAAACACAAGACCACTCAATTCATCTATGATCACTTTTCTACTCAAATCCTCTTCAATTACATATATTTCTTCACAAATCTTCCATGAATTTCCTAACACAACTCTAATATGGGTCAGCAACCCAGGTCGTCAAACTCAAAGATTTGTTAGGCTTATCTAAACCCTACCAATTACTTGACATTTAATCACTTAATCCAATCTAAAAGGGAATTCTATACTTTCATTGTAATTTTTGCATTTATCCAATTTACTTCATGATTATTATTGAATGAAACCCAGCAAAAAACCTCTAGGTTTGGAGACAACTAATAACTATGTCAATTGCATGGAAAACTATCTCAAAGCTTTAAAACATTAGCTTCCATACCAAAAATTCAAGTTCCATACCTTAGCTTGTTCTTGGCTTCTCTTCCTTCTCTTCTTCTCTTCTTCTTCTTCCTCTTCCTCTTCTTCTCTCTTTTCCCTCCTTCTCTCTACGATTCTCTCTCTCAAAATGAGACCAAATGTTTGGTCTTAAGTCCATGTTTGTTAAGGCCATGTTTGGCCAAGTAAATAAAACCCATTTTTTTTTCTTAACTTTCTTTATTTGCACTTAAGCCCTTCCATTCATTCCAATTTCAATTCCATCTTTTCTCTATTTCCACATATACACTTATTGATTTATGTCATTTGGCATATAACTTATTGATTTATGCTATTTATGTCCTAAAGTGGTAAAAGACCACTTTACCCTTGTCTCTAATATTAATTCCGGGTATTTGTTTTATTTTCCGAAAATTCATATTTAGCTTTTAATATACCCTAAACAAGTCCGAAAACTGCTAGGGTATATTTCAGGATGTTACATGACCCTAGTCTCCATCACATAGTAATTCTTTCAGATCAGTTTGTTTATTTTACTTTCAGACATTAGTAACTTTATACACAATACATACATCCAGATAATATTTGAAAAGTAAATCTCGTAGTCAACTCAATCATCCCCGAGGATCGATATCCGTTACCATTGGTACATCAGATACGTAGCGATGCACTTGCGCATAGGCGTATATTTTAATACCACACCACGCTTTCAAATTCGCTGCTTTTGGCGCCGCACGGATAGGCTTGGGTGATATAAGAATAAAGCAATTAGATATTACTCGAAATTTGTTTTTATTTGTTATTACAAGGCCAATTTGGTTTTTGTTGTTTCGTGTGTGATTGCGCTTAGATTTTGAGTACATGCAACGCACGAGATCGTTGACTAACATCCGCTCGATCCCGAGCCGTAGTTAGCTTATACGTAACACGCCGAGAACAAAAGAGAACTAACAACTCAAATTTAGCAAACATGGATGACAATGAACCGCGCAGGGCAGGATCTGTAGCATTGAGCGTAACGAGCCACGAGAGGCCAAATGGGGAATAACTAAGGAATCAGCACCCGTGCCGCTTATACAAACAAGATGATCCATACATGTTGTTGCAGGAGTTTGCACTTTCGCCACAATAAGCCCGTGCATTACTATCGACGCCACCCATTCGTAAACAACTTCGAACCGAAGTCGGTAACATTACAGATGCTTCAGAACATCTTGTTTCATGGATTACCCCATGAGAACCCGAATATGCATTTGACCAACTTCCTTGAAGTTTGCGATACGATCAAGTACAATGGGGTTACTGAAGAAGCTCTCAGGTTGCGATTGTTCCTAATCGTCCTTAGGTGGATAGAGCCAAGATTAGCTAACAAGCCGCCCACCGTGATTCCATTACCTCATGGAACGATTTAGTGCAAATTCCCTACCAAGTTCTTCCCACTCGAAAATTGCACAACCCAGCAAGAGATCAATACTTTCGGGCAACTAGAGGGAGAACTTGCGCAGGCGTGATAGTCCCACTTAACTATCGAGAAAATGCCCACACCACCGACCGACCGCATGGATGCAGTCCACACTTTTATAATGGTCCGAGGAATGACTAGAACAAGGATTGATGCCTCTACCGGAGGAGCACTAATGAAGAAAACTACGCACTGCTTATGAAACTTAAGATGCTTAACCAATACAACCGTTGGCCTAGAGAGAAGGCTACACCAAGAAAAGGAGTGGCACCTGATAATGAGGTTCTCAATCCGGTTAATCATGTGGCACACCGACTAAACAAGGATAGACAAAGAAGAACCGCGAATGCCATACATACCAACTCCATGAGTTGTGCGACCAGTGGAGGACAAGACAACAAGACAGAGTGTCGGGCCAAAGAAACCAAACAGCTTGAGCAGCCCAAGACGGTCGGGTTCAACTAAAATCAATCACAATACAGCGACAAGATGGGGAAACAATTATCGAATCAAAATCAAGGCCAAGGGTGGCGTAATAATCGTAATCAACAATGTAACAATCAAGGGTATGGATGGAGGAATAATCGTAATGAATATGCCATCGAACCGTAGTTAGTGAACCACCTCCCCGAAAAAGTGACTTAACAAGCCCGCACGCATGCTAACCTCCCACTCGCTTTCATGAATGAGACCAAGGCGAATATGCAAGAAGAAAGTGCAACCCATTGAACAATCAAGCAAAGACAACTCCAGAAATTTGGAGGTACAATGGTAAAATGGCGAACTATTGACGAAAGGCAACCGCCTACTACCCCGGCAAACCCAGAAGAGATGGGAATGAACATGTCAAAGCAGTTACGCTGAGAAGTGGTAAAGAATTGGAGACCAAGGGGCAATCCCCAGTTATAGAGGAGGTGGAGACTGAGAAAGTCATCCAAACTCTGCCTGCACGATGAGGGGCGCATATGAACAACCTCAGAGAAACAATCATATGAAACACTACTGAAGCAAAGGACAACCCACCAATTCCATATCCACAACGCCTAAAGAAGCATAAGCTGGATAAACAGTTCACTAAATTCATGGAGGTGTTCAAAAAGTTACACATCAATATCCCATTTGCTGATGCCTTGGAGCAAATGCCCAACTATGTAAAATTTATGAAAGACATTCTGCCTCTAAGAGTAGCGATCGGGTCGATTTCAAACAATTTAACTTAATTGAGGAATGTAGTGCCATACTTCAGCGAGAAGCCGTCGCAAAGCTTAAAGACCGTGCGCTTCACTATCCCATGCACCATTGAAATGCCATCTTTCGAGAGCTCTTTGTGATTCGGGTGCGCATTAATCTCATGCCCTTATCCATTTTTGCAAACGTTTGGGATTGGTGAGGCTCACCCAATACAAATACACTACAAATGCCTAGGGAGCAGATCTTTGAAGCATCCGAGAGGGGTAATAGAAGATGTCTTGGTAAAGGTTGACAAGTTTATCTTCCCAGCAGATTTCATTGTATTAGATATGAAAGAAGATAAAGAAATACCCATAATCTTTGGGTGTATCTATTTCTTGCAACTGCGTGGCAATGATTGATGTTCGTGGAGGGAGAATTGAAATTGAGAGCGCAGACTAATGAGGTCAGTTCAATGTGTCAGCCGTGAGACATCCGCAGAGTGATACTTGCTTCATGGCGTAGATAGTAGAGGCTATAGAGGTTCAGCCAAAGTGGTTCCATCGACCTTTGAGGCTAGCCGAGCGGAGAATGATTATGAGAATACGAGCAAGCAGGCAGAGGAATATGTTAAATGGATGGACTTCTTTCGACCTAATAGGAGTAAATATCAATTCTAGGTGAAGGAGTTAAACGCTAATGCCATCGGTGGAACAACCACCCAAGATGGAACAAACCCCTACCTAGCCATTTGAAGTATGCATACCTGGGGTAGCATCCACTTTACTGATCATCTCAAAGATCTCCGATCAATTAGAGGAGGAGAAGTTATTTCCAGGGTCCTTAGAGACCATAAAATGCGCTGGATGGTCTCTAGTTTCGATTTGAAAGGATCAGCCTCTTCCATGCATGCATCAGATTTGCTCGGCGATGGGCATAAACCTTCAAGGAAGCACAGATGGAGGTTGAATCCGACGATGAAAGAGTGTAGTTCAAAGGAGTGTATTGAAACGGCTGATACTGTGGGTAATTTATCCTATTTCAAGACAAAGGTACGGGTTAGTCCAAATTAAGTGGTAAATCAAGAAAGGAGGAACAATCTGGCCATAAGAATCGAGAATAAGATATTATCGCTTTCTCGAATAACGTGGAATTTGTATTGATTAATGAAAATCGAACAAAGCCACTGAAAAGATCATTTCCTATTGCGCTTCTAGATCGATACTGATCGATTAGCCGGTCATGAATACTATTGCTTTCTGGATGGATACTCCGGCAAAAATCAAATCGCTATAGCCCCGAAGATCAGGAGAAGACGACATTCACATGTCCCTATGGGACATTCGCATTCGTGCGACGCTCTTTGACTGTGCAATGCACCTAGCACATTTCAACGTATGTATGATGGGCCATTTTCCTCCGATACATGGTTGAGAAGACAATCAAATCTTCATGGATGATTTTTGGTGTTGCAATTCATTTGACAATTGTCCGGAGAATTTGAGATCGCCTTGATAAAATGTAATATGACTTAACTTAGTACTAATCGGGGAGAAGTGCTACTTACTGGCATGTGTTATATCAGACTTTCACATCGGATTTCAAGAAGATAATAGAGGTGACGTATAAAGATTGAAGCAATTGAAAAATCACTCCACCTCATCAAGAAAAGGGATCAGAAGTTTTTAGGCCACGATTCTATAGGCATTTCCATCAAAGACTTCTCTGGTTAAACCGTTGTCTAATCTTTTAGTCCATGATCCCATTTGAGTTTAATTCGCAGTGTTTGCATGCATTTTCAGTGTTGAAGAGAGCAAATTGATACGCTCCTATTGCTGGCTCCGCATTGGTCCTTTCCTTTTGAACTTATGTGACTAAGCGCATTTTGGCAATGGGGCGTGTCAGCAGAAACGCAGAGAAAAATTTTCCGTGATTATTATGCTGCAATCCTTAATGATGCTCATTGAATTATGCCACTGGCAGAGAAAGAACTTTGGCTATTGTTTTGCTTTTGACAAATTCAGTGCCTTATTTGATTGGTAACAAGGTGGTGGTCCACATCGATCATTCATTATTAAATACTTGATGACCAAAAGACGCTAAACCTGATTAATCCCAGGGTTCTTTTGTCGCAAGAATTTGATGTTGAGATTAAAGACAAGAAGGGCACCGAGAACCTAGCCAAGCATCATCTTTCACGATTGAGGGTAAGCATGGGAGATCAGTGAATGATGACTTTCCACATGAGCGAATCCTAGCTATTGAAGACAAGAAGGCGCTCCATGGTTCGTGTGACACGTGAATTATTTCCGTAGCCAAGGTAGTCCCTCTGCACTTAACTATCAATTTAAAAACGGTTTTTCGCACATCCGAAACACTACTATTGGGAGGAGCCACCTTACGCATTAATCAGGCTGACAAAGATTCGGAGATGTGTACCAAGATGAAATGAATGCGATAATCGAACCACCGTCACTCACTGCGTGGTGGGATACTGGGTGGCCGAGAACCGCGCCAAGGTACTTCAATCAGCCATCGCCTACCTTATTCAAAGATGCTCATCATTCAGATCCACATGTGACAAATGTCAAAGAACCACACAGGTATTTCTAGAAAGGATCGAATCCACCCATGCACCCCCATTCGGAAGTAAGAGCTATTCGACTTGATGCGGTATGGATTTCATTGATCATTTCATCTTTACAACAACCTCGCATTTTGCTAGCAGTGACTATGTATCGAAGTGGGTGGAGGCTAATTCACCAGCACTAATGATGCTAAGGTCGTGGCTTAATTTCAAGAAGAATGATATTCTCCGATTTGAACCCTCGAGTTAATCGATCATGTATAATGGTACTTCATTTCTCGCAATAAGGTAATTGACAAGGTTTTGGTAAAAGTACAAAAGGCATCGCATATCTTCTTGCATATCACCCGCAGCTTAAATGGGCAAGCAGAGGTGTCAAATCGAAATTAAGGCTATTTTAGAGAAGATACACACCTCAAGAAAGGATTGGTCTAAAAGATCGAAGATGCACTCGGGCGCATCGCACAAATTTTTTAAAACTCCTCGGGTATGTCGTTTTCGTGACTTGTGTATGGCAAAGCATGCCATCTTCTCGGTAGAATTGGAGATCGAGCCCATCAAGCAACTCGACAGCTTGAATATGGAGCGTTATTAATTGAAGCAGTGAGAAGCCGATCACATGTACCGCTGAACTAGATCTAATTCAGAATGAAGCTTATGAAAATGCCCGCATTTACATGAAAGAAAAGCCCTGCACGATAAACACATTACCAGGAAGGAATTCGAGGCGGGATAACAAGTTCTATTGTTTAATTCCCGTCTAAAACTCTTCCAGAAAATTGAAGTCTAGATGGTCCTGCCCTTCACAAAGGACTAAGGTCTTTTCATTTTGGCGGAGCCGAGATTACACATCCTGAGAAGGGCACATTCACAGTCACCACCCAATGGTTGAAGCCGTATTTCGGAGGCGAGTTCCATGCATATAAGCAAATCATTCCTTTGACCGTATCAGATGAAGTGCAGTAAGAAATCATAAGAGCTCGGGTCCCCGAGCACCTGAGACATCTAGCAGGCCGAGCCAACGACGTTAAACATAGTGCTTCGGGAGGCAACTCCAAGTTTATTTTCATGCAATTTTACTTTTTTGCGGTCTCGATTTTTAGTTATTTTCGTTTGGTTAGGTTGGTTTGCCAGGTTTGCCTCAGATTCGTAATCAAGCTCTTGTGGTTGTTTACTTCCGTGATCACCGCGAATCCAGACCGAGAGATCCGCTATGTCGATGCACGAAGAAAAAAATTCGGAGAGTCCGCAATTGCACAGGGGAGTTTCCTTTATCTTAGACCTTTGTTGAATTTTTTGTGCGCATTTCAAGTCTTCCTAACGCCGCGACGCGGCCTTCCACGCCGCTGAGTCGCGTTGAAACGCTATGACGCCAAGTTTACCATTCTCCGAACGCTTCACGGAGATCCTAACGCCGCGACGCTGATTTTGATATCGCCCTCGAACGTCGATTTTCGATCTCCAACGCCACGACTTTGATTCGCCACCATCCACCATAACGTCGCGAATGAGATTCGAACGCCGCGACGCTGATTTTGAGTGTCTCGAACGCCGCTGACGTTGATTTCCAACGCCGCGACGCTTGAATTTCACACTTTAACGTCATGACGGGAGTTCCCAGCAAGTCGCGACGCTGAAAATGTCCTCTCGAACGCCGCGACGTTGTCTCTGTTTAAGGCCCAAACTCTTCATTTGTTGTTCCTACCTCACCCGGGCCACTGGTCCCCAGCCACTCGCCCACCGCTTCACTCCGCCCCTTGCCGGATTCACTTTCCACACCTACGAGATCGCTTGTTTGTGACCCGACATCAACTCTCGACACCACCGCTACCACCACACACCGCACATTTCCTTCCACCATCCCCCACTCCCGCCCACCGCCCCGGCTTACCTTCTCCCGCACCGTACATGTGTCCCTCCTTCGGTCTAGTCATCTTCCTGGGTCTAGCTTAGTCCTGGCTTAGTGGTGGCTGAGTGTGTCCCACGTCCCAATGTCCGCTGTTCACCGCTCCTTTGGCCTTAGGTATAGTGCCTCAGAGGTGTCTCGACATTTTCCTAGCCAACCTGGGGAGTACCAACTTAGTACCTTCGAGTTCATTGACCTCTAGGAGCCTAGGTCGCTTACCTATGTCCGGGAAAAGCGCGTGCTGCCTACTGCTGCATATTCCAGCCGTTGAGGATTCGACCCCAAATTACGATGTCACACGGTTCGTAAACAAGGGTGCCGCCGATCAGTTCTAAGACCATTCAGAAGAACCGCTCGCTTTCATTAAGGAAAAGGGCTTCACCACTGATGATTTTTTTCCGCAGAAGACGATTGCGGCATGGATGGCGGTAGCACCTTGCCAACCACCTCATCCAAATTAGCATGAGTGTGGTGCAAGAATTCCCACGCCAATCTCGCCTCCCATGTCACAAGAAAGCAGAGTGAGGGGAGTATTGCCGACTTTAGTGCTGAGTCGATCAACAGCTATACCGGGATCACCGGAGCCGCTTGATCGGTCACGAGCACTCGACCACCCCGAGATCACCGGTTTTGACTAATGGCCAGGTGAGTGGAAAACTCAATAGTGAGGGCTATGCAAATGACTCAAGGCTGCCATCAACAGATCCCAGCAGCATTTCATCACGTCGTCTTATTCCACGACGAACGTGTGTGAAGTGACGCCTAAGCGTGCTCGCCAACTATGCCATCATTCAGATATCCTTGATAGTCAAGGGTGTTATAGAGGATGCTATCCCCTATAACCGGACGCTTATTTGTCACGGGGCACCTTTCCTCATCTTTTTGGCTTATGCGTAAACGAGTCGGGAAGTTCCCTATATGACAACGGCGCGTGGTTACACCCCATCAAAGTCATATCCGGCCAAGAGGGACAAACCGGTGTCCACGACCGAGTCTACGATCCTGGCCATGAGCCCTCGCACGAGGCCCAGCTTCCCGCCATCGCCTGCTTCGGACTCCCGGGCGATCCCCGTGGGGACAAGGCCCCAGTTCAACGCCACCGCCACCACCGCAGCGTTGATCACCAGGAGTTCCTTTACCCCATCGTTTTTATCGCCAAAGGAGGACACCGGATATTTTGTTTGGGGTGTGGTGATCGAAAGGACGAGTTTTTTGCCAGATTAGTTTTGTTTTGTTTTGATTCGTGATTTGGCAAAGAGTTTCTTTGCTTCGCTAAAGCATGTTAGTCAGGTTTCCGTTTTTTGGCTCGCTTACTTTTTTCACTTTAATTTGATGAGTCATGTGTTAGCTTTTTGTTTGCGTGTGCATAGGTCATTCTTATACGTAGTGGTTTCATGTGTAGGTAGTTTGTGTATGTGTGCCATGTTGAGAGTCGAGATCACTTTGGACCGACTCATTGACATGGAAGAACGGATGGCGTGATGTTTCGATGCCTCAGAATTAGGTTGAATAGGGTGAGGAGGCTAGTGAACCACTTCCCGGTAGTCAAGAAACTATTTCAATGACCCTATCGCCACCACACACTAATGACCTTCAGCAGGCGTATAGGTGCCGAAAACTAACTACTAAAGTTCGACTAAACCCTTGGGAGTCTCTAAATATCTAAGTGATGGGACACCCAATCAAAAGAGGATTGCCATTGAGCCCCAACCAAAGAAAAAATAATAATAATAATAATAAAATATATATATATATATATATAGGCTTGTGAATTAGAATAAGTGGGTCATCCAATCTAACTCAAAATAAATTCGAGGGGCCTTCAAAGCCTAATGCCCTAAGCCAACTCACTTAGTCATCGACTTCACTACCCGCTACACGGGACAGAAGATGGATCATTCCTAACACCTAGGGCCTTTGAGTTTGGTTGAATGTTCGGGTAGTTTGAAGGAATTATGCTCAGTGCCTTAACCAATTGCGGGGAGTCACCAATGGATCCCCGCTACAAGAACACTTATCTAGAACTTCAAGACTAGTGCTTCTTCACTTTTGTATTTAGGAAATTTCAGTGTTTCTGCATAAATAAAAAGGTGCGTCTTATCCTTTCTTAGTTAGCTTCTTCCAACAGGTGTTGAGCTCAAGCTCAGGTGCTCTAACTTAGGTATATACTAAAGGTCATTCATTCAACGCACATAGGTCCTTTTGGGAAAGGTTATTGAATATCTGGAGGTTTAGCACTGGTCACTTTTACCTATTTCAACCTAATTTCTTCCGAAGTTCAACACTGTGGTGCATCCCGTGATCTTCGAACAAACAAATAAAGAAGTAAGTCGGTCCAATTTGATCCCCTACTTATCAAGATAAAAGTATCACTATCTTAGTGTTGACACTAGTATGTGTGGTGTGTAACCTGCTTAGAGTCCATTCTGTTTCAGACACAAGAAGCTAAGTTCGGGGGTGTGATGAGTGCTTAAAACACTCGTGGTACATCCGTCTGCCTTTAGGTTTTTAACGTTATTTTACATTTAAATAATGTGATTTTTGGTAGCTCGATATCCGAGTATGGCAAGTCTCCTCGCGGAATGCAAAGCAAAATGAGGTGAAAAGAGCAAATTTTTCGGGAAGCAAATCGAGCAAAGGAAAGCAAAGGCGCAGGCGAATGAGCGCAAGAATCGCCTCCAACGCCGCCGACGCTCACGCCGCGACGCCCCAATGTCGCGACGCTGGGCCATCCATTGCAAAGCCACGATCGCCGACGCCGCGAACGCCGCGACGCCTCAACGCCGCAACGCTGCCGCGAACGCCGCGACGCCACAGATCGCCGCAGCGAAAAAGGGTTCAGACTTGAGGCACGTGAAGCATACTATCAGGCACGAAATCCGTAGCAAGAAACAACATCGATCTCGAAGAAGAGCCCGTGATTTGTATTGTTTCCCTTTTTTGGACAAGAGAATGATGTTTTATATATCGCCTATTGATATTTTCTTATTCATTATGTTCTAGATCTATACTCTAGGCATTGTTGAACCCTGTCACATTTGAATGGATTAAAGTTTATTAATTTATATTATTCATTGAGTTATGATTCATTATAATCTGCTTTACATCTGTGGATCAATTACATGGTAATGTTTGGCCAGCATTAGTATGATCATACTAGAGATCCGAGATTCGAGAGATGAGATACCTAGGGATATGAGTAGAGCGTGCCTTGGTTGATTCGGTAAATGTAGATATTTCCGATCCCGAAGGTGGCAATTAAGGTTGTGAACATTTAAGGCTAGTACCGAGTCAAGAGAGAGATATATACTCAATTCTACTAGCGAAGAGCAAATACAATTCCTGAGAGAGGGTATCTCAGAATAAGATCACCTTGCCATTAATAAATCATAACTGCATCAATAATGTCACCTTTAAGAAATAATCCATTGAAAGTGGCAGGAGCATTTAATTACTCTCCATCACATAGTAATTTTTTCGCATCACGTTTATTTTACTTTCGTACATTAGCAACTTTATACACACTACATCCGCATACTATTTGAAAAGTAAATCTCTGTAGTCAACTCACCTATCCCCAAGGATCGATATCCGTACCATTGGTACACTGTATTACTTGGGGCGACGCGTGCACTTGCGCACATAGGCGTATATTTTACACACCACGTTTTCAGCCTGTCATTATACTTGTTTATTTAAATGTTATTTAAACTAATATTGATTTTTTCCTTGATGATTTATAAATTTGAAGGATACAATAGTGATATTAATTGGATCTCTAATGTTAAAGACTCAAAATCTCAGAGTTGTTTTATGTTCACATTATGAGGAGCAACAGTCCCATAGAAATCCTCAAAACAAATGGTTATTTCGAAATCCACGATAGAATATGAGTTTATAACACTAGATAAATATAGGGAAGAGACTAAATGACTACATCACTTCTTAGAGGATATTCTAAGGTGGCAAAAATGTATGCTTCCAATATGCATACATTATGATAGTCAATATGCTATTAGTAGAGCACAAAACATTATGTATAATGGTGAGTCTATACATATTCGTTATAAACACAATACCATTAGACAACTACTATCAACTGAGGTTATCTCTATATTATGTAAGATCTAAGAATAACATCGCAGATTCGCTAACCAAAAGATTAAACATAGAGTTAGTTGAAAAGTCATCGAGAGGAATGAAACTAAAGTTCATAAAAGAATAAGTTAATACAGTGGATACCGAACCGAGCTGATGGGAGATCCCAAGATCTAGGTTCAAAATGGATAACTAAATTGTAAAGACTTTGATTAGATCACCATGCCACATAGGCCGTGGAAGGTGTGTGGTGGCTGTCAAAATACGCACGCGCCGCCGCAATGTGATCTTCCCTTGTCCATTCCTACGATGAAACAGTGATGTTCATAAGAAGAATGTTAATCTATGCTTTTAATGATCTCTATGTATTGGAAAAGAGTAACATGAACTACTCTTAATTTAAGAGATCACCTATGTATGGGTGAAGTGGGGCCGCTTGAAAGGGAATTGAATATTTCACGATTCCTATTAAACTCTTGCAGAATTAGGTGCATGTTCATGGCCAAAACGAATATAAAGTGAGAATTGGAAAATGTTAAGAAGATTCATGAGTGAGGTATGTCTCATCTATGCAAATGATAAAATGATTCAAGGACATGGCGCCTAGTGTTTAGTTAGTAGAGTAAACATACTTCTACAATGGAAGGTTCGAAAGGGTTAGCCTTACTCTCCTATATAGGTTTCAACTGTTGTATTCTATCACTCGTGAGGAATCGTTGGTCTTGTCTTTGGATGGCAATTTCATTCATGTGGGGAATTATTGGATCTTCATCCATTTTTTAATGATATTATTTTTGTTTTAGACTTTGAAACGTACATATGAACATATAATAGTTTTAATACCATATATGGGTTTTTATTTCCCCTCTACTATTTAACTTGAAATGGTTGGATCTTCATTGCTTTTCCGTTCATCCCCATGTGCACTATTTATAGGTATTAGGGTCTCCTCTAAAAAAAGAAAATCACTTAAATCAAGCTGTTTTCCTTTGTCTTCCTCCTTGTCCCTCTTGTTAGTGATAGAGCAAACATTGTTTCAGTTCGTCGAAGTAATATCAAGATGTTGTGGTGATACTTGTATATCGTTTTATCTTAGGAGATAGAAATTGAAGTGATATCCTCCAAGCACCAGAGGAGAAGATGAATCTATTTTAAGGAGATTATGACTTCTCACAAGATTCGACTTCTCTCATTGGTATTCTTTGATTTTCCGATTACTTTCCCTTAGTTTAGTAATGATACTTTGAATACGATTTTGTAGGTATATGATCTTGTTTGTTTCAAGTCATTTAAGAGGAAAGGAAGAGTTTTCTCCTACATAAACTAGGAAAACATATCAACTACAAACTATTTTTATTTTTTAAAGAAAATATAGTGTTTTCATATAACATCCTTTAATTGTTTTGAAGTGTTTTTACTTGTGCCAGTGAAAACTAATTTGTTTTCATGTTTGACGAGAAAGGCAGACAAATATTATCATTGTAGTCTGTAGATTGAATAATATATATATATATATATATATATATATATATATATATATATATATATATATATATATATATATATATCCTAATATGTGTGTCCAAGTAATCAAACTTATCAGTTTATCACAAATTAATTTATATATTTTTATCTTGAATTAAATACATCCTACAAGGGTTAAATATTGATATATTGTTATTTTGATTTTACCGGATATATATAAAATATGAAAATATCGAATATACCTTTAAAATTATCCAAAAATTTTAAATATACCTTTAAAAGCTTTAAAAAAAATAATCATCAATACACATAATAAGGTTATTTTGAAAACGAGGGTGTATTGGATTAGGACTTTTAATGACAAATGAATTATAAAGCCTATAAAAATTGCAGATTGACACATTTACTTTTAATGACTTTCACAATTACAAAGTCTATAAAATCACAGATATCGATTACGACTTTGCACTTCATAAGCCTGGCCAGATTCAATAAGACTTTTAAAAAGTCTATAAAAACACAGATTCGACATATTCTTTAAAGACCCTTTAAAACAAAAGATATTCAATTAAGATTCTTTGAAAAGCCCATAAAAGTCACATGTATCGATTAAGACTTTTATGACTCTCTAAAAGATACCAAGATTAAAAAAGTCATCAATTTTCATACATTGACTTTAATTACTTTTAATGACTTTTCTAGTAGGAGTATAAGTACTCACTCTTTAAAATTCTCCTACACTTTTTCGCAAGATTTGAAATGACTTTTTTATCGAATGAGTGAAGTCAATCAAATTTTTTAGAGATAAGAGTTTAACCCTATAAGTTAGATAATTTTTAAAAACTTCATAAAATTAGATAATTTTAATTTTCATATTTTACAACTAAAAGTTAAAAAATATGATTGTTCCTAAATCGATACGAATACTTATTTTTTTACTGCTTACATACAAGTATATATATATAATCATAGACATATTTGATATTTTAAGAACTAAAAATCTAATATTTTGTTTCAGAATCAGAATCGTATTAAAATACATTTTCTTGTCTCATTTAAAATAGAAATCAAATCAAAATTATAATGACACACTCACGTCCAAATGAATATAAATATATGGTTATCTACGGTTTTCATTTACCATTCATGAAGGAAAAACTTATTCGTATAACTTGAGATCTATTCATTATCATGCAAAGTTATTTGTATATTAGATTTTTTTACTTGGAAAACATCATTTTAAATAGCTTGGTACTTTTTTTGACAAATTATTTAATTATGATATTTTACTTATTTATTTATTTTATTAAAAAATATGAATCTATTCTAGTTATTTAAATTTTATAAAAGTCTATCATTATCTATAAAATTATGTCAAAGTCTATAAAAGTCATTCATATATTTATAAACTTTATAAAAGTTTATCAACATCTATAAAATTCCATCAAAGTCTTTTAAAATAAAAGTTTAGAAAGTTACTAGTGCCTAGGCTTGTTTCCATTATGAGAGAATAGCTATGTCCAAATAACAAGTTTGCACAAAATTTCATCAATATATCAGTAATATCGATGAAATATCGGAATCTATTCGATTTATTAGCGACACTATCGCATGTGAAGCACACGCAAGCTCATACTTAGGCCAGTGAAGATTGAAGAAGGGGATCGAAATCAAGAAAGGAAAGATAGAAAAAAAATAAATTAAAGGAAGGAAAAAAACAGTTTGATGGAAAAGGAAAAGTCTCCACCCCTTAATTTTGAGTATTAGACTGAAATAATGCGTATGAAATAAAAAATTATTAAGTTAGTTTGCAGGTCAAACTATTAACCAAGTAGTGTAACACTCCAAAATACACCATAGTTGTTTTTAAACATAATTAGGGTATATTATTAGTGCATTAGAGTTCTGTAATTATTATTATGCTGTCAGAATTAAACCCTAATTTGTATGATACAAGGTAAATTTGTAACTTGTCAAAATGGGACACAAAAGCATATAATGGTAAGAATATGATGGGTTATTACATAAATGACATAACTTGATTTGGTAAATATAAGAGAGTTGAGACAAAGTGCACAAAGGAGAATTAAAGGCTGAAAAGTGGGGTGATACCAAATTGCATTCCTATTTTTGGAGAGCTCATACGGGTAGAAGTAGAGGGAGAAGGGGAAGAAGAAGAAGGAAAAGAAAGCCAAAGAAAGGTATGGAATTTGTTAAGTTTTGTATAAAACTTGTATTAAAACCACGATTCTGTAGATAGATTATCTGGACTTTTCTTGACTTTTGTAATACGAATTGTTTGAGATGGGAAGAAGAAACCATAAACCCATTTTTACAGAATTTGGGTCTAAAGTTAACCCTACTTAGATATCAAGGTGTTTTGACTCGTATAACATCAGAATCCTCAATCATAATATTTGTATTAAGGAAACATTGAGGTTTCGGGAGAGATGCATCAAAATTTCTCCAACTTCTACCATTACACTTATTCGTCCGAACTCCGCTTCGGATGTTCTTGGATTCTATGGAAAACATTTTGAGTCTAGAATCCATCCATATATAGTTTGATAATATTGGAACTCACATTAGGTCCATAAATCACGAAAAAGAGTAGGCCTCGTCGGGTTCTCGCTGCTGTAGTCAATGCTCATGGGAAGTCAACTCTCTATATGATCATAATTTCTTCGTTCGAACCTGTTTGATGTTCTTGACTCTATGGAAAGCCTTTGAGTCTAGAATCCATCTATATAGCTTGATAATATTGGAACTCATATTAGGTCCAGAAATCATGAAAAATAGTAGGCCCAACTGGTTCTACTAGTAGTCACTGCTCACAGAGTTTCAACTTTGATGGTCATAATTTCTTCATCCTAACCTCCGTTTTGATGTTCTAGACCTGAAAGCCCTTTGAGTCTATAATCCATCCATATATAGCTTTATGAAATTGGAACTCATATTAGATCCAAAAATCATGAAAAATAGTAGGCCCCACACCCGCTCGTAGTCACCGTCTCATAGGAAGCTTTCAACTTTGACGGCCACAAATTTCTTCGTCACTCTATTTCGATGTTCTTGACTCCTCTATGGAAAGCCCTTTGAGTCCAGAACTATCCATATAGCTTGATAAAATTTGAATGATAGTAAATAACTCATAAGTATACATGGTAACTATCGTTATTCATGCATATAATTTAAATATGAAAATGCAAATATACGACATGTAAATATCGTGATATGATCACTGGATGATAATAATTATTCGGGAATATGAGATATGTACTAAACATAAAATACACATGGATTGTTTGCTTAGAACCTAGTAGAGGGCTAGATGGACATGCCTATTAGGGAAAAATGCTCGCAAAGATACCCGATCACTACTGCTAAGCCATTGACAGAGCCTTAGGCTCTTATAGATGGTCATTGTCCCGCATAACATAATAACGCCTTCAGGCTCCCATAGATGGTCATTATTCACACAATGATAACAGCGCCTCTGGCCCTTATGACCACTGCTTGCATGTTGAGTACAAATAGCTCTTCTGCCCTTATAGTTTCTTTTATCCACTTCTAAGGTTTATGCAGACATGAAACGTAAAACAAATGACTTGAATATGACATATGAAACGATATGATATGATAAGAGAAGCATAGCACCGCTATGCGGTGACAAGTATATTGTGACAAGAACATGAAACAAAGTGTAAAATGATATGAAATGTATATGAACGTTGATAAGAAATGAAACATGATATGATAAGTAACATGATATGTATAAGCATGTTTAAATGATATGATATGTTAGATGTGTATGCATGTGTATAGAAGTGTGATGATCTGTGTTAGTGGTCGTCCATGGGTTTATTCCCACTAAGCTATAAGCTTAGCACGGATGTTTCATTCATGTAGGTACAGAAGAAACATAAACGGAAGTCCGACACTCCACACGCAAACTGCGCCAATAATACACCTAGGTGCCCACTAAAGACTCCGTCTATTTTTGTATATGTTTTATTTTGTAAACAATGTAAATATTGTAAATGTTGAACACTTCCATATATGGAGCTTGTATATATTTTATAATCCGTCGCATGAATATAGTACAAGTTAAATGTTTAACATTAGAAGAATGAACAAGCTTAAAGGTTATCGGGCTTATAAAAATGACACCCGCCGACAACGGTGCCGAAATGGGGGCATCACAAGTAGTGCGACGTCATAGCCAGGACAACAACAATTTGATCGCTTCTGATATGTCAGCTGTTTTCAAATACCGGCAATTGAAATGCCAAGTTCCGCCACGCAATTAAAATTGAAATGTCATCGTTTCATCAATGTGACAATTGAAATCAGCTCTTAAATGCCGCTTAATCAGAACATTGGCAACTCAACAAGTTGGCAATTATTAAGTTATCTCAACTCAATGCTCAGGTTGTGACTTGTTGTTTTACTGAGAAAGAAAACGAGTTCAAATTCTAACATTTTCTTGAACCGAGATTTTGATCTTTGTCGATAATGAATGCTTGGTGGCAAGTCAGTAAAACATCTTGGGTGATTCTCGTTCGCTCGCCTCAGGTTACCGGCGCAATTGAGCTATATGGCTAAATTGTTATTTTTATTTGATACCATTCTTCTTTAAAGCTCTTTAATGAGCCCAACTTGTTTAATAATTTTATAAAGATATCGATTTTGGCTATTTATTACAATGATGGGAATAAAGTAATAATTTGATACTTTTGTCATTTAACTTTTATATTTTCCAAGTTTACTCCTCTTAAAAATTTTCAATTTAATAAAATTGTAAGCATTTTCCAAACTGGGGATTGCTGCTATAAAATTCTGTTTGGTAGGTCCATTCACATTATTTCTGGTCAAATTATTTTTGACTGGGTATATCTATTTTCTATTATTCATTTGATACCATTCTTCATACTTGGTTGAATAAACTATGGCAAATTGTATTTGTATATTTTGAGTACTAAATATAAATAAGTCATATATAATTATCAACAAACTACTAGAAGCATTTGATGTAATATTAACTTATTAACAAGTAAAACGTATAAGACCCGAGAAATTCCAATTTCGGAAAGGCAAAATCGTAATTTCGACATAAAATTGTTATTTCGTTAAAATCCGAATTTATTCTCTAGATTCTGATGATGAATGAATCACCGTTAATCCTCTCGCCGAAATCTAGTTAGCACGTGAAAATGTGAGAATTCGAGACAATGAGTTGACACGCTTCGAGGCATCGCAGTCGTGCCGTGAAAACGATTTTCGATACGAAGTCAAGATATGCGCAACATGTACCCATGTGCCATAAGTGGAACGGTGCAGAGAACGATGAATTTGGACGGCTTCGAGATAAATGAATATCAAAACTCAGCAGACATGATGGCATTATAGGATTTGATTTAAATGATAAATAATGTACAAAATAGTCAACAATATCATCTCTTACAAATTGGAAATGAGCCAAAACGAGAGGGGAGGGGGTGAATTTCACGTAAACGAAAATGGCGATTTTAAGGAGTAGAGAGTCTTCCTTCTTCTCTAGAAATACTTCCAAGCATCCGATCACGTGCAGCCTTCTGGCAAGAAGTGAGTTCTCGTTTACGCGGAGAGTGGCTTCAGTGGTACCGCATTTGTGGAGTTTCCTCAAACTCCGAGAGGTATGGGTTTCTCCCTACTTGCATTTAACTCTTTGTTTAAGAACATTGTAAATGTTTGAGTCAAATGAGGCCGTGAGGGGTTGCTTGACGGCCCCAAACCTCGACCGAATTGATATGAATTCAACATTCCATTAGAGTTAGCCGTGGATCGCACGGCTGATTGGGTTGTTAAATTTGGAAATATTGTATTAAATCATGTATTGGTTTGATGAGGCCGGAATGACCGTGAAATGCTGCTCACAAAGTGAACCGATGAATTGATGGAGTGCTCAACCGTAAATCCTAGTGGTTTTACTGCAGATAGAATAGTGACACAAAAATATATTTTCGTAAAATGTGTTTGATCGAGTGATTCAAGTTAAATTGCCATGGTTTGATCATTACCTAAGCGAGCTAATTTGGCGGGCGAAATGAGAATTTGGCATGACATGATTGTGTGAATAATGTTTTGGTAAAATATGATGTTGATATATTTACGTGAATTGGGATCAGATTTAATTAATATATTATTTATCCCATATGCACCGGAACACCCTGTGAACATAGAGTGAGTGCATGAGAGAGCTCCAGAGAAAATGGGCCCGAGGTTGTCTAAAAAATAACAAAGAAAAATATCAATCAGTCTGAGATGTGTTCCCCAATCAACATATACACGGAGGGAAGTCCACAACAATATCAATCGTCTGAGATGGCCCAATCGATATATATACATCGGAGGGTCATTCACAAACAAACAAATAATAACTCATACGAGGCTTAGGCGAGGTGAGGAGTTTCGTGAGGACTCTGGGTACGAGATGATGAGTTAGACATTCGGCAGACTGCGATCATATCGAATGTGTGTTTATTTCTAACACCGCCTACACTTAGGTAGAGAGTAGCCCACTTAGGCGATTCCACTATCAGAGCATTAGCTCACTCGTCGAGGGAACATATTTTCAGTACAGGAGCGCACGAGAGACGGCCAATCTCTAAAGGTCAGAAGCAGAAGAAAGTTCTGACAGGGTTGCTTGATGTATACACAGATAATTCTCTAATTTTAATATATTGTCAGAGTAAAAGAGAATTGATTAACTCTTTTTAACCATTGACATAGTTGGTACGTGGTTACGATATTGTTATGAGTACGCTTATGGGCCCAAGTTGTCGTTTTACTCATGAGCGATATATCGGATCTTTAGGACAGTTTATATTGTATCAGAGATTTGTGCAGAGCTCCCGTACAGTGCGAGATCACTCGATTTTACATGGTAAGTGGCGCTTCTAAAACCCAACATCCACTTGTATTCCGCAGTCGACGTAGTCAACTTGACTTCTGCCTGGGGGTGTCACAAACGACCTGAGGATGATGAGGTCATAGGAAAGGCAGATGATGGATTATTTAATATTTCTTTATAATTTTGTAAAGGTGATTGATAAATATCCACAATAATATTTCTAAGATCTTTAGAGAAATTTGATAACTAAATTTTTTGAATTTATAATATTAATACCTTTTCAACTATATAATTGTGAGTTGTATTTGTTTGTTCAACTTATCCTTGTATTGCTTTCTAACATTTTTAGTAAAGTTAGATGAGAGAATTAACTTAAAAAAAGTTTCATTTTTTTTTTTTTTAAAAGTGACTAGTCATTATGCATTTAAAAACAAAGTACACAACATGCTTGCCTAAATCAGGTCATGGGTTCTCTCGTCATTTGATTTGTTTTTGTACATACCTAATAAGCATAGGCACCTCAATGAAACAGGGCTGGGAAAATAGCCCTAAACAGGGCTGTGAAAGTAATCCCAAACAGAGTTTAGGGGATGTATACAACAAGTGCCTCAAGACTCCATGTTAAATAAAAAAATATCTTCGCGTAAAGACACTCCGCCGATTATCAAAGAATCAGGACAGGACAACCCACACTTCAGCTCTAGGAAATCACTAGCCGATTATGCGGCCCATGCATAAACCAAATCATATAAATATATTAAAACATTGTACACAAAAATCAATTTAAAAAAATATATCAATGAGTCCCACAAGATGGCTTCTTTATATTTTTCTTAGGACAACGCCTAGAATACACAGCCTGTTGGGCAATAAGGTCCCGTGTGATCTTAAACGGAGGTGATGAAGATGATGGAGTCGAGGGACAAAGAGGGTCAAGGGAGTCGAGGGAGCCAAGGAGTCGAGGGAAAGCCAAGGAGCTGACATGACTAAGTACTTACATGGCTGGAGCACAAGGTCGCTTTGAATGAAAAGGACCTAATTCTAATACAAGGTCAAGGATGGTGTCACCAATGGGAGGCAATGTAGAGGATGATAAAGGGTGGGATGAGAAGGTGATATCTACTGCTATGGACGCTGGCTCCGGCTTTGGCGACAACGGATATGGTAAAGATGTGTAAGTGTGTGGGGGTATGGAAGGTGATGTAAGTGTGTAGGGTACGAAGGTGAGGTAAGTACGGGAGGTGCATCGGCAGTAAAGTCTGGCCAGTGTACCACAATCAGCCTCACCATCTGACCATGACTCCGCCCACCATCTCGACCACTACCCTGATAAACTCTCCTCTACTGAATCGGGCTACATAATGCACGGGAGGATAACACCGGAGGTCTAATGGGGATGTCCATGTGGATGCGTTATCACTCCCGATCGTATTTACGATGCGATGCCTTTTCCTCGATATGGTGTAACACTGATCGAGCAATATGATGTACGTCGCACACCAAACCGGTGGTAGCATAGCGCGAGCAACTAGCTATGTCAGCCATGACAGAGATCTGAGTAAACCAAACAAAGAATTATAAATACATAATCTATTGATTCAAATTTGGAAAACACGTTAGAAACACATGACTCTAACTTACCAAAACCTGAGTAGTACTAACTGTAGTATGGAACCTCATATCATCCCTATGTAGGGGTGTTGTCATAAACGCCGCGGTAAATAATGATGATACTCACTCGCATATATGGATCATGTACTCCATCATACCCAATTATGGGTGTAGTTATGATCCCACCGGGCCAGATATCCCATAAGGCAATGTAGTCACGACATGATACGTTGCCCAATCTCTTAGTGTCGCCCACGCATCCACGGCATAGCCGTTACTCAAGAGCAAGAAGGAGGTATCTCCGATGCACTTCAAACTCGGCGTAAGACTCGCTCCGGACGATGCCACCAATAGCGTCTCGAAACATATAAGCTGATGATATCGTGTTCGTGATCTCCCCGCTAGCTGCCAGATATCGCAGCTATGGTCAACCAACTCTCCGCAACGTGATGTACGCCATAAGATTCCACACATTTACACTAGACGCCAAAACTTATGTCAATATGAATGAAAGTAATTATAGAACTATACTTACATATATAATTACTTGATCAAGAGTTTCAGGCATTTATCGATCTCGAGACAGAGGAGTACACCTGATGAGTTATGCACCCTAAAGGTACTTCCACCTACACTCCCAAAGGAAGAGTTGGCTCACCGCTCAATCCAGCCCAACTGGTAATCCATCATCGAGGGCCTCAACTAGGTCTCCATCGACGACATGGGCATCGTCATTGTCATCAAGGTGCCAGTACGAGGGACCTGGGTGGCGCTAGATATGCCGCCGACGCTCCAAAATTGGTCGCTCACGTGAAGTCTCTCCAAGACTATAAAATTCGAATATAAAATAAAATGTAAAGTAAGCAACCTAATGATGTATTGTGTATATGAATTTGTATGTAATAAAAAATAATTTTTACATACCTGTATCAGTGTAATACAACCATTAATACCGCGTCTATAATCCAAGCTAGCTCGGGATAACTCACCATATGTATGTTCTAGTACTGCACCACCCCATCTATAAGTCGCAGTATGTGTCAGATCTCGTAGTAGTGGGAGAAAGCATAGATGAACGTGCACTCCCTTCGTCAAACAAGAAGGGATCCTACCGCTAAGATGAACCACGATCTGCTCTAAAGCACTTCATCCGCATCGTGTGCCTGGGGTGGATAACCCGGGTCACAACCACCGATGAGATAGCGATCCTCGAGAGCATGAGCGGTGGTGACACCGAAAGCGTGTCCACACAACTCCAATTACATCGAGCACACATGTCCCCGTGACTACAGGGTCGTCGATACGAAGGCCAAGGATGATAGCAACATCTTGTAACGTGATCGTCATCTCTTTGACTGGCACATGAAACGTGTGTGTCTCGAGCCGCCACCTCTCGATGAGACAAGTGATAAGTGGCCAATCGATCATGATGTAGCCCAACCGGTATATACCATAGAATCCTGCGTAGATCACGTATGGACGAATACGTGGATCCATCCTCCACATACTAATGAAGGCTTTCATTTGCTGGTGAGGGTGGAGTTCTTCCTGGAACTACAAGTAACGAAGAAACCAAGTTTACAATTGAATATATATAAATTACATGGTACAATTAGAAATATTAATTGATAAGTAATAATATACATACCTGCTTTGCATCTACTAAGTGGACTCCTGTGGTTTGCCTCTGGCAATACCAAGACGTGGATCTACTTGACTAAGATCATGACGCCTCCTAACCATATCTATAACCTCGGATGTCCGGAAGGCACCAGAATATTAATAAAACACATTGATAGACTTTATCACTGTAAATAAAACATATAAAACACAAACATTTCAGAGAAGAATATACAACAAAGTAGTGTGTACATTATTCAAAATATAAGATTACTGGTTTCGATAAATCGCATTTCTTAAATTCCAAATTTTGAATATGATCCTTACATAAAATCCCAAACATACTGGTGGTTATTTCTCGGTAAATTCTACAATTCACCACATTCGCTTTTATTTTTTTAACAACCACATTCATATATTCTGACACAATGGATTTATCGTACTTGATTTCATTCTTTACAAGATCGCTGACAGGACTCCAATTGTTTGCACAACCCGTGATGTTGTTTTGCCTCCTAATCACCATTTCATTATGCAACAGGTTGATTTAGACGCCCACGCTTCATGCTTATCATTTCTCGTGTGGTTCCAATCGCAGTGACCATCATAAAGAGGTCACCATCTTCATCATCGATGAAACAAGCTTCGCCCATGTATCATAGTACGATCACAGCATTGTGGTAGCCTTGCACAAAAAGTCAAAAATCAACACATCGATGCCGACATGTCGCTACGATATGGCCATACCGAAACCACGTTGTCTTTCTTCACGCGCATTTTTATCGTAAGTTAAGGTGATGCTCGACCACTTTCGACTCGACATGAAATCTACCAGACGTTGATCGTAGTGCCATCAACATCGACCACTCTTAAATAAATACCGAATCAATTTGAGCATCAACATATAGAGTGAATTGCTCATCAGATGTCAATCTAGTAGCATCTAGTTCCCTTTTTGCAACAAAGTAACTATTAAGGTGGAAGAAGTTCAACTGTACTAATGTAGTTACTGGTAAGCTACGAGCTCCTTTAAGAACACTGTTAAATACCTCCGAAATGTTGGTTGTCATTATCTCATATCTTCGACCTCCATCATGTGAAAAAGTCCATAACTGAAAAGGGATTACCTCTAACCATTGTTGTGCTTCATAATTAATTCTCCAAATCAGAAAGTCATATGTTTATCAATTTGCACTCAGCATTTCTAAAGCTACTCGCGATACCAAATTCTTCAACGCTTTATCTTTGAATCCAGTCATAAAATTGCTCGCAAGATGACGCGATGCAAACTCAGACAGTAAATGGTGTAGCCTAACCAAGATGAGGATCTACTATCACGCTATAATACCCGATGTCTGGCGATATAACGCAAATTCCTGGGCCGTTAGTAACTCATTTCTATACATGCCAAGAACCATCCCTAACTATCAAGATTCTCGCTTCTCGTAATAGCAATGTCAATGGAAATAATGATTTATTTCACTTTATATAAATGTGTACCATCAATACTCACATTTGACGACAAATGTTCTAACCCGTCAATAGATGGCTTGAATGACCAGAACACACGTTGGAATATCTCAGTGTTTGGCTTATTAATGTCACATGTTTTCCAAATTACAACACATCTAGGATTTTCTTGATCTATTGCCAATAACAAACGTGGTAGCTCTATATATGACTAAGAGAAGTCACCAAATAACTGTCTAATTGCTTTATGCTTTCCATCCAACGCCTTTTTGTATGATATTTCATATCCCCATTTCTCCATCACACTTGCTTGAATAGCAGCCATACTCAATGTGAATTGTGTCATAATAATTGTCTTTATATGAGTAGCAACAAATTTGAGTCCACCGATGATGGTCCCTGGCTCACAAGGATCGACACACGTATTGCAATCTCTATTTTATTCTGATAACAAATAAGCAAGTATCATTCACAACCATCACATCGCTTTCCATGACGCGACATTCTTCCGCCTTCACATCTTAAAACGAGCAATTTTTTTCGAGGATGCAACAACGACAAACTCGTGCATCGCCCTTAATCGTGTAGCAACCCGCAGCCTTTTACAAATCAGATTTAGAATTAAAAACTTGACCAACTACAACTTCTCCATTCGAATAACTAGTAGTATGCTACACCCATGGAGTCTAACCACTTACAACAGTAATACCCAGGTTTTCAACATGTTCAAATTGAAGCATTGGTGGTAAGTGATAATGAACAAGGGATGACTCATCTAATGTCTCAACATCTGGGTTATTTGATACATCACAAGACGGTGTTTCATACAGTAAACATATATCCCTTGCTCATTCTCCAAAACTTGGTTCAAAGTTCGGAAGGATGATGCATGTCCATCAGCTTCAACGTCCGCATCTCCATTACAGTCATCATGAACATCTTCTTCATATTCATCATTACCTTCTTCATAAGCGCGATCTCCATCAACTCCAAAAACTCTAGTATCCGGTATTTGACTGCTACTAGGCCCACAACCATAGTCAAATTCTGGAATATTGTAATTGTCGCGAACCAATAAATCTACATGGCTGTCTACGTATTGATTAACTAGTGTCGACCAAACAACTTCAATATACACATCGTCCTCAATGGTAGTTGTGTTAATCTAAGTTCAACATTCCCAGACACACTACTATCATTCCATAGTCCGGTAAAGGTTAGAACCTATTTCCACTTTTGGGGATACTTGCCATTGAGGACTAATTCAACCTTTGTTTGTCAATGGTCAGTTCCTCGTGTATATCATATCACCAATTGTTCAAAAGTGCATTCAACCTGACATTCAGCCAAGACAATATTTAGCTTTTCCTCTCATATTTCACATATGTTTCAAATTCTCAATAATTGTCCATTGTAATAACATATCACGGTAATAGTTGAAATAAACATAATTGACCTGTACAAAATGGTCCCAAATGAATTAAATAATATGAGAGGTCATTATCCTGATATCACATCAACTTTATAATGAAGAAAAAAATCAGGTTCTAAAAAATAAAATACATGCTTCAACTGTACCCACCTGTACCTTAGTGGGTTGCTGCTTTGCGCTTTTGCGCTTCTTTTTGCGCTTTTGCGCTTTCAGTATTTTAAGGGCTTAGCATTAGGTTTTGTGGTTTGTGGTTTTGTGGTTTTGTAGCATTAGTGGCTTGGGGTTTGGGGTTTTATAGGTTCCAGGCATTAGGTTATAAGGCATTAAGGTTTTAGGGTTTGTGGTTTAGGTTTAGTGGTTTTGTAAGCATTAGGGCATTAGGTTTGTGGTTTTAGGTTATTTGGTTCTGTAGGTTTGTGGTTTGCTTGGTATCATCGTTTGTGGCATTAGGTTTTTGGTTTTTAGGTTTGGGGTTTTTTGGGTTTGCAGCAATAGGTTTTTTGGGTTTGTAAGTAATGTGGTTTGTGCTCTAGGTTTTAGTAAGCATTAGATTTAGTGGTTTTGGTTTTTTGCTCAGGTTTGTGGTTTAGTGGCCTTGGTATTAGGTTTTAGGTTTGTGGTTTTGTTTTGGGTTTGTCTAGGCATTAGGGTTTAGGTCTTAAGGTCTTAGGCATTAGGTTCAGGTTTTAGGCATTAAGGTTCTAGGGTTTTAGGTTCTTGCCCTAGGCTTGGCTTGCACGCTTTGGGGCATTAAGGTTTTGGTTTTTTGGTTTGTGGTTTTGGTGGTTTAGGCTTGGGGTTTTAAGGCAATGTGGGGTTTTAGGATTTGTGGTTTTAGGTTTTAGGCAATAGGTTTGTGGCTTTTAGGTTTGGTGGTTCCCAGTGGTCTTAGGCACAGGTTTGTGGCTTGTGTGGGTCTGGGGGTTTAAAGGTTTTAGGTCTTAGGTCTTAGGCACAGGTTTTAGGGCTTTAAGCTGATTTGCAGTATTAGGGTTTTAGGTTTAGGTTAGGTTTTGAGGGTTTTAGGGTTTTAGGCCTTGTGGCATTGGCTTTGGTTTGATTCGGTTCAGGCTCGGGGCTTTAGGTTTGCAGTTTTAAGGCATTAGGTTTGTGGTTTTTGAGTTTTGGGTTTTGGGGTTTGTGGGTTTCTGGGTTTTCGGGTTTCGTGGTTTGTGATTTCGGGGCAAATATCGCTGGGATGTAAAGAAGATAAATCTAACTGTGCCACAGTCCTATAGACATGAGGAATACGCAGCAGCTAACAAACAAAATAAAATAAAAAAGACAAGACCACATGGTCCTTGAGAAGTGACCAATACGTCAATGAAATCAACACATAGTAGCCTCCTATTCCTAATACATACCATCAAACCAAAATGAAGCATCCAAGAAATACACAACGTAAAAAACGAAAGGACCATTCCTCATCCTATCTATGAGAAAAAACATCCCATCCTTCTTCAAAAACTTTTTAGAGACTAAACACAACCACCCTAAAAGAAGGGGAAAAGAAAAATCATACTAGCCCCTAAAATCAATTACATCAAGAGATTGAAAAATCGACACAATCCGCTCGAAATCCAAAGGCATAAACAAGAAACATATGAAAATACTTTATCATAACTCACACTAAAAAAGGCAAATGTAAAGCATAACAAACGAAAATAATAAACCCAATCATTTCTCATGGACCAGAAAGAGCACAATCCATCATTCGTAATTTCTAAGACAATTAAAATCATCAACATAGATATCATCTCACAAACACTAACAGGATAAATAAATAAATAAAAGACCTACTCCTACTGCAACAAAAAACATGTTCCCGTAGCCATTTAGCACAAAACACCCACCACCTACAAAACCAACTTCCCCAAATCATTTCGTAGCAACCCAACCGGCCATAGCCCCATACTCCTAATCCATCGAAGCCACAAAAGGTGATGAAGATTCACTTGAATATAATTTTCTTTAAAGAATGGATAATTTCTACTGTTTTAGTTTTTTTTTCGTCAGGCTCGTGAAAAGTTCCATATGTTAATGATTATTTGCCCCATGGGAGGTCGGCCATCGATGTCAAGTAATAGTTACACCATAGCTGGCTAACCGCAAAGAATGGCATTCAGTTTACAGCCAAGAAATGTTTCCATCCCATTCACTGACATGGTGGGATGATAATTACTGGTTTCTATCTTTGCATAATTTACTGAGTTGCTTGATAGAGCAGGTCCATCTTGATTACCTTGAAGCTAGTGCATATATTATAATCACAACCTCTTACCAGGTAACTTTGTCTTTCCGCTTATCTGTTTGTCTATATTGAATTGTTGTTCAGGTTAATTCAGCCTACATAAACGTGACAGGCCACTATTCAGGGGTTTGAAGCTAAAGGCTACCCAAGATAAGAAAGTGAAGCCTTGCTTAGAAAAAGTATGGAGATTGCCTGTGAGGCTTGGAAAATTTATTATGATAGATGTGTTCAATTTGTTTGTGATGGTAGTGAAGATGAAAGGATTGTTAAACACCGTCCCATCTGTGGGGAGTTATGAAGCTTATTTAGCAGACGGGTATGAATACAGGTGAGCCGACACTACTTCTCAAAGTCATTGCCTAAGATACTATTTTCAATAAGTGATTATGTGTGTGTGTGTGTGTGTGTGTGTGTGTGTGTGTGTGTGTGTGTGTGTGTGTGTGTGTGTGTGTGTGTGTGTGTGTGTCCAGTTTGCTAATAAGCAATTTCCAATTCTGTCTATCTGAAAAATGACCCTTTTTAGCTTGGAAACAAATTCTTAGATGGAATTTGAGACTATTTTCTATTGCATCTCCTATACATGTATGGCCAGTCAACATCTTCATGTGAACTGATTCCAATCATGAGAATTTATTTCAGATTACCCATACAGTATATCAAAGGAAAGAAAATTAAAAATTAAAATAAACATACAAATTCACAAAAACTCGTTCCTCCTCTTTTAACCATTCCTCCTCAGCATAATCAAAAACTCTCAGCACCCTCTTTGAATCATTTATTGGCAACCAAATAGGGACATTCCAATTGCCAAACTCATCCAAAACCAACCAATACAAAAAAATTGAATCAACCCAATAGAACTATACTACAAGGATAACATCACCCCCACCAATGCAAACGAAAATGTAAAGAAATCAAAGGGGACAAAAACGAATGCAAATACTTCCCATTTAGTAAGTAATAAACATCGAGGAAAAATATACATCCAACAAATTAATAAAACGAAAAGAGCACGCGAAAAGAGTGAAAGATACCTAAGAGGGAGCAGGACCTAAAGGAGCGTAAGTGAGGAGGAACGAAGACGCAGCAGAGCTTTAAGGAGAAGAAACCCTAACAGGAGAGTTATATAGGACCAATTGTCGTTGTTCCCGTTAGTAGCATTATCACTTATTAAATTGCCACTGTTCCAGTTTGTAGCATTTCCTAAGAGTTTAAATTGCCACAGATAAATCGACATTAAGACTACTTTTGTTCGCCTTCACCAACTTAATAATTTTTTTATTTCATACGCATTATTTCAGTCTAAAACTCCTTAATTTCTCTCATCATTTTTGAGGAAATGACTGGTGTGTCACTCAAGCATTAAATTTATTAATATGGAAAAATAGTTATATGGTTCGTAAATAAGTGAAATTCATTAAATTTAAAATAATAATAATAAAAATATTAACTTTCATAATTTATTTTACATTATTCAATAAATTCAACTTAATTAGATTATATTTTTAATATTGCATAACTCGTAAGATTTTCTTACTATCACTTTATTTTTTATTTTTTCACATTAATATTTTTAATTTATAAAAATACTGAAAAAAACGCATCTATTAAAATTAATTTGATAAATAAAGTATATATATAATTTTTAATAAGATAGAATACTAATATAATCTTTAAAATATCAAATTTTAAGAAAACACAATTATTAAAATAACTCTAATGTCAATGTCAAATATTACTACCAAAATTTATATAAATTATAGAAATAACTTAATTTCTATGAATAGTTTTCAAATAACTTAATTATATAAACTATAGAAATTTATATAATTTTCAAAATATTTCCATGAATTTTATATAATTTTTACTTTATTTATGTAAAAATATCCATTCATATATTTCTTATATATCCACATATATTTTTAATATTGATTTGGGCTAGCCTTTAGTTTTGAATTTAAAAATGACTCATTTGGAAAATACTTGGCTTTGTACAATCTGGTGATGAAGGGTTTGAGAGGAGACTTAGGATGGTAATAGGGCGGTTCGGGGACGATCTAATTCCCATCCCAACCCCAACCTCGTTTATTTGTCTGAATTCTAAATTACCCCATTTAAAAATTAACCGTGACTATAGGGTTGACTGGGTGGAAAATTCCTCAAACCCATCCCGCTTATATTCGATTTTTGTTTTTATTTTTTATTTTTTATTTTATTGCTTTTTATTTACAGACAAGATTATATTTAATAAAATAAATAAAATATTATGATTTTTATAAATTATTTATTAAAAATACATATTATTATTACTTATATTAAAGTATAAAATAAAATAATAATTAAATATTTTTTAAATATAATCGAGGCAGGGTGGGCCAAACATAACAATACCCGAACCCGTCCCAGGTTTGAGAAAATAAACTCAAACCTATAAAAAACCCGATTATAGTTAAACCACTATCCCATTGGGTATGCAAGGAGGATGAACTAAATAACCTCGCCTCTCTACTGCCATTCCTGCACTCTAAAGAAAACCAAACTCGTCACTTCGATGATACAGTAAGCACTCGTGGCTAAGAACTAGACATAAAAAAGAGAGGATATTTTTGTCAAAATAAACGCTAAAAATTGATGAATAGTCAAATTTTCAAAATTGAGTTTTCAATAATGAAGTTCTATCAACTTTGTCTCTATCAACCTCTTCTCTTTAAGCAAAGCGTGTGATTTTTTATATTATTTTACCGAAATTACCCTTTCACATTATCTTTTCATCTTTTCTTTCTCTCAATAAAGCCATTGTCTGATAATAAACTGGTGCTTGTTATTTCGATATAGTCGTCACTTTCTACATCTTGCGATCGCTTGTTCTGCGTGGTGAGTGTTCATACTGCCCAAGACGACAGCCTTTAGCTTCGTCTCCACGATACTGGGCTTATTTATGCTAGTTGATTCAAACTAAGAAAGATATTCTACCATAATACCAGATCAAACGCACACCAACTATCAACGTATAAAGATTCGAGTCGCTTTCATTATTTTATTAACACGGATACCGTGACGCCCCAACCCTAAGATAAGGTGTCAAGTGAGGGTCATTCATTTTTTTTTTTTTTAAACTTATAACCCTTACACTTGCATATTCATATAATGTTAAACAATTAATCAGATGAGATTCTTGAGTTAATGATTATAAATATATATATAAGCTCCATATATATGGAAGGTTCAACATCTACAATATTTACAATGCTTACAAAATTTCATATACAAATGTAGACCTAAAGGTCTTCCAAAATACACCTATCGATGTGTGGCCTTGATCGATGTGGATCGGCTCCTAGCCCTCCGTTTCCTTTCTTCACTCACACTATCACCCGCTGCCTTTACGCTATAGTGGGAATTAATACACATGGATGACCTCTACTAAGGGTCACTAAGCACTTCTATACAAATGCATATAACACATATAATATTTCATGCATTCTTATCATTTCATATAAATATGTTTTTCATACCCAGCCATTTCTATCATCTTCCATATACTTTTCATGTCATCTCAGACTTTACTTCTTGTTCTTATAATCGATACTATCATCACATATCAAAGGTTATGTTTCAGATAATACACATATATTCTCTAGCATTTCTTTGCATATACCGCTATTTTCTTTATGTTTCATGTCTCGCATAAACTGTGCAAGGATACAGAAATTATGTCCATGAGGGCCCGAAGACGCTATATTCAATGGAGGAAATGCTATCTCATGAGGGCCCAAGGCGCAGGTTATATTATACCCGAGGTATCATCACTGTACGAGACAGTGACCATCCATTTATAGCCCTGAGCGCCACACATCTCTTTCGTGTCATCAAAGTGATCCAAACGTATCTACGCCATCACCAAATCCAAAACGATATCAGAACTCAGATAGTTTGCACTTATTTTTCCCTAATAGTGCATGCTCATCTATCCTCTACTGTATTCTAAGGCACAATCAATATATATATTTATGTTTTATATATCTCATATCTCCGAATAATTATTGTCGTTCGGAAATCATATATGATATATATATATACAATCATTTATTCATATCTTTGCATTTTTCATATCTCATTACATGCATAATTAAATATGCTTACTATATGCTTACGAGCTATTTATGAATTCATAATATATGATTTATAAATGAATAACTATGGTACTTTATAGTGCCTACTGTTTTTCGTGTGTTTTCTGAGCTAATATGAGTTCCCATCTTATCAGCTGTTCATTAATGGATTCTTGACTCAATGGGGCTTTCCATAGTAGAGCCCAAGAACACCCGACCTGAAGTTCCTGGACGGCGAGAGCATGACCTTCCAAGCCGGCGCCATACGTGAAAGAAATCTCGACTTGACCTGACCTGATCGACGAGTTGATCTGAAGTGACGAGCTCATCATCACCTCACTGTATCTGACATTCCTCTCAGGTGATACATGCGAATGCATTCTTGACTCAACGTGGCTTTCCATAGAGTCCAAGAACTGGGAACGGAGTTCGCACGGCTGATATGACTAGTCGAGGTCACGCGTAGTCGCCTCGATGAGCTGACCTGACTGACGAGCAGCACTGAAGTGAAGAGCCTGGTCTAACACCTCGGTCTGACATCTAATATCTTCCTCGTATATGATGGATTCTCGACTAATGAGCTTTCCATGTGCCAAGAACACCCAACCCAGAGTTCTGACGAAGAGATGCTTTACCTTCCTCTCCGAAGTTGTGGCGTCATATCGCAGAAAAGAATCCGAATGTACCGACCTAGATCGACGAAGTCGGGTTTCCACGACGAGTCGAGCTCTTCACGATGAGCTGGAAATTTCTTCTGCGACTTGATCCGCCGACTTCATTTTGACGACCTCTATGGGCTGACCCTTCCACCCATTTGACTGCTCGAGTAAAAAGACCATAACTTGGTCTACACGTGGTCCGAATTGGAGAAATTCAAAGCCTAACATCAAGCTCACTTGACGTGGCTACATAATTTCCAGAAGGACTTACTACCAAATTCTCTTATTTATGACCCAAAACCCGCTCTATGCTGCACGGTGTTAGTTGACCCAAACTCGACGATCGACCACCGTATTTAGCTCAGCCGACTCCTAAGAAAGGACCATAATTTGGTCTACATAGGTCCAAATCGAAATTCAAGAGCCTATCATCAAGTTAATTGATGTGGCAATTTCATCGTAATGACTTACTTCCGTATTCCCTTATTTCCGACCTAAAAACTCGCTTCAAGGTCAAGCACGTGATATGATCAAACATAAGAATTTTCTTGGTTCAACCTACAACTGCATCTCTTCCTAAACACATATCTAGGATCCTTAGAGCCTTCTAACTTAATCCCGACAAGAAATGAGATTGGGAGTTTCAAACCCAAGACATGTATCCATATTCAAATTTAGTAGTTCCATAATTGTAATCTTTCTTCTTCTTCTTCTTTCTTTTCTTTCTCTCTTCTCTTGCTCGTATTTGCTCTCCTTTTTCCAAGACCAAAAATGAGATATTTATTTTGGTCTTATCCCTTTTATTTCTATTTCTAATCAAAGGAGGAAACTTCTCCTCTTTCCTTTAAGCCACTTGTCTCTTCCACAATTTTCTATTCTTATTTCATTCTAATATCTTTCTTTATTACTCTGTCCTTCAACTCTTCTACTATTTGCAAATCAATTCTATGTTATTTTTACAATAGCCTCTAATCTTTCTTTATTATTTGTAATTTAACTTATGCATATTCCTACTTTTGTTTTTATTCTTATATTTTATTCTAAAATATACTTTACTTATTATACCCAAACAAGTTATAAAACTTAGTATAATTTGGGGTGTTAAATCCTCCCCTTAAAAAATTTCACTCGAAATTCATACCCGATTCAAGAGTCGAGGATATCAAGGCCTCATAGTTGCTTCGGCTCCCAAGTAGCCTTTCTTCTACCGCGGGTGTTGCCATAGAACTTTCACTAATGGTACTTCGTTTGTTCCGCAATCGTTCACCTCTCGAGCCAAAATGGTCTTGCCCTCATCATATGACAAATCTTCAGATTTCAGATTAGACTAAGAAGATGCTACGACCATCGTGAAATGCAGATTCAAGCATCGACACATGAAACACATCGTATCGGCCAAACTCCCGAGGGAGTGCTAATCGATAAGCCACGTACAACACGCTCTAAAATCTCTATATACCATGAACCTTGACCTAACTCGCCTTTCACTCAAAAACCTTTAAACTTTCCCTCCACGGTGATACTTTAAAAAGACTCTTGTCTCCCCACTGCTTATATTCAATATCTTCTCCTCTTTAGGTTGGCATACGATTTTTGTCTATCACTAGCCGCCTTTAACCTCCGCCGAATAACTTGTACTTTCTCTTCAGATCTTTTTACTATGTCCGACCTATCAGTTGATATGTCATTTGACTCTGTCCACTAATGTGATTTCTACATTTCCGGCCATATAAAGCTTCATGGTGCCATACCAATGCTTGATTGAAAACTATTGTTATAGGGCAAATTCCATCAATGGAACATACCTATCCCAACTTCCCTAAAATTCCCATGACACAACCCTACATATCTTTCGAAAGCACTGAATCAATTTCTCCTCGACCGGTCTTACATATGTTTCATATTTTGAATGTCAGATTAAAATTTAGCTTAAGGCCTAAAGTCGATCAGAATTCCTTCCTTAACTCCGATGTAAATCATGATCTCTGGTCCATTTTCAATAGACAATCCAAGACACCATGCAATCGCACAATCTCATCTACATATAATCAAATAAGTCGATCCATGTATCAGTCAACCCGACCGGGTATAAATGTTTAATTTTCAGAGTTCATCTACAATCACCCAAACAGAGTCATGTTTTGTTAAAGAGGAAACCCCATTACTAAAATCCACAGAATAAAGTTATCCCACTTCCATCGGGAGGAATCGAAGGATTTAACAAACCTATCGGGCACTTGGTGTTCAGCTTTGACTTGCTGACACGCCAAACACTTAGACACATATTCAACACATCTCTTTCCCATTCCTTCCACCAATAAACCCGTTTCAAGTCCCGTACATCTATTCCCTCTCCAGATGCATGGTAACATCGTGACATGAGCCTCAAACAAGAACTTTTTCTTTAGCTCTTATCCTGGGCACACATAATCTATTCTCGAAATACAAACTTCCAAATTCTTCTTCAAAACTCTGGGCCTCTACACCATCCCTAACCATCTCAGAAATTTTTCTATAACTCTTCATCATTTTTCTGCGCATCTATAATCATTCGCTAATGTGTCAAGGCCTGACCAGCTAACATAGCTCCATCATCTCCTAGTCTCCAATCATCGTGATCAGAGGACATTGCTACCACTTGCCTTTCTATTTAAAGCACGGCTACTATATTAGCCTTTCCGTGATGGTAATCTATGATGCGTTTCATAATCCTTTACTAACTCTAACTTCACCATTGCCTCAAATTTAACTCTTCACAGCAACAGATTCCATGATCGTGTAAATTTACACTTTTCCTGCATAAGCAGCGCCGCCATATTTTAAAGCAAACACTACCGCAGCCTAACCCCAGTCATGAGCGGGATAATTTTTTGTTCATGTGGCTTCAACTAAGCTTGACGCATAAGCCACTACTTTCCCATCTTCAGATTAACACGCATCCTAAACCAATGCATGAAGCATCACTACAAGGTATACTCTTTTCCTGAGTAGGTCACACAATACCTGCTTCAACCAAAGATCCCTTTCAACTCGTTCAAACTATTCGACATTTGTCTCCGTCCACTGAAACTGTATTCTTCGAAAAGAACTTCGTGAGCTTTATAGGCTATGACGTAAAACCTCTCACAAATCTTCTATAATAACCGCTAAACCCAAGAAACTTCACCTGCCAGCATTATGCGATTCTCAATTCACAACCGCTTCAATCTAGCAGGATCAACTCCTTATACCCTCAAAGAGACACAATACGGCCTAGAATGAAAACCTTAGCCAAAATCACATTTGCTGAGTTTAGCATATAACTTCTTTTCTCTTAACGTCTCTAAGACTATTCTCGTGTGCTGCTTCATGTTCCCTCTCGTGCATCCTTAGAATACACCAGATGTCATCAATAAAACCACAAATAAATTGATCCACATGTGTCTTAAAACCCTATTCATTAAATCCATGAATGCCGCCGGCATTAGTCAACCCAATGGCATGACCAAAAACTCATAATGACCATATCTAAGTTCTAAAATGCAGTCTTCAAGACATCTCCTTCCTTTTACCCTCAATCGACATTGCCCCGATCGCAGGTCTATCTTCGAAAAGACACCGCCCTTTCAACTGATCAAAAGATCTTCACCTTTAATGGTACTTGTTTTTCACTGTCACCTTATTAACTGCCGATAATCGATGCACATCCGTAGAGTGCCATCTTTTCTTTTCATTAAATAAATTGGTGCACCCCAAGGGGGACACACTGGCTCCGACAAACTTTATCTAAAAGTTCTCGCAATTGACTCTTTAATTCTTCAGCCTCCGCTGAGCTTCATCCCCAGACGGGTGTCTCTTGACATAGGATCGTTCCTCGGTACAATTTCTATGGCTAAGTCCACCTCTCTCAAGTGAGATTACCTGTAACTCTTCAGGAATACTTTGAAATTCCTCATTGGGATCTTTCATCAACTCCGACCCTCTTGGAGTCAAGTATCAAAGCCAAGAATGTCTCACATCCTTTCCTCATAATTCTCCTAGTCATAGTGGAGATGACATTAGACATTGCTAATTTGATCCAATGCCTCAGACTATTACTCCTACCGTCGAGCATCTCAACACTCACTGGCTCTGTTCACAACTACTAGTTTGGTACAGACAACCAATCCATTCCTAGAATCAAGTCAACTCTAAGGGTAAGGTTATCAAATCAGCGCAGAAACTCTTGTTCAGATAACAACGGGGCAATTTCGTTTATGCCATTCACACTAACGTTGTGCCCCAAGCAACTGACCAGTTACATGCATGTCATATGCTAATTTCCCTTTCACGGTACTTTGTCAAATACATGCTCCATGCACACATATGAATGAGTAGATCCAGGATCAACCAATGCATGCATCTCTATATCATATAAAGTAAATATACCAATATAACCTCGGGGAGTATTCTGATCCTCACGAGCCTACATAAGATATGCTCGTGTCGTGCCAGAGTATGCGACGACCCATCGTTTCCGTAAAACTACGCTCCTCGCCCCCAGGATTAGATAATAACACGACCTACCACATCAGCAGTCAGAAGTGTGTCACTTCTCCGCCACTTCCTTGTCGGGTTTCTATTATCCCCAATTCTGGATCGTGACGCCCAACCCTGCAGATAAGATGTCGCGATAATGCTTCAAAGTAAACTTATAACCTTACACTTACATATTCATATAATGTTAAACAATTATTCAGACACTCAAGCACAAAGAGATTACAAATATAAATACAGCTCCAAATATGGAAATGTTCAACATCTACAATATTTACATCAAGTCACAAAATTTCATATACAAAACAGAATTTCAAAAAGAATCTTCCAGCTGGAAAATCTATGGATGTGGCTGAATCATCGACGTTGACGTCCCGCTCTCTCGATTTCTTCTCAGACTACACCCGATTGAATCCGCTAAGTTTTCACGCTAATGAACATGACTTCTATTTAAGAGTCACTCATATTTCTATATCAAACAGTATCACACATATAATAAATACATTCTTATCATTTCATATATATACTTATCATAACCACTTCCATTTCTTATCATCATATACTTTTCATGTTATCATGTACTTTACTTCTGTTCTTTGTGAATCGTATACTATCATCACATACAGCCGCTATATGCTTCTCATATTCTCTTCATATATTCTCTACTTTTGCATATACCTGTCATTTCTTTTATGTTTCATGTTTGCATAAACCTTAGAAGTGGATACAAGAAACCATGAGGGCCTGAAGGTGCTGTTATCATTGTGTGAAACAATGTACTATGCCCGGTAATATGATACCCGAAGGTATCATCACTGTATGAGACAGTGACCATCCATGAGTGCCCGGTAATATGATACCCGAAGGTATCATCACTGTATGAGACAGTGACCATTCATGAGTGCCCGGTAATATGATACCCAAAGGTATCATCACTGTATGAGCCAGTGACCATCCATGAGTTCCTAAAATATGAAACCCGATGTATCACCATGAGCATGCTGGGACTATTCATGCGAGTGCCCGGAGGCGCTGCAGGGTGACCTTTCTAGGCCAATTCGATTCAAACTAGATCTATGTCATCGTAATCTAACGTGGGGTTTAACATTCGCATAAAGAATCGCTTTCTTTTCCTTAACAGGCATGCCCATCTATCCTCTACCAGGTTCTAAGGCATAATCAATGTGTATTTTCTTCGTTTAGTATATATCTCTTATTCCCGAATAATTATTTGCTATTCTGAATTTATACGTGATATATATATATATATATATATATATATATATATATACAATCATTTATTCATATCTTTGCATTTTTCATATCTCATTATATGCATAAATAACTACGCTTAAGCATGTGATGCTTACGAAGCTATCTATGACCATAGTAGGCATTCATACAATAAATAACTAGGATGCTTGTAATGCCTACTATTGCCAGTGTTTCCTGAATCCAAGATGAGTTCCAACCTTATAGTTTTCTATTGATGGATTCGACTAATGGGCTTCATAGAGTCCAAGAACACCCAATTCGTAGAGTTCAGACGTAAGGAGTTATGACCCATTTGGTCGAGGTCATGCGCGTCGCCTGGATGAGTCGACCGACTGACTTGAGCTGAGTCATTGCGGAAGAGCCTGCTCTAACACCTCGGTCTGATCTACTATCCTCCTCAAAGTAGTATTATGATCATTCTGAATTATACTGGATTTGATGAGTCCAAGAAATCAAACGGAGTTCAAACGGCGAGCCATGACCTTCCGTTGGGAGGTCACGCGCAGCCAACTCCTCGACGTACCGACGAGCTTGCATCGGGCGACGAAGACCGCTTCGACGAGTAATCGCTTCGACGAAAGGATCGCTTGACGGTGCCAATCGCTTTGGATTTGCGCACCGCTTTTGACGAGCACCATTTTGACGAAAGTACCGCTTGACGAAAGTACCGCTTCGACGAAAGTAATCGCTTCGACGAGTACCGCTTGACACTTTTGCTTCGACGACCACCGCCGACGACCACCGCTTGACGACCGCTTGACGATCTCTCGTCACGACCTCACCCATTTGACTATTCGTGAGTAAAAAGATTCATAACTTAGTCTACAGAAGTCCGAATTGAGAAATTATGTTTTTCCAACACTGTCATTGGATGTAGTTATAATTTTTACGTAAGGACTTACTCGCCAAATTCTCCTTATTTCGACCCAAAACCCGTCTAAGATCCTACACGCATATGGTCGATTAATAGGAATTTTCCGGGTTCAACTTGCAACTAGACCTTCTCAAACAGATATTTGAGTGGGTTTCGAAAGCCTTCTTAACTCAACCCTACAAGAAATGAGTTTAGGAGTTCCCAAACCCAAATCATACACAGCATAGTATGCTCTAAAAAACATTTATCCACTGCCTGCACTCAAAACTGACTCCACACAACCCAAGACACGTATTCATACAAATATTCATGGTTCCATACCCATACCAAATCTCCATACCAATACTCAAATTTAGTAATTCCATTACCCCATAGTTTCCATACAACCCAAAACGTATCCATACCGTGATCTTCTTCTTTCTTCTTCCTTTCTTCTCTTCTTCTCTCCATTTGCTTTCTCTTTCTCCAAGACCAAAAATGAGATATTTATTTTGGTCTTATCCTTATTTGATCTTTATCCCCTTTTATCACTTTGGTCCTCCAACTCTTTCTAATATTTACAAATCAATTTGTTATTCTTACAATAGCCTCAAATCTTCTTTATTTGTAATTTAACTTACAGATATTCCTACTTTTGTTTTATCTTTATTTTATTCGAATAAATATACTTTACTTTTATTATACCCAAAACAGTGTTATAAAATCATAGTAAGATACTGTGTATTGAGCAGTAATTTGAGGTTTGGAATGGTTCATGCTTCCACACCCTGAAACACCCTCCTGTCACATCCTGCAACTCCCAAATGTCTTGGCACGAGGGCATCTGTGAATTTCTCCCTGCCTAACCGAAGCACTCCCACCCGTACTACGTACATTGACCTTCGCTTTCTACCTCTCGTAGAGCGAACTATATTCGATCGGGAGCTGAGATTCTCTAGCTCTTTTTCTCCCTATGAGACGGCCTCCTCTAGAAAACTTCTTCTTTGAAATTTTCTCGCTCGCTTCTTCGTTTCTAGTTTCTCTACTTTCATTGCAAATTTTGACCAACTGATAGAAATCCACCGCTTGGGAGAGAAGCCATGAGGTGCCAACACCTCGATGGAATCATACCCATCCTTCAATCGTCTACACCGAAATGCTCCTGAGGACCGATTCCTGCGGCATACTTACTAAGACGGCTAAATTCTTTTCATATTCAAACATCGATAAGCCTTTGCTTCAAATTCAGAACCGTTTCCACTTGGAATCTCTATATTATCTCAAGAATATACTTGCCCCTCAACCTCTCGATAAAGAATTCTATGTCAGGATTTAATCCTCGACTTTAATAGTTTCCACCAATCGTACGCCTCACTCTGCAATAGTGAGATCACACATTACGATGCTCTCTGACCGAGGGCATCTAACCGCTCTAATACCCTTTCTAACTTTCTAACCGACCGCTCTCGACTTTCCCATGCTCACCCATGGAATCTCCTCTACTCCATGTCTTTTACCGCGGTCTACTGAGCTTTAGAGCTACTTAATCTATCTAAAACCCGAGCCATGTCTTCATGATATTCTTAGCAAGGCTTCGTGGGCTCATTAGGTACATTACTTTCCAAGGTTCGTGAAGTCGATAACCCTTGCTCTCTCGGGGGTTAACACCTCAAGAATCTCCTTCAGACGATCCAAAGGGCATCTATACAAAACACAAGGAAATCCACATCAGGCCAACACATTACTAAACACAAAGCTTATCTATATACTCATTCCGCAGCCACCTAAACCTAGGCTTCCAAACGCCTAAACCTAGGCTCGATGCTACCACTAAACCGTGACGCCCCAATCCCAAGATAAGGTGTCATGCAGGGTCATTCATTTTTTTTTATTTTTATAAAACTTATAACCTTACACTTCAGCATATTCATATAATGTTAAATAATTAACTTGTGTTATATTATGTAAATAAGATTACAAAATATATATACAAGCTCCAGATATATGGAAGTGTTCAACATCTACAATATTTACATGGCTTAAAATTTTATATACACAAAATTGCACTCCAAAGGTCTTCCAAAGGCACCTATCGATGTGTGGCCTGACCGCCGATGTGGATCGCCCCTAGCCCCTCCGGTTTCCTCTTCTGCACCTACACCTGATCAACACCCACGCGTGCTGCTTTACGCTTAGTGGAATTATCACAACATGGATGACTCCTACTACTGGGTCACCACTTCTATACAAATGCATATAACACATATAATATTTACGCATTCTATCATTTCTCATATAAATATACTTTTCATACCTAGCTTCATTTCTATCATCTTCCATATATACTTTTCATGTCATCTTGTACTTTACTTCGTTTCAGAATCGTATACTATCATCACATACAGTTGTTATGCTTCTCATATCATGACATTGCTATTCTACATTTTCGTATACCTGTCATTTTCTTTTATGTTTCATGTCTGCATAAACCTTAGAAGTGGATACAGGAATACTATAATCCATGAGGGCCCGAAGGCGCTATATTCACTGTATGAAACAGCGGTCCATGAGGGCCCGAAGGCGTCAGGCGCATTATACCCGAAGCGATTATCACTGCATTTGCACAATGACCATCCAATGAGGTTCGGAGGCGCCGTAGGCGAATTTTCTCTAGGTCACCGTGATCCAAACGGACGGCGTCATCACCAAACGGCTCATATCAGAACTTGTATGTTGCGCATTTGTTTTTCCCCAATAGGCATGCCCATCTATCCTCTACTGTGTTCCTGCTTGTACAATCAATATATATTTTATGTTTTGTATATCTCATATTCCTAATAATTACTGGCTGCTCGGAATCATATATGATATATATATACAATCATTTATTCATATCTATGCATTTTTCATCTCATTACATGCATAATTAAATATGCCACTATGCATGCTACGAAAGCTATTTATGAATCTTAATAGGCATTTATAAAATGAATAACTATGGTACTTATAGTGCCTACTGTTTTTCGTGTTTTCTAGAGCTAATATGAGTCTCATCTTATCGTTGTCTATTAATGGATTCTTGACCAATGGGGCTCTCTCGGTAGAGTCTCAAGAACACCCGAACGGAGTTCTGACGAAGGAGATATGACCTTCCGAAGTCGGAGGTCATACTAGGCAAATCCGACGACACCTCGGATTGATGAGTTGACCGAAGTGACGAGCCCATCTATCACCTCGGTCAGGCATCTAATATTCTCCTCGTGCATATGAATGTATTCTTGACTCCAATGGGCTTTCCATAGAGTCCAAGAACACCCAAACGAGTTCAGACGTAAGGAGATATGACCTCTCCAGTTGAGGTCGCCGCACGCCTCCCGACGAGCCGACCTCGGACCGACGAGTCAGTGACCGGCGACGAGCTCCGCCCCAACACCTCGGTCTGACATCCAATATCTTCCCCGTGACATGATGATTCGACCTCAACGGGCTTTCCATGAGTCCAAGAACACCCAACGGAAAGGTCTCAATTTAAGGAGATACGACCTTCCGCCGGCGTCATACGCAGCAACCGACGAAATGACCCTAGACGACGAAATGGAAACACCGCATTTGACGAGTCGGTGGCCTGCGACGATATCCGCCGACTTCATTTTGATCTAATTTACGTCAATCTTCACCCATTCGATTGTCAGAAAGAAAGCACCATAACTCGTCTACAAAATCAATCGAGAAATCAAAAGCCTAACATCGTTCATGGATCGGCTACACTTCCCAGGAAGGACTTTACTACCAAATTTCTTTATTTTTATGACCCAAAAACCCGTTCTAAGGTATGGCTATTGACCTAAATCGACTTTACTGACCCGACCAGATTTAAATTCGAAATATTTAGCACCATAACTGTCTATTGTATATCCAAATCGAAATTCAGTTGTTCTTAATGCTTAATCGATGTACTGAATTTATCGAAGGACTTACTTCCAGATTCCCTTTATTTGACCTAAAACTCGCTTCTAAGGTCGTTAATGATATGATCAAACATAGAATTTTCTTGCTCAACCCGCAACTGTATCTCTTCCTAAAAAACACATATCTAGATCCTGTTCTCTTCAACTTAATCCCGACATAAGAATAGAGATTGGAGTTTCCAAACCCAAGACATGTATCCATATTCAAATTTAGTAGTTCCATACCTGTAATCTTCTTCTTCTTCTTCTTCTTCTTCTTCTTCTTCTTCTTCTTTTCTTCTCTCTTCTCTTTTGTTCGTATTCGCTTCCTTTTCCAAGCACTCAAAACGCAGATATTTATTTCTACTTTATCCCTTTATTTCTCTCTCTTCTTTTCTAATCAAAGTGATAAACTTCCCTCCCTTCCTTGGGGCCACTTGTCTTTCCACAATCCTCTTTCATCCTATTTCATTTAATATCTTTTCTTTTATTACTAGCCCTTCAACTCTTCTACTATTTGCAAATCAATTTATGTTATTTTTACAATAGCCTCTAATCTTCTTTATTATTTGTAATTTAACTTATGCATATTCCTACTTTTGTTTTTATCTTTATTTTATTCCGGAAAAATATACTTTTACTTTTATTATACCCAAAACACGTTATAAACTGCATGATAATTGGGGTGTTACACATACTTTTTCACCATTTATAATTTTTAACGATTTTAATTCAATGTTTCTATCGATGTATTGCTAGTTTCAATCACTAAATAAATTATTTTTTTCTTCAAAAAAATAAAAATGAAGGGTATTTAGTTGTCAAATAAAATGATGGTATTTACTTCAAGTTGGAATCAATCAAATTATTCATTTAAAAAGGTATTTTAATTAAATTAAGCTAATTATAATGGATAAGAAAATTGTTAAAATTTCTATCTGGCCCCTAAAAATTTCTACAAATTTTTTTTGAAGAGAAAAATAATTTAATTGATTAAACCAAGCACACATCGATAAACATACGATCAAAATCGAAACCACAAATGATAAAAACAACATATAAGTTAATAAGATAATAAAACACCAGCCTTTATACGTTTAATAAATAGCCTACATTCGATATTATTATTACGACATCACTCACGACTCAAGTTCTTACAAAAGATAATTAACGACCACTATTTGATTTATATTCTCCGATCGTATATACTTTACTGCCTAAACATTTAACACAAATAAATCACAGCACATGACGAAACTAAACCGTCAGATCGAGATATATTAAACTATTCGTCGCATAAAAGCGACGATAACCGCGACATTTAATAAGTCACGACTAAATCACAAAATAAATAAACCTGAGATTAAATAATCATTTTATCGGTAAAAATCGTGTTAGATACGGCTGATGATTTCATAATCAAAAATCATCCCTCATTTGTTAAAGAGAAGAGACTAATAGTGAAAAAACGAAGAAAAAAGGACGCTAGGGTATAGAGATTGCACAAATTTAATCCATGCATTCTTTGCTTTCTACCGGTTTTTTGCCCCTCTAATTAATGGCAATAATAATAATAATTAGCTTTTAAATGTAAAAAAAAAAAAAACCCCCCGCAAGAAAGTTTATTGGGGAAAGGGGCTATATGTTGTTTCGGCTAAACCCTCCTTCTCACGAAGACCGGCTAAATCCTCCTCTTCACTCCTTCTCCTTCACCTTCACCTTCAAAAATCCCTCATCAAATTTCTTTTCGATTTCCAGATCCGTCCTAAACCCTATAACAAGAACACAAAACCTCAAAGGAGATTCAGAATTCAGAGATATTTCTTCCACAAGAAGAAAATGTGTCTCTACAGAGCCGGCAATATCATTCTCAACGCCCTCAGAACCTCCAAGTTGGTCTCTCCTTACAGGCTCCTTTCGCCTCTTCTTCTCAGGCACTCCGCCGTCGTCCCGCCGCCCTTCGCCGCCTCATTCATCCGACACGCCGCCTCATTCATCCGACTCGCCAGCACTGGCCATGGGTCATCCTCCAGGTAACCCATCGCCATTTGTCAAACTTTTTGGTTCCAAGTTGTTGAAATATTGGTATTGAAATTTGATGGAATCGGAATTTGTTTAGGGTTAGTTTATGTCTCAAAATCGTTTGTATCTGTGAAATGAAATGGGGTTTGGTATATTAACCGAAAGGAAAGGGGCATTTTGAGGAGTGCGTGATAGTTAAAATTTTTCTATTCAATTTCTTATCGCGTTCTGATTATAAATCTTGACAGAGAAGAAATCTATACATTATTTGCTTCTTATTCTGTTTTGAAAACTGTTTTTTGTTCTCAAAAACAATGAGAACAAGGAAATCGGGGAGAACACAAATGTTTCCTGTTTTTTTGAAACTGTTCTTGATAACAGCTTTTAGAAACACCGATCTGAAACTGTTTTTGTTCTCTAATCTAGTTTCTTTTTGTGTTTTTTCAGAAAAAAAGGGAACCAAGTTTGTTCTCCTTGTTCTCCTTGTTTTTTAGAACGGAAATTAGTTTTCAAAATCAGGAACCATACAGCCTAAAATAGTGTTTTTATCTTCTTCTTTTTTTCTGAACAGTGATACTGAGTCCATTTGAATGTGAGTTTTTGTTTCATGAGCATCTTCAGCTATGATCATTTAAGAATTGAAAATTTTATTTCTTGATTTTCCTTCATTTTTGCGGGGGATTTGATTGGGAAAAGACTTTGAGGAGTGGCTTCCAATGAACAAATTGAACCGTCCACTGGGAACATTTTCAATTGTAAATAAGTCACATTTTTTATTTACATATTATGATTTTATTTTATGTTAACAGAATGAATGTGGGAACTATTGAGCATGTTGATCATGGAAAGACTACATTGACTTCTGCTATTACAAAGGTTTGGCTGTTGAATCAATTGTCTTTATGAATCAATTTTCTTTAGGATACTCCCAGTATACTATTTGTGCTTTTTGTTCCATTGTGATCTTTACAATTTCACATCAAACTATAAATGGTTGGTCTTAAAAATTTATTTTCTTTATGTGGGCTGGTCCTTCAAAATCCAGTCACAACTCACAAGTGTTGGGATGTTTAAGAAAATTTTAGATCAAGGACAAGTGTCTCATTACATTTGTTCCTTCAATTCAATAAGGATTTTGTGCAGCAATAATTGAATTTTAGAGGGTTTGCATGGTTTATCAGGTTGGTGACAAGGTAGGTTTTCCTCTTCGAAGCCTGAGACGAGAAGACGTTCTGCGTAGACAGGTAATGGAATGATTAATTATATGCAGCAGAATTACTTTGATGGGTATCATAAGTTATTTATTTATTATAACTCAAGACAAGTTTTCTAACCATTCAAAATGTAACGCAGTACATTGGCAAAATACACGCTGTCCAACCGATCATCCAACAAAGGAGGGGCATTTCATCAAGTGTGATTTTTTCCCTAAAAAAATATTATTCCATTTATTTCTTCCAAAGAATCCATTTTGAAAACTAAATTATGTACTTTAATTTTTTTTTAGGACCCTTTATGGCCTGGTTTGGGATTGCAAGAGTACCACAAGGAATGGTGTTTATTATTGAAAGAAATTTCCAATATAAAAAAACTCTTACACCAGGCCTACATTTTATCGTTCCCATATTAGATAGGGTGGCTTCAACTCAATCGCTGAAGGAACAAAATTTTGTAATTCACCAAATAGCCGTCTCAAAGGACTGGATACAGATGTCAGTATACATGTATACCAAGTTGAAGGTATTTCAATACTTAATGCTGTGTATTCATTACTAACTTTAATAGAAAAAGTTTGTTTAATTTTAATCATTAATGCATGTCGTGCAGATCACAGATCCCACATTAGCATTGTATGCAACTACTGGGGATCCGATCCATGAGACCACAATGCTTGCAAAGTATCTACTGTCGATGGAAGTTGGAGAAATCGATTTCCAACAAATACAGGAGGAAAAAAAAGAACTTACACAAAAAATAATGGTTAGTTCCTCTAAATATCACTAACTCAATTTTAATCGATCTCTAAAATCGAAATTAGTGCTTTTTCCTCTTTACAATTAAACTTGAATTCTTTTTGTTCAATTGTACAAGAAAAAAAAATTTTATTTTAAGAATTTTCGGAAGAGATTGGCCTTATGGAAAAGGTAATACATCTCCCAAAGGAAGACTGTGGCTTATTCAAAGCACCCCTTTCCCCGTATGCCTCGCTACCTCATGTCCCTCTCGTAATCCCTAAGCACAAGATGAGACTTGAAAGAATCCAAAGAGAATTCCTGTGGGGTGGAGGAGCTTTGGATAGGAAAATCCAAAATGTCAATTGGAAGATTGTGAGCTCGAGTAGGGATAGGGGTGGTTTGGGAATTTGAAAACTTTATTCTCTTAATAAGGCTCCCTTGGGAAAATGGTGCTGGAGGTTTGGGGCAAAGGCAGAAGGCCTATGGAAATCCATTATCAAGATAAAATATGGGGCGGAAGAAGGGGGTTGGCTTACAAAGGTTGTGAGAGGCAGCTTTGGGGTGGGTTTATGGAAAGAAATCTATAAAGAATCCTTCTCTATAAAACAACGCAACAACCTTATTTTAGGTGATGGAAGCATAATCAAATTTTGGGAGGATGTGTGGTGCAGTGAGGAACCCTTCAGTATGCTTTTTCCTATGCTTTATACAATGTCTGGTTCTAAAGAGCCAGCGTGAAGGAGGTTTGGGAGGCCTATAGGAGAGCTAGGGGGATGGGATCTTCAGTTTGAAAGGCATTTTAATGATTGGGAATTGGAGACGGTGGAAAATCTTTTTAATTTGGCCATTTCTCAGTAAAATCAAGCTTCGATTTTTTGGAGGGGGAGAGAGAGACATGCCTCTTCCCAAAATGGTTATTTTGGAATAAATGGGTTCCTTCCAAAATGGGCTTCTTTGCTTGGGAAGCTTGGTGGGGAAGAGTATTAACAATGGATCAACTCAAGAGGAGGGGTTTCTCCCTTGCAAACAAGTGCCCTTTGTGTAGGAAAGATGAAGAAAACATTGAGCATTTGTTGTTACATTGCCCCATGGTCTGGGGAATTTGGTCCTTTTTGTTGACATATGTGGGAGTTGCTTGGGGTGCCCCCATGGCTAATCAAGGACTGGTCTTTTGGCTAGAACAATTTCCCTGTTAGAAAAAGTGAGAAAAGGGCTTGGAGGGCTGCTCCTTTTTGTCTGTTCTAGGCAATCTGGAAGGAATGGAATAGAGTCGTGTTTGAAAATGAAGAGTCTCTCTTCAAACGTAATTTAGAAGTGTTTTTGCTCATTCTTTTGTCTTGCAGGGACGTTGTACCGATTCTTATGTTGCTAACCTTATAGCCTTATTGGCTACGGGTTAATCTTGGGGGCTGGGTGGGTTTTTTTGTTTTTACTGCTTTTTGGGTTTGCTTGGGTGTTGTATACTCCTTTGGTGCTGGGCTTTTTAGCCCCCTTTTAATAGATTTCTTTTTACTTATCAAAAAATAAAAGAAGATGTTTTTTCTGTCACAGATGGAGTTGAAGAAGAAAAGCAATGAAACAGGCATAACTTGTCTAGAGTTTTTCATGGGTAATCTATATTTTATTTGAATATCTGAATACTCCATTACTCAAAGTCTTATTCTCAAATTTTATGGTGAAATCCCCGTCTAAATATGAATATTTTCCTCAGATGTCATATATCCACCTGATAGGATTTCTGACGAAGCCAAGCCACTTAAAGAGAAAAATGACGAAGCAAAAGAGGTGAACAAAACCTTAGAATACCAATCAGTTATTATGTTAGTTCTTACCACAATCACTTGATATTTTGGATTACGTTCTTAGGCTCAGGCTCAATGGCGGAGTGACGTTAGACTAATGACCAGAGAAATCATATGGATTATTCTCTACGTATATGCAATCTTTACAATTCTACAAGTGATTTTCAAAGAGATATCCGATGGATATAACAATGTGAAAGCAAATAGAAATGGCAACAAAAATGGGAATTCCATCAACACCAATGCCATCAGACCTACAGAAACAGAGTTAAATTGAAAAATCAAATGTCTAACATTTGATAAGATGATTGTGGACAAAGGTGAAACAGATGTGTGGTGGTGCTGCATATCAACAGAGAGAATATTTCCAATCTTGAGTCAGTGACTTTTGTTTTTCCTAAAACGACTGAAAAATTAGGTTCTTTTCATCATGCTCTCTTCAACAAACTTCAACGATGGTTGTAAATTCCCATTTTGAATGTGTGGCATCTCTGGGCATATAATTTTGTAATTAGCTTTTCAGCATGAAAATGAAAACAGATAGACAGCCAAGAGCTCTGATGAGTGCATGTATATATATATATATATATATATATATATATATATATGATTATGGATTGTTTGCAATTTTTTCTTCAACTCCCTTGATTATTTGTTGGATATTTGATTGTTTGCAATCCCAGAACTATAAATGAATGTTTATTTGCTTTGACCGATACCCTTGTTTGCATGTAGATGGCATCCTATGATTCCATTGGGAGAGTTATGCACATTAGAATGGTCATAAAATCAGACTGTTGTCATCCTATGGTTGGTATTTTATGATTATTGTCCAATAAGACTTCAAACCTCTATCCTGTCCAACATAGCACAACGAAACGACAACGTTTTGATGTTAGAATTACAATTAAAATCAAAGTTAGGGATATAAAACAAAATTTATAAAAGTTACTATAGTTAAAAAATAAACTTTTTATTCATGATTTAAATACAAAAGTTATGAAAGTTTAGGATTTTAATACTAATTCTCCTAAAAAAAAATCTCCAGACAAGTTATGCCCATTTCTTTGCTTTTCTTGTTTAAGTCCATACGTGCCAGAAAAATCATTTTAAAATAAGTGGGGTTTTTTATCTTTTCATGTACAGTTAAATAAAAAGCATTGCATTCAAGTTTAATTGTAAAAATGAGGAAAAAAACCTCATGTAAATGGGAAAACTTTCCATAGATACAAGAATTCAGGTGAATTTCTTTTGATTCTTATCCACCAACAACAATGGTGGTGGTGGTGATAATGACAGAAGGGAGGGGGAGAGGTGGGTTGAAGGTGGAGGTCGAGGAGAGAGAGAGAGAGAGAGGCGAGGCTAATTAGATACGATACGCGATTTACGTTATAATGATGCAGACAAACTCATTTTAAAAATAAAATAAAATAAAGACTTTGGAGGTCATTTACATAATGATATATAACTTTTTTTTTTTAATCTGCTAAGTTCGATGCAGTACTAATAGATATTTGCACTTCCTAAAATTAAATTATCTATACATCAGAGGATGAGTCTAATTAAAAAAGATTGGTCAAATTATAGATTATTCATGTAAAAAACCCCTCTCCTCCTCTCCTTCAAAACAACCCGTCAATTTTCTTTTTCGATTTCAAGATCCAACCTAAATCCTAAGACAAGAACAAAAAACAAGGGGCTTTGAAAGGGTAAGAATTATAATGGTTATGATGACTTTTTTTTTTTACTATGATGATATAATAGCAAAACATATTCATAGAGTAATAATTATTGTAATCATTAATAATAATTATATTTTATAAAATAAAAATAATAATAAATAACAAATTTATAAATTTTATATTTTATAAAATAAATTTTTTTTAAATACTTATAGTTTATTCTTATGTTATTAAAAGATTATATAAACTAAATTATTATAGTTATATATGCATATATATATATTATTTAAATTATTTGTATACTAATATTATTTTATTTTATTAAAAATAATTATTTAATAACTATTATTTTTTCTATAAACAATTATTTTATATTTTTTCATAATAGAAAAACTAATATTCTTAATAATTAGAAAATGATATGTAATCATTCAAAAATTTAAATAAAAAAGGGGTCCAATAGGCCAAGCAGGACGGGTCGACTCAAACCCTAATGGCCTTTAGCCTATTTGGGCCTATTTCTATTCAACCATTATTTTCTAAATTTCTACTCCTAAAAAAATATGGACCAAAGTAGGTCGATCTTACCTGGGGCCTTTGACCCATTATCCACCTTCTAACACTACAGATACAAATATATATAAGATACGCTTGATTCTCGAAACGCTGTATCAAGAATGAAACTACATTGCAGAGGAAAGAAAGGTAAGGAAAGTATACATACTCAAGTGGTCCTGCTCTCCTCTCATTTCCTCTGAAAACCCTAATTTCTTTCAATCTCTTTTTCCTTTATCCTTAGAAAAGAAGGGTGGTTTTTTTGCATTTTTTGGTTTGAAATCACCCCTTCCATTGTTTCGTCTACTTAGATCTTGTAACACCTCAAATTATACCTTAATAATTTTATGATATGTTTAGGATATAATAAAAGTCAAATTTGTATTTTTTGGAAATTTAAGTGCTAAGTGTGAAAAATGGTAAACTGGAAATTACCAATTAAGAACCCAAAGGATATAAAACAAAGTTACATTATATGTTAAGGTAGAATTTGATAAGTTGAATTGCAAATTGATGGGGGTTGGAGGACTAAAATGCAAGGGCCAAAATATGAGTCAAAAAGAGGTACAAGACAAACTTGTCATTAGAATGGGAAGTTCTTCATTTTGGGTTTTGGAGAGCTAGGGCATACGGTTTGGAAAAGAGCCAAATTTTTGGTTGATTTCTTTCCATTTTTTGGTTATACTTGTTCAAGCAAAGAGAAAGAAAGGAAAGCTACTTTGAACGTGTCAAGAAATCAAGGTTAGAAAACTATCCTAACTCCCTCTTTGTTTATATGTGTGTTAAGAAAACTCTAACTCTCCCATAAATGTGTTTTTGGTTGGCTTGAGTGGGGTTTTGTGATTTGGTTTGAATTTGTTTTATTTTGGATTTTGATGTGTCTAGTGAAATAGGGCAAAAATGCCTCTTTTTTGTTCCAGCCAGACGCCTCTCCGCCTAGGTGAAGGAGTGCTCACCTAGGTGAAGGTCTGTTCGCTTACGCGAACCCGAGACCATCTTCTGAGCCCTATCTGCTTCGCCTAGGCGAACTCGTCTTCTTGGCAGGCTTTGCTCTTGCCTCTTCTTTGCTTGTTTTTCTTTCTATTTTTATAAAGCCTAAACAAATGTTATAAATACTAGTATAAAAAGCTCTGAAACGCATATAATTGTAGACCTGTTTAAGGATAGTGAAATTAATAAGATGATTCGCTTAGTGCTTCGACACTCTTTGCCTAAAGGCGACGACACTTCGCTTGCGATGTACACGCTTGATTAAAGGTTACGACACTCCCGCAGACAAGGCGACACTCCTATTTCGTGTCGTGATGCACGCTTGTTCAAGCACACACTTCTATCGCATTGTACCGCACTCGTGCACCTATTGTGTTATCGTCCTCTCATTCATTGTTACCTTATACGCGCAGCACAACATTTATATGATAAGATTCAATAATTAACTATAAGAAAAAACAAAGCACCACTTCCTAATGCTAAGGCATATCTCGCTTCATTCTATAGTGTGTACCTATGGGTACCTTCTTATATAAAACTTTTGTTATGTACTCTTACGAGAGATCAAACATTCTGATATGCAAATTACTTTACATGTATATTGTAATTGAGGAATGCCACAAGTGGTCATATATGTTATCTGTTTTCTCACTAAGCTTGAAGCTTAGTACGTATGCTTCATCCGCAGGTACTAAGAGGTCATCAAATAACACAAGATGTGAGCCCTTCTACGTAGGTCCCCGAATTGGTTTTTGTTGTAACAAAATGTAAACGTAATATTTTGGAGATAGTGCAACTTGTGTAAATACAAGTAGTTGGACTCAGACATATATGTACATAACAATTTAAACACCACTATGGTGGTAGTTTTACAAGTTTATGACTTCATGAATATATGTTTGAAATGGGTCCACTAATGTTAGGTTAATAGTTATTTGTTCTGTGTAACGTCTCCTCACTTGACACGGCAGGGGAATGAGCGTTACAAATCTGGGCTTTCTTACTCAATAAAGTGGTTTCTTCCACCCGATCTGAGTTTTCATTTGATTTTCCTTTGTTTTCTTGTGTTTTTGTCGTCGACTTGTTACGGCGCCGTATTGTTCGTCAGGTTTTCGCGCGCAAGAATTCAAATAAAGAAGGTCGCTCGATGAGACAAAAAAATCACATCAAATCCCTACTCGTCAACATGCTTCATTAGACTTGGAATTTTAGGTATCAGACGATATTACTGATTATTCCCATGTGTTTCTCGAAATGCGATGATCAAGTATTAACTTGAATGCTATGTGTCATTCTCTAATGTTTTTAAAGCACTTTATTTATGCGCTTAGATGCAGTATTACCGCTCGAATTAACGAAATTTCGCTTATCACAAAAAAAAAGAGAAAGAAGCGTATAAAGAAAAACAAAGAAAATGAAATACATAAGAGAGAGGCAACAAAAGCCTTCAACATCATCAATTGCGATATTTAACATCCATCATTAAAAAAGACATTGAACTTTTAATAAGACATTAAAAACACCAACATAGAACATAACTGATTTCTTCTATTTGCCTCAAACAAATACAGAGTTTCCAAGCCAACTTCAAACAAAATAGAAATATGGATGACAGGGATAAATCCCAATAAAAATTATAAAACTAACCTCTTTCATTGAAATCCAAACACAAGTACAAAAAGACGCATTTTTAGACAAAAACATTACACAAAAACACATATGTGTTACGCATATTCAAACAGAAGATCGGTTATCGACTAACAAATCTTGAGACGATCAATCGCTACAGATCACCACGTATCGCTGATACGCAAATAAGATGATTAAAATATTTAAATGAATTGTTTTAGAAAATCATGAATATTAAAAATAATTTATCTGTATAATAGTAATAAGAATTATTGTTATTAGGAAAAAGAAGCTTAAAAAGAAACGGTTAAAATCCAATTTTTAACTTTAGGGCTTTTTAATATAAATAAATATTTATTATATTCATATATTATATATTTAATCTAGATTCAAGTTGCGACAATAGATACTGCACTGCCTCCAAACCCATTACCCTCGAATATTTAATTGTGCTCAAAATGTTATTTTATACCCTCTTTTATTCGGATTAGGAATTCTTTATCGGGTTCGGAGGAAATTATAACCCTTACTTATAGTTAATTATGTATAAATAGTAAAATCCATAAATATGTGTTATATAAAATTAATCCTTTATATATAAAAAAAATTATACTTATCAAAATAAATTATTTATCAATAATAATATTTTGTAAACATATAAATTTTTTTGCCATTTGATATTTAAAAAATATTTTGTATTTATTTAGATATTATTTAAAAACAGAATATCTTTTTTGAAAATAAAAATGAGTTTATCTATAAATTTATCTCTAAATTACTTCAAATAAACATGATATTTTTGTTATCAAAGATAAACTATTCAATAAAATTTGTTATTGAGAATATTATAAAATTAAATTAGTTCCTTTTTAGAAAATAAATTAAATTAAATTAATTAAAGGTAAAAATTAAATTGTTTTTAAATTTAATAATTTTTTTATATAATGACTAAACATAATTTATATATTTTTTAATAAATATTATAATTACAAACAATTTATGAATTATATAATCATAAAAATTTATTAAAAAAACATACCCATCCCCTTTCTTACAACCATCGCAGCCCTTCCCCATCCCCATCTCCTCCTTTCTCGCTTCATTCTCACTCACAACCCAGAGTCACCATGAGTTGCGGCAACACACACTCTTTCTACCATTTCACCACCGTGGCCTCCAAGACCCCTTGAGAATTGCCTCATGGTTTTCCACTCACTCGTTGTTGGAGGGTTAAAGAACTTAGGTGAGGAAAATTTTTTGATTCATTGTTGCGAAACTGTGTAGGGTTAGAGAACTCAGCCACAAGGTCAAGAAATTTTTTTGATTCTCTTCTTTTGAAGAAGAATCTCTGATTGCTCTGAAATTTTTTTATTTTGTTATTGTGATGTTAAAGAAAATATCGTGAATACGTGGAATCCTGTACAATTCATCCAAGATTTTCCAATTCACCGAGTTTATATGTATATCGTATTAGGTATCGGAATCGATGCGGCCACCTTTGAGGCGGATACGACTCGGCCGAGTCATACACAAACCGGCCGAGATTTCGAACCATGTGTGGTAGAGTTTTACCGCACTTATGATTCATCCTATGAGGAATAGTTAGTATGGCTTAAAGACTCGTATGTGCACGGACTCGGTCAAAGCACCTCCTCACATAAAAAGAAAAAAAAAACCATTAAAAAGACAGCATTTAGAATTCCAACCATAAGTGACATACTTGCAGCTTTTGAATATGTTTTTTTATTTATTGTGGAATGCAAAATTAATCATAATGTCAGACTAATATGAGAGGAAGCATTATTTCAAAAAACTAGAATTCAGTCAAATTGGGATGAGCTTGAACCAAGGTTTGGGCATGCAAATATTCTTCGATTTATTCCCGTTTAATCGGTTATCAGTTATTATCACTATATTTAAGGGGACTAATACTATTAATATCTGAAAACCAAAAAAAAAAAAAAAAAAACCGTCCCCATTGGAAGAAAAATGAACCTTTGCAGAACTGGCAGGAGCTCCAACATAGCCTCCAAATTGGCCTTTCCCATTTCGCCCCTGCTTCTCAGCCATTCCCCTGTCCTCCCGTTGCCCTTCGCCGCCGCTGCCTTCTGCTGGGTCCGCCGCCTTCGGCATGGCTGGCCACCCGGTCAGGTACCCTATATTGTCTGTAACCCACCGCCATCGGTGAAATCATGATCGTTTCTGCGATGTTGGTTGTAAAATTTGATGGAAGTGGTATTTGTTTGGGGTTTGTATGTGATTCAAGTACTTTTTTCATTTTGAGTATCCTAGAGAATTAGACCTTGTGCGGTTCCTGTTTTTAAAAACACGAAAAAGGTGTTCTTTGCTTTTTCAATTTAGTATGTTTGTGTTTTTTAGAAAAAAAAAAAATAGAAATTAAACATGTTTTTCCTGTGTTTAGAATGGAAAAAAGCTTTCAAAAACTAGTAAACAACAAACAGATCCTTAAATTTTGGGGAAAAGGTCATGTTCAATTTCTGTTTTCAAAAATTATTTTTTAAAACAGTTTTTAAAAACATAAAGAGTATTTTTCTAAAAATTGTTTTTATTATTTGAATTTAGTATTTTTTCTGTTTCTCAAAACAATGAAAAAAAACTAAGATCCAATTATGTTCATCTTGTTTTCTGTTCTCATTATTTTTTAAAATATGAAATAGTTTTCAAAAATAGTAACCAATTAAACCCTTGATTGTTTTTTCTTTTTGACTTCAATTGAGGGTATAATACTCTATTTTAATAAGGATTCTATTTGTGCTACTTGAATCTTAAAGTTCACAAACATACCACATAACCTCCACAATTCGATCAAACACTTGTTAAAGTGGGGAATTTGTTAGTTTGATTCCTATTTTTGTTCGTGTTTCAAAATTTGAAGCAGGGAAATTCAACCTCCAAGAAATTGGGGCATTGGAATAGTGCGTGAGAAGTGAGAAGAAGGCATTTGTAATTGAGCGTTTTGGGGAGAGAAATTCTATTTACACCCCATTTATTTCTCTATACACCCCATATCACTAGAGGTGGTAAAATTGATCGGACCCTGCACAGCTCCATCGCCTCTAAATTGTGGCTCTGCCGCTGACAGACCATTCGGGCCTAAAAAATCGGCCAAATTTGCCTGGCCCAATATGGCCTGGGCTGAAAGGGCCCCCATCCGCCGGCCCTCCGAATCTTTTTTGCCTTGTGCAGTGCTATTCACTCGACCGACCCGCTTGTGGCTGGGGCCGGACTGTTAAAATTTTGGCCTAAAAATCTGCCACTTTTGCCCTACTTCTATGGCCTACCCCATCGTTGGCTCAAATTTCGCCCGACAGCGCTCTACATATCACACACACCCCATGTTTACACCCCATCTAATGCCAGAAGAGAGAATGAACGCAGAATGGGACCGCTTTTCGGGAAGGTATTTGAAGACTTCAGCCTGGCATTTACTTGTTGGTGCATTCACTCAAGGAAAAAACGATTTCGATTCCAAATCAGTCTATTATGACGAAGGACAATGTCAATATACTGATTGATGGTGTCCTTTACGTAAAGGTATTCATTTTGAATCTATGGATTTCATTCCGAGTTTTGTCCCAAAAAAATCTTTTTCAAAAAAAAAAAAAATCTCTAACTTATACATTTTTCAAAATAATGTTCAAACTAGAGCTTTCTTGTCATGTTATCAAAACCGTAATTTGTGACTACCGTTTCACTTTTAAGTCTAAAACCATAGTTACCAACTAGAGTTTTAACTTAAACAAAAAATCATAATCATAATCAGCAACTACGGTTTTAATGATATGATAAGGAGTCATTAGTTTGGACATTAGTTTGATATTTTGAAAAGAAAAAAAAAATTGTTTTGGGGCATCACTCCTCATTGGTGCATGTAGTTGGTTTTAATGGGATAGTGAATTATGAGTTGTTTTCTACAGATTGTGGATCCTAAATTGGCCTCCTATGGTATGGAGAATCACATTTATGCCGTTATTCAGCTTGCACGGACAACAATGTGCAATGAGCTTGGAAATATTACTCTTCACAAGACATTTGAAGAACGAGACAAACTCATTGAAAAGATAGTGGTTAGTTGTACAAGAACAATCAAATACTGGGGGAAAAGTTCTTTTATACATGTTATTTAGCTCTCAATTCGGGTGGCCCGACCACATCATGCCGGACCCACATCAGGACAAGAATGAAATTGGACATGGTCGAGCCTAATTTTCATCAGGCTACCATTTTGTTAGCCCACCTCAGCCATATCTCCTCGAATCTGGCCGAGCTAACCCAAGAGGTCGAAACAAATCACGCCTGAAGACAAATTTATAATCATATTCCGAAACGCCCGACCGCCAGCTCACTGGTTGTGCCTAATTTACATCGGGCTATCATTTTTTTGGCCTAACCCAAACCTAATTCCGAATTAATCAAGCTCCAGTTGTTATGCCCTTTTAACCAACATAATTTATTCATGCACATGTGTGGAAGCAATTAGATTTAGTGCTTTATTTTGGTATGTCACGTTTTGATTTATTTTGGCACTTGCAAGTTGCAATCATGTAACTTTTAAAGGTTGGTCTCTCTTTTTTCTTTTTTTTTTTTGTGAAATCAACTTCGTATATGCATGCATGATCAGTTTGTTTAGAAATGATTGTTTTGTTTTAGTTGGCCATCAATGAGGCTATCAAATATTGGGGCTTGAAGTGTCTCCGTTATGAAATAAGTAAGCAATCTTTTATCTCAGTATTTCTTATGGGAGAAATTCTATTTACACCCCAAGAATTTCTCTATACACCCCATATCACACACAACCCATTTTTACACCCCATCTCTCTAATGGGGGCGTGACAGAGAAATCAATGTGCTGTAGTCAGACCTCTGGCTGCTTCCACCATCATATCACTGCACTAAATATTTCTATATGCTTCATTGTTTTCTTTTCTTAGTAAGGTTATTCTTCTCCTCGTGGGGAAAAGCGTCATGCACTGAGATGCAAGTCAAGCAAAACACAAAAAAAGAAAAACTCCAAATTCAAGAACCAAATGGTAATGGATCTCTATTTGGTAAGAAATTCACTTTGTTATATCGCCCATAGCAACATTCCTCTATGTTTCATTGTCCTCTTTCTCTGTATATCTTCTCATTGTGGAGCGTGGACAGCTACGGAGATGCGAGCAAAAACAAAAAGCAAAAATAGAGTTCAAATTCTTGAATTGGAGGGTATGGATCTTTATTTAGTAAAATTCAATTTCAATGTCATATCACCCTTAACAACATTCATATGTATGGGTAGCTATAGAGATGCAAGCAGAAGCAAAAAGTAAAAAGAAAGCTGAAATTCTTGAATCAGAGTGTAATGGATCTCTATTTTGTTAAACCGTATTGCATTGTTATATCACTTGTAGCAACATTCCTACATGCTTCATTGTCCTCTTTTTTTAAGGGATATATCTCCTCCTCTCGAAGAGTGGATAGCTATGCAGATGCGTATGCACGAGCAAGATAGCTCGTATTCTCAATCCCAAGGTAATCGACTATATCCAGTCAAATCTGACTTCATTATTACATCACAAGTAGCAAAATATTCCCATATGCTTAATTTTTCTTTTGTCTCAGAGGATATATCTAATAATTATGGGAGTGTGTATATATGAAGATGCACATGATAGCTTTATGTAATGGATCTTTGTTTAGTTAAAAAAGGCTTTGCATCATATATCAATGCAGAAAAGATTCTTACTTGCTTCATCACTCGTCTTGTTTTAGGGGATATATCTCCTTCTCTTGAAGAGTGGCTAGCTATGGAGATGAAAGCAGAAGCTGAATACAATAAGATAGCTCAAATTATTGAATTAGAGGGTAATCGATCTATATTTAGTTAAATTGACTTTCATTATTATATATCATGTCGTAGCATTCATATACGCTTCATTTTCCTCTTTTCTTTAGGGAGATATATCACCTCCTCTTGAAGCGTGAGCAACTATGGAGATGCAAACAAAAGTCGAACACGAAAGAGAGTTCAAGTTCTTGAATCATAGGGCAATAGATCTCTATTTAGTCAAATCGACATTAAAATTTATTGATGTTACTCCATTTGTTGATGTGTTAGTGATATTAGTATCTGCAAATATGGACCAAGTTAACATAGCTCAAGGTTGGATAATTATCTTATCAATAAATTCACATTTTTTTCTTCTCCTCTCATGTTTTTAAGTTGCAACATTATTTGGATGCACATTACATAATTAGAGAAAATAATACACATAAAATAGAATAGATGTTGCAATTTGAAATTGTGGGGTAGATAGAAATAAGGATTTAATAACCTTAGGATTGATATTATGGGCATGTTTGTTTACAGTTTTTAAAACTATTCTTTGTTCTAAAAACTAGGAGAATGAGGAAAACACAAAAAACATAACACAATCGAGTTCCTAGGTTTTTTTTTTTTGTTCTGAAAAATAGGAAGAACATATAAAATACCAAATTCAGATAATAATATAACAGTTCTCAAATAACACTAAAATAGTATTTTTTGTGTTTTAAAAAATTATTTTCAATAACAGTTTTCAAAATAGTATAGTGGAGGTCACATATTTTTTCCAATTAAAGTTGTAAACAAAATTTCAAAATATGTGCATCCAAGTTAATAAATAGATGACTTAATCAAAATGATCAGTTTATCACATTAATTTATATATTTTTATCTTGGATTAAATACATCTTACAACCCAATAAGTTGTAACTCAATTAATTAAAAAAGCATAGACCAACATAGGGAGGGGAGGTACCATGGTACGAAACTTCTTAAGAGCATATTGCTACATTGTTGTAATTCAAATGAATAGTTCTAAAAAAAATACATCCTACAACATATGGTTAAATATGGATGTATTGTTATTTTGATTATACGGATATATATTAAAAAAGGAAAATATTGGTAAAATAAAAATTATCCAAAATTCTTAAATATACCTTTAAAAGCTTTAAAAAAAGAATCAAATAAATAAGAATACACATAATAAGGTTATTTTGCATGCAATTAAGTATGTGAGATCGATTTTAAAAAAAAAAGTATGTGTGATCAAGATAATATTTATTAATTATTCTTAAAAAAATTATCTTCCATAGTTTTGAAAAAAATTATCTTACATTTTTATCTTTTTTTATATCATCTACATTTTTATTTTAAAATATTATTGAATATAGTTTGATACATATTAAATTAATTATGATACAAGTATATATATTTTTAGTATTTATATATATATATATATATATATATATATATATATATATATATATATATATATATATATATATATATATATATATATATATATATATATATATATATAAATACTAAAAATATATATACTTGTATCATACTAAATTTGTATGTATCAAATACATTCAATGTAGTTTTAAAATAAATAATTTGAAAAATATGGCTTATCATACCTAACTCATGTGATAAAACACTCAACGTTTCAAAAGTAAAGGCACATAAGAAGCTGTCCAAATTTTCCAAGTATTGAGAAGGTAACACTTAATACATCGTAATTAAAAGTCAGTTAGATTTTCAAAAAATAAAAAATATGTAAATAAAATTAAACAATAGTTTTTATATTTTTACTAATAAATTAAAGAAATTTTAAAATAGAATAATTAAAATTTATTCATTTACTAAAATATTTTTTAATGATAGAGTATTAAATCTTAAGTGATTTAATAAATTAATAGCTTAGATGTTATATGCTTAAATAAGTGGATGATAATATATAGATAATCATAACGATAAGATAATTGTTGTCTACGTGCCTAGCTCAATAGGAGGGGTCCGAGTGGAAACAATTTATTACATTATAATGTGTCATTTAATATAAAAATATAAAGACACTGTTACAATTTCTTTTGGGCCACTGAAATTTTCCTAAATTTTAATCCATGCATTCTTTTTAGGGTGATTTGATTAAAAGATCATTTAAAACATACCAAAACCTAACCCTCCATTAAATTTCAACAAAAATACCCTCATTGTGTTATTGTGAAAATAACTTTTTCTTTTATAATGGATTATTTTTCAAGAAAAATAAGGAGAAAGGTTAGATTTACACATCTTGGATTCTTTGATGTTTTTTAATAAAATATTTTTTCTTTTTCTACCGCCTTTTTTACCCTCTATTTAGAGGAATAATAATTAGCTTTGAAATGTCAAAAAAGCCTAAAACATTAAAAAAAAAAAAAAGGAAACTGATAGGAATAATCATAATTTGGTCAATCTTCTTTAATTAGCCTCACCTACTTAATTACTAGAATAATCTCAGGTTTAGGAATCCTGTATCCTATTAGTTCCGAGGCATCCTAAAGAAGTTTAAATAATCCTGCATGGCCATATGTCACTATTCTAAATTTTTTTTTTTTTTTTTGTAAGAAATTAGTTTAATCCCCACCCTCATCTCTCATCACATGTCACTTTCTAATTAGCCCTCTTTCACATCCGACATCCTTCAAACAATGAAAGACAAAAACCCTTCCGTTTCCTACCTGTTCTCGCCACACCACTTGAATCTGTAAATGGGAAATCATCAAAATCACTGCAAATTGCTTCTAATTTTGTAGAGTTGAAAGAAATTTGTCTCCCCTTACATGATGATCAGCACTAGGCATACTGCTTGGCATTGAGGGCATTTCTCATGGGGGATTGCTTCTTGTAGAGATGTTTGTGAAAGTGAAGAAGAGATCAAGAATGGAGGAGTTGGAGAGGAGAGAGCCTATGATGAAGAAGCATTGCAGGTTTTTATTTTTATTTATTTTCAACAATAATCTCACCCATTTGTATTATCAAGATGTAAATTCTTCAACTGGATATTCAGTTGGTTCTGGTCGTAAATTCTTCCCTTCCCTCCACTGTGGACTGTGGTAGATCTCAATCACGCTTTCTAACAACTCCAGTCCACAACCACCAACAAACATGGTGATTGGAAAACTTACCATAGATACAAGAATTCAGGTAAATTTCTTTTGTTTCTTATCCACCAACAACAATGGTGGTGGTGACAGTGACAGAAGGGAGGGGTGAGAGAGAGAGGGGTGAGAACCAATTAGATAGTGACACGTGGTTAAAGAGTGATGACATCAAACTGATTTTTTTTTTTTTAAATAATAAAAACTTTGTGGAAACTCAACAAAAAAACAAAGAAAAAATTCTAAAAAATGATGCCTAAATATAACCAAAAACAAAACATCAATTGCAGAAATATGAGAAAACTATCATCTATTGGTGGAAACTCAATATAGAAAACAAAAATTTGTGGGAAAAAAAAAAGAATTAGTTGAAGATTATGTAAACAAAATACCATGAAATGCAAAAAATAATCCCCAAAAAAAGCTAGAATGATGACAATAATGAATGCAACCATCAGACTCTATAATGGAAACTCAATCAGCATAGATAATTAACATTGCCAAGACAGATCTGAACATTTATGAACCAAGAAAATATAGCTTATTACTGCATAATACATGCAATTCATAATCAAGCAAGCTGTATGGAAGTAAATATTTTAAAAAGAAAAATAACAGAAATTGAATATGGTTTAGGGGGATTATCTAACTTCTGCAACCCAAAAGTTCAATATAGTAAGAGGCGCGAAACATCAATCATAATTGGTATATTGCACCATATAGTATGTTCTGTTATTTAAAATGAGTAGCCAAAAAAAAAAAAAACCAAAAGAGAAATAACGAAATATTGGAACAGAACATACTTCCCACACACATAGTTTCAGTATACCTAACAGATATTATCCTTTAAGAAGTAAACATCTCAATGTTCACATACGCCTGCAATGCAATGCTTCTAAGCTCATCTAGATCACAAACAGAAGGAACGCATATCTCAGTAAACCGATTAAGAAGAGCTGGAGATAATTCTTTCTTTCCATAATCACCACCTGGATTCATTGTAGCGGGAAGAAGAAAATTGGATGAGCAGTTATTTTCTCCAGAGATGACACTCTTTTCTCGGCCAAGGCCTGCAAAAAAAAGGGGAAATGAGAACAGAAAAGGGGGAACTGGAGAGTACCAATGGCAGAATCAGGACTCAAACAAACCATTAATAGTGGCATGAAATAGTAGAAAAATGAGGAATGAAATATATCATAAGTAATGATAATGATAACAGCAGTGATAGTAGATGGGACCAAAAAGCAGCAGATCTTCAAATTAATAAATCGATTAACTGTGTTACAAGGACATGAGGAGAAGAAGGGAAAGAAGAGAAACAAGAGAAAAAAGGGAAAAAAAACATTAAGAATAGCGAGAAGTAAGGAGATATGATAAAGAAGCATTAAACAAGGTTCCCAACAAGATCACCCACCAGTTTCCTAGCTGGCTCCAAAACACTGTTTATCGTTCAAGTACACTATCATCTTCTGAGGAAATTATAACAAGAAGAAACAGATCATCCTTCGTTGCTTGTACAAGAGGGTCCAACTTGCCACATAAAAGTGGTTTGACATTTCTGAAACAGCTGAGCTAGGTCCAGCTTCATATGCACAAAAGTAACAAGATCTTATGTAGGTATTCACAATTAGATCTAGTCAATCAAGAGTCTGAGAAGCATGACCGATATCTGAAGAAATAGACTACAGCCAACAAAATGCCTGAGAAAGTTTACATGCTCAATTGGGTATAAAACAAACCAGAAGAAGTAAAGAGAAAACAAAGAAAAAGAGAGGATATCCCCCGCAAAGGCAACAAAAGCCTTCAACATCATACATTGTTCAGTTAGAAACCTGAATTCCGAAATCAATCTTGATCTTTCTCGAACAGGATAGAACCCCAATGCCATATTTAACATTTATCATTAAAAAAGACATTGAACTTTAAATGAGGGGCTACAACTTCCAAAACCCAAAAAACAGAGAGATTGCAGTCATGGAAAATAGAGGGAATCCAAGGTGTGTGGATAACCAACCCCAAGAAAATCAGATGTTTCTGTGTACTGTACTGATGGCAGTTTAAAATGTGTAATTTCAACCCCAAAATAGCACTTAGTACCTTTTTTTTCCATTAGCCTGTTATTAAAATTAGTAACAATAACCAAATCATTGATAATACATAATCTTTGTAGAAAGAAGGTAGTAATGTTGACCTTTCTAGAGGTCTGGTCTGCTCCTCCAATTGGAGGCAGCTGCTTGGCTACTCTAACAACAAAACCCACCTCCTAGACTCCACCCATCCTCTCCTCCATGCACCACATGAAAAACCAACTCCACCTTATATAATAATATTCATTTTCTTTATAGATTTTAAAGAAAACCTCAAATTATAATGATATCATATACTTTTCCATTTCTTTAAGAAAGATATGTAAGTTTATTTTACTACTTCATTGTTATCTTGAAGTGTTGTCTAATGTGCTATTCACATTTCAGAATAAACATTATAAATCTATAAATAAATCAAAAAAAAAAAAAGCTTTTGAAAACCACTATGGATGGATTTTGAATCCAGATCAACCCAAACTTAAACCCAACCAACCTGAACTTAGCTTGATCTCCCCAGTTTTAAGAAAATGAGGTAGAGTAAGACTTGGGTTGAGTACCACCTATGGTTAACAATTGTCATCAGGCGGAGGTGACAATAGAATAAGTTTTTCAGCTTCAGTTCTATTAAAAGAACAGAATGTATTTGCACCATCAACCTATGCAAATTAAGTAGTTTATGGGAAGATATAGAATGCAGGATAGGTTGGGTGACAAGTACTTACATATTAGCAAAACTGATATCCCAGAAAACATCAGGCTCCATTAAGAGAAATGGGTATGCTGTCTGAACAGCACTTAATAAATACTTTCTAGCCTGTATAACAAAAAAAGGAAAAAAGAAAGCATAAAGAAATTTCCAGTAAACAGAGAAAACCAACAGAAACAAACGGTCATCATAACATATCACTAGACAAATATTTAAGCTCATAGTGCCTGAAAACTAACTATCAACTGCAGAACTGAAAAGGGTTACTCAAGAAACTACATGTACCAAATTCCAGTCTGTTACAAGTTACTTGCAGTAACGAGTTGGTTCTAAAATCAGTATAAATCAACTCCAAGTCAAACTCCAAGTCCATACCTTTTCTGATATTCTTTCATACGACTCATTCCCCCCTCTCTGTCTTTGTCAAACCACAGGTGCTCATTTCTCTCCCACCCCCTTCCCCTCTCTGTTTTTGTCTAACCTAACATACACTGTCGTCATGTGGCCTTTCACTCTGTCGCCCTTCACTATGCTATGCAAGTTCAGCAAAGAGAGGGCACGGATGTTTCTCCGGATCTCCAAAGAAAGGGAATCGATGGGCGTCCGAGTGTCAGCAAGAAACAGGGCACCTGGCCTCAGTTTGGACATTACGAAAAAAGATGCGAGAACCAAAGTAATGCTCAAGTTTTTCGCCAATAAGATTGGCACCAACGCAGACCCCACCAACGGCGATTACTCCAACGGCCACTCCGAGAACGGCGATTCCTCAATATGGCCACTTCACGGAACGGTGGGTTCGCCACCTGTGACTCTGTGCGTATCCGGAAGCTTCTTTGGTTAATGTTTGTTGCCGAGCGCGAGTTCCTGGCGTTCGTCGCACGAAGTTCTGCGTGTTGGCGGTTGCCGGGAGGCGAGACTCAGCTGTTCATTATCATCTCTCTTATCACTGGGTTCACACGTTCCTCTTCTCTCTGCTCCTGGAGATCTGCAGGCCTGTTGTTTGACAACTTGAACATGAAAGATTATTCCTCTATTACAATCATGATCAGGTTTTTTAAGGGACTGAAGTCGTGGAATTCAAACTGTAGATCGCTTTCATCATCTGCTTCACGATATATGTTGCAGAGAAAATTCTTTCTTTTTCTGTTCTGCCAAAAATATCTTTGTTGGGGGTTTGATAAATTTATCTCTGTTGCCAAAATCGTTGGGGATCTTATCTAACCAAAATCATGACCATATACTTGCACCTGATTCCTTCAAAGCCACTATATTATTGCCTCTCTGCGACCTTCTGTTTTGTTGTGACTGTTATGTGTGATAACGTTACCTCATGCTGAATAATGCCTATGTGGTTGGACCCCAGGACTTATTCTTATATAGACTTGCACTTTGTGAAGGAATCTCGGGTGTGAATAATTACTTCTTCTTTTTTTGGTCCTTTCTTCAAAAATACCATGTATTTGTATTGTCTCTTTAAATAATTGTTATTTTTGCAATAAAACAAGAATTGAGCATTTTTGTCAAAATGGGATCAACAAGAAGGATAGGTAGATGGTATAGTATTGGGATACTATTATATTTCTTGGAGGATCGTGGTAGTAGTAATAGTACTGCGCAAAATTATTTGGTAGAATCATGAGAAAAAACCAATTTATGAGATTAAAAAAAGAACAAAATTAGAATTGTTAACCATGAGAAATAACTAACTGTATTATCATGAAGTTTGTCATTTTTTATTATTCAATTTTATTGTGATTTTATAAATAAATCAATATAGAGGGAGTTATTTGAATATCACTATGGTTGAGCCTCTAGGGTGGGAAATAGTATTGGAGTCCATTGAAGTCCATCTCTTAGGGCCACTTTGTGTTTTCTTCCTTATTAGATGTATCATCAAGGATAGTTAACTAACTCTTCTTTTTTTTGAAGGATTTTTTGGTGGGGAATTCTCAACTTCAAATCATATATGATAGAAATATTTGGTTAAAAGACATCATATAATCTTAAATTTGTGAGTGTAACATTTCTCATGTTTTTTTTCTTGAAAAATAACTTAATTTGGACAAAAAGGCCCTTCCCCATTTCATACATTTGAATTCTTTCTTAAAATATGTTATTTTTACATAAAAAAAAAATTAAAGGCATTTTGTTCAGAGTGGCCAATTGAGTGGTGCCTTTTGATAAATGCCATTGCGGAAGAATCTATGATGTGCATCAGGTCAGTTGCAATGGTGGTAGGGAGGCTCTTTATCAGATGTTAGATGGCGACGTACACTATTAGATCTCTTATCGAGACCCGTAATTTTAACCAAAAAATCGGACAAGTCATGTTTGGCATACTGAGGGAGCTTTGAAAAATACAAGGCTTGTATGACATATAATAGCATATTATGAAGACCGAAAAATATCATATCATGACCTCTCAGGGTCCATCTCACGAAGTAAAAATGATATAGGGTCCATTTGTCATATAAACATAATGCACAAGCTATAATATCATAGTCCTTAAGGAGGTTAATGACATCTCTTACACTTAAGTATATATCAAAACAGTTTGTTCTATTACTATTTTCTAAGTAAGAATCGAAAGCCGCAGTAGCTTCTTCCTGATGGCACCAGTAGGCGTCGTCTCCGCACACACTCACTTATGGTGAAAGAGGTCAGTAAGATAAGTAATGCGAGTGGGAGTAAAAACTCACTCACTGAGTGCTCTTTAAGTGCGCGTGCGATGGTAAAGTATCTTAAAAAAACACATTTCAATCAGATTATGCAAACCTAGGGACAGATTCTACAAGAGCCATGAATGAGATCGACTCACCATGTCCCATGTCGCAGGTCGACTCCATCAAACCAGAGTCCCAGGCTTATGCACTTTTAATGAAACCATGCGTGATAAAATCCATCATTCTTGAATTAATCCAATAATCATTTTACAAAACAAATTTCATTTGTTTTCAAACTAAAAGCTTTTGAATGTTTCGTTTCATTTGATAATTTGTTTTCAAAATCTATGTGTGTGCTTTTTATAGGTGGTAATTTTAAAGTTGCAGGAGCTTGCACCGGCGTTGGCGACTTTTTTCTGGGGAACTTCGCGATGGATCGGCGTGGCGCGCCAAAGATAAACGAAGCTTTCACTTGAACGCCATTTCATTTTGTTTCAAAGCTGTGCGACTCAATTTGTGCGTTGTCCATTTTCCGCGACCTGTGCAATCAGCACCCAAACGCAATGTTAATTTACGAGCCATGCAAGCGTGGAACTTTGTTGGGCGTCGTCGAGTCGCATGTCTACCGCATTCATCAGGCTGGTGAATGAAAAGCAACCATGCACACACCCATTTCATGCGATAATAAGTGCATGTAAAAATGCAATTATGTCGATTTAAATTGTATGTCATGTCACTTTTATATGTATATGGATGCTATGTGGATAATTTCATTATGCATTACATATGCATCATTTGGACGATTTTATCAATCAACATACAATTTCCAATTAAATCACAAATCATGTCAACATGCTCATACACACATATGCATCTCTCCACGTATCGATACATTAGGACACACATATTGACATCCAATCAGGAATTCTTTACCAAGCATGTCATTCAAACTCAAAGCAATGACAACCTCATCCCTCAAGACCAATTGTGGCACTTCGAGATGCCCACAAAAGCATTCACATAACAAGCCATAACAAACCATAGGATAGTTCTGAATTTCGGTTCGAAAACTAGCCCCAACGATCCACAATGCGGAATGTGACCATTTAAAACAGCCTGGTTATAAGCGATCTTGGAAAACTAGCCATAACGAGTTATAGGGTTCGATTTGGGTGATTCAAAGCTGGCACATCAAGTTCTCAGATAGAGATAATATTTCCTTGAAGGATACTAGTCCAAATTCTCACTTTTTCCCAACCGAAAATCAGTCCCAAAAATGTGGACAATAGGTTTGGCCAAAACAGGGTAGCCTGTGGCAGTCCCGGAAAACGGACCATAACTTGGGTTATAGAGGTCCAATTTGGGTGATTCAAAAGTCTAACCTTAATTTCACAACTTCAGCTACAATTTTCATGAAGGATACTAGTCCAAATAACCTATTTTTCCCAACTGAAAATCAGTCCAAAAACCTAGACACAAACAGTTAACAGCCTGAGCAGTGACAATTCCGGAAATTAAATGGACCATAACTTGAGCTATAGAGGTCAAATTTTTGTAATTCAAAATCCTAACCTCAAGTTCACTACTTTAGCTACAATTTTCATGAAGGACACTAGTCCAAATTACCTTTTTTCCCAACCGAAAATCAGTCCGAAACACGGACACAAGCGATTAACGACCCTAGGCTGTGGCAATTTAATTAAATGGACTATAACTTGAGCTATAGGAGTTCAATTTGGGTAATTCAAAGCTAACCTCAAAGTTCACAACTTCAGCACAATTTTATGAAGGACACTAGTCAAATTACCTATTTTTCTAACAGAAAATCCAGTCAACACGGACACAAGCGGGTTAACGGCCTAAATTGTAATTTTGGAAATTAAATGGAGCCCGTAACCCAGTATAAAGGTCCAATTTGGGTAATTCAAAATCTTAACCTCAAGTTCACAACTTCAGCTATAATTGTCATGAAGGAGACTAATTGAAATCTTTCTTTTTACAGCAGAAAATCGGTAGCTGGACATCATATGAGATTGAAAACAAGGCATTATTCTGCCAACTTCCGTTATTTTTGCCCACGAAACAGTCCTTCACGAGGCAAAAAGGGCCTAAGCACGACCCCTTAGGGCAAAAAGCGACCAAACAGCCCCTTAGGGCATTAAAACTCAATCAAACAGTGCTAGAATGGAAAATAAACGAAATAGGAAGAATCATTACCTTTTAGGTATAGAAGAAAGCTAGGAAGTCTCGTTGACAACCCACACCAAACTCCAAAATCTTTGATTTTGCCAAACTCGTCGTTTGAATCGCGGGAGAAATCCAGTGTTTTTAGTTGTTTTTGCGTATGGCAGCCGCAAATCAAGTAGATCAACTTTTGGTTCTTGGCTCGGCCGTTCAACCAATGGAACTAGTGGATCGAAAAGATAAGTTTTTTCCTCTTTAACTACTTCTCTCCTTTTCCATACGACCAGACTGTAGAAAAGAAAATGATCTTCTTTTTCCTTTCACAGCACCCAAGCTTATGCTAAGTTTTAAGGGTATGGCTCCACAGTTGACGCGCGTGTCTCTCGACCTATTAAGTCTGTTTTTTGCTCCAAAATATTTTATTTTGTCCCAGTTTAAGTTCAATTTATTTTAAATAAACTTTACTTAATTTATTTTCTACTTTCAAGATTTTTCTCAAGGAAATCCATTTTGAGATCCAGAACACCTAGCGTCCGAAAATCGATAGAAAATCGAGTGTCTCGAAATTTATGAAATGCGTTTAGGTAACTAGATTTGTGAGACGAATCCAGCGATGAAGTCGTTTGTCATCCGAGATACAGAAAATTTTTCGGACTTAATGAACAGTTTATTGATTTTACAGTTTTGTCATTTTTGGAAAAATTAAAATTTTAACCCAGGTTTCTGACGACTAAGAAGTGCTTTGATAGATGGGAGAACTCATGACCATCTGTTACGGCTCTTGTGTGGGCAGGATGTGAATCGTATCGTTACTTTTGTGAGAAAGCGTCCGTGGCGTTATTCGGTGTTCGTGGCTCACGGATAACGTTCACTCAGGACGGCACGGGGCATCGGTGTTAACCCTTTAGGGTAGCCGCTTTCCCAGCGGCTCTCTTATGCGTCTTGGCTCACCGATGTAATGGCCGATGATGATCACTGAATGATGAAGAGTCGCCCGGCGGCGCGTGGGTGAGAGGCGTGGCTTAAATATCGTTCGGCGCTCTTGTGTGAAATCGATGTGGAATCGTATCAAATTATCAAATCAAGATTTGGGTTTTCAAAACGTCTTTTAATTAAATCATTCTAAATATTACCTTTGTAGGGTTAGGACAATGATTCTTGACTTAGCTTGTTTGCCTATCTTCCTCTAGAATATCACTGCCTTGGCCCTTAGATAGTGATGGGTATTATATTCTCTTGGTCTAGCTTTAAGTGATGTTTGACTGCCTCTTTCTAAGTCAACATAGGAGACATTGCCAAGTTCAGATGTTCAGTTGGCCTGGTGGTGTGGTGAAGGTGATTATTATAGTCGGGAAACGGGTCAGTTTGACCCAAATGGGTCACGGGTAATTCAACCAATTTTCATTGGAGCTCGCTTTTGCTAACACAACTCAATCTTATGTGGGCTGCGAATCAAAATGAGCCTGACATTAAAAAAAATACAAATAAAAATAAATAACAAATTTACAAATTTATATTTTTGCCAAACCAAAGTTTTTTTTTTAGTATAAGTTTGCATTTGTATGTTATTAAGATTATATAAAATAAATTATTATAGTTATATATATATATATATATATACACATTATTTTAAATAATTTTATACTAATATTATTTTTATTTTATTAAAAATAATTATTTAATAACTATTATTTTACTATAAATATTTATTTTATATTTTTAAGCAATAGACTTAATAATGTAATAATTAGAAAATGATATGTAGTCATTCAAAAATTTAAAATAAAAAAACGAGTCCAATAGGCCAAGCGGGACGGGCCGACCCAAGCCCTAATGGCCCTGTGGCCTAGTTACATTCAAGTATTTTTAATTTCAGTCAAACCAAAAATATATCTTGTGAGTGGGTTGTGCACACTTTGTATTATCACACTCTGGTGATTATGTGTATACAACTATATATTGGATATGTTTGATTCCCCAAAAATGCTAGAGGAAGAATGAAAGTATATTGTAAGGAAAGAAAAAGGTAAGGAAAGTATACATACTCAAGTGGTCCTCCTCTCCTCTCATTTCATTTGGAAACCCTAATTTCTTTCATTCTTTTTCTCCTTTCTCCTTAGAAAGAGGGTGGTTTTTTTAGGCGCTTTCTTGGCGCAATCGCGCTCCATTATTGTCTTCGAATGCAGAACTTTCAACCGCCAGTAAAGTGGTTTCTTCCACGTCGAGTTTTTCGTTTGATTTTCCTTTGTTTTCTTATATTTTATCGATGACTTGTTCTGTGAAGTATAGTTGTTAAGTTGGTTTTTTTGTGTGTATCTTTATCACGCGCCACTGGGTCGGTCGGCCGTTGGCGGATCGAACCCCGATTCCGGGACGCGAGACCAAATGCGGGACTCACCCGATTTTTTCTTGAAGCCAGCGCACTGTGGGCCATAGCCCACATCTTATAACGAGAATAAATAGTGCCATATCCGCCTGCGAGTCCATTTTATATACAAGCGGGCACACATTTACAAACGAGAGCAGGCCGCCACATGCATGGCGAACCACTTACAATGTGTTGCTTGTTGTATGCGGATGTTTGGCCGATGTCTTCTCTGTACCTCACCGGATTAAAAACCCGTGCTAAGCTTTACGCTTAATTGGGAAACATTTCTTATGCATATACACATAACGCATAACAATATGAGATAATATAAATTTCAGCCGCATTTATATTATGAGCTTATCCCGGTACTTCTTCTTATAACGAGGCTTACGCTTGTGGATCTCCGTAGGAGTTACGGATCTTATTCTTATCGCGGAACATATCCTTATAACGGGACTTATGGCGTCGGGACTCAGTAGGAATTCTGAACTTATACTTATACGGACTTATGTTTGTCGAGGACTCAAGTGGGGAGTTTACGAACTTATACTTATTCTCGGAACATATCCTTGTACTTAGGATCTTGCATGCTGGGCTTGTGACTAGTATTTCGGATACGAGTGCGGGTGAATTCCACCTATGAAAAATTGTTTTGGCGGTAAGGGAGGTGCGTGGGTCGCTACGGAATGATTCCTTATCTGGGATTGCCATGGGTGCTCAGGACTTATGTATCTTACGGATCGTGAGTACTCGTAGGTATAGGATCTGAGAGTACGTGAGTGCACCTCTTGCTGCTGGACTTATGCTTAATCTACAGTCACGGGAGTACTCATGGGGTACTGCGGGCTTGTACGAATCTGAGGACTTGTTGGATACGAGGGTACCGTGGGTGCTCTGAACTTATTCAAATGCGAGTAAGTGGGTACTCTGAGGACTTGTCGAATGCAGACTTGTGGGATACGGGAGTACCGTAGAGTGCTAGAACATATGGACCCGAGACAAGACTTGTCCAAAATCTTGGTACGTGGGGTACTACGAGCAGTCGGATCTGAGACGGAACTTAATCAAATGCGAGGGTACCATGGGTACTCTGAGCAGATCAGAATCCCGGGACCTGGCGTATTCGGATATGGGACTTATCGGATCTGAGGAGTACAGTAGGTGCTACGGGACTTATCTGAGAGACGAGGCATCCCGGATCCACAGGGACTTATTAGATACATGAGTACGTAGGAGTACTACGGGACTTATTCAAATACGTACGAGCACTTTGTATATCACGGAACTTATCGACATGTGAGTTATCAAACAATTCTGAGTACCCGTAGGTACTTCGCAGAACATACGATACGACTTTATCTGATGTGAGTACCGTAGGGTAATCGCAAAACTCATTCGATGTAGAGTGCCCTGCAGTACCACAGTCTTATTCAGACGCTTATCGATACGTGAGTACCGTAGGTACTACGTAATGCATCATACGTAATGTAGCTTATCAAATACGAGTAATCTCGAGGGTACCGCGGTAACGTGACGTATACGTAACGTAATCCTTATCGATACGCAGCGTTCAGCAGCATTTCACTGCAACGCATCGATACGTAATGTAATCCTATCGATACAGAGTACCCAGAAATTACGCAATGCATCGATACGTAATGCAACTCACGATACGTGAGTACCCAGAGCGCCCCGGCAACCAAATCGCAGACGTGCAACGTAACTTAATTAAATGCGAGTACCCGTAGGTACTACAAAACATTTTCGATACCTTTATTGTAACTTACTCGCATGCAGAGTACCCGTGAGGTACTACGTAACTTATACGACATCGACTTCATCGATGCATGAGTACCGTAGTACTACGTAACTTATTCGCAGATTTATCATATAACCGCTTGACTTCTGCATCGCAATACGAACAGTAAGACATGCACAATAAGTACCGTAAGATACTATATGCACGGAAGTGCCGTAGTGCATTAGTCAGCCGAGTGCCTTAGCACTTAACAGACAGAGTGCCGTAGTAATAATCGTAACGAGTGCCGTAGCACTAATCGTGAGTACCGGCATTCACCGGGAGCGCCGAAAGATTGCAATCGCAGCACCGGGTACACCGAGTGCTTTGAGTGAGTACCGGGCAGCCAATCGAGGCCGAGCACTAATCGAGTACCGGCATAATCAGAGTGCCGAGCACCAATCAGGACAGAGTGTTGCGTCATTTAATAACTGGTCTTGTGTGTTTTACAACTAAATGAGTTCAGCACTTATTATTTTAGAATATGGTACATTCTTAGCCACATTCTTGTGTTCAAGACAGATCGGCTCAAATACCGGTAAGGCATGATGAGCATGTAATCACACTAATCATGTATTCTTTATTCTTCTATGAATCTACGTTACCAGGAATTGGAATCAAAATCATTCGGATCGTTCAAAACTCAAGTTATGCAGGTACACTTCATAACTAGCTCGCTTACCGATTTTACCGAGGGACAGTTTGAAATATTTATTTCCAGTGCCTGTCTTGATATTTGACACCTGGATCTTTGTAATTCTTTAAAAGATAAGATTTTAAGGGTTCTATTCCAACTGGAATCACCCACTTCGGAGTACCGGAACTCAAGATACGTCTTAAACAACCCGGACTACGCTATGATCAACCGATGCAGGAAACGGGCTTGCACATAGCCTCACTTTGAGTGGATTTTTCTACCACTTAGAGTCAGAAATTGGAGATACCTTCTTAAAGTTTGGTTCTCCTCGAAGTCTTAGTTTCACGTGAATAATCACTCAAATCGACAAGAAATGAGGAAATTATGGCCACAAAATACGAAAACTGGTCAGGAACCTGAATAGAGAGAATCCCACCGGTAGGACTTTAAGTTCTACCGGCGAGATTCTGGCCAAAATGACCAAGCATCCATATTCTACCGGTAGACTCAACTTGGCCGTAGAACCTCCGAAAGTGCCCGTAATGTGTGATTCCATTTTTCATGCACTTTTCCATCCCAAACCCAAATCTATACCATAATCATTTCCAATACATCTTGTGACCTCACTATACTCAAATCATCTTTCACCTATCTACTTCTCAAAACCTTCCATAAATCTTCTCCCAATATACTCTAATAAGGGTTACCACCCATATACACACCAAGTAATAAGATTTGTTAGGGTTTGTCTCTTAAACCCTAACTCAATTTCTCATATCAAACCATGAATCCATCCACAAAATAAGCGATTCCATACTATCTAGTGCCATGTGGGGTTTTACCCATCTTACTTGACATAAATTTTGGGTTAAGGTGAACCCCAGCAAACCCCATGTTTGTATAACAATAATCCTACTGTCAAAGATCCATGCCAAATCTTATAGGATTCATAATCAAGGTGAGTTTCCATACCTTAATTGAGCTTTGTTTGGCTTGATCTCCTCTCCTTCTTCTTCTTCCTCTTCCTCTTCTCTTCTTTTTCTCCTTCTCCCATCCAGTTCTCTCCCCAATTTGAGACCAATTTGGTCTTTAAAATCTCATGTTTTATGGCCTTGTTTCGTCCTCCAAAATAACCATTTTGGATCAAGTTTGCTTATTTGCTTTTTTAAGCCCATAATCATTCTCTATTTTGCAAACAATTTATGTCATATTATACTTTGCCTCAAATCTTGTCAATTTATGACTTATGTCCCTCTTTTGGACAATTTACAATTTTGTCCCAAGTTTTGTAACTTTCCTGTTTCTGTTTCTGCCACAGATTTAACTTATGAAACCTTCAAATTAGGGTTTACAAAAATACCTTTCATACATGTCGTGAAATCCACTGTACATTTCGGTGTTACATATGCGTATTTAGATGGCAAAGGTTACTCTCGGGATCGTACAGAAAAGTCACATCAAATCCCTACTCTTTACTATGCTTCATCAGACTTGAAAGCTTAGGTATTCTAGGCATATTAGGATTATCTCTTGTGTAGGCCTTAAGCTGTTTCTAATTGCTATTAACTTGGATGCTATGTCATTCTCTAATGTTTTTAGTAGTTTGATTTATGTGTTCAGAAGTAAAGATAATACCATTCTGAATCAATAAAATTCCAGTTTCCATTGTCAAAAAAAAAAAAATGTGCAAGGGAAAACAAAGAAAAGGAAATACAGAAGAATGAGGCAATAAAAGCCTTCAACATCATCAATTGCGATATTTAACATTTATCATTAAAAAAGACATTGAACTTTTAATAAGACATTAAAAACACCAACATAGAACATAATTGATTTCTTCTATTTGCCTCAAAAAAATACAGAGTTTCCAAGCCAACTTCAAACAAAATAGAAATATGGATGACAAGGATAAATCCCAACAAAACGCTGTCAAGCCCCACAAATTTCATTACCGAATTTTTATTCGCTTCCACCGGGATGACGCCAATTGTTAGGACTTTTGATCTTTAGATCCTGAGCGCTGCCGGGGTGGGATTTGATTGTCGGCCTCAAGCATCGCCAATACAGTCAGAACCCCAGTGGCATGCCCTGAGGTCGTGGGCCGACCGCCTCTTTGATTATTAAGTTAGCAAAATTATGGAGAGGGAGAAGAGAATAGGCAGAGTTGGAAGTGCATACCTTCTAGTGGGGATCACCCAACTTATAGTATTTGCTCTGAAATCTTCTCCTCCTTCTATGCAGATTTTATCTCCTCCTAGTATGAGGGAGGAAATCTTCTTTTCTTTATCGATGACTAGTTCTTCCTTATTGGGGATTGCTTTTCCCTTTTCCAAATTGTCCACCTTTGGCCATGTAGGACCCCAAGCTTGCCCCCCAAGCGGTGACAAAGATGAAGAAGTCTATAGCGAAGGTCGCCAAGGACCGGAGGCTTGGCTGACCGGGATGATCCTGCAGCTAGCCAACTGGCTAATTGGGATAGAGGCCGAAATGTCCGCCTCAGTTGGGTCAACATGCAAGCTGAAGTTGTCAACGCTAGGGAAAGAACCATACCCGACCTCGGTTTCGTGTGATAAACGCCTAAACCTTCTAGATCCAAGAGAGGTCCAAGTTAAACCTGGGCAGGATTACTGCGCGCCGAACGAAGTTCTGGCGCCCCGCCTCATGTAGGGGGTGTTGTCAAGGGTGTCGTTCAAGATGCCTCCTATGCTGCACCGAGGGATGAGATTCCAGCCAGAGAATCTCCGTGCGTTGATGATGCGTTTGTTGAGGCTTCATTTGTCGAAGCGATCGATGCATTGCCACCGTGGTCCAGACATGCCCGTCTCGCAGTTGATGGTGCTCGAAGGCCCCCCGATAAGCTGGTGCTTAGCTCGTATGTTGAGTCGATGAAGTGGGTTAGGCCTAGGGAGGATGCACCGGGTCCTAGTCACAGGGAAATTTTCCGTGTAATCATTGACTACCGAGGCCCTTCGAGTCCTTCCATCAGGCACACGCCGATCTTTACCCTCACAACTTCCACATATCGGCGCGTGGCCAAGGACAAGATGTATATGCACAACCATGACTTCGATGAGACTGTCGAACTGATATGGTTGAACCTTGATGCTCGATCGCTTGTTTTTGATGTTGTGATTTCCTTCAATGTTCTTCTTGTGTCATGCATGGCTCGTGAACATGGGCGCCATATAGGGAGCTTCGTCGTAGGTTGGGGGATGTTGACAGGTTAGGGTTCTATGCCAAGGCGACCGCTTCCAAGCACTGCTCCCTCGAAGAGTCCTAAGGCAAGGCCTCAGTCCCGGTCTCAACATTGAGAACGGAAGGCCATGAGTGCCTCTCTGGTGAAGACGCACGAGTACGTGTTGAGAGGGATCAGGCCATGGCGGTTTCTCAAAGCTGTTCTGGCCATACCGTCATAGCGGGCAACGCGATGGAAAAACTAGAGGGTGACCTGGCTAGGGTCAAAGATGCCTTGCCACTCGGGAGAAATGGCGTAGCAAAAGAAGCTAGGCGAAGGTCAGTCAGGCCGCCGACTAGAGGTTAATCTGGATGTTCTTCTAGTGTAGTCAGACTGGCCAAGGGACGAGGTGTCTTCCCTCATGTCTCAAGCCGGTAAGGACAAGGAGGCCATGGAAGAGGAATATCAGAAGGCTTTGGAGGTGATTTTTGCCCAAGGTACGAGTGTTGTGTTTTCAAACACAACATCTGTGGAGACCATCCGAAGGTTCCAGATGGCATGCGGGATTCCGCTAACTCGCTGCCTCTTGAGTTCTTCATGAACCCCAGGTGCCCCCTTATCCAGGCGGCTGTTTAGGCCATTACGACATAAGTTCCTATGAAAGAGGTGACCAAGGAGCCCGCGGAGATCACTGCTGCCGAGGACCATGGCAAACTCTAGTCCCTCTTTTTTCGGTCTTACTGAATTACAATTTTTTGTAAAGGGGTCTTGTTCAACCATCGCCATCTATGTACTTCTAGACACCATTGGTGCTTAAACGAAAAAACATCTTTGTTGTCTCGCTGACTGTTTATTTTTACTCATCCACCGCTTGCGCTCTACAATTTCTAGTTTGCTTGGTTTCGATTGATTCCTTTTATCACACAACCCTTCTTCGCACTCATCGACGGTCGTGTTATGACATCAATGCGGGGTTGCGTTTAGCGTATTCGTTGTTGACAGCAAGGCCCATAATTTCAGCCTTTGAGATAGTCAACGTGCCTGACCATCCTAGTCATAAAATCTATTAGGGTGGAGGTCTTGTCTGGCTTCCTTTTTAGAAGTGCTCGCAGGATTAATTCCAATCGGCCTGGTCTTCCCGGAGGCGCCAAAGATGCTTAGCGCCGTATGCTGTGCGGGCCTGGGCCAAATGGGCTTCTAGTAAATCCAGTAGCGTGTTTAAAAACCACTGTATTTCTGCACGTGGCACTATCTTCCAAACCTTGAGCATGGAAAGCTGGAAATGCTGGAAAATTAATGTGTGCGTAAAATGCATCGGAAGGTGAAGGGTGACTAGCCACAGAGCGTGTGGGTAATATGTGCGCCCCATTGTTGTCTGCGGTTTTTTTGTTAGGGCATTTAATGCATGCGTTGATGTTTCACCCCTATATATAGGGGTCTGGCTTCTAGTGTTGCATACCCATAAAGTCTTACGCCTATTGCGATTTCTTTTTCTCTTTGTTCTTGCGAACTGGCAAGGATGAGGGAGTCATGGAGAAGGATTATCAGTGAGCTTTGGAGCCGCTTTTCCCTCATGGCTGTGGGTGTTGTGTGTTCAAACACTATACCTGTGGAAACCCTATAGAGGTTTCGGATTGCATGCCCAACTCTCTGAATGTTCTTTCTCCAGGGTGCTTTGCGAGCCTTAGGTGTCCCCCTGTCTTGGAATCTTCTAAAGACGCAGCTGCCGGGGAGCGGCGTAGAGAGGTGGTGGAGGAGTTTGGTGGAGGCGCCCTTCTAGAGGATTAAATGAACACCCATTCCCTTTTTCTTTGTAATGGCCCCAATAAGGCCACTTTTTTTTTTCCTTGCAGTGGCCCCAATGTGACCACACTTCTTTTTCCTGTAATGGACCTATATGATCGTTTGGACATATTTCATAGTATAACTAATGATGTCCTTGGTGTATTTATGAGATGTAATTTTTTAAAACGGGCCCGACATGTCCGCTTGGACATATATCACCTTGTAGCTACTTAAGCCATTGGCATATTTATGAGATGTAAATTTTTGTACTAGGCCCAATATGAAGGCTTTGACATATGTCACCGTGTAGCTAATTGAGCCATTGGCATATTTATGAGATATAACTTTTTGAAATTCTTTGAATAAATGGCCCCCGACTAGGACTAATGCTTTAGAGGCACCGAGGTTAAGTTATATTCTACTATACCTCATTAGCAAGCCACATGCCGTGGTTGTGTTTGCATGTTCTAGTGTACTCTAAGGATCATGCTCGGTATTTAGAAAATGCCGCAGTAATGCTGAGCCTAGTCCTGCCTGAGTGCTAGCAGGATATCATCCATATATGGACTTTTGTAAGTGACAAGAAGAGCTACAATCTAAATGAAAGCAAAGAAGATATCGTACTATATCTGACTTTATGAGTGCTAAAGAAAGCAGAGCCACAACTGTCTTTGGAAAGTGTCAGTAAGATATTAGCCATATCTGGACTCTTCAAAGTGCCAGCAGGTTAAGAGCCACAATCTGATCTTTGGAAAGTGCCAATAGGATATCAGCCATATCTGGACTTTTATGAGTGCCGGTAGGCTAAGAGCCAAAATCTAGTCTTTGGAAAGTGTCAACAGGATATCAGCCATACCTGGACTTTTATGAGTGTCAGTAGGCTAAGAGCCACAATCTGATCTTTGAAAATTGTGATTAGGATATTAGCCATATCTGGACTTTTATGAGTGCCAAGAAGTCGCAAGAGCCACAACTGGTTCCTTGAAAGTGCCAACAAGATATCGCCCATATCTCGACTTTATGAGAAGGCAAATAAGTAAATCTCTCACAATATTTTAAAGACAATCTTTATTGATAAGAACACTTTTAAAATGAAATTTTACTAGTAATATTCTCTTCGTATGTGGCATTCCACATTTTAGTATAGGGTCCCGTCTATAGTTTATTCAATGCATACGACTCTACTTCAAGCCTCCCACTGACTACCGTATACCAGCCTTCCCAGCTCTTGGCTGGAACTTCCCATCTGCTAGGTTAGCCGTGTTTTCAAAGACTCTTCTCAAGACTAGGTCTCCGTCTTGGAATGTTTGCAGTTTTACCCGCTTGTTGTACAGGTTTGCCAACCTTTGCTAGTATGACGCTATACGCACAACTGCAGCTTCGCGGAGTTCGTTTGCCATATCTAGGCCTTTAGCAATGACTTCGGCATTAGCTTCTTCAAGAATTCCTTATCAAAGTGTGGGCATCCTAATTTTTGTGGGATTATGGCCTCCATCTCGTAAGTAAGGGCGAATGGCGATGCCCCGATTGGTTTTTGACTGGTGATTCTGTAGGCCTAGAGAACTCCTGGTAACTTATCTACCCATTTCCCTTTGGCTGAATGCATACACTTTTTCAAAGCTGTTAAGAGAATTTTGTTGGATGATCTCTCGCTTGTTATCAGGTACCACGGGGTCAATATAGCTCAGATTTTCAACTCAAGGTAAAGTTCCCGTATACCCCATATCAAATTGTGGCCCATTATTAGTTACTATCGACTGCGATATTCCAAACCGGCAAAGATGTTCTTCCACACAAACTAGATGACATCTTTGTCTTTGATTGAGGCGAAGGCTTCAACTTCTACCCTTTGCTAAAATAGTATGTCGCTACCAATAACAAATGCCAGGTTGTGGCGGTAGTAAATGGTCTAACTATATTAATTCCAACTGTTTATAATGAAGGTTATGGTTGTCGATTCTCGAGCCAAACCTCGAGATGAGAAATGCCATTGGCGTCGATCACACTTCCTTTGCCAAGCGGTCGCATCCGCCTCATGGTCAAGCAAGAAAATTTCGAAGGTATGGCCCTGTGCACTAAAGTTCTACCACCTGGATGGTTCCACGTATTCCTTCATGGAGTTCCGCCAATGCATACTGCCCCTGCTGAGTGGTAAGGCATTTAAGATACGGGCCGTTTAGGGAACGTTTATACAATTGCTCGTTCACTGTGGAAATCGAGCCGCCTTGAACCCGAAGTCTCACAGCTTCGACTACTTATCCCAGAGTTCTCCCATGCTCGGGTATGGACTATTGGAGCCATCCAGAGGGACATGCTCTTCTATCTCGCTCAATTCCGATCGGCAAAGAATTGGACTAATTCGAATGGTAATACGTGGAGGAGCACTGTTTCTTTTGTTAGTAGGGATGCAACTACTGCTGCTAAGGCATCCACCTTTTCGTTTGAACCCCTTAGGATATGCTCAAGCTTCCAAGCCGCGAAAGCCTACCGGAGCTTGACCAGCATACATACGGCAGACAAGTACCGGTTTTGTGTTCTTCATATCTCTGCTTACCTATCTGACAACTACCTGGGAGTCACTTTGTATGATGATTCTAAGGATACAGAGATTGCGAGGTCTATACCGAGTAGGATTGCTTCATATTCAGCCTCATTATTAGACGCGGGGAAGTCTAACCGTATAGCCTGCTCTATCCTTTCCCCATTTGGGGCTTTAAGTTGCAGGCCAACATCGGCTCCCGTTTGTCTGGAAGCGCCATCCACACTAAGGATCCACCAGTTGGCGTTTCTCGGGTTCGTGTCCTATTGGGGAATCTCTACTAAAAAGTCTGCCAATATCTTTCCCTTTATTGCCAAGCGGGGTTTGTACTGGATGCCGAACTCACTTAGTTCAATAGCCCATCACATCCCTCCCGACAAGTCTAAGCTTATGCATAGTGTCATAGGAGATTGGTCAACACGACGATAAGGTGTGCTTGGAAGTAAGGGCGGAGTTTTTTAGCCGCCACGCTAAGAGCCAACGTCATTTCGAGACTGGGCGGTAATCAGCCCCCACTCAGAGAGATTTGCTTACGGCTGAACACCAGCTTTTAGACGCCTAAACCTAGGGGTCCGTTAACCAACCGTCAACCCGTAGAAAACTTGTGGATGTCGGGTAACCCGATACCACCCTATTAGGTCCCTGATGAGTCTAAAACTCATCTATTTTTAATCAATTTTTATGGCATGTTTTTAAAAATTAGATCTATTTTTATGCCAAATTATGAAATATTCACCTACTTTGTATTTTGCAGGTGTTAATTGAAAAATGAGAGAAAACAAGTAGAAAAGAAGAAAAAAGTGAAAATAGTTATCAATCAGGTCGTTAAATATAATTTTCTACAAGTCACACAATAAAATTCAAGCAAGTCAAAGGAACTATGTCAAAACAAGAATTAAATGTCGCAACAGTAGCCCAAATGTAACTCCAATGGTTGAAAGAGAAATTTATGTCGCTGGGAGCAAGAGTTTTTCTTTCGACATTATTGGAAGAAAATTGTGAAGAAAACTATCACGACAATCCTTACTCATCGCTTAAAGATTAAAAAACAGTAGGTTAAAGAAGTCGTATGCGACAATATACTTTATTGCAACATAAAAGTCGAAGGCTACCGCATGAACTCCTGTCACGACAAAGAAAATCATGCTCCAGTCAGAATTGCTCAGATTACAACACAAGTCAGTTGAGAAAAGTGTTTTTATGTTGCAACAAAATTTTCAGCATCAATCCAGCTCAAGGAAGAACTGTTGTTGCAACAAAGAAAATCATGTCGTGACATAACATTCAGAATTCACAACCAAGAGCAACAAAATCTCTGTCGCATCAAATATTATTTCTACCATGACAAACAAAACATGAAGGAGGTGAATTCCCTGTCGCGACAAAAAGCTAAAGAGCAACAAAAGAGCAAATGGCTTATTAAAAGAAATTTTATCATGGACATAATCAAGAGTTGAAGGCAAAACCTGTGTCACGATAAAGAAGTCTTCTGTCGCAACAATAAAAGCTATGGAATGATAAATTTTGTCGCGACAAAGAAAAAGTAGGTCGCCATAGAAATTAAAGAAGAACTGAGAATGACCAAGGTATCAGAAATGCAACATATAATTCTATGTCGCTAAAAAACAACTCTTAGCGTTTACAAGAATTAGACAAGAAAGTCTCGTCATGACAGAAATTGCTAAGAACTTAAAGAAACTTATCATGAGCAGAGAAAACTCTACCGCGAGAGTTGACAAGCAAAAAGTAAATTGTTTATCGCGATAAGTGAAAAATTATATCGCAACAAACTCCAGAAGAACAAGGACATGAGAAGTTGGTTGCAAACAGGTTTGGTGTCACGACACAAGGCATTCCTGTCGTGACAAGAACAAGACTGCTGAATAAAATTTATGTTGCGACATTATCAAAGTATGTAGCAACACAATCCAAGAGCAAGCTTAGAGAACAGTCGCGAACAAAAAACATTGCTACAACGGAGAAAGGACAATGACCTGACTCATTGCGACGTACCTTTATGTCCCTGACAAAGAGACCACCTAGGCCGTAATTTTCTGGGGGATCCACAACGCAATTAATGAAGTGAGGCCTAACATTGGAAAGCCTATAAATACACACTTCTAGGGCAATGTGTGCAGCTTCCACAACTCCAGGACATCTAGTTAGTTGAAGACTTGTATTTTTTTCTTTTTTTCTTTTTTTTCTTTTATTTTCCATTTTAGTAGACGGCTTTAGTAGCTTTATTTTGTTATTTTTCTCAATTTTCTGGATTTGTGTATTGTAAATGGCGTCAAGTTTAGGATTTCTTTATAAAATCATCTTTTTCATTACTATTTGATTTAAATGGATAATATAAAGTTTTTTGAGTTCATTTATGATTTCGGTGAATTTTCCTGATCAGTTAGTCACTAATATGAGTAAATCAGTTTTGAAAAGTTGAGCTCACTGGAAATGGGTAATTGATGATAGTCATTTTTCTGCATAAGGTGGAAGAAAGCTTTAATTAGAATTCTTGAATTTATTTGATTGGTATTGTTTATAAATTTACTTGTTCTCAGTACTAATGTCGTGTACCCAATGCTAGGTATCAGATTCTGCTCTGATTTTTAGAGGTTCTCCGAGAGACACAAAGATGGAGAATCCGAGATCAGAGCGCTTCCCTGTAGGGTATGGTAGACTAATATTATAACCACGAACTTTGAAGGATTACGATAGATCACCAACCTACTTATAAGTCAGAGGATGGTTGAAATCGGCATCTGCTTAATCACTCAAAGGTCTCTCCTCTTTCACAATTGATTCGATCCCGTGTTAGCTGAGATCTAATCAAGGAGATGGAAACTTTCATCAAAAGTGTAGGATGAGGTGTCAATCAAATTGGAGAAGGTTTACTATCCCCAAGGGCTCATGGGGCAAGAATTCCTTAGTCTTAAGATCTGAGTATGAAATACTGAAAAAGGAAAATTACTTAAATCTTAGAAAGAGGGTTACATATTACAAATAACTTATTATAATCATGTCTCGGAAATGAATATGAACCTTTAATCAATCAAAAGTATGGTTGAGGGAGAAGTCTAAACAATACTACTTTGCATCTTTGGACAAACTCAGTTTTCCAATTTATGGTTGAGCTAAGAATCGAAAAGATATAGAAAGTGATTATTATTAATTGATCAATGTCCAGTTTGTCTCACTCAGTGAATTCTCAACCCCAAATTTTATTAAACTTTACTTTTGAATATAAAGGATTACAGTCTAGGACTATATTTTTAGTCCTCTGTCACTCATAACATGGAGTTCAAATAGTAATGATCTTGAGTAGTCAGTAGTTAGTCTGATCTATCGCCTTTTCCTCTTGTGGGAACGATATCTGACTTTAAATATCTACTTTTATTATTTATGTTTGACTGTGCACTTGCAAGAATCGAGACCACACACACAAATTTTAAATAAGTCATTTTACAAGAAAGAACAATTCCATTTTTTCATACATATGAAAAATGGTCTTAACAAGTTTTTGGTATTGTTGCCATGGACTGAAAAGTTCTCGTGTGGCAGTACCAGAAGATTGGCATACATCGATCACATCATACAATTTGATCTTAACAAGTTTTTGGCATTGTTGCCATGGACTGAAAAGTTCTTGTGTGGCAATGCTAGAAGATTGGCATACACTGATCACATCATACAATTTGGTCTTAACAAGTTTTTGGCGCCATTGCCGGGGATTAGGTAATAGTTCTTTGGTAGTAGTGTCATAAATTTGTATATATTATTCGTCTTTAACAAGTTTTCGCACCGCCGTCAGGATAGAAATGATAAATTTAAAGATCAATATTCTAACCAAAAGCCATTTACTAATTGGGATATTTTTCTTATATATATATATATATATATATATATATATATATATATATATATATATATATATATATATATATATATATATATATATTAGAAAATCACAAAAAAAGTTTAGTGGCAATAGCTGAAGAAGCTATTGACATGTTTCTATGAGCTTAAATGGATATAATTGTTTCCCACATAATTTATTTGATCTTAGTGTGTTTCTATTTCAGGAAGATTTTAAATGCATAGAAAACTATACAGACGGTTTCAGACACCGAAATCGAGAGAACACTGCTTAATCTCGAGGAAGATCACAAGCTATGTAATCCAGTATGGCAAATCAAAGAGAAAGATTGTAGGCTATAATAAAAGAAGAAGAAGTAGAGAGAAATCGAGGCCTGAGGACTTTTGGAGGCCTATTATCCAAGAGTAAGATCTGCGCAAGAAGACAACCGCCATAGAAGCCAATACCCTTGAAATGCCGCATTGTTTACCATGGTACAACAACACTAGTTCACCGGGTCATCCCTCCAAGATCCCACAGAGCATATGGGGGAGAGATTCATGAGGATGGCCAACATAGCCAAACTGAACGGGTGAGACGATAAGTAATCAAAGCCGCAGCTCTCTTCCTCTTTTTCACCGAGACGAGGCAAGAACATGGCTCGAGTCACGTTGATCATGAACACTTGGGAAGAGTCAGGGAGGCCTATGAGCGTATTTTTTTCTCCAAATTCTAACCGCTGAGAGAAGATGAGAAATAATTGTCTTCGTTGAAAGAGGAGAGTCTCTTCAACGCATGGGAAATATTTAAGACTTAAGAGACTATTAAAAAGATGTCCTATGCATGGAATAGATTTGACCACTCAAATGGATATATTCTATCATGCCATGAATTATGCCTCCAAGGGTATAATTGATGCATCTTGTTGTGGAGCTTTTAAGAGAAGAAGTGCAGAGGAGGCAAGGCAACTGATTGAAGACCTTTCCAAATGCAACTACAAGGTTCCATCTGAAGCTTCAGGGAGCAACTATAGACTAAGGGGGAAGTATTTGATTTGAAGTCGAACCCGTATGACCTATAGAAGTTTCGATGCGTGATGAAATAAACTAGGAAGCAATGAAAGAAGAATATCAGGGTTAGAAAAGGACTCAATCATTTGAAGATCAGATGATGCATTTCATGTCAGAAAACAAAAGAATTTTGACTACACATGAGAAGAGATTTTCTAAACTTGAAAATTTCCAATCAAAAACACAACTATGTTCCAAATAACACCAATGCCTTTTCAAGAATTGGTAATTTGATAGGGCAATGATCTAAATATGCAAGTAAATACCCATGATTCAGTTCCAACTTAATCAAGGGAAGGATTCAGGAATGTATGGCGCATTTCAAGAAGTGGCAGAACTGGATGAGAAGAGTTGGAAAGCATGACACCGAGAAGAGAATTAAGTGCTTAAATTAGAGAAGAATTTAAGCAAAGACAATGTAAAACTACGTAGGAAGAGAAACAACAAAGACGCAGCCGCAGTAACAAGTGGAAAAAGAAAACTGTGAAAGGGAAGAGGTTAAGGCTTATGAACCTCATGTTCCATTCCCTCAAAGGCTGCAGAAGGCAAAGCTAGAAGAACAATTCTCTAAATTCTTAGACATGTTTAAGAAGATAGAGATCAACATTCCTTTCTTAGAAGCATTAACTCAATTGCTTCTTTATGAAAAATTTATGAAGGAGATATTGAGCAGAAAAAGAAAGATTGTTGAAGAATAAATAGTGAACCTGACAACAACCTACAGTGCAGTAATTCAAAATTCTTTACCAGAGAAGATGCATGATCTAGGCAACTTCACTATACCCTGCGAAATTGGGCATACTAATATGGGAAAAGCACTATGTGATTCTGGAGCCAACATAAACCTGATGCCTTTGTTTGTTACTAAAAGACTAAGTTCGGGGGAACTTACTCCCACATCCATGACCTTGCAAATGGCAGACATAACACTAGCCCATCCTAAGGGCATTCTAGAAGATGTGTTGATCAAAGTGGGAAAGTTCATTTTCCCAATGGACTTTGTAGTCATTGATATAGAGGAAGACAAACAAGTCCCACTGCTGTTAGGAAGATCTTTCTTAGCAACAAGAGCAGCTTTGATCGATGTGAAAAAAAGAGAATTAACTCTCAGAGTTTGAGATGAGGCAATGCATTTCAATCTCAATCACAGCCTGAATTAAGTAATGTTGATTGTGAGATTTTGGAAACAAAAATTCTCATCAATTCTGAACTGAATAATGATTGTATTTTTCAGAATTCAATGAATGAGAATGAGATGAATTTCCAGTATCTTGAGCATCTTGAAATTGAATTTTTTGACTCCAATGTTAAATCAAAAGATTCTATGTCAAGAAAATAATACAAAAAATACAAGAAGGTGAAAAGGAAGATGTTGAAGTAAACAAGAGTTCAAAGGGTTTAATTCTAAAAGAATTACCTAGACATTTGAAGTATGCTTTCTTGCAACCAAAAAAAGGAAAACCAATCATCATTGCAGTTGGACTGACTGAGCTTGAAGAACACAAATTGCTGGAGATTCTCAAGAAATATAAGGAAGCAATAGCATGGTCCATAGAAGATCTAAAGGGAATCAACCCTTCTATCTATATACACAAGATCTTTTTGGAGGAGAATGCTAAAACCTCTATAGAACATCAGAGAATGTTGAATCCAGTAATAAAAGAAGTAGTCAGAAAAGAAGTTCTGAAATGGCTAAATGCAGGCTTCCTATATGCTATCTCAAACAGTCCTTGGGTGAGCCCAGTTCATGTGGTTCCAAAGAATGGAGGATTCACTGTGATCAGAAATGAGAAGAATGAATTAATTCCTACAAGAATTGTGACAGGATGGAGAGTGTGTATAGATTACATAAAACTAAACACTGCTACCAGAAAGGATCATTATCCTCTACCTTCATTGGACCAAATGTCGGATGTTAGCGTGACACTCCCATTACGCTTTTCGATGGATATTCGTGTTATAACCGCATTGCAATAAATTTGTAGGATCGAGAAACTACATTTACATGTCCTTATGGCACCTTTTGCTTTAAGATGCCTTTTGGATTATGTAATGCTCCTACCACCTTTCAAAGATGTATGATGTCTATGTTTTCTGATTTGGTGGAAGACGCTATGGATGACTTTTCAGTATATGGATCCAGTTTTGAGCATTGTGTGGAAAATTTTAAAACAATACTTTAGAGGTGTCAAGACAAAAATCTAACTCTGAATTGGGAGAAATGTCATTTTATGGTGACATAAGGTATTGTCTTGAGACACAAGATTTATGCTATTGGATTGGAAGTAGACCAAGCAAAAGTTGATGTTATACAAACTCTCATGCCACCTACAACAATCAAGGGGATAAGAAGCTTGACATGCTTAGTTTTGCGTAAGATTCATAAAGCGACTTCAAAATCTTAGGACCATTATGTAGGATCACCGGGAAAAAGGTGAAATTTGATTTTCGATGAATCATGCAGACCAGATTGAAGAAATCAAATCTAGATAGTGGATAGCTCCTGTATACTGTTGACACCTCCAACTAGAACAATGATTTTGAAATTATGTGTGATGCTAGTGATTATGCATGAGCCGATTGGGACGAAGAACTGAAAAGATATTCAAGGTCATATACTATGCTAGCAAAACCTTTAATGAAGCACAAGAAAACTACTCCACCACAGAAAATGAGATGCTGACAATGGTGTTTGCTAGTGAAAAATTCAGGCCTTACATAATGGGGTCTCATGTTATAATACACACTAATCATGCCGCAATTAGATATCTAATGGCAAAGCCAAACCAAGACTGATCAGATAGGTATTGATGCTATAGGAATTTGATCTCGGTGATCAAACATGTGCGGGTAGTGGACGTATGTGATAGCGCATCAACTTGTCTAGATTGGAAATGACTGCTAGAAATGAAAAAGGAACCGAAATAACATAAAATTTTCGGATGAGCGTCGCTTGTTGTCGGGCTCAAACACCCCGGTATGCTAATATTGCTCAATTACTTATTGCGGGAGTCGGTACACCCAAATTCGCCACAAACAGTTGTTAAAATCGAGAACTTATCATAGATTCTATATTCGGGATGACCCACTACTTATGAAGAGGAACATATATGATCATAAGGAGATGTGTTCCAATGCAACAAGGTGGTATTATGGAGAAATGTCGCATCACCATATGGAGGACACTTTGCAGAGACAAAATGTACCAAAAATTCTGCAATCGCTTCTTATTGGCCTACCCTATTCAAAGATTGTTTGAAAGGGTAAAAACATTGTAATAATTGTCGAGAATGGGCAACATAAGTTAAGAAATGAAATGCCCCGCAAGGAATTTTGTGGTGCAAATTTTTTGCTTAGGGAATAACTCATAGACCTTTCCATCATCATTTGGTAAGATATACATTCTCCTAGCCGTGGGATTATGTATCCAAATGGCAAGGAAGCATCAACTTGTCCTGCAAATGATGCCAAAGACAATGGTGGATTTATACAAAGAAATATTTTGAGCATATTTGGAGCACCCAGAACAATCATCAGTGATGAGGGAAGCCATTTTGCAAATAAAATTTTTGAAAAACTCATGAGCAGATATGGAATCAAACATGTGATGGGTTTGGCCTATCATCCTTGGTCAAATGGGCAAGCTGAAATTTCCAACAGGGAAATAAAGAAAATTCTAGAGATAACAGTAAATACAAGTACGAAGGACTGGTCTATAAAGCTAGATGATGCATTGTGGGCTTATAGAACTACTTACAAAACTCCCATTGAAATGTCTCCATACAAAATTGTATTTGGAAAACCTTATCATCTCTCTTTAGAACTGAAATACAAAGCTATGTGGGCCATCAAGAAGTTGAATTGTGACTTTCAAGCTGCCAAGGAAAAGATACTACTCCAAATGAATGAGCTAGAAGAGTTGAGAAATGAAGCTTATAATAATGCCATAATTTACAAAGAAAAGACCAAGATGTGGAATGATCAAAAGATTCTAAGGAGGGAATTGAAGGCTAGAGAACAAGTCCTCTTATACAACTCCAGGCTCAAGCTATTTCCAGGGAAATTGGAGTCAAGATGGAGTGGTCCTTACCTAGTGGTAACAAGTACACCCTTTGGAGCGTGAATACTTCAAAAGATGAACTGAAGTGAATTTAAAAAGTAAATGGTCGACCAAGCATTATCTCGGGAGGAAGCATAAATGGAGTATATCTAGATAGTGAAAAAGGGAAAGAGTTTTGCTGAAATGAAGACATTCTGTAGCAAGTGTCTGGCTAAGGACATTAAACTAAGCAACTTCTTAGGAAGCACCCAAGCAGAATTTTCATTTGAATAGTTTGATTTATGTTGATTACTTTTAATAGTTTGAAATTTTAATTTTAATTTTTGTTAGAAAATTTTATTAGGAAGTTTAATAGATTGCTAAATTTTTCTTAACAGGGAAGATCAACTGGAAAGATATATTATTGGGAAGCACATTTTCTCAACTAAAATGTGCAGAAAAGAACTACAAGGGGGAGTATTTATATTTTCCTCAATTTGTTATTTTTTTTATTGATAATACATAGATGAAGTTTGGGGAAATATAAAGATTTTTTGAGCATAAATTGTTAGACAACTTTCTTTAGCCAACTGCTTGAATACCTTATTGAAAATCTAGATTAACGATATTGAATGAAGAAAGAGATTTGTTGTTTATACTTGAATAGAGATTGTTTGAAGAAATATGTGTTTTCACAAGTATGAACTAAACGGAAGACCTTATTGCATGATGTCATTTGGGTTGAATAGTTGAAAGCAAGAAAATATGCAAAGAATTTGAGGTAAAACAAAACCCTATCGTGACAGAAATTGTTATGTCACGACACTGGTTGAACTTTTTTGCGCTAAAACACTTTTTGTCAGCGACAGCTTTCTTTGTCGCGACAAAGTTGGTGCTAAAAAAAAAACTAAGTAAGAAAAGTTACTACGATATTTACGTCAACAAACAAACTCGGGGTCAAAACATGTCGTGACAAGATTTCTGTATGTCGCGACATAATTCAATTCGAGCATAGATAAAATTGTGTCACGATAGTTTTTGCTCGATCGCGACAAAGAATTGGCCTAGTCCAAACTTGAGTGCAAAATTTATGTCGCAACATCACTTCTATATGTCGCGACACAAATTTAAAAAGGGCACACTTTAGGTCAAAAATGTGTCGCGACAATTAAGGAAGCACAACAATTCTTGGCCTATAACTAGAAAAGTTCAAAGACCGAAGAGTTATTTGCCCTCATAACCTTCAAACCATTCACCCTCTCAACAATTCTCACTCACCCGAAACCCTAGATCCTCAAACCGATCTCTCTCAATAATGCCCGAGCCCCAAAACCCGTCTCCAAACTCCAACGAAATCATGGAAGAATATGATGAGTTGGAGAATGAAATCGCCTGCCACTCGGGTAGTAATAGGCAAGGTGAAGAGAGAGCTGAGGTAAACGATGAACTTGAGTAAACAGTGGAAGAGTCTAGGAAGAGGAAAAGAGGAAATGAAGAAGTGGAGAGCAGCAGAACAAAAAGCTAGTGACTGGGTCTCTAACATGGCTTATATTGCTTGGAGAGACAAGCTACAGCACAGAGACTTCATAGGGGAGAGAGGCTTCAACAAATGGGTTTCTTATTTCCAAGAGCTTGTAGAAAGCAAGGGATGGCATCTGTTCTATGAACATAAAGCTCCTGGATTTGTGGATGTGGTAAAAGAGTTATACGCCAACATGTTGGGGATGAAGGATAAGGTTGTCCACGTCAGAGGGAAATGGATACCCTTCGGAAGAGAAGAGATTGACCAGACATACAATCTTTAGGAAAGGAAAAATGGGTCAAAAGTCAAAAGACTGGTTGAAACACCTGACTACCAGAAGATTGTAAACCTATTAACTGATGGCAAAGGGAAGTGGAATGCCACCAGGAAGAACCCACACGAGTCCATAGCTAGAGAGCATTGATCAACCAAAGAAAGGTGTGGCTGTATTTTTGTGTTCACCATGCTACCTTCCAAAACATTTAGCACAATCAAGGAGAAGGAGGTGGGCCTTATTATATGCCATCTTTCTGAAGTGATGTAATTCAGCAGGAAGATAATAGAAAATTCAATTATGAGTTATTACAGAGGAGGATACAAAGGGATGATCCCTCACCCAGCACTGATTTCAAGATTCTGCATCTTAGGGGATGTCCTAGGAGACTGAAGAAGAGAGAATTCGCCTCCACACGCCTCGACATTACCAGGAATGACCATGGACCTAAAAATAGAAACAGGGAAGGTGTGGAAGTTGTAAGGAAGAAGAAAATAACTGGGCCGATATACAAAGAATTTCAAACCGCAGATGAAGCACCGTGACTCCACAAGGGCGTAGAAGCGTGAGCCCACATCGTTTTCCCCGAGGTGAGACAAGTCCAACCAGAGTAGGGTGAAAGCTCAAAGCCCCTAAGTTGCAATGCTTCAATGCTAACCTTGTTACAGACCATGAGGCAAGAAATGGAAGAGAGGGATAAGTAGTTGAAACTCCAACTACAACTCAGGGATAAGTATATGGAGGCTGAGTTGAAAAGGAGGGACCAAAACTTGGAAGAGGCCCTAAAGCAGAGGGATGAAGAATGGAAAAGTAGATGGGAACAAAGGGAACAATAGCTAAGTGAAGAACTGGGTGCCGCAAGAGAAGATGCTTTACTTTCAGCTGAACTAAAAGTTAGAAAGTGAGTTATTCAAGATCATGAAGGAAATGGAGTGATTATGGAAAAGAACATGTCATATGCGTATGCCTGGGTATCCTGCATGCGAACATCGAAGGAAATCATAGCTAATTGAAAAATGGACAAGGAATTGGAGGGCACTTTAAACTATAGGGAAAAATGTTGGACGGAAAGCTTAGATATGATAAACAAGAACCTGATCAAAATGTACTCTACCCAGGGTAAGTTTGAGGGAACCCTGAATTCTATTAGGCAGAGACAAAATGACATGATAAGCAATCAAATTTCTAACTATGGGAGTGGTTTGTAATCAACAGGCGGAGAAGGCAAGAAGTCAAGACAAACACAAGTCCAAAACCCATGAGTTCTCACCTTCGCACCAGTATAAGTTAGATCCAAGAATCCTACCATCCTCCCATAGGCATGAAAGAAAAAAAATAGCTCAAATCTCTACTCTTCATCTCTTCCTCCTGCACCTAAGTCCATCCTTGAAACATTCAATGAAATATAAATTGTGCATTTTTGTGCAGAAATTGATGTTCACCCTGTTTGTAGATATTTTGCGTGTTTGTGTATATGTTCTTTCCTTCTTCTATGGTCATTAACAAATAGGAACCGATGAAGTTTCCATGAATACTAATTAAATAATTGAGAAACCAAGCACCGGATCAAGTTGTCAAATCGTCGCAAATATGTTCGGGTTGATCGAACCGATTAAAGAATGACATTATGGTTGTGTTGGATTGTTTGAGTCGAATGCATGATTTAAATGAATATTTTGACTGGTAAAGACAACAACAAATCTTCAAAACTAAAAAAAAATCGATAGATGGTATCGGGTAGATGAAATGAATGGAAATTGGAAAGTTGTAAGGTTACGTAATAAATGTGTTAACCAAGATTAAGGAAGGCTTTAATAAATTGACGGGAACATATAAGACCTATACTCGTTGTGTAAACAAAGAAGTTATAAAAAAATCCCGAGTAAATCCACACATGGTCAATAACTCTGAAAGAAATTGTGTCAAGACTAGGAGCATCTTCTGGGATCCATCACAGTAAGCTCTCCAATGTCCTAGAACTTGTTAGATTATTAGTTAAGGTGAAATCCTAGACAACACCACTAATAGGAAATGATTTAAGCCATTCTTGGAAGTTTAAACCTTTCACAGCCTATCCTGTTATATGCATATGCATATACACTAGTTCCTTATTTGAGCCTACATCCAATCTCATCATCAACCAACAAATAAGAAGCTCAATTCCTTCCTTAATCATGATCCTACAGTAAAGAACCCTTATTTGCCCAGATCATCAGACAAAGTACATCAAGGACAGAAGATGACAAGTTTGGGGAATATTAGTTCAAGTCGTAGAAAATGATGAAAAAGGTTGAGAAAAATAATTCAAAGAAATAAGAAAAGATGAAGAGGATTGTGAAAGAAGCTGTGAAAAGAAAAAGATCAAGGAGGAATGAGTTTGGTCTTGTAGCCTTCCTCCTTAGAACAATTAAGTCTTTAGGGGTGTCCAACACCTAGTACCCTAATGCCAACTGGTATGGGAGTTATTGACCCAAAGTTGGTTAAGGGTGGTAGAAAGCTTAAAAAGACCAACATTGCACCATTCCACAAAACTTGGTGACAGATAAAAAGTGAAAAAAGCTTCTAAAATAAGGAAGATAAGTTATCTTTTGTGTGTGTGAAAGGAAAGGAGAAAAAGGCACCACAATGAAAAATATGCAGAAAGATTCAATTTAGTTTTTGAGCCTATGGGAAGGTTGAAAACTTACAACCAAAAGAAATCAAGGATGCATCAAGAAGGCAAGAGTGTAAGTTGTCAATGAAGTCTGGGTAAAATTGAGCCTAAAATGTCTACTTATCTACCTCATTACCCAAGCCACACATTACAAGCCTAAAAGACCTATTTGATTCTGAAGGTGGTGTTATGCCTACATTAACAAGATTATTATGACAACAAGCATATGGATTTAAAATGAAAGAAAGTATGTCAACTGAGTATTATCCCATAAGATTAACTGATCAGCCAAAGAAAAAGAGTAAAGACCAGCACACATAAAAATCAGGATTTAATGATTAAATTGTTACACACTATGAATTATTGGTTCGTTCAGTGAACTTAATTGAAAATCTTCCCGATTCTAGATTGGAAACATGTTTAGAAGTAATTCTATTAATCGATTCTATGTTTCTCGCTTCAATCGAAGCTAATTTAAAAAATGTCCTTAAAAATAAAAGGTTGAAGATTTGAGGATAAACAAAATTTCTTTTCTATGCTTGGGGATAAGCAAAATTCTAAGTTTAGGGGAATTTGATGAGTCTAAAACTCATCTATTTTTAATCCATTTTTATGGCATGTTTTTAACTATTTTATATCTATTTTTATGCCAAATTATGGAATATTCACCTACTTTGTGTTTTACAGGTGTTAATTGAAAAAGAAGAGAAAACAAGCAAAAAAGAAGCAAAAAATTGGAAAATACAGCAATCTGTGTCACGACATAATTTTTGTATGTCGCGACACAAAATTCAAGCAAGTCAAAGGAACTATGTCGCAACCAACAACTAAATGTTGCAACAAAGCTCAGACATAACTCAATGGCTGAAAAAGAAATTTATGTCAAAGGTAAAGAGTTTTTCTATCGCGACATTATTGAAGAAATTTGAGAAGAAAACTGTCGCGACAATCCTTTACTCTATCGCAACAAAGATTAAAACAGAGAACAAAGAAGCTATGTCGCGACAATATAATTTCTATCGCAACATAAAAAGTTGAAGGCTAATTGCATGAACTCCTCGCCGTGACGTAAATTGTCTGGGAGCATACCACGTCGGGCTTGAGACAGTGTTTATATGTTGCAACAAAGTTTTCGTGATTGCCGCCAAGGGGAAGAACCATTGGTCAGAACAAAGAAAATCCCCGCCATGACATAAATATCTAGAATTCACAACCAAAAGCAACAAATTGTCATGATAAAGATTATTTGTCGCGACAAACAAACACGAAGGAGGTGAATTTCTATCACGATAATATAATTTCTATCGCACATAAAAAGTCAAGGCTACCGTATGAACTCGGTCGTGACAAAATTGTTCGGGGATACACATAAGTCATGGAGACAAGTGTTTATATGTCAGAACAAAGTTTTCGCATCGCCGCCAAGGGAAGAACTATCGTCGCACAAAGAAAATCCCTCGTCGCAACATAACATCTCTAATTCACAACCAAAAGCAACAAAATCTCTGTCGCGACAAAGATTATTTCTGTCGCGACAAACAAAACATGAAGGAGGTGAATTCCCTATCACGACAAGAAGATAAAGAGCAACAAGAGAAGAATGGCAACAAAGAAATTCTTGTTACGACATAATCAAGAGTTGAAGGCAAAACCTGTGTCGTGACAAAGAAGTCTTCTGTCGCGACAATAAAAGCTATGGAATGATAAAATTTTAGAAAAAGTAGGTCGTGACAGAAATTGAAGAAGAACTGAGAATGGCTAAGGCAATCAGAAACAGAATAACATATAATTCTATGTCGCGACAAACGCCCAGTGCTTGACAAGAATCAGAGAAGAAAAGTATGTCGCGACCAAGGAGTTTCTTGTCGCGATAGAAATTACTAAGGACTTAAAGAAATCTTGTCGCGACAGAGAAAACTCTGTCGCAATAGAGTTTACAGGCTGAAAAGTAAATGTTTGTCACGACAAGGAAAATTATGTCGCGACAAACTCCGTAAGGAACAAAGCGATACAGAGAAGTTATTGCAAAATGTGCTTGGTGTCGCTTAATAAAGGCATCTATGTCGCGACAAGAACAAGACTGCTGAATAAAATTTATGTCGTGACATTATCAAAGTATGTCGCAACACAATCCAAGAGCAAGCCTAGAGAACAGGTCGCGACAGAAAATAAGGAGCTATGACAAAGGCAACGACAAAGATTGAAGGCTCTGTCACAACAGGCCTTTTTATGTCATGACAAAGAGACCAATTTGGGCCATAATTTTAGGGATCCACAATGCAATTAATGAAGTGAGGCCCAGCATTGAAAAGCCTATAAATACACACTTCTAGGGCAATGTGTGTAGCTTCCACAACTCCAGGATGTCTGGGTAATTGAAAACTCTTGTATTTTTTTATTTTTTTATTTTTTTATTTTTTTCTTTTATTTTCCATTTTAGTAGATTTAGTTTTACTGTAGCTTTATTTTGTTAGTTTTTTTTTTTTTTTTTTCTGGATTTTGGTTGTGACACTCTCTAACCCGCACCCTACATGCCAAGCTAGGGTGTCATTTTTTTTTTTTTAATAAACCGATAACTTTAAGTTGAAACTATTCATATAATAAAGCAACATTTGCACTTATACTATATTTTGTAAATGATTACAAAATATATATAAGCTCCATATATGGAAAGTCTAATATTTATAATATTTACATCATTTATAAAAACAAAACATATACAAAAATAAAATTCAAAGGTCTTTAGTGTGGGTACTAGTAGTGTGTTAGCCTTGGTTGCCGATGTGGGAGTGTTCGGACTTTTACTGCTTTCCCGTATCGCACGGATGAGTCAATTCACATAAGCTTATAGCTTAGTGGGAATAAACTCGCGACGTGACCACCAACACCTGATCATCGCTAATTCCCTATACACACGCATATATACATCTAACATATCATATCATTTAAAACATGTTTACATATCTCATATTTACTTATCATATCATGTTACATTTCTTATCAACGCTCATACATTTCATGTCATAGGCCTACAAGTCATTTGTTTTATGTTTCATGTATGTGATAAACCTAGCGGATAAAGGAAACTATAAGGGCCCAAGGGGCACTATACCTATCAGATGAAACAAGGTTCATAAGGGGTCTGGTTATGCGACACACAGCCTGGCATAATATCATCTATAAGGGCTCAAAGGCGCTGTTATCATTGTACGAGACAATGACCATCTATAAGGGCCCGAAGGCGCTGTAATGTGACCCAAACGGCACCAATCGACGCATGTCGCTGCACTTTGCTTTTCCCTAATAGACATGTCCATCTATCCTTCTACCAGGTTCTAAGCAAACAATCCATGTGTATTTTATGTTCAGTACATATCTCATATTCCCGAATAATTATTGTCATTCGGTAATCATGTGCGATATTTACAATCATTTATTCGTATCTTTGCATTTTTCATATTTCATTATATGCATGAATAACTATGGTTACCATACTGCTTAAGGAGCTATTTACTATCATTCCAATTTCATCAAGCTTATATATGTATGGACTTGGACTCAAAGGGTTTTCGTTAGAGTCTAAGAACATCCAAACGTGGAGTTCGACTAAGAAATTATGATCATTCGAAGTTGAAGGCTTCCTATGAACATTGACTACGAGCATAACCCTAAGGCCTAATGTTTTTCATGATTTCTAGACCTAACATGAGTTCCAATTTCATCAAGCTATATATGGATGGATTCTAAACTCAAAGGGCTTTCCATAGAGTCCAAGAACATCTAAAAATGTAGTTCGATCTAAGAAATTACACCGGTCCGTTGAAGGCTTCCTCATGAACAATGACTACAAGCATAACCAGTGTGGCTCTACTATTTTCGTGATTTATAGACCTAATATGAGTTTCAATTTCATCAAGCTATATATGGATGGATTCTAAACTCAAAGGGCTTTCCATAGAGTCTAAGAACATCAGAAACAGAGTTCGGACGAAGAAAATTATGATCAGTCCGGCTGGGTTTTTATGAACAAGGATCACGGCAGCATAACCAACGTGGCCTACTTATTTTCGTGGATATCTGGGATTTCCTTAATACGTAGCCCAATTTCACTGCCTATATATGAATGCAGCTGACTCAAAGGGATTTCTATAGAGGAACATCGAAACGGAGTTCGGACGAAGAAAATAATGTACCTAATGAGCCGCGAGAAGCCTTCTTGTGAAATATCGGGGGCGTGGCTCGGGTCTTGGATAGATTGACCGCTCCTAAAGCTCCAGTAAACACAGTAATAAGACATGGAGCAAAGGAATTCCATGGGTCAAGCATGGAAGATTCAGAGAAAGCCGAATTCTAGTTAGAAAAGCTAGAAAGGGTATTGGAAGAGGTTAGATGCCCTCCGTCAAAAGAGCATCATGTCTTGATCTCACTATTGCGGGGTGAGGGCGTATGATTGATGAAGCGGTGCTCAAAGTCCGATTCCAAATCCCATGACATAGGAATTCTTTGTCCAAGAGTTCAGGGCAAAGTATGTTACAGACATGTATAGAGTCCAAGTGGAAACATTTCTAAATATATGAAGCAAAGGAGCTTTGTGTTTGGGTATGAGAAAGAGTTGACCGTCTCGGCAAATATACACTTAGGAATGGAGTCCTCGCTAGAGGCATTTCGATGCAGGCAATTTGAAGATGGACTACATGATTCCATCAAGAAGTACTTAGCACCTGTGACTTCTCTCCAACAGGTGAACTTTTATCGGTTGGTCGAGCTGCGTGAAAGTGGAGAAATTTAGAAGCTAGCGGCAAAGAAAGTCTCGAAGAAGTTCTCAAAGGAGCCTCCTCCTCTTATATCTTCTTGTAAAGAGCTAGAGATGTTCAAGGTTGAGTCGGTCTGAGGTTTGGCTATAAAGGTAGAAGACAAGGAGGTACAGCAGTATCTAGTGCGGGTAGAGGTGCTTCAGTTGGACAGGGAGAAATCCCGGAGTGCACTCATTGCCATAGACAACATTTGGGTGTTTTGCGGAGTTATTGCGAAGGTGTTTAGGTGTGGAAGCCTTGAGCATTTATTAGCCTGATGTCCTAGAGTCGGGGATAATAAAGTCAACAGAGTAGTAGGAGATCCTGCGGCACCACTTTCGACTCGAGATCGGTAGAAAGTCGTAGTGGCCGTATCTCGGCATAGAGGGCGGAGGCATAGTTTCGAGACAGGGATGCGATCCTATGCACACGACACCGGCACAAGCATATGCTATGAAGGCTCGTGAGGATGGGATATCCACGAGGTTATAGGCGTATATTTTCTTTATATGATATTGAGATGCATGCATTGATTGATCCTGGATCTACTCATTCATATGTGTGCATAGAGCATGTATTTGACAAAGCACCAGCGATGGAGAAATTAGCATATGAAATGCATGTGACTAGTCTATTGGGGCACAGCGTTAGTGTGAATAACATATATAGAAATTGCCCCATTATTATACAAGCAAGAGAGTTTCTCGCTGATTTGATAACCTTACAATTTCGAGAGTTTGACTTGATTCTGGGAATTGATCGGTTGACTAAACACCGAGCCATCGTTGATTGTGGACAAAGGACAGTAGTGTTGAGAAGCTCTGATCAGTCTAAGGTGATAATACATGGCATTAGATCCAGCGTAATGTCCATTGTGATCTCAGCCATGTAGGCGAGGAGATTTATAAGAAAAGGATATGAGGCATTCTTAGCCTTGATACTTGACTCGAAGTGTCGAGTTGATGTGGAAAGCGATTCTCGTGTAGGAATTTCCGGATGTATTCCACGAAGTTACGGGTATTCCTTGAGAGGGAGGTGGACTTATCCATAGAAATTGTGCGATGCTTGACCCACGTGTCTAGGGCACCTTCTGGGATGGCTCAATGAGTTGAAGGAGTTAAAGGTTCAGAATTTCTGAGAACTTAGATGAAGGGTTTGTACGACCTAGTGTTTCACCTTGGGGTGCACTTATTTTATTTGTGAAAAAGAAAGATGGCACTCTACGCATGTGCATCGATTATCGACAAATCAATAAGGTGACAGTGAAAAACAAGTACCCATTGCCAAGAATCGAAGATCTTTTTTATCAATTGAAAGGAGCGGGTGTCTTTTCGAAGATCGACCTACGATCTGGATATTATCAATTGAGTAAAGGAAGTAGATGTGTCGAAGACCGCATTTAGAACCCGATATGGCCATTATGAGTTTTTGGTAATGCCATTTGGGTTAACCAATCTGCCGGCGGCATTCATGGATTTAATGAATAGGAATTGTTCCGACTGTTGGATCGGTTTGTAGTGGTGCTTTATTGATGACATCGGTGTATTCTGGGATGCCTGAGAACATGAACAACATTTAGTCTGCGGGCGCTAAGAGAAAATAGATTATATGCTAAACTCGGCACAATGTGATTTTTGGCTAAAGGAAGTTCCTTCTTAGGCCCACGTCTTGTGTCGACGGAGGGCATGGAGTTGACCACTACAAAGATTGAGGCCATTGTGAATTGGAAACCACCTCGAGTACAACCAAGGTGAGTTTCTTGGGCTGCGAGGTTATTATAGAAAGTTTGTGAGAGGCTTTTCTGTCATAAGCTTCTCCGCTCACGATTACTTTCGGGGGGAAAGAATAAATTTGGAGTGGGCTGAGTGAATGTCGAAATAGTTTTGAAACCGATTGAAAGGGATCTTGGTTGAAACACCCGGTATTCAGCCTTGGCTACTTGAGGAAAAGAGTATACCTTGTATAGTGATGTTTCAGGCATTGGTTTAAGATGCGTGTTAATGCAAGATGGGAAAGTGGTGACATGCGTCGGGCAGTTGAAGCCACGTAGGCAAGTATCCAGCTCATGACTGGGGTTGGGTTTGCGGTAGTGTTTGCTTTGAAAATATGGCGACACTACTTATACGGGGAAAAGTGTAAATTTACATCGATCGTAAAGTCTCAGTACTAATGCGAGAAATAGTTAAATTTGAGACCGGTGAGTGGTTAGAGTTATTGAAGATTATGGCAGCATGTAAGGCTACCACCCAGGAAGGCTAATGTAGTAGCCGATGCTTTAAGTCGAAGACAGTGGTAGCAATGTCATTACAATACAATGATTGGAGACTAGAAGATGATGGAGCTATGTTAGCTCAACTAGAAGCGCACCTCGTTTTAAAGAAATCGATTATAGATGCGTAGAAAAATGATGAAGAGCTCTGAAAAAAGAGATTCACCGGATGGTTAGAGATGGTGGCGAGACCCGAGTTTTAGGTGAAAGAAGGTTTGATTTGTATTTCTAGAACATATTATGTGGGATGATAAAGAGCTAAAGAAAAAGATTCTTGTTGAGGCTCATATCTTGTATTTACCATGCATCCACGGAGGTAATAAGATGTACCGGGATATGAAGCGATACTCTTGGTGGCGGGATGAAAAGGACATTTACGAATCGTGTCTAAGTGTAGAGCGTGTCGATAAGTAAAAATTTGAACACCAAGTTCCATCCGGTTTATTGAATCCCCTTCAGTTCCCGATGGAAGTGGGATAACATTACTATGGATTTAGGTATCTTTGTTTTCCCTACGCTGAAAACACAATGCAGTTTGGGTAATTGTGGAAAGATTGACCAAGTCTGCCCACTTCCTACTAGTTCGACTTGACTACTCCATGGATCGTCTAATGAAACTTTATGTGAGTGAAATTGTCAGATTGCATGGGATCCCCATATTAATAGTGTCCGACCGTGATCCACGGTTTACGTCAAGATTCTAGAAGGAATTACAGTTCGCTTTAGTGCGAGGCCGAATTTTGCCTTTGCTTTCCATCCACAAAACGGATGGACGGAGTCTAAAGAAGTGATTAGTGTTGGAAGATATGCTTTGGGAGTGTGTATTAAGATTTTCCGGAAGTTGGGATAGGTATATTCCACTCGTAGATTTGCCTATAACAATAGTTATCAATCCAATATTGGTATGGCCCCGTATGAAGCTTTGTATGGAAGAAGATGTAGAACTCCTATATGTTGGACAAAGTTGGACGAGCATAAGATTATTGATTTAGTAAAAGACAAGGAAGAAAAAGTTCAGATTATTCAGCAGAGGTTAAAAGCTGCCAGTGATAGACAAAAGTCTTATGCTAATTTGAAGAGAAATGATATAGAGTATAAGAGTCGAAACCAAAAGTGTTTTTAAAAGTATCTCAGTGGAAAAAAATACTATAGCTTTGGAAGAAAGGAAAGCGGGTCAAGATTCATTGGCCCTTACGAGATTTTAGAAAGAGTTGGACCACTAGCGTATCGTTTGGCACTCCCTCTAGAATTAGCCAAATTACATGATGTATTCCATGTGTCTATGCTTTGGAGATATCGTTCTGACACATCACACATATTACTAGTTAAAGATATACAAGTACAAGAAGATCTCATCTTCGATGAAGAGCCGAAAGTCATTCTAGATCGTGAAATAAGACAGTTACGGAACAAGCAAGTCCCTCTAGTAAAAGTGCTTTAGCAACATCACGGTATGGAGGCGACATAGAACGGAGTCGATGATGAAGTGCAGTACCTCGGCTCTTGTATCTGAGTAATTTCGAGGACTAAATTTATTTTAAGGGAGTTAGTAACACCCGATTATCGCAATTATGTTTAAGCGACTATGGTGTATTTCGAGGTATTAATGTGTGTATTTCGAGCTGGTATTTCTTTATAAAATCATCTTTTTCATTACTGTTTGATTTAAATGGATGATATAAAGTTTCTAGAGTTCATTTATTTCAATTCGTTTATTATTTCAGTGAATTTTTGTCCCGGTTAGTCAACGGTATGAGTAAACCGAGTTTTGAAGAAAGTTGAGCTCAGCGAAATGGGTTAATGATGATAGTCATTTACGCAAGGCGGAAGAAGCTTTAATTAGAATTTCTTGAATTTATTTGATTGGTATTGTTTATAAATTTGCTTGTTCTCAATACTAGTCTTAGGAGTACCTACAATCTTTAGATGCTCTTGTATCTCGCTTCGATTTCGAGAGGCCCTCGGGTGACAACGCGAGAGATGGAGAATCACGAGGATTGTGGAGTTCCTTGTGGGTATGGTAGACTAATACTATGGAACTAATGAATTTTGAAGGATTACTCAAATAGATTACCAACTTACTTATAAGTTGAGGATGGATAAAATGAAGTATCACGTTTAATCACTCGGAGGTCTCATCTTTACGCTGAATTGATTCGATCTCGTGTTAGGCGAGATACAATAGAGAGATGAAATTTTTCATCGAAGTGTAGGATGAGGTGTCGATCAAATTGGAGAGGAAACTGCGGCCCATCACATGCAGCGTAGAGCGAGAGACTCTTTAGTCCTAAGATCTGAGTATGAACTACTGAAAAATGAAAAATACTTAAATCTTAGAAAGAGGGTTACATATTACAAGTAAATGATTAGAATCATGTCTCGAAAATGAATATGAACCTTTAATCAGTGAAAAGTATGGTTAAGGGAGAAGTCCAAACTATATTACTTTGCATCTTTGACAAACTCAGTTTTCCAATTTATGGTTTAGCTATGAATCGAAAAGAAGCAGAAAGTGATTATTACTAATTGATCCATGTCCAGTTTGTCTCACTCAGTGAATTCTCAACCCCAAAATTTTATTAAACTTTTCTTTGTTGGAATATAAAGGATTACGATGCAGGGTATATTTTTAGTCCTCTTATCATCATAACGAGTGGAGTTCAAATGGTAATGATCTTAGTAGTTGGAGTAATTAGTCTTTTAAATTTATCATCTTTCCTCGTAGGAGCGATATGCGAGACTTTAAATATCCACTTTTATTGCTTATACGACACATTGCACTTGCGAGTTATCGAGACCACCTGAGCAAATTTTAAATGAGCCATTTTACAAGAAATAACAATTCCATTTTTTCATACATATGAAAAATGGTCTTAACAAGTTTTTGGCATTATTGCCATGGACTGAAAAGTTCTTGTGTGGCAATACCAGAAGATTGGTGATACACTGATCACATCATACAGTTTGGTCTTAACAAGTTTTTGACATTGTTGTCATGGACTGAAAAGTTCTTGTGTGGCAGTACCAGAAGATTGGCATACACTAATCACATCATACAGTTTAGTCTTAACAAGTTTTTGGCGCCATTGCTAAGGATTAGGTAATAGTCCTTTGGTAGTAGTGTCATAAATTTATATATATCGTTTGGTCTTAACAGTCCCCTTTACCGAGACCCATAATTTAACAAAATCGGATAGTCTCCTTTGTCTGAGAAGGCTCTGCAAAATACACACCTGTATAGCAGAGATAATAGCATAATGGCCCATCAATTAAATATCATATCATGACCTCTCAGGGTCCATCTGATAAAAATGACCACATAAGGTCATTTATCCATACTCAAACATAATGCACAAGGCTATAATACCATAGTCCTTAGAGTTTTAATTACAATACTCTTTACACAAAAACATATATAAGCAGTTTGTTCTAATATATTTTCACCAAGAAAGTAAGAACCAAAGTCACAACTGGAGCTTTCTTCACAATGGCGGCCTCGGGTGAGCGTCGTCTCCACGTTCACATTACTGAAAGGAGCTCATGTGGGGTGAAGGTCTTACCAAGTAAGGAAATGAAAGCTCCTGCAGAAAACTGCTCCGCACAAGAATATAGCATCTGATTAAGTATGCTTAAAAAAAACACATTACGATCAAGATTATGCAAACCTAGAATGGAATTCTACATGCCATAAGTGAGATCACGACTCACCATGTCCATGTATACCAAGTCCTCATTAGCTCCATCAGAGCCAGAGTCCCCAGCAGGCTCTATCACATAATCTTAGAAACTCATGCGTGATAAAATCCATCATTCTTGGATTATATCCAATAATCATTTTACAAAAAAAAATTCATTTGTTTTCAAACCAAAAGCTTTTTGGATGTTCACCTTAATGATAATTTGTTTTCAAAAATCCATGTGTCTTTTATGGGTGGCGAATTTTCCAGGGTCCCATCGCAGGCTTCACAAACCTTCCCGCACTACGGGCTTTCTGGGTGGTTATGTGACCAAAAGATATGAGCTTTCACCAAACACATAATTTCATTTTCCATTTTCAAACCGTGCGACTCAATTTGGACTTTGTCCCATTTTCCAAGCCCACACAATCAACACCAAACACAATGTTAATTTACAACCATACAAACTGTGGAGCTCTATTGGACAACGTCCAAGGTACCGTGTCTACCTCCCATTCACCAAGAATGGTGAATGACAACAACCATGCACACCCACCCATTTCATGCGATGTCCCCGTGCATATGAAATGCAATTATGTCATTTCATGCTTATGTGATGTCACACATATATATATGGATGCTATATGGACAATTTCATTCATGCATTACACTCATGCATCATTTGGAAAATTATATCAATCAACATACAATTTCCAATTAAATCACACAAATTATGCCAACATACTCATACACACATACATACTCTCCACATGTCAATACATTAGGACACACATATTGACATCCGATCAATTACTACGAGTATGTCATTGAGCTCAAGCAATGACAACCCGAATCCTCAAGACCAATTGTGGCATAGAGATGCCCACAAAACGAAATTCCACACAACAAGCCATAACAGACCATAGGATGATTCGAACTCGATTTAGAAAACTGGCCACGACAATCCCGAATACGGGCCTTGAGCCATTATGACCTAAGTTGTAGCTTAATCCCGAAAAATGGACCATAACTTGAGTTATAGGGGTGGGTTGGAGTGATTGAAGCCTAACATCAAATTCTCAAACAGAGCTACAATTTCCTTGAAGGATACTAGTCCAAATTCTCACTTTTTCCCAACCGAAAATCAGTCCCAAAAATCTAGACAATAGGTTTTGCCAGCGCAGAGCAGAAACTGTGCTTGATCTAGGAAAACGAACCATAACTTAGGTTATAGAAGTCCAATATGGGTATTCAAAAGCCTAACAACAAGTTCTCAAATAGAGCTACAATTTCCTTGAATGATAATAGTCTAAATTCTCGTTTCTATAACCGAAAATCGGCCCCAAAAACTGGACATCATATAGGGTCAAACAGGGCACTATTCCCATAACCCATTATTTTGCCAAACAACCCCTTAAGGCAAAACAGCCAAACAACCCCTTAGGGCATTAAAAATCAACCAAACAACCCCTATATTGGAAAATAAACCAAAGTAGGAAGAATCCCTACCTCTTGAAGCATAGTAGAACCGAATGAGGTCTCAAGAACACCTCTTAATCTCGAAAAATTTGATTTCCCGAAATCTCCTCCTTTTGATCTTTGGTGAAATCCATGAATTTTGAATGCTGCAGCATGCTTATACGTTAAGTAGATGAACTTCGCTCTTGGCTTGGCCAATTCGAATAGCAGTAACTCAGGATCAAAGAGAAGTTTGAAGCTCTCTTTCTTCCTCTCTTTCTCTCTTCCTTCAAAACCAGGAAATAGGGTGGGATATTTTGTCCCCATAGCCCCTCCTTTTGTCCCATGCCTACCAGCCAAGTTTAAGTGAGAGGTTCACCAAATCTTACACCGCATGTTAAGGTCTTGTTTTGTTCACAGCTTGATTTATTTCGTCGATTCCAAGTTCGATTTATTTTAAATGAACTTTACTTAATTTATTTTCTACTTTCGATATTTTTTTTCTCAAAAATCCCATTTTTGAGGTCCACGGGACACCCGACGCCCAGAAAATCGTGAAAATTTGGCTGTCTCAGAATTTAACGAAATTCGTATGGGTAATTATATTTCGCAAGATGAATCCAATGGTGAAGTCTGTTTCATCATCCGAGATCTAGAAAAATTTTCAAGCTTCCTTGAACCATTTCGGCAATTTTACTGTTTTTGCCATTTTTCAGAAAAATTAAATTTTTCTCGGGTTTTACATTTCTATTTCCGGTTTTCATCTTCTTTGAATAAAGCTGCACTTATTAAGACATCATAAACTACTAGTAAAAATAGAGTGTATCACTTGCCTCGAGGCTAGCCAGAATTGGTGGTTTGGTGAGATATTACTTAATTGCCATGAAAGCCTGGTTGCATTCCATATTCCAGCTGATCTGTTTAGCCCCTTTTAAAGTGGTAAAAAATAGCTTTAATCGGTCTGTAAAACGAGAGATGAATTGTCCCAAAGCCACCAGCTAGCCAGTCGGTTGATGCACTTTTTTTCTAGAGGTAGGAGTCTGAGATTCCATAATAGCTCTGGGTCGGGTCAGAAATTGGCCTTAATCCCGCCTGCGGTCACCATAAAGCCCAAAACTTTCATGAACCGACTCGAACGCACTTTTAGGATTGAGTTTCATACCGACGCATAATAAAGAGCCAAAAGTTTCTCGTAGGTGCTCGTATGATCGAGTTTTGATTTCCAGGACAAGCATATCATCGATATAAACTTCCATGGTCTTGCCCATTAGTGGTCGAAATATCTTTGTCACCAATCTTTGATAGGTTGCTCCAACATTCTTCCAGCCAAAAGGCATCACATTGTAGCAATATACCCCGTGTGGTGTAATGAAGGTCGTTTTCTCCACATCAGGCGGGTGCATAGGAATCTGGTGGTAGCTGGAGAAGCGCTCGTAAATGATGCATCCCATGCCCGATCGAGGCATCAACGATCCGACCTTATCTCGTGGGTGTGGAAGCTATCTTTGACATGCTTCACGAGGTCCGTAGTCCGCACATACTCTCCATTTACCACCCTTATTTTTTGCATCACCACCATACTGCAAGCCATTTGTGATACTTCCTTACCCTCTCGATGAAACCTGCTCTTAGAAGATTGTCTACCTCTGTCTGAATAATCTGATGACGATTCAGATGGAAACACCTTACTTTATGTCTCACAGGTTTTGTCGAGGGGATAACATTTAGTTTGTGAGAGGCCAGCGTCAGGTCAATTCCGGTCATATCTAAGTTATTCCAAGCAAACACGTCCATGTTTCCCAACAATACCCGCCGAGCAACTCTTTTTTCTTCGCTGATAGCGCAGCGCCGACATATGTGAACCGACCGTCTCAAAGATCACTGCCTGGGGATCCACATCTAACGGATCCTTCTCTTTCGCCCTAACCTAGGGAATTGTGGTTGCTACGTGGGAGTATGATCTTCAATGGGAGGACTATCTGAGCTCTTTCCCCCTTTTTGCTCCCGCATAGATAATTGGTAGCACTATCGCGGCGCCGCTGACTACAGCGCCACCCCATTCATTGCTCGCAGCCAGCTGACCATCATAGCAGATATGTCGCAAGCGATCATCTTCATCAAGTGCGTACCAGTCCAACCTACTATGCAATTGTAAGGCCCTAAGTCTTCAACGACTAAGAACAAAACCTGTTGGGTGACTAGTCCTGCTTGTACAGGAAACGTGATGTCTCCCAATGTTGTGGTTGTTGCACCATTGAAACCAAAGAGGATTCGCCTGGCTGAGTTTAGCATTCCTGAGGAAAGCTTCATCTGGTTGAAGGTAGGTAGCTACAACAAGTCTACCGCGGCCGCCAGACCTATCAAAGACTGCACATCAAAACCCTCAATACATAGGGTGAGTACAAGTGCATCATATCGCGGCACAATGACCCTCGTTCGGTTTAATGGAAAGGATATGGGGTCATCTATCGGCTTGGTTTCTTCACGGCTACCTCCCGTGTGGATAGCGTTTACCCGGCCTGACTGTGGCCGCTCTCAAGAGCTTTTTTTATTGACGCTTCGATTGGTACTAGTCTTCAAACGGGCCTCCTAGTATATAGTTTATTGCTGATCTGAATTCTGGCAGGGCGGCCGCGCCGATTGTAATTCTGTCTGCTATTAGCCTAAATTCCACCCCGCAGTCAACTTACCTGACATATCTTCTGAGGTACCCCGCTTTGATTAGTCTTTCCACCATGAATTTTAAGCTTCAACACATGTTGGTCTCATGCCCGTGATCTCTATGATAATCGCACCATAGGAATGGGTTTCTCTGAGAGGGATCCTTCTAGATCGATGCGGGCCATTTGAAATCTGGCAAGTCGATCAGTGGGTAGCGTACTCTCTCATGTGATGCTTATAAGTGAATTGCTGGGTTCCTTTACTATGACTCCGATCTCTGATCGCTTTCGATTTTGCTCCGACCTTCCCTTAGGCTCGAAGGTTTCTTCCCTTCGCCTGCAACCCCGCCTGGGCCGCTTGTAATCATGACGGCTTGTGTTGTCAAGGCCGATGTTATCTCTTCCGGGCCATTGAAAGTACTTTATCTACCCGCCTATATAATTCTTCTATTATAGCCGACATGTCTAAAGACAGTGAGTGGAAGAAAGGAGTGGATGGCATGAAGCTTCTCTTGAAGTTCTAAAAGACTGCGTCCATGCTATGCCTCTACTTGCTGGATGGCTTGCCCGAACATCCTAGTGAAGTCTCGTATGGATTCCTCTTCATGCTTTATAATAGTATGCAAAGAGCTAATATTCCTCTTCTGTCGTACCGAACAAAGATATTAAGAGATGAATGCAGTCTAAAACTCATTGAACGAATTGAATTACGCAGAAGCTTATGGAACCAAGCTAAATAAGAAGCTCCCTCGTGAGACTAGCTGGGGAATACTTTTGCACGATGTATGTCATTGCATGCTCGCAGTCATTACATGATTGTAATGGAGCATGTGATCATAAGGGTAATTAGAACCATCAAACATAGCAAAAGTTGGCATGACGAACCCTCGGGGTGGCTCGTAATTAAGGATGTGTAGCCCTAGGGGCGAAGAGAGCATGTCATGGGGCCCTCAAATCAAGGTTGTAGGCTGGGAATAGAATGTCGGCCCTGCACCAAACGTAGGATGCATAGGCAGCATTGGTGACATCATGCCGTCGAGTAATGATCGATACGCTGGGCTTGTGTTATTCGCATCTGCGCTCGCACGGCACGACACATCAGCAAAGGTGAACGCTTCCTTCTCGATTCAGCCCTCATACGCCTCAGGCCTGTGGCAGGCTCCCCCCCTCTGAGAGAGAGAATAAGAGAGAGAGCAGAGAGAGAAGAGAGAGAGACTCATACATATGGTCCTCAAGTGAGGACAACTCATCGTCTGTTGGGGCCTCGTTGTCGGAAACAATGGGCTCTTTGCCTTTGTTGCGGACTATAGGATGTTCAACACAATCGCCACTTTGTACATCCTTTCCAAGTTCGAGGTTTTTTTCAACCTAGGATCACAACTGATCATTCTCATGTTGCAAATGTTCAACGCTGAAGCCAGGAATCTCCCGCATTCGCTCGGCCGCCTCCTCCCGGCTTCCTTCTCCATCTCCCGAACTAATGGAGAATTGATCTTCTCGTGTATTTGATGCACCTGATTGTTCGACATCGCACTACTCGGTAGATCGCATACAAAGTGGAATCGAAAGCCTTCTAGGTAACGGCCCGTTTAGAGAATCATTGAAGCCAAGCCCCGTAACCCGTCTCCCGAGACTTTTTATCGCTCCCATATGAAGCCACCGGTTTGACTTTTATCTTCGAATCCCCTGAGCGTCAAGTTGTAGGGATCTTGATCGTCAATTTCCCTAAGCATCAACAACGCAATGTGAACCTGCAAAAAATGGCGCCCCACGGCCACCTCTCCAATGATTAAGTTAGCAAAATTATGGAGAGAGAGAAGAGAATAGGCGGAGTCAGAAGTGCATACCTTCCCTAATGGGGGATCTTTCCAACTTGATAGGTCTTGCCACGAAGTCCCCTCCTTCCTAAGATAGGATTCTATCTCCTCCTAGTTTAAGGGAGGAAATCTTATTTTCCTTATAGATGACTAGTTCTTTTTTATTGGGGATTGTTTTTCCCTTTTCCAGGATTATCTCTCCGAGAAGTGAAGGATTCAGAAGCTAGTAATTCGCTGATAAGACCACTTTTTTGGATTTTCCGCTTCTATGTGCTTATTAGAAACATACTTCTCATATGAGATAGAATTCACATATAGGGTGGAATGGTCGACTGGTGGACTTGAAGTCCCAGACGGGCCGCCTCGAGCAAGCCATGGAAGAGTTTATTCTAGCTTTCTCGGGCGGCCTCCATCGATTCTCCCGTTTGAGTAGTGTCCGCCTAGTCTTGATGAAATGAGTAGGGTTGGGCTGCTTCACCACACAGGCCCAACAGGCCTCGGGCCCATCGAGTAACAGATCCTAGAGATCATGTTACTCACGATTGGATATAGTATGACTTAAAGACTCTTGAATGCACGAACTCCTTCAAAACACCTCCTTATAAAAAAAAAAAAAAAAAACCATTAAAAAGACAGCATTTAGAATTCCAACAATAAGTGACATACTTGCCGCTTTTGAATATGTTTTTTTTCCTTGTGGAATGCAAAATTAATCATATTGTCAGACTAATATGAGAGGAAGTATTATTTCAAAACTAGAATTCAGTCAAATTGGGATGAGCTTGAACCAAGGTTTGGACATGCAAATATTCTTCAATTTAGTCCCGTTTAATCGGTTATCAGTTATTATCACTATATTTAAGGGGACTAATAACATTAATATCTGAAAACCCTAAAAAAAAAAAAATGGTCCCCATTGGAAGAAAAATGAACCTTTGCAGAAGTGGCAGGAGCTCCATCATAGCCTCCAAATTGGCCTTTCTCATTTCGCCTCTGCTTCTCAGCCACTCCCCTGTCCTCCCGTTGCCCTTCGCCGCCGCCTCTACCGTCCGCCGCCCGCCGCCTCTGCCGTCCGCCGTCTCGGCACATGGCGGGAGCCACCGGTCAGGTACCCTATATTGTCTGTAACCCACCGCCATCGGTGAAATCATGATTGTTTCTGCGATGTTGGTTGTAAAATTTGATGGAAGTGGTATTTGTAAATTATGTGATTCAAATACTTTTTTTTTTTATCATTTTGAGTATCCTAGAGAATTAGACCTTGTGCGGTAGTTCCTGTTTTTAAAAACAGTAGTTGAGAACAGTTTTTTTTTAAACAACAAAAACGTGTTCTTTATTCTTTTAATTTATTCTTTTTATGTTTTTTAAACAAAAAATAAATAAATTGGAAATTAAACATGTTTCATATTATTCTTCTTCTTTTTTTTTTTTAGAATTAAAAAAAGTTTTCAAAAATAATAAACAAACATACTCTTAAATTTTGGAAAAACTTTCTTTTTTGGCTTCTTGGAACTTGTTTGGTTTCTATTTTTAAAAATAATTTATAAAAACAGTTTTTAAAAATAAAAAGAACTATTTTCTAAAAACTGTTTACTATTTTAATTCTAAGATTTTTACGTTAAAATAAGAAAAAAACTTCGATCAAGTTGTGCTTTCTTTGTTTTTCTTATTCTAGATACTTTTTAGAATATAAAATAGTTTTTAAAAATAGAAATCGAACAAACCTTTATTGTTTTTTCTTTTTGACTTCAATTCACTTTTACATGTCATTATAATACTCTGTTAAAATTCACAACATAAGATATAACCCAAAATTGATCAAACGCTATTAAAAGTAAAATAAAAAATTAATGACAAATATTAGCCTTTGGGGTGCCTCGATAAGCTGGTCTGACGTTTGATAATCAACACTTTTATATGCCCTATTATATGTTTAATCTTTTCTTCTTATTCCCAAAATTCAACGTATTTGACGTAGTACAACGAAAATAAATTTACTTATTTGCTGTTTTTTATTTTAATTCTTAGGAATGAAATTACCATCAATGGCTTCACTTTTTTTTGTTTGATCATTCAGAAAATAGATTAAGATGTAGGTGGTGTTTTTTTTTATTTAATATTAAATATAACTTTTCTTTCAGTTTAATGTTAAATAATTCTTAATAATATTAAATATTAAGTTGATTGTTTTTTAACAACATTCGATAAGAAGCGGCAGCAACTTCCCTCCTCATAAGGTTGCTTCCTGCTTCAAAGATTTTTTTTTTTAATAAAAAAAGTCAAATATTTTAACTTGTTCTATTCATAATTTTTTTTAGAAATTTCAAAAATAAGTTATGAAAAAATTAAAAAACAAACAAGCATATTGTAAACTAAACAAACATTATCGAAGCATTGTTTGTTTGATCATTTGTTTGTGTTTCAAAATTTGAAGCAGTGAAATTCAACATCCAATGAATTGGGGAATTGGAATAGTGCCTGAAAAGAAGGTATTTGTAATTGAGCGTTTTGGGAAGTATTTGAAGACTCTTGAGTCTGGCATTTACTTGTTGATTCCTTTTGTTGATCGCATTGCATATGTGAATTCACTTAAGGAAAAAGCGATTTTGATTCCCAATCAGTCTATTATTACAAGGACAATGTCGATATACTGATTGATGGCGTCCTTTACGTGAAGGTATTCAGTTTGAATCAACGGTTTTCATTCCAAGTTTTGTCCCAAAATAATCTTTTTTAGAAAAAAAAAACTCTAACTAATATATGTTTCAAAATAATATTCAAATTAAAACTTTCTTATCATGTTATCGAAACTGTAATTGATGACTATAATTTTAATTTTAAGTTTAAAACCATGATCGCTAACTACAATTTTAACTTAAAAAAATTAAAATCATAATCATCAACTATGATTTTAATGATATGACAAGAATGAATTAGTTTAGACATTATTTTGATATTGAAAAAAAAAATTGTTTTGGGACTTCACTCCCCATTGGTGCATGTAGTTGGTTTTAATGGGACAGTGAATTCTGGGTTGTTTTCTACAGATTGTGGATCCTAAATTGGCCTCCTATGGTATGGAGAATCACATTTATGCCGTTATTCAGCTTGCACGGACAACAATGTGCAATGAGCTTGGAAATATTACTCTTCACAAGACATGTGAAGAACGAGACAAACTCATTGAAAAGATAGTGGTTAGTTGTACAAGAACAATCAAATATTGGGGGAAAAGTTCTTTTATACATGTTATTTGAGCTGTCAATTCGAGTGGCCCAACCATGATGTGTCGGGCCCACATCAGGACAAGGGCAAAATTGGACATGGTCGGACTTAATTTTTATCGAGCTACCATTTTTTTAGCCAACCTCAATCATAATTCCGGAATGGTTGAGCTAATCTAGCAGGTTGAGCTCAAATTGTCAGCTCTAAGCACAAATTTATAATTATCAATCCGGGCGGTTTGATTGGGCCAGGCTTGTACTGGGTCGTGCCTGATTTACATCGGACTGCCATTTTTTTGGCCTAACCCAACCCTAATTTCAGATTGATCAAGCTTAAATTGTCAGCTCTAGTTGTTATGCCCTTTTAATCAACATAATTTATTCATGCACATGTGTGGAAGCAGTTAGATTTAGTGCTTTATTTTGGTATGTTATATTTGATTTATTTTGCCACTTACAAGTTGCAATCATGTAACTTTTAAAGGTTGGTCTCTCTCTCGCATCTTTTTTTAATCAACTTCGTACATGCATGCATGATCAATTTGTTTATAAATGATTGTTTTGTTTTAGTTGGCCATCAATGAGGTTGTCAAATATTGGGGCTTTAAGTGTCTCCGTTATGAAATAAGTAAGCAATCTTTTATCTCAGCATTTCTTATGGACTTCCAATATCATATCACCCGTATCCACATTTCTATATGCTTCATTGTTTGCTTTTCTTTAGGGCATATTTTTCCTCCTCGTGGGGAAAAGGCTGCTATGGAGCAAGTTGAAGCAAAACACAAAAAGAAAACTCAAATTCATGAATCAAATGGTAATGGATCTCTATTTAGTAAGAAATTCACTTTGTTATATCGCCCATAACAACATTCGTCTATGTTTCATTGTCCTCTTTTCTCTACGGGATATATATCTTCTCATTGTGGAGCGTGGGCAGCTACGAAGATGCAAGCAAAAGCAAAAAGCAAAAATAGAGCTCAAATTCTTGAATCAGAGGGTATAGATATCTATTTATTCAATTTCAATTTCAATGTCATATCACCCTTAACAATATTCATATGTATGGGCAGCTATGGATGATGTGATTCGACCCGCATACCCTTCCAGGTACCGGTGATCTCGCTTGGGCGGAGTCCCATTGCATAATCCCTAGGGAATGCAATAAAGGGGCCCCACCTAAAAGAGAAGTAAACATACGCAGCACTCACTCATACCTCAATTATATAGAAAAATCCACGACAGACCAATCCAAATGTAGGTCATAACCACAACATACATAATAGGGAATCATATATGAATTTAATACTAATATCGTGAAAGCATTCTAAGAAGATTAAGCACTTAGTGCATAAAATAAAAATAAATAGGTCCAACAATCCAAGACAGATGGATGGGGTAGAGTACTACAGCTGTCGCAGAACGAGCGGTGTTGAATCTGGCACGAGGCAGGCCCCAACAACCCGACCTAGGGAACGTATTTAAAACAATAAACGTGAGAATAAATCTCAGTGAGTGGCATAATTTATACGGAAAATAATGCTTTTATTTTTCGAACATTTCTCCTCTCAAGACCTCACTTCCACTCTTTTGTAACGTTCCCCGTTTAGCAAGCATTTCACAAAACCCCACTTTACCAAAGCCCAAATACATGTGTGGGGGACCATGCTCAACACTTAATCCTACAGCATTTTCAAGAACCTTAAGACCTGAATCTGTTCCACAACATGCAATTGAACATAAATATATGTAACCATCATGTCGTAAAATAACCAAGGAAAATACCATAACCAAAAATATTTAAATGCTTATACTTTAACTGAGACCAACAATGCAATCGTAATTACGTACCCATCCTAAACCGTGGGACACCCCACCTCACGACCCCCAACATAAATGGTTATCACTACACAGAACCCAACAATATACCGTACCATATACACTTCATAAACCGTGGGACACCCCACCTCACGACCCCCAACATAAAGGGTTATTACTTACACAGAAACCAATCATGTACCATACCATGTACCCGTCCTAAACCGTCGGTAAACCCGACCTCACGGCCGTGGAAATAATATATATAACCGTTGGATGAAACCAACCTCACTTAATAACCGCGGCAAACCCGTATCACCAAACTCGTTTCGTAAACCCGACCTCACTACCGTGAAATAATATATATAACCGTTTGAGATGTAACCAACCCTCACAACACCGGCAAATCTCGCGATACTAAACCGCTGGTAAATCCGACCACGCCGTGGAAATAATATTGGCAAATCGCTGGATGTAACCAACTCACGTCACCATGGCAAAACCCAGTGCACTATAATATAAATACTGAACCCAATCTCCGGTACAATATGGTACATCACCTTATAACCTCCAACACAATGTCCTTACTCACATGTACTTTCCCAACGTCATTGTATCTTAGGTTAAGAATTTATGAACTTACTTTCCACAACTCAATCAACTACATTGAAGATCTTTAGTTTCTCAATTCAAGCCGAAATTTGAGACATACCTCAATGACCATATTCCTTAACCAATTATTAAACACATATATTTCAAAATCCATTTCATAAAACAATAATTTCTCAAGGGGTTTAAAACCCAATCTACATGCCCTTAAAAATGTCTAAATACCACGCACTATCCATGAAACCAAGATACAACTTCCAAATAAAGGAAAATGTTGACAAATTACATGAAATGATAACTTGTTTTGCTATGAGACCGATAACCAGCATTTGTAAGCAACCAACCATTTATCTAACAAAACAAGATATATATGTAAATATTTAATCACAATAGATATATCAATATAGTAACCCAAATCATTTAAAAACATATAAACCACCAATGTACTATAGACGCCGCCCTGCCTCCCGTTGTGATCGCCTCCCCTCGCACGTGAGTGCCCCTCAGAATATAAATAAAACACCACTTAGCCCGCAAACCAACAACATCACGATACCTCGAAGGCCTTAGAATAACTTTAGAACTATTATGAGTCCATCCCAATTCTGACCCGACAAGTCCACATACGCTGTGCCCTATAGGCCCGATACCCAAAATTGGGGCTTTTCACCCGGGAGCTAATTTCTCGAAATTGAACTGTCCAATAATTCCTAAAAACATCCAATTTCACTAATCCAACTTCAATTTTGTCCAATTTGACCAATTGGTACTCTATTTCAATTCCAACTTCTCTCGTAATTTCTCGAAACAACCTGGGTAAAATGGAAAAACTCAATCAAACGACGTCCAAAATTTACAAACCATCAATGGAAGCCAAAGAGACCAGCAAACCCATCAAGCATTCATTACCTCGTCCAACAATAGCCGGTGGTGGCCGAAAACTCTATCCAACCGTCGGCCCAACTTTGTTTCGCTTCGTAACTTTCAAACCAAGTGAGGAATCGCAAAAAGGACCAAGTAGATGAGTTCGTAGGGTCCAAAAATGGTGGAAAGGAGCTACGGGTGGCCCGGCGGTCAAATGGCCGAAAAATCAAATGCCCGGCATTCACCTGGCCGCCTCCGCCGCTTCGCCGGCCCGATCCCGGCTCGTCCGACGACGGTTGGCCGTGAAAACTTACCGACGGCGCCAGCCCAAGTCCCTTCCTCCCCTCGTCTGGCCACAAGGGTTGTCGGGGTGGGCCGGGCCGTAGGTGCCCCTCTGGCCCAATCTTCCACGACGCGCAAATGGCTAAACGGCCCAACTTGTGTTCCCGGTTTGGGGAGCTTTTTCCTAGGTTCGGGGAGCTCAAGAGGGTGCTTTGGGGCTGCGGTTTCATTCGCATCACAAGTTATGTTTATATAGGTCTAGGCTGCTTCGTAAAAATCCCAAACGTAATCCTGACACCGATAAAGTGCCATCGCTTAACTTCCTCATAGCCGTAACTTTTTACCCATAAGTCAAATTGTGACGTTCCGCCCGTCTATGAACTCGTATCGACGAGGCCTACGAAATAGTGTCTTAGTCAACCCAAAATTATTCATCCTTGAAAAAGTCAACTTTGGTCCACATACTAAGTGTTGGTCAAACCTAGTCAAATCTGGTCAAACTTAGTCAAACATGGTCAAACGTGTTACAAACTTGTATTATTTGGTGCGGGTCACTATAATGGAGATGCAAGCATAAGCAAAAAGCAAAAAGAGAGCTGAAATTCTTGAATCAGAGTGTAATGGATCTTTGTTTAGTTAAACCATCTTGCATTGTTATATCACTTATAGCAACATTCATGCTTCATTGTCCTCTTTTTTTTAGGGGATATAACTCCTTCTCTCGAAGAGTGGATAGCTATGCAGATGCAAGCAGAAGCAGAATACGATAAGATAGCTCAGATTCTTGAATCCGAGGGTAATCGATCTATATTTAGTCAAATCGACTTTCATTATTACATCACGTGTAGCAGTATTCCTATATGCTTAATTTTTCTTTTTTCTTTAGGGGATATATTTAGTACTCGTGGAATGTGGGCAAATATGGAGATGCATGAAGAAGCAGAGTGTAATGGATCTTTGTTTACTTAAAAAGGCTTGCATTGATATCTATTACTTGCTTCATTGTCATCTTTTTTTAAGGGATATATCTCCTTCTCTTAAAGAGTGGATAGCTATGAAGATGAAAGCAAAAGCAAAATACAATAAGATAGCTCGAATTATCGAATCATAGGGTAATCGATCTATATTTAGTCAAATTGACCTTTCATTGTTATATCCAACGCATAAAACCGACGATGATCGAACTCGAAAGCACCAATTCACGCTCATTGGTTGAACTGAAGATCGAACCGTGGTTGAACATGTGACATCATAAATAGATAATTAATATATTATTAAAAAAATAAAAAAATATATATATAAATATATTTAATTGATTCAAAGAAAAACGGTTTTAATATTTGAATTGGACCGATTTTGATATCGGTTCACTGTCCAACCAATTGATCCGGTATGGTTTTTAAAACATTTGTTATATCACACATAGTAGCATTCTTATATGCTTCATTGTCCTCTTTTCTTTAGGGAGATATATCACCTCCTCTTGAAGTTGCTATGAAGATGTAAGCAGAAGAGAGAAGACAAAAAAGAGAGTTCAAGTTCTTTGATAGTAATCTTATCAATAAATTCACATTTTTTTCTTCTCCTCTCATGTTTTTAAGTTGCAATAATATTTGGATGCATGTTACATAATTAGAGAAAATAATACATATTTAATATAATACAGTTTGAAATTGTGGGGTAGATAGATTTAAGGATTTAATAACCTTAGGATTGATACTATGGGCATGTTTGTTTATAGTTTTTGAAAATTATTATTTGTTTTGAAAAACAAGGAAAACACAAAGAATATGGTGTTAGGTTCCTATTTATTTATTTTTTGTTATGAAAAAACTTGAAGAACACAAAATACCAAATTCAGATAATGATTACAGTTTAAAGATAATACCATAATGGTGTTCTTTATGTTTTCAAAAACAATATTTTTCATAAACAGGGATCAAACTAGCCTATATATCAATAAGGTTTTTTGTTCGAGACTTGTTTGACAACATTTTAATTAATACCTTCATTATTTTATTATTTTATTATTTTATTGTAAAAATAATCATTTATCTTATGGTATGCCACATAATATTTCCAAAATGATTTAAGGGTATTTTTGTCAATAAATAAATTATTTTTCAAGAAAAAATATGAAAATTGCGGGGATTTATAATCTTGATTAATTGTTGCTGTAGGTACCATGGGCCCATAAACGGTTCCTAGCCGCCCGGCCCACCCCCAAGAGCCCCAACAATGGACCAGCCCCAGCCGCCGGGCCCAGAACGCCCTGCAATAATCCTCCGCCCAGGTGCCCGGGTGCCCGGGTGTCCGGGTGCCTCTTATCCCCGATGCCTTTTTACCCAGGTGCTTCCTTTCCCGATCGGCAACTCCACCAAACGAAACTGCCAACCGACTCTTCATGATATAAGTGTAAGTGCTCTAGTGAACCGACCCCGCCTCCTAATGTAGGTGAAGACTTCAAAGGAACGGCTCTATCTCCGGGAAGGCAAAGCCACGCAAAAGGAAGAGCGCAGTCATCCTTCCCGAAATAAAAGCCACCTCTCCCCTATCTTTTTACGTGGAAGAAATCGCCCGCTATCTAGAAAAAGACGGATCATCTTTTCTCCCTCTCCACAAAAGAGGAAGCAAATCACAACAAATGAGGTACGAGATTCTTAATCGAGATAACTGATGCTCTAAACTCTAAGTCTTCTAGAAAAAGACATTAACTTTGCCATCGAAGGGGCGGCTAAACACCACCGCCGGTTCTTATTTTGCTTTTTACAGGCCATAACCTATCCGTGAATGTCTTGCATTTATCCACCGACTCGAGAATTCGAGACTACAATTAGAGCGCCTATGGGAAACACCGAAAGCAAGAAATCTCGTGAGACGATACGAGAGCTTTCTAGGTACACCCGCTTCCCAGTGGATTCTCCCCACTCCTAAAGCCTTAGCCATTCTCAACATCCCACTGACCGTTTAACTTACCGCCATGTCTGGAAGAACCCAAGAAACTCCACTCCATCGAGGGACCGCTCCTCCGTGGCGCCGTGGAGACGGAGGCGAACAGAGGAGCAAGCCCGATATGACCGAATTACGGTGAACAGAGGACCATTTACAATGTGGAGAAATTCACTCCCGCTATAAACCCGCTTAGAATCCGCGCAGTTCTGAACCCCCAAGGATCGCCCGACGATTCCTGAAGCCTAGGCGGTAATAAAGGGAAAGAGCCCGTCCCACACGCACTCATAGCATCATTAGCCGACGACCAGCCTCTCTCGCATGTGCCCCACTTCCCCCGTCACCACCACCCCCGAGCAATGCGGGCCGATCCGTGAAAGAGGACCTCCCGCTGCCCAGCCGGCCAAGGAGAGGAACGCACCTAATAGAAAAGAGGACATCAGGGATAGACCTCATTCACAATTGGCCCCTGAACATATTGCCACCCGGTTCGAGGGAACTGCCCCTCCATTTCTACATGCACGGTATTCGCCCGGGGCGCCCCCGTCCCTCATGCATCCCTTTATCCCCCTGTCCAGGGACCCTACGACATGTTGTCCTCCCCTTTGGGCCAACATATTTTAGACTATGAACCTCCTCGCAAATTCGCTATTCCGCCATTCGCTATGTACGACGGCTCCTCTAATCCATACGATCACATGCTGCACTTCAACCAAGTGATGATCCTCAACGCCGTGGATGATGGGACCAGAAAGTGTTCCTGGGCTAGTCTCAAATGCCCATTGGTCCTGTTCCACAAGCTTCCTGGGAGGGTCGATAAATAAGGCGGCGAGCCGTGGCCGGTTCGCCTCCCAAGATCCGTGCTCGCTGCTGCAAAGGGAATACCGCCTCTCCGGGCCTATCCCTTAAACGAGAAGACCGAATCCATCCTCGGATTTCACACGCAGTTCTGGCTGCCGGCCCGGGCAAATAGACGATATATACAATATGGATGGAGTCCTACAAAACTTATGGAGAAGCTTTGGACCAACCACCCCGTTTCTTCCGCCTTTATCCCCTGTGATTGATCCGTCGCAACCATGGAAGAATTATATCGGCGAGCAGATAAGTTCTCCACACTGGAAGATAACATTCGGGCCGCCTCGCAAACTGTAATGATAACCACCCAGAGTGGCAAGCCAGCCGCCAAAGGCTCATCCGAACAAGAGCAGCCTGCATTGCTGATCAAACGCCCGACCGGCAAACCGAAAAGCGCAAGGAGCCCCCCCAGTTCACTCCTCTCAATATCGCCTATGACCGGCTCCTCCCCCTCATTCGGGACCTCCCCGATTTCAAGTGGCCCCCACCTATGAGGGCGGGCTCGGACCAGAGAAACAGATCCCTAAGGTGCGACTCCATCTGGGAGACCATGGCCACGAAACCTCAACCATTTCCAAAGTTTGAAGTTCAGTGGAAAAACTCGACAGGGCCGCACCTCAAAAAGGTATTTACGAGAGTCGATCAACGGGGTAGCAGCCGCCCCCACCGCTGACACGGTCATTGTTGATACCGAGCATGCCTCGAGGCCCCGGCAAGCCATCAACTTTATATCGTGGGGACCGGCCATACCAGACACCCAAAAGCAGAGGAGAAAAAAATGCTTCGCATAGCCTCAATCGTAGCCGTGGTGAACACCGCCGAGCCTAAGAAATCATCACGCTAGCTCGTACCGTTGATGCAGCCCTATATCCTTCCCCTATAAACCCTACTAAAGTTATTACCCCTCAATACGATGCACTTGTACTTACCGGCTTCTGCAGAGTTAACAATTTTGGTGTACATAGGGTCCGTCATCCAGCAAAGGTACCGATTTACACCTCCAAGCCCTCAAGCAAATGAGAGTCCCGCCGATCGCTCCCGCTCGCCGGGCAGGTTTTGTCCCTGGTTTAATCCGGCTACCACATTGACAGTTGGGGACATTGCCTTTCCCGTCCAAGCGGGTCCAATAATTCAACAAGTACTGCTCTCGATGGTAGAAGATTTAGGGCCATACAATGCCATCCTGTCACCCGGGCTAACACGCCATGAAAGCTGCATCATCCACATACCACCAAACAATCGGGCCACCCGACCGCGGTCCGGCAAGTCGACCTTCAGTGGAAGCCTCGGGCCAAATTCCGCACGACAATGCTACACGGGCCTCAATGCAAGGATGCAAACAGAGGGAGTGCTCTAGTGAACCACCCCCTCGAGGGCCAACCCTCCTGGCACAGTAAATCACGCCTCATCCCGCCCGATCCTCGCCCCTCGGGGACAGAGCCGCAGCGCTGATCCCTTGGAAGCCACAATCTCCTCGACGGACCGAACATGCATATATGTTAGTACCCTCCGTCCGAGTGAGTGAGAAGGCCCAATTATGCCGTGTGATACGCGCAACACTCCGATGTTTTAGCTTGACTCATGTAGATATGACCTAATCACCACACACGCTCACACACTAAACGTCGCCCATCCGCGCTTCTGGCCAAACAAAAAAGTGAGACGCTTTCACCTGTGATCACACTGGTCATCCTGGGGGATCAAGTCATCAATCTTCGTATAATGGATTTATCGAGCGCTAAATACCTCGACCGACCGGGCCAACATGAGGCATCCAAAGAAGGGAAACAAATGGAGAGTATGTGTGGATTACACGGACCTCAACGATGCCCTCCGTCCAAAGACGCCTTCCCTCTCGCCTACATAGATCGGCTGGGACAATTCTAAGCAGTAAGGCACCTGTGATGCTATCTTTCCTAAACGCCTTCCTCGAGATACCACTCATTCCTACGCACCCCCAAGATGCGGTAAAAAACACACCTTCTCATTCACACACTCATGGACTTTACCGGTTATAATGTGATGCCTTCGATTAAAGAATGCAGAGGCCACCTATCAGAGGTTGGTGACAAAGATGTTTCGAAATATAATTTCTGCAGCGGATATCAGAAGTGTCTATATCGACGATATGCTAGTAAAAACCAAGCAAATACCGATCACACCGCATTAATCGTACATCTCGACCTCCTCAGAATATAGTATGAAATCGAACCCTTAAAATGTGCCTTCGAGTCAATGCCGGCCCATTCCTCGCTTTATGGGTGACTCAAAGGGGGAGATGAGGCTAATCCTCAAGGCGAACTTAAGGCCATTATCTTGCAATCGCTTCGCCTCACTCTCCAAGAAAGGGATCCAACAACTGACCGGCCGGTTGGCCTCTTTGGGGCGTTTTATTTCCCGGTTCATGGACCGTTTGAAACCCTTCTTCACTACCTTGAGGGGAGCCAATCGGGCCGAATGGAATAAGGAATGCGACCGGGCATTCATAGCAATCAAGCACACCGACAGCCCTCGACTTGTGGAGTCTCTAAGGCGACACCCCCATCTCTACCTAGCGCCTCTCGATATAGTAGTAAGTGCCAATCTTGTTTAAAGAATGTGGGATGCGGAAGCTGAGGCCGGTGTTTTGTCAAACAACCTAATCGACGAGACTAGATATACCCACCTCGAGCTTAGCTACCCGCCCTGGACAAATTAATCCGTAGTTACGCCCATACTTTCCGTGCTCATCCCGCCGTGGTGTACTAATCGATCTTTCTACTCCCGGCACGATTCATAAAACTGATATGTTCGAAGGGAGGCCGTTGGGCAATGGAATTGCTTAGTATGACATCCAAGATAAGCCGAGACTTTCAAAGAAGTGGGCAAGCCCTTACTGACTTCCTCAGATAAATCCCAGCTCGATACTTCGTTCGAACAAAAGGGTCGGGTGGACCCTCTGTGTGGATGGGGCTTCCAAACAATCAAGAGCAGGCATCGGTATGCAATTACCCTCCCCAACCGAGGAAAGGATTGAACAAGCAATAAGGTTGGGCTTCAGTGCCACCAATAACGAATCAGAATACGAGGCCACGATACCGACCGAGCTCGCACTCGCCATAAAGCCGACGCCTTTCCGATCCGCAGCGACCACAACTAGTTGTCAGACAGGTTAATGCGGAATTCGAGTCCAGGGACCCCCGAATGACGAAGTATGCTTCCCTAGTCAAAGAGAAATTAAACGCCCTCGGGCCCGAAACCAGAACATGTCCCCTAACTAATGAGGGTCGATGCCTCGCCTCCAGAATGCTTCATTACCGATAACGTAAAACCATGGGAAGCCCCATCTACTATCAGACGGACTCCTCTATACTGCACGCCCAAGTAAAACAGGTAGAGGAAGTCCCCCCATCTTGGATAGACCCCATACGACTATACATAGCCACGGGGGAACTACCTAATGACAGAGACAAGGCTCACAAAGTTCTAGTTCAATCGGCTAGATTCTTCATGATAGACGGGCAGCTGTACAAACGATCCCTAGGCGGGTCGTACCTGATGTGTCTAACCCCCGAACAAGGCTAGTATGTATTAGCTAAATTACATGAAGGCATATGCGGGAATCACCTGGGGGGCAAAACCCCCAGCCCACCGCCCACACTCGTGGGTATTATCGCCAACCATGAAGCCCGGACACTGCCGACACGCCAAGAGATGCGACCCTTGCTAGCGAATGTCCCCTATCTTGAAATCACCGGTGCAAGACTTGGTCTCCATCTCTAGCCCATGGCCATTCGTTCAATGGGGGATTGACATAGTCGGTCCGCTTCCCACTGCACCGCTCAAAGAAATTGTTATTGGTCGCCATCGATTATTTTAGTAAATGGATAGAAGCTGACGCTTTCTTGTCGATCAAAGATAGAGATGTCACTCGGTTTATCTGGAAAAACATTGTCTGCAAGTTCGGCATCCCAAGATCAATCGTAACCCATAACAAAGCCAGAAGTTTGACAAATTTAGTTCAATGACTTTTGCCAGAATTGAAGATTAAAATTTATATTCTACCCCTCGGTATCCTCAAAGCAATGGCCAAGCAGAAGCCTCCAACAAAACCTTGTTGACTACCTTGAAAAAGTGGTTAGACTCCGCTAAAGGGAAATAGGTAGAAGAACTCCCCGGGGTGCTCTGGGCCTACAAAACTACTGCTCGAAATCCAACTGGCATCTCCCCGTTTGCACTCACCTACCGGATGGAGCCGTCATCCCCACCGAACCGGGCCTCGCCACCATCCGAACGGATAATCGTCAGTAGAAACATGAATCAATAATCAAGGAGTTAGACATGAGGATGCGAGCAAATGGAAGCCGCCGCAATCCATAACTTCCTACCAACTCCGCCATAACCTCTATATAACAAACGTTAAGCTCTAGTGTTTCGGGCAACGCGATCCGCCCTCAGCAGGAAAGTTTTTGAAAATACCGTGCACCCACCCGGCAGTGAAGTACTCCAAACCTAACTGGAAGGACCTTTATGTCGTGATGCGAGCCTAAGTGGAAACAAATATCCTACGCCAAGATAAAATGGATGGAACCCCGTATCTAGAATGTGAACGCCATGCACGGAGAAGGTATTATCAATAAAAGCATATCATTATTTATCTTTTACTCCTGGCTCCGCATATTTTTCATCACGGTCAGACGAATTCAAAGAATGGGATGGGGCGTAGTAGGCGACTGTCAGGCCGGCGTAGATAACCTGTTGCCGGTCGAATTCAAGTCCCGGATAGCACGATGGCGACACATCCGGCCGTAGATAACCTCTAGCTAGTCGATTGAAAGTCCCAGGATGGCTCGATGAGGCGACTGTCAGAGCGAATAGATAACCTCTGCACGGTCGAATTCAAAGTCAGGACGGCGTAGTAAAATGAAACCTTCCGGCCCGGCATAAGATCACTTAGCTGATCAGTACAAAAAATCAGGATGGAGACGGTCAGATGACTATCATTGACACCGAATCACTTCGGTGATCAAATGTCGAAGCCGGATGACTGAGAGCGACCTATCAGAAGCTGACACAACAAGCGACCCATCATTTCAGTACCTATGATTTCCAATAAACGCGCTCTAATGGTGCAAAAATCGATGCAAACCCGGATGACGCAATATCAAAACATTCAGCAGGATATTGAACAAAAATTAACGAAAAGAAGGAAGTAAATTGTTTGATACGACCACTAAGCGGTATAAGTCTCGTCTCCTTAAAAGCAGTAAAACCACAGTTGAGATATAGCATCCTCCAACCTCGCTTCTCAGAAATGAGGCCGGGGACCCACGTCGGGAGAATCGCTTCCTCTCCCAGCGGTGAGTTGTTCTCGAACACTCCCTCCTTGCTAACTCGAATTTGGATCCAGGTGGGCCAGGCGGCCGAGAGATAACAGGGACGACGGGAGTTAGCAAGAGCTGCAGGTTAACGGAGTTTGGATAAACCATTCCATCAGGTCAAAAGGCTTGTTCCCTCGATGTTATGCATGAAACAACAACCATAGCCATAGTTGAATAGCGTGTCACCACTTGCATCGAACTCGACCTCCATCGTCTCTCTATCAGTGACGGCCTTCTCCCGGAAGGCGGGAAGTCATCCTTTATAGTCAGGCTCCATGACCCAAGGCAGTCTCTCGTCGTAAGCGGTTGTTCTTAACTTCCGCCTTCCTACGGGCTTCCCATGATGCCGCCTGCAGCGACTCCATGCTCGGACTGCGCCTTGGCGAGGCATTTTCCGCGATCCAAGGCCGTTGAACTCAGCTTTCGGACTCCACACTGTGCTCGGGTATTACGAAGCCCCTTCGTCTACTGACTTGGCCATAGTAGCCTCATGCGCCGCATCCCTCTCATCCTACGGAGGCCCGCTTTAGTGATTCGCCCATCGACTCAGCAGCGCTTACGTCCAACTTGGCCTCTTTCCAATGATGTCTTTCTGCGTCTCGGCTTGGACATCCGTGGACATATAATGCTTGTGATTCGGTGTCCATAGCTGAAGCTCAATTTCGTGATCTTTGAAGCGCCATGTTAAATAGCGGCGGCGACTGCCGAGAAACGTTAAATGGCAATCGGCGGCGTTAATATCGCGACAAAGCGGCTCTTATCTGCCGGTTGATTCGGCGAACACCGTTACTAGTTCGCGGACTTGTATCCCGTCATTGATGATCGATCGATATCTTCCTTCCAGGTCACTGTGGGCGGCTCAAGTAGTCGCGCCCGAAGACCTATGCCGGGTAGCCACAGGCATCGAAGCGTATCACGAGATCTGAAATTGTTCATCGGTCAAACCGCCACCTCTCGGGGTGGAAGAAACCCGACGCTATAATGAACTTTACCTCGTTTGCACAGGCTTGATACCTCCACTCTCGAGAGGCTCACGGCCCAGTAACAGTGGAGCATAAGTTAGTTATGATCAGCTCGTGATGGGAGCTGGGTACTTTCGAGCCGCGTGGGCTTGGACCTGCGGTCGGCCACTCATCGAAGGGTGGATTGCGAAGAGCACTTAGGGCAGGTCGGCCTCCTTTAACTCTGTTCAGGCCAACCTCGCCAACTACGTTTGATTTGTTGCTCCAGGCTCGGGAGAACCAGGAATGACAATGGCTTGCATCTCCGATCCCCCTCGGTGGCGGTGACTAGATCTGCGGCTGGGTAGGATCGGACTCATGCTTTGGAACTCACCTATGGCTTCCTTTGCGGGGCGTAAGCGGTCCCGACCGGCCACGTCATCCTTTCACCGGATTTCCTCCTCCTCGAATCCACGGAAATCCTCGGGTTGCCAGCTAACCCCGGGAATGAAATCCTCCACTTGGACTGAGAGGCGTTCAAGTCGCTGGCCTTTCGCCTGTCGTGATTACTCGGGGTAGATCAGGAGTACTGCTTTCAGTGAGGCGACCTTCGGGACAGCTACTTAGTTCTCAGGCGGGAACGGGTTGAAGCGGGAACTAGAATCCTCAGGGAGGTCGGCCGGGCAGATGCACTCAGAGCACCACACTTTTTGGCGGTCACACCGACTCTGGGATGCGGGAGGGACGGCGCTCGAGAAACTGAAGCCCAGTGGGTCGGCCCGATGTGAAAGTGCTCCTTCCTGGCGTCCAGAGGCAGCGATTAGGATGATAGGAGAGGCGGAGTTGCGCCTCACGGCGGATATATTGTCTAGAGATAGGAGAACCTTGTAATGTCGCTCCTGCTCGGATATCTCAGATGTCCGGCCAGTTTTCTCGAAACTGACTTGTCACCAGTTCACTAGCTGCCTCTTGAGCCTTACCTGAGCAACCCGAGGTTAGTCCATCGTCACATCTTGTGTCCCGGAAGAATTTCATCGGGCCGAGTGCAACAGACCACTGAAAAGATTGAGGCTAGGTTGATATCGAAAGGGAAGGCCCAGGGAGCACAGGGGGACTCGATCACTGAGGTCACTTGCAGTAACCTCCTTTCGCCTCGGTCTTGGGTGAGTGGGGGCCGTGCTAACTGAGTCGGGTTCGAGCCGAGCTGGATGTCAGGCCACTCTTTGTGACTCTTAGAAGATAAATTATACATTCGACGATAGGAGGTCGAGTTTGATCTGGTGGTTGACACGCGACACCCAGATCAAAATACGAGATAGTTGGGGTGGATAAGGCTAGGGCGCCGGGTGAAATCTGGCCCCAGCAGTAGGGTGGCAGGGGCGTGGCCGCTATGAGGTGCTCTGGGTAAAAACAGCGGGTATGTTACTCGCACACGAAGTGGACTCGTCCAGTCCTCTCCGTAAGCCCAGAAGATTGATGTAATCAGGCACCTCATGATAAGCCGTTAATTCCTCAAATAAGTCGGGATGAGATGATGTTGTTACATACCGAGAAGGCGTCGTAGAAGCAGCCTCGGCGACCACTCATGGAAGTTTCTTCAGGCCCTCGCGGTCTCTGTGAATCAAGGAGGAGAAGCGAATATTAGACTCTGGCCATATTCTGATTGGTGCGAAGGCATGCCCCGACGAGGCGAGGCATGAGACGGGAATGAGTGTTAAACCGCGTCCCCTCGCCAGGGCCTTTTGCGGCCCGACGGTCACTCACGAGGGCGACATTCTTGGGAGTGATGATGGTTTGTGGAATAAAGTGCGCGGTCGCCTCATGATGGCTGACGAGCGCAAGGTTAAATGCTTTGTGCGGCGGTTGGTCGAGAGGAGACAGAGATAAGCAAAATAACGGAAAGGAAAAGTACGACTTAGCGATGACTATCTATATATATCGTGCTTTAGGGCTGGGGTGCATTTAATGCAACGATGGTGATCGTGCAGGGATCTCAACCATCACGACGGTTCGCGCTCTAGGGTACAGTAGACTAAAGTGGGCCAAGCCCAGGGGCCTTTCTCTGAGACAGAGATAAGCGAGGCCAGTTAACGAGGTTTATAATATCGACCGGTCTCGATTAGGCGAATGTACTGGAAATTGCAATAAGGCCTTAAGTTAAGCTACAATTTTATTAAATGCACGAAAAGGTGTTAGGCGTTACATAGCGATGCTTGTTGCGAAGCAATCATAATACAACCACGACAAACTAACATTCATAACACACAAATCTGAAAAGAAAAACGGGCGAGAGGCACCCCATTGCCGGAATCGAAAGAAGCGCATTACTTGAAGAAGAAAGATGGAGATGGGGCTGAAAGAAGAAGCGAGAAAGAAGGGAAGAGACGGAGATGGAAATTTGAAAAGGCGGCTAGCGGAAGCTGAAGGCGAAGATGGAGATGGGGCTACGCCGAGAGAATTGAAAGAGAAAATGGGAGGATGAGGCGGGTGGAGGTTGGTGATCTGCGAAATTCGGCATGGGGTGACCCTCGGACTCCGGTGAGTTAGAACCACTGCAAAGACCCACAGGACAATTAGGCTCTACTGAATATCGATCTCAGTCGACCCATGGTGGAAGGCGCTCGAATGAGCAGACCACAGTAAATCCTTCATCCAGCGATCCACGGGCCCTTACTTGACATTGATTATCAGCTATACGTGAGAAGGAGCGTGGATACTTAGGTAAGATAACCCGATCTACTCACCCATAGCCTTTATAGGCTACCTCTAAATCTCAGGATCAACTCAAACGACCCAATAGCATCTAATGCAGTTTCAGAAAAGTTACAAAATTTACGTTGAAAATTAAGCGGCATTGATAGTTGATTGTTCCGCATAATGGCGATTGACTTGTTCATTTTTGCTTGAGCCCGAGGGGATGATCTTCCTCCGACGAAAAGGGCGTGTAAGGTGCAATGGGCTGTTTCCGGTTCCACAACAGTAGAGCCCGGCCAAAGAGTGTGGACTAGGCTAACCCGGTGGTCGTGGCCGTCGAGGCTTGTAGGTCGATCCTGCGGGTACCCCCGAGGGGTAGGCCTGGCTTGACGACACAAGACGCGTTGATCCTCGAAGCAGGTGCAGGCGCCTCTTATCTGGGATGCCTTTTTACCGGGTGCTTCGGCTCTCGTCGGCAGGCTCAGCCTGACGGCTGGCAGAAGGCTAGGCCACTTCATGATATAAGTGTAAAGTGCTCACAGTGAGCAGGCCCTTAACATCGATAGAATGGGAAAGCACTCACGGCTGCGGCCACATCGGGAGGCAATTCGTAAAAGGAAGAGCAGTCGTCGATTAAAAATAAAAGCACTTTATCTTTATGGGAAGAAATGGTCTATTTATCCAGGAAAGATGGATCCTCTTTACTCCTCCGTAAAGAGAAGCAAATTACAACAGTAAGTGCGAGATTAGCAATCGAGATAGCTGGCACAACTCTAGCTCTGAGTCTTGAAAAGACTAACTGTCAGCTCGAATGGGCGACGAACCTTGTCGTCGTCTTAACTGTTTGTTTGCGAGGTTAACGTAAATCAGTGAATCTTTCTGACGATCCAGCCATTCACAGAGGTCGAGAGGCTAGGTTGTTTTTGACATAATTTCTATACTTAAATAAGTGGATAAAATATATATAATTATAAGAAATATTTGGTTAAAAAATATCAAGTAACTCTAAATTTGTTAATCTAACATTTTCCTTTTTTTTTTTGAAAAATAACTTATTTTGGATAAAAATGTCTTTTTCCGTTTCTTACATTATCTTCTAAAAATAAAGCTAAAAGCTATTTTTATTATTCAAAAAAATTGAAGAAAGATTTATTTTATCAAATATATATATATATATATATATATATATATATATATATATATATATATATATATATAAAAGGTATTTTTGTCAAAGTAAACGACAACAATTGATGAGTCAAAATTTCAAATTTTAGTTGTCAAAAACGGAAGGGAATTTATTATTCCTTAAAAAAAGGCCTTTTAATTAAATTACCCTAATTAAAATGGATAAGATAATTGTTAAAATTTCTGTTGGGCCACCGAAATTTTCCACAAAAATTTTTTTTTTTGAACAAATTTTAACAATTTCTTTGCTTTCTACCGGCCTTTTGCCCCACTCTAAAATTTAAGGGAATAATAATAATGACCTTTTAAATGAAAAAAAAAAAATCGTCAAAACAGTTTCTTGGGGAAAGGGTTTTACGAAATCTCCCAAAAAAGGCAAAAACCCCTCACTTCTCCTACAAAACTTCCATCAAATTTCGTTTCGATTTCCAGATCCATCCTAAACCCTAAAACAAGAACACAAAGCCCTCGAAGAAGATTCAGAATTCAGAGATATTTCTTCCACAACAAGAAGAATGATCTTTTACAGAGCCGGAAGGAGCATTGTCACCTCCCTCAGAGCCTCCAAGTTGGCCTCTACTTACAGCCCTATTACGCCGCTTCGGAGTGCCGTCGTCCCGCCGCCCGTCGCCGCCTCTTTCACCCGACACGCCAGCACTGGCCATGAGTCGTCCTCCAGGTACCCTATTGTGTGTATAATCCATCGCCATTTGTCAAAAATTTTGGTTCAGATTGGTAAGATCTTGGTTGTTTCTACAATATTGTTTTGAAATATGATGGAGTTGGATTTTGTTTGGATTTTGTTTGTCTCAAAATCGTCTGAATCTGTGAAATGAAATGGGGTTTGGTGTATTAGCCGAAAGGGACGCAGTGATAAACGAGCATTTTGAAGAGTGTTTCTAGTCGAGATCTTACCGCGTTCTTATTATAAATATTGACAGATAAGAAATCTATACATTATTTGGCTTCTTATTCTAATCCTTAGTTAAAAAATCACTACTGAGTTATTGGGGAAGAAGCCCAAAAGTTGGCTTCATTATTTTTGTTTGATCGTTTAGAAAATTAGCTGAGATGTAATGTCTTTTGTTTGTGTTTCGAAATTTAAAGCTATGAAATCCGGCCTCCAATGAACTGGGGAGTTCGAATAGTGCCCGAGAAGAAGGCATATATAATTGAGCGGTTTGGGAGGTATGTGAAGACGCTTGACTCTGGAATTCACCTACTTATTCCTTTTGTGGATCGGATTGCATATGTGCATTCTCTCAAGGAAGAGGCAATTCCGATTCCGGGTCAGTCTGCGATTACAAAGGACAATGTCAGTATAATGATTAGTGGCGTGCTTTATGTAAAGGTATTCGGTTTGAATCTATCATTTCTCATTGGGGTATGCAGTTGGTTTTAATGGAGCAGCGATTTATTAACTGTTTTGTGCAGATTTTGGATGCTAAATTGGCCTCCTATGGTGTGGAGAATCCCATTTATGCAATTATTCAACTTGCACAAACAACAATGCAAAGTGAGCTCAGAAAGATTACCCTTGACAAGACATTTGAGGAACGGGCCACACTCAATGAAAAGATAGTGGTGAGTTGCAAGAACAACTAAATATTGGTGGAAAAAATTCTTTTATGCTTGTTATATTCATTTAATTCTTGTACATGTATGGAAACAGTTGGATTTAGTGCTTTATTTTGGTAGGCTAGATTTAATTTCTGTTACAACTTCCAAGCACGTTACTCTTCCTCATTTTCTTTTTTTAATTGACTTCTTACATGCATATTTTTAAAATGATTGTGTTGTTTTAGTTTGCCATCAATGAGGCTGCTAAAGATTGGGGGTTGAAGTGTCTCCGCTATGAAATAAGTAGGAAACTTTTTATCCAAATATTTTTATGGACTTCTATTGTTATATCACACCAAGCTGCATTCGTATTTACTTCATTGTTTTCTTTTCTTTAGAGGATATATCTCCTCCAGAAGGAGTGAAGAAAGCTATGGAGATGCAAGCAGAAGCAGAGCGCAAAAAGAGAGCTCAAATTCTTGAATCAGAGGGTAATGGGACTCTATTTTGTTGAATTGACATTAGAATTCCTTTTGTGAAGTGAATTATGTGGTCAAGTGGTAGATTTTGATGTTTACTCCATCTTGAAGTTTTTTCGTTTTGTTGGTGTGCAAGTGGAAACTCATTTATTCTAATGGTAACAGGAGAAAGGCAGGCAAATATTAACATTGCAGATGGGACTAAAAACTCCGTGATATTAGAATCTGAAGCTGCAAAGATGGACCAAGTTAATAGAGCTCAAGGTTGGATAATAATCTCATTGATAATTCACATTATTTCTTCTCATCTTATGTTCTTATGTTGCAACAGTCTTTGGATGTAAGTTACATAATCTAACGGAACGATACACATAAAATAGAATAGATGTTGCAATTTGAAATTGTGGTGTAGAATAGAAAGAAGGATTGAAGAACCATAGGATTAATGTTATGTCTTCAATAAGATTTTTTGTTCTATTGGTGCCATTCTAATTTAATAAGCAAAAGCTTTGACCATGGGAACACGGGGCTTATTTTGAAACATTGTAAAAAGTAGTTAATTTGTTTTCCAACTTAATCCCAACAAAATGAAGAAGGGGCTTAGCAATAGGGTTAGGGTTGCATAAGTGACTTCTTTATTAATCCTTGGTTCTTAAAATAGTTTATGAAAAACATGTGGAAGCTTCTTAAAGCTTATTTAGTTCTTGTTTTTTAGAACAATTATTTATTCTCTAGAACAAAAACTAGAAACACACGATTGACAACTACAAATTGTTCTCTTTTTTGTTTTGAGAAAAAGAAGAAAAAGAAAACGTGGGGTTTTCAAGTAACATATTTTAGTTTTATATTTTGTTTTCACTTGTTTTTTGAGAGTTGTGTTAAAAAATAACCATATAAACATGTAGACTAAGTCTCTTTCATTTTCCAATTCTTGACTTTCTTTATTGTCCTTCTTGTTCATATGTTTGAACAGTTTTGAAGTTGAAATGTGAATGAGTAACTTACTTGTTTATGCATTTTTTTTATAATTAACTTACTCGTTTATGCATTAAAAGGTATTTATTATGGAATTAGGCATATGCCTTTTAGTAATTGGTGGAATTGATTACTTATGTACTGACATATAAATACTTATATAGATATGATGTCTTGATATATGAGTGTATAATCGTGTTCTGCACAATAATCATTTAGTGGGACCTTTTGATTGTATAAAACCAAAATGCAACATGTCGCTGAATTTTTACTCTGCGCTTGTTATGTCAACTTTACGTGTGAGAGCTAAATCTTTATCATATTTTCCTTTTTCATGAGTGGATGAGGGAGCGACTTGTTTATTTCCTAATGATACTTTTTCTGATCCTTGACTTTCTTGACGTAACAATCTTTTTATTCTAGCCAAACCAAATCGAGAATTACACTGACAGTGATGCTCTATTATAAAGCCAGGTTTGCCACTTCACTGTTGCGTCTTCCCTTTCTCTTTATTAATGTTGTTTTATTTTATTGTATTTTTCAGGAGAAGCGGAAGCTATTATTGCCCGGTCAGAGGCTACAGCCAAAGGAATTGAAATGGTGTCACGGGCCCTTAAAGAGAGTGGGGGTGTAGAGGTGTGCTTCCTTAGTTTTCTCGATTCCATTTTGTAGTATTTTGTGCATCCATCACTCTCTCAGACACATTATTTTAGCTAGTGATTATTTGAGCCGTAAATAGATTGTGATCCACTGTGAACTTTGTTAGATTAAGCTAAATGATCTTTGAATTGCATTAGTATCTCTGATAAAAAAAAAAAAATTTGCATTAACGTGGACTTGTATGATAATTCTACATGCTACAGAAAAATATGTGAACTGTTCAAGTTACCAATAACATTTGTCAAATGAAGGAAGCAGTTTCTGTGTACAGAGAGAGGACCTTACCATTTAAGAAGTAACCATTGAAATGGTTTTATTTATTTATTTTTTCTTTGTTCCTTTAAATTATATGTGAATGTAAAGTCTTAAGAATTAATTTGATATCCTTGTTTCTCATCGTGGGGATTGACAGGCAGCAAGCTTAAAAATCGCGGAGCAATATATCCATGCTTTCAGTATGATCGCCAAGGAGGTAAAGAACCAATCCATTAAAAAACTGCATGCGAAATTTGATGCTGTGCTCAACTGATTTTTGCTAAAGCATTTCCTGTTTCTCTCTTTTTTCGGGTTATGTTCTCTTAGAGCACGACCATGCTGCTTCCCAGCTCTACCTCCAATCCTGCCAACATGATGGCTCAAGCTCTCTCCATTTACAAAAGCTTGATCGGAAACGGGAATGGTGATACCATCCCCAAGGACTCCCATCCAGGTTCCAAGCTTGATACTCAATCTGGAGAAACCGGAGACAAGAGCCATGGAACTCCAAGAAGTTCTGATGCAGCTCCCCAAACCAGAGAGAGGGCCGACACAGCTCGCATTGGTGGAGCAGGATTTTCGCTTCAGAGCTTCGGCGGACCAGGATTTTCGCTTCAGAGCTCCAAGAAGGTAGAATAAATTCGATTCCTCATGACTTTACCTACCAAGAGAAAGCAGTACTAGACTTACCCACTTGGTTTTTCCTTCCTTAGAGACGAAATTGATATAGGGAAACTTAATTTCTGAGAATATTATGCTCTTATTCTTTTGGAATCAGAGAATTTTGTCCATTTCGGGGGGCAAGCAAACAGTATTTCTTTCTTGGAAAAAGATTTGCAGAGACTAGAGGAAGATGAATAGAATTCTTTTTTTGTTTCAGCCATGTTTTGTTTTGTTTGTTTTGACATTATGGGAAAGATTGGTAGTGTTTTCTCCCTTCGATATAAGGGGCTTAGGGCCTGTTTGTGTCATGTTTTTTTAAACCGTTTTCTGTTCTAAATAACAAGGAAAACATGAAGAACATGTTGGGTTCTTTGTTTTTTTTTTGTTATGAATAAACAAAGAACACATAAAATACTAAATTTAGAATTATAACAATTTTTAGAAAACACCAAAATAGTATTCTCTGTGTTTTCAAAAAAAACAGAAACCAAACAAAGCATTAATTTATGAAAGGCTTCTTCTCTTGTCATTTGGTTTGAAACTTATATTTAAGGTGGTTGTGTTTGCAAGGTTTCTCTAAAACCTAAAACCAATTTTTCAATTGTTTGATAACCTATGTTTGGTTCCGAAAATTTTTGAGAGAAAAACGAAAGGATAAATTTAAAGTTAATAAATTATGCTTGCAAGATAATTCTATTTATTAAATAATTTAAATGTATATATTTTTAATTCATTTTGTTTGTTTGTAAATAATCGTTTTGTCTTTAATGTTCCTAACATCTATTCACTTTGTATATAGTGAATTAAAAATAATAATAATAAAAAATAAAACTGAAGTGATAATTTACAATAATTTTGAAAAAATATTAAGAATTTGTTTAAAATCAGTGTCACATAATATTATTCTCCTTCCAAAAGAAAGTATTATTGATAATAAATATATAAATTTATTCAAACTTCGGGTTAAATTGGGACTATGGGATTACTATCTATTTTTTACTTTATCACATTGTGGTATTATTTTCTCAAAAGGATTCGAGTTGTAAGCTCTCCTCGGCATACCCCTTTATCACTTAAGCTAGACTTTAACGGCTCAAAAAACATAGTGCTCCAAAAATATTTTTTTGTTTAAATTTTGAAAATCCCTTTTGAAACTTTATAAAAATATTTTGAGTGTTTTTTTTTTTTTTGAACAAAACAACTTTATTAATACGAGTCACTTAACAAAGGATCCTCTAAAAAATAGGAGGAATAGAGGAAAAAAAAGGACACACAAGAGTACAAGAAGCGTGAGCGAGAGTATGAGCAACTCTATTTGCTTGTCTTATAGTAAAACAAAATGAGAATTGTGATCCCTGGTAGAAAAAAAAATTGACAATCCCGAATAATCAAACCAAACTCTGAAAGATCTAATTGGTTTGAATGAGAAGCATCCACAGTGCATTTGACTATTTATGAGAATACAACCTAGATCAGTAATACTGAAAGCCTAAAAAATAGCAGCATCACAATTGCACTTGTAGAAACTAGCCGTTGGACGACATGACATTAAACCTGCAGTGGGCCGATAGATAATATTAATGATACCTTGTAATTCTGTAGTCACCAAGAGAAAATCATGTTTAAACCAAGACGTAGGCAATTACTCTAGAAGAACTAAGGTTAGCATGATGCATAAACTATTATTACGCTGTGTCCATAAACCCCACAACACCATACTCATCTTAGCTACCATAGATCGATCCTGTGTTTGAATATGATGAAAAAACCAATCAAAAACTGAATCAAATTGATTTGGATTAAAATGAATTTCTGCTATTGACCAACACTCCTGAGCAAATGGACATGCCAAAAAAACATGTCAGATATGCTCCACATCCTGTTGATAAAAAACACAAGTAGTAGGAACCTGAATATGTCGATAAGTAAACTGAACTCTAGTAGGTAAGAAATCCCAACACAATCTCCATATAAAAGACTTGACTTTCGGAGGAACTTCAATCTACCAAAGTTTCTTCCAACCCACTTCATTACGTAACTGAGAAAATACATGATTAACCATAAAAGCAAGACGATAACCCGACTTCACATTGTATATACCATCCTTACTATAGTGCCAAATCAATCGATCCTCAACATAATGATCCAATAAAACCATACTGGTAATAAGTTGCACATTATACGTATTGAACACAACATGTAAGAATTTGATCGGAGCTGTGTCGACAAGCGTGAGAGATTGTATTATCGACAACAGTGTAAAATGTTTGAAAGTGCTACTACCTTTGATCCAAGGATCATTCCAGACATTAATATTAGTACCATACTTAGATTCTCCACCTGCCCGACCTTAATCACACCTATCAATCACAATAGCCGCTAAACAAAAATTGGTGATGTCCTAGCTGAGCAATCAAGAAACTATTAGTGGGAAAATATTTAGCTTTGAGAATACACGTAGCCAAAGAGTTTGGATCATAAAGTAATTTCCAACCATGCTTATCAAGAAGAGCCAAATTAAAAATGTATATATGTCTAAACTCCATACCACCCTCCTCCTTATCTCAAGTGTGCTAGTGAATACCCTTACGAAAACCAGCGTTCGTACCCCATCAAATGGTCGTCATCACTTTGAAGTTATCCGCAAAATTTGAGCAACAAAAGGTACTCACAAGGGTATGTTTCCAACCCTGTAACCGCTTCCATAAGCGTTCTTTTAAAAAACCAAAAATTGCTTTTTTAGACTTACCTATAAGGGAAGGTAAGCCCAAGTAGCGACCAGTCTTAAGGGGAGAAGAGACACCCAATTCAGTTGCAATAGAAATACGGAGATGGTCCTCCACATTTTTTAGCCACGGAACACAAGGGCAAAGGGAGCTACATAGGGCTTAGGGGGGGAAATGCCCTCTGGAAATTGGGAAAAAATTGTTTACATAGGGTTTTGAATCCTTGATCCTTGTTTGGAATGTATGATAGTTTACCATGACACTATCATGCCCACCGACTATATTTTCTAGCTCTGCCACTAACGGAACACATACCATCAAAATCTTCCACCCTGTTTCTTTGAGAAGCACTGTTTTTTATTTTAAAATTTAATTTAATTTCTATATTCTTATATACCTATTATTCTCGATCAGTATCTAATTTTATTTTCTTAGGAAATATATGTTGTACCCTTAATATTATACATTACAAATTCATTTTTGTCAATCTTACATTATCGTAGAAATAATTATTTAGGTTTAATAATATAAATATTTTTTTATACTTTATTCATTAATTCAAATATTTTTTATAATAATGGAAAGAATCCTTTTTCGAGTTTTATGAATATAAATGGTTTATGCATGTTTATTTGTTAATTCAATTTTTTTTGTAAATTTTTATGATCATAAAAATAATATTTTTATGTTGTTTGTAGGGCGTGTTTGGAGGTTTGAATCATCTAAAATATTAATTTCTGGTTCATCTCTCTGCTTGGTCCTCTTGAAGATTGTCACCCAAATTCTCAGCGATGAAGCTGTCTTTCTCCATTTCCTCCTCAAATTCCAAGCCAGTTTCTCGGAAGCCAAACGTCAAAAGGTCAGATGAAGAAGCGCCCGTACAAGAGTACGTCACTGAATTCGACGCATCCAAAACCCTAGCAGATACTCAGACAAAGAGAGTCATAATTCCGCCGATGGAGAACGAATGGAGACCGGAGAAGAAGATGAGAAACCTCGATCTCCCTCTTCAGTCGTCGACCGAAGCCAACGGTATCGGCTTCGAGCTCGAGTCATCCGACGCGGCCGCGGCGGATTCCAGCGTGTCCTACGGTTTGAATCTGAGAGAGAACTCTAAGTCTGAAAACGGAGGTGCTGCTGCGAATCGTCGTGTTGAATCGGTGGAGGCTTCGTTGTTGAAGAAATTGAAGGAAGATCTAAGAAGGTTACCGGACGAACAGACGATGGAGGACTTTGAGAAAGTTCCCGTTGAGGGTTTTGGCGCCGCTTTGCTCGCCGGATACGGATGGACTGAAGGGAGAGGAATCGGTAGAAACGCGAAGGAAGACGCGAAAGTTCGTGAGTACAATAAAAGCTTTGCCAAACAAGGGTTTGCCTTCTTCAGCTCAGGGCATAAGGAAAATTTGGATTCGTCTGGAAAAATTCGAGCAAATAACGCTGGTGAGTCGAAGGAAGATGAGAAGTTGAAGATTAAAGACGAAATAAGAGACGAGAAGAGGGATTCTTTGAGCATTCATCGAGAGAGGAGAGAAATGGAGGATAAAAGGAGGAAAGAAGAGGGGCCAAGGAGCGAGAGAGTGAAACACGAAAATGGATTTTCCAAGAAATCGAATAGTAGAAGGGAAGAAGAGAGGAGTAGCAGAAAAGAAGAAGAGAAGAGTAGCAGAAGAGACGAAGAGAGGAGTAGCAAAAGAAAAGAAGAGAGGAGTAGCAAAAGAGAAGAAGGGAGGAGTAGCAGAAGAGAAGAAGGGAGGAGTAGCAAAAGAGAAGAAGGGAGGAGTAGTAGAAGAGAAGCGGAGAAGATAACGCCATGGCTTACTAGTCATATTCGGGTTAGAGTGATTAGCAAGGATTTCAAAGGAGGACGGTTCTATTTGAAGAAGGGGGAGGTCTTGGATGTTGTTGGGCCAACAACATGTGATATTTCCATGGATGAGGGTAGGGAGCTGATACAAGGGGTGGATCAAGAGCTTTTGGAAACTGCTGTTCCGCATCGTGGGGGTCCTGTTCTTGTTTTGTTTGGCAAGCATAAGGGCGCGTATGGAAGCCTGGTGGAGAGGGATTCGGAACAAGCAACTGGTGTTGTTCGTGATGCTGACAGCCATGCTTTGCTCAATGTGCGCCTGGAACAGATTGCTGAGTATGTTGGAGACCCAAGCTACATTGGATACTGATTCTGTCAGTCTCAAAAAATTAACTCCAATTCGATAACTTGTCTTGAAGTAATAGGTAATTTGTCATACACATTCTGTCATCTTATGGTGATTTCTATGTTTGTACTCTATATATGTCATATAGCATTTGGTTCTTTAATTTGAGACTGTTGGTTTTATGATGCTTATTGACTGGATATAATTAAACATTCCTTGATTGAATACTGTCTGATTTAAACCAGGGCCAATGGAACTTTATATTTTGTTTTCATAGGTAAATGTTTTTTTTTCTTTGCACTTGAATCTGGAACCTTCCATTATCGCATCCCAAGCCTTTAGCTCTTGAACCAAGTTCCAATGATAGAGCTTTGTGTTATGAGCGAATTAGAGTTCATAGACAGTATGTGACACTCTTCCTCACCTGACGAGAGCACAATAACTTAGATGTATCCCTGCATTGAGATATTTTAGGACACTATACTCAGTATGCACCTTACATATATATTTTAATGGGTAAAAGCCCAAACATGTTATAGAAGTGTTTTTAAAAGGTGTTGGTGATGGAAAGAAGTGAGATCAACGTAAAGAGCTGGAAGATCAGCGATACAACCAAACCACTTCAAGTCTCGTCTAGGATTTGTAGTCAGAAATGTTTTTGTCCTTTTATGATATTTTCTTTTGCCCTTTCTGGGTGTGTTGTGGGAGGGTGGTATAAGGTGATATTATGGTTCAGATGGTGGATATTGAGGAAGGTTCTAGAGATTTGGGCAAGCTGTCCTGCTTTCAGTGGTTTAGCTTTGATGGGAAAGACGAGGTGGGAATGGGAACACGGGAATGATAGTTGGTCTGTTGGGGAAGGTTGATCAATGAATTTGAGGGATGGATTTTTCTGGATGTTCTTGGATCTCTATAGCTTATTCTGGAGTGTGGAAAGGGGCTTTTCTGGGAATTTTTGGAGAATGAGGAGCATTTTCCAAGCTCACCGAGGAATTTAAGCCTCTTGAATATGTTTCTGGTGGATGGGTCTATTTTCTTGTCTGGTTGCTAAGATACAAATCAGTTATCAGGGTGGATTGGTTTTTTCTTTTTCTTTTTCTTCTTTTCTTTTTCTGGGGTGGCCGCAAGGAAAATTTTCTAGATCTGTCTCATGTGTTTTACTGTAACCAGTATCTGCTATTTCCTATGCTTCTTGAATGTGGTTGAGTCTTAGATTTTGAAACAAATTACTTAAACTGGATGGATTTGCAGCTCTCTTAACAAATAGCAGGGTGGCTTATCTGTTTTGGAATTTCTCGAGATTTGTTAATAGAGGAGGTTGGAAGAGAGAGGTGCTTGACAATGTTGCCACTTTTAATACTAAATGTTTCCGTGAAATGGACCATGGTCATAGGATGAGTACTTCCATCAATTGCTTAAACTGAATAGTGTGTGGCTCTCTCTGGTGAGTACTTAATGTCTGTTAGTTTCATTAAGGGTTTATAAAAAGCTATAGGCAAAGACTGGTTGTCTAGCTTATATATTGAAGAAAGTCATTGTTGAACTAGCATGTAAATTTCAAAACTGCTGAGTCCTGAGCATTGTTCTTATTCCCAATGAGGGTATTGATTCTAGGCTGAACATGGTTAGGAATGCTCACAAGTTGGACAGCGAGTTGGTCCAAGGCATGTAACTAGGATTTCTTGTTTCAGATATGGGTAGAAATGGGCTCTAATGAGAAATAAATTGGGTGGATTATGCTCTGTATCTTCAGATGAGTTTCTTCATGTTGGTTTGCATAACTCCTTCAATCTCTTTCAGAGCTTGTGTGGGATGAGGCGAAGGGATTCCCTTTCTTCCTATCTGTTTGTTTTTATTTATGACAGCTCTGAGTTGCTTCATCTCAACAAACATTCTCTTTCTGGACTTTGTAGCCAACAGCTTCAGATTCCAAAGCAGATACATTGTAAAATGTTATTCTGTAAAAATGTCAAGCAGCCATACCCAACTCTCACAATGCCTCTTCCAATGCTAGTTTACTCTAAATATTACAATGTGGAGGCTGCTTGTTTTTCTAGGAAATCTGCTTGTGAGTTAGAAGACTCTACATCTAAAAGTGATCAACTCAGTTTACAATGGTTGACCAAAAAAGAAAAAAAAAAGTGTTTTTAAAAGATGTATCGAGTACACAGGGAGTATACAAAATGCACTAAAAGGCAAGCAAAGTAGAAAGCGAAACAAACAATATCCAAATACAAAAACAAAGCCCTAAAACTTCTAGAAAAACAGAGTGCACCTATATGACTAACTTGCAAGCGGATCAAGTGTACCATCTGCTACATGAACAGAGCCTTCTTGCCATCCTAAACCCAAGTATCAAAAGACCACAACAGAAAAATCCACTTTCCTTAGCATCTGCCTTACACAACTTGTTCCAAAATAGAAGTGCTTAAAATATATATGCTATGTTTTAGTAGATAACTTAGAAACTCAAACACTTTGAGAAGGCTTGCAGTTTCTTCACAGATACGGAGAGAATCATTTCACATGTGTCTTAAAACTCTCTAAGCATCATACAGCAAAAGCCTTTCCAACTTTCATATCATATGCTAATAGTGACATGCTACTTTTGCCTACTGTGAATCCTCATGAAACTAACCATTAGAAGAAAGAAAGAAGAAAAGTCGTTGTTCATCATTTTTCAAGTGACCAATCCACTTGTTGAGTTAGAATTGTTTCTTGTTTAGACAAAGGCTGTTGTGTCAATTCCCACAGCCCGAAATGCAACTCTCTTTTGGCTTTGTAATTGTTTTTGCAGCTACTCCAGCTCAAATCTCATCATTCCTTACTGTGGCAGTCAGTGGTACAGAACTCTTGATTTTATTGCATGAGTAAACCATATCTACCTTGCTGTCTGGTCCTTCCTTTCTTGTGCGTTTTATTTTTAATTCTATCCATTTGATCCTTCCTACCCGTTCATTTGAAATCCTGATATGAACTAAATTTTCCATTATACAGATTGTTTCTTTAACAATTTGATATTTTTTTCACTATAAATCATGAAAGGTCTTAATGCTTTCTTTAATTCGTTTTTAGGAATCCAATGTGCTTTAGTTGTCAATTCTTGATGGTGAGGAAGTCTAGGACTGGATTATTTTTGGGTTTGGTAGCAGTAGTAGAAAGAGTGTCAGCCGGGGGGCTGTTTGGTTTCCTAGGTTGATAGGCTCTTGGTTTTGTTTGGGGCTCGTCCCTTGCTGTTCTCTTTTCTTTCTAGCTTGTCTTTTGGCTCTATTTGTATGTTCCATGTGTGCTTTGATGTGCCTTTTCCAAGTGCCTTCAATATATTTTCTTATTTTAACTATCAAAACGAAACATATAGTTTAAAATTTTATGGTTGTATTCCAAACACGAATATCTCCTTTGTTAGGCTGCTTTTGTATAGATTCTATGGCTATGCCTTGGATGTTTTCTTTTTGGGCTGGTTTGTATGTTTCTTTCTATTCTCTAGCCTTTTCTTGTTGGCCCTTGGGGCCTTTCTTTGCTCCCCGTATACTCTTTTTTTGGTCAATATACTGCTCTTTATCGATAAAAATTAAAAAAAAAATCCATGTTATCCATGCATCATGCTGTGGGGGGCCTTCCAAAACTTAATTTACTATTCATGGCAGTGATGATATGCTACCTAAATCCACTCAAATAGTCTTTATTATAGTAGACTATCAAGAGGGAAAAAAAGACAAATCCTTATTCATCATTTGCACATCACCTATCCATTACTCAAGTCCACAAAACATCATTCTTTTGTTAAGGAGAATGCAATATCGACAAATTTCCTCACCTAAATTCACATCCTTTTTAGCTTTTGTGGTTCATGTGCCTCCTCAACTTGAATCAACTCATTCCTTACTAGTGCAATCATTAATCTTCCGATCTTGATTATGTCGCATGACTATAATGTCAAACTAATTGTCTTGTCCTTTCTTCCATTTGCATTTGATTTTTATCATATCTCTCACCTTCACACCTTCCATGTCAAATCCTCCATTACATCATCCAATATGTTTTTCTTTTTCTTTTTTCCTTTCTTCATGCTATCTATATGCTCCCGTTATATTGGATTTGTGTCACCTATTTTTTGTTTTGCTAGGTGCTCCTAATTTTAGAGTCTATTTGCCTACAAAAATTATCCAATAATAAGCATATTGTTTCTTAACAGAAACAAATATTATCTCTGCATATTGTTTCCTTTTTTTCTGTTGATTTTTGAGTTCTATGCCAATTTTACAACATTCTAGAATGACCGATCATTCACCAGGTAACTCATTTGTCTAACTATGGGCACTATGTGTAGCGTTTTGTTTAATCTAAAGCTATGTTTGGTTCTAGGAAAATTTGAGAAAAAATGCTAGGGAAAGAAAAGTAGAAGAAAAAAATAGAGAAAATTAAAAAATAGGGTAGAGTGGATAAATTATTATTATTTAATATTTTAAATTCATTTTATTTATTTTATTTTAGCTCATCAGTATAAAGATCAAATAACTTATAAATGTACAAGTTTCCAACTAATAGTAATTATATTTTATTTTCTTTGAAATTTTTTACATGAGAACCAACTTTTGGGAAAATCATTTTCCTTATACTTTATAGGAACCACACACAACCTAAGTTAATTAAGATCTTGTGAAGATATTGCTCCCTTAGATCCTCATCATGTATGTGATCTAAGTAGGTAACATTTTTAGTCTCCTTAAATAAAATCCAAAATATGCTTCTAGCACTTTTTTCTCATGTTTTTTTTTTTTTGATAAATATAATTCTTTTTTTTTTTTTGATAAATTACTTTTTTCACATGTTTGGTTTGTCTTTGCTCAATTGCCTAAAGGAATGACCCTAATAAGTTTGTGCAACTTGTATTATGAAATGATAATGTGAATTATATAATATGCTAAAGTAAATCATGCAATTGAAGCAAAAAGTTTATTGACTTTCAGATTTGGTTTTATTAGCACAAATCATGATCATGTGTGCTCCACCATGACTAGATAATGATTCTGCTTCCGGTTTAAGGATATATGCATTCTCAAGTGAATAATTTTGCATTCCATTATGTTATTACTCAATTAGAAATTTAGGCAAATTTCATAGGGAAACTTGTGTTTCAGCTCATTGATTTGGGAATAATTGCTAAGAATACAAAATATATGGTTAAATACGGATTCATAAAAAATAATTGTGTTTCATGTATGGTAGTAGCTAGATGCTATCTCAATAAACTGTAGGTGTCCTAAGTATTACCATAATTAACAGTGCTAGATAATACCTACAGAGTATTAAGGTAGTACCTAGGTACTACCATACCGTACTGAACCATGTATTTTGCATTATTCTTTATGCCTGCTTTGTAATTATTCCCAAATGTATCCCAATTTCTTATAACTTGGTGTCCGAAAATCTTTCTCTTGAAACCATACTCCTTGATGCAGGTTGAGGCGGTATACGCCTTCTGATCGGGTTTTGCTCCTTGATTATCTGTGGAAACTGCCACTCTCTCCTGGTATATCATCACCTTCATGGAAGTGCAAAACAAGTTTACCATGTTGATATATTAGCTGCAGTAAGATCAAATTCCTAGCCGGTATGGATTGATTCATGAACAGCCCTACAGAAATTGAAGTCGCCCCCAAATTCCGGGCCATGTCTTGTAAAAACCATTGGATTGGCTGATGATTCCTCTCAAGAACTATGACAATCTCAACATATGTGGCTTCTCAACTTGGAAATTCAACAAATCTGCAGGGATGGATGATTTTTTTTTCCCGTCTTCTGAGGCCGTCTTTATGGTTTGAGGTTCTTCTCTCAAACTTCAATCTATTCATAGTTGGTGTTCAAATTGGAGTCATAATATGGGGGGACCCTGGTATGATGATTTAGTTGACTTTTTGATATTTTTTTATATAATTATGCTAATTATAAACTTCAACTCAAATAATCATGTCAATATTTGACTACCAATCTTATATCATATGTCTGCATATGTATAATGATAGGTTTTATCCAAAATGTCTCCTCTGATGCTTAGTCCCTTGCACTATCTGTTGTCCACTTAAGGCTTTTTTCTAGTTGATGGCCCCATAACTTTATTTTATTATTGAGAATACTAGCTGTATGCTTTTGAAGATTATTATGGGTTCACTTTCCGATCGTGTTTGTAAGATTTTTGTTTTGTAGTATTCTTTCATAAAAGAAAAAAAAAGGGAAACTTGGGGTCTGTTTGATTCCTGTTTTTGAGAATAGTTTTTGAAAAACATAGAGATCATCATTTTGGTGTTCTCCAAAAACTCTTTTTGTTCTTTTAATTTTTGCTTTTTGTGTTTTTCAGAATAAAAAGACTGGAAATCATTCATGTTTTTCTTGTTTTTAAGAACAAAAAACAGTTTTTAAAAACGGTAAATAAACACGACCTTATGTTTCCCTACATTGCTTTGCTTTGAGAATAATTATAAAGATGTTATAAAGAATGCAAAACATTTCATAGAAAATAATTATGTTTAATATGATAATACCTAATACTACTTTAATAAATGGTAGGTATTACCTGAGATTGTCAATTATGGTAGTACTTTAATAAACTATATTGAACCATGTATGCCATCTTTATCTGACACAAGTTTCCCGGAAAAAAAAAACTAGCCGGACGTTACATACAGAAATATTTGCTTGAGAAGTCTCAGGGTGGATGGGTCAGATGGAGAAATGATTGGAATTTAATTTGGGGAGTTGGAATTTTTAGGGCCCGTTTGTTTGTCATTCCAGTAAAAAAAAATGCTTTTTAGGCTGTATTGTTTTTGTCGGTGGAATCATTTGTGTTTGGATTTAAACTAAAAAAGCTTACGGAAAATGAATCTTTCACATGGAAACTACTTATTACGATTTGATTAGAATAGTTAGGATTAGTTTGGAAACCAGAAAGTACTGAGAAGAAAATAGAGAGAGGATAATGGAGAGAAAAAGTGAAAGGAAATAAAATTTGGAGAAAAATAAAAAATAGATTAAAATTTTATTTTTGAAATAAAAATAAGTTTAAACTTAATAAATTAATTCTATATGTTTATTCAAATTTATTTTATTTGTTTTTTTTATCATATAAGGATTAAGAAATTTAAAATACATAAAATTTTAAGAAATTTTGATTATATATGATTTTTTTTTATATTTTTCATGGTAAAATCAAATATGAGAAAATTATTATTTTTTATATTTTTTTATCTTTCCTTAGTGTTTTATGGGTTCCAATTGGAGCATGAGGACCAGCTTGTTTGTTTGTTTGTTTTTAAACTTAATGTTAAAAGAAATTTTTTTTCAATTTAATGCTAAATAGTATTAAGTATTAAACTGTTTGTTTTTTAATATTATATAGTGAGTGTTGTTAGCTTTCCTCTCATCGGAGAAATGTGGTGTTTCTAAATATGACTTTTTTTAAAATAGAAAACAAATAGGCTGATTTTTTAAAGCTGCCAAAAAATAAATGTAACCTAAGTGTTTATCTATCTATATATTAAGGAAATATTACAAACAAACAAAAAAGCTGATTTTTGTTTTTTGTTTTTTGTTTTTTTGGGAAAATCACTAATCGAGTGATTGTTGAAAATCATTTTGGTTGTATTTAGTTCTTGGGGAGTATAAAGGAAGAGAAAAAAATGCTTAAAAAATTACTCTCGACTGTCTTATGAAAAAAAAATTGAAAATAATAATAATTATGATTAAAAATTAGTTTTGTGCGTGTTTATGAATAAAACTAAATAAATAAATTTTAAATAATAAACAAGAGTAATTTATTCTATTTTTCTATTTGGGCATCGGTACAACATTCAAGTGATTATCTAGGTTTTTGAAAGATACATTGTAAGGATGGGTGATGATCTGAATCTGATCATTCATTTGTGATTTGAATTAATTATGCCGATGGCAAAAATGGAAAGTGGATTGAACTTCTTTATATATATATATATAAAAGTGTGGTATTACATCTTTTATAGCTTTTTTTAACTTTTTTATTATTTGAGTCAGATCTTAAAAAGGAAAGTGAATTGAACTTTGGAATACAAATGGGGAGGCAATCACTCTTAGAACCTTTGGACATTTACCCGGTCGTTAAATTCAGGATCTCGTATGATTAGTCGAGATGGGACGTAGGATTAAAAATATATATATATACAAATATGGAAGCAAAAGCATGGAGGGAAAGTAGGTTAAAAAAAATGAAGTGTTATTGATGGAGAGAGAAGATATCCAAGCGGATAAGTTGTTTATTTGGGAAGGGAAGGGAAAGGAAGGGAAGGGAATGGGTGGGAGTGGGATGTCCGCGTTCTTAGAATAATGACTGACATTGTAGACTTTTGGTTGGTGATCTCTTATTCAATGCAATGATTCATTCATCCACACCCACACCCACACAGACATGACACACCCCTCCTACCTGTCCCCCCTCTATTTTAATCATCACATTCATGTTGAAAATCATCCCCCATACATTCTATAATAATATAATTTTTTAATTATATTTAACTATAGATGTTCGGACTAATTTATATATACTTTAATCGATTCTATAAGTCTTAAAATTAATAATAGAGTAAATCTTTCTGTTACCTTAATGAAGACTTGAAGAGGTGATTATTGAAGTTAAACCTATGACTAAACGCATGGATCGACTAGTCTCACAAGTCCTAAAGATAATGATCGGATAAATTTTTACGTGACTCTAAAATAATTTGATATGATAAATTTTATAGGGAAATCTAAGATTGAATTAACCAATGAGTACATGAATTGATTAGTCTCATGAGTCTTAAAGTTAATAATCGAATGAATCTTTTAGTGATTTTAAAGGGACTTGATATGATAAATCCTCTTGTTATTCTAAGAGGACTTGGATCATCGAGGAACAAACCTAAAATTGAATTAATGGAGCAAATTGTCATCTATGTATATATATTAAATAAGAAAAATAAATTTTGAAATGAAAAATTAGTTGAAGGAAAACTTTTAAAATTTTAATATATGGGAAAGCATAATAAATTTTTGTTTCATTTTCCTGGTCTCCCTCCAATCAGGTCATCATTACATTGACTCATACTAACATGGCAAGCAAATCTACTCTATGAAGTGGGACCCACGAACAACGCCATCATCATCCGTTTAAATCAACGGTTATGCTTTTCGAGCTGTAAGTCTGTCTACCTTCTTCTCTTACATCACCACCACCTCCAATGATGCTCAAATAAAAAGTTGCCACGTGTAAATCTACTCCAGAAAAAAAAACCTTATCCTGTGTCATTGATCTACGCTCCGTCACGGCGCGTGACGAGCACGACAGTCTCCAAGGTATTGAAATCTCCAAACGTGCGGGACAAAATCACGTGCCCCACAATTATAAGATATTATTGGTCTGTTACATTCCCCGCGCTACAGACACATTCCTCCTTTTTTTTTTATTATTATTATTATTTTACATGTTAACTTATTTTTCATATATATATAAATCTTATTTTTCGTTTTATTAAAATATTTTATAATTTTAAATTTGACGTTATTTCAGCTTCTTACTGGAACCAGAAATAAAATATGTGAAATTTTGTATTTTTAATTGGGAAAAGTTCAAAAGAAAAAGTATGTATTAGCCACCCATTTGAAAATAATAAAAGTAAATATAGTTTAAAACATGTGAGAAAGAAATAATTAGTCTTTAAAAAAATACTATCTTAACTAATTATACATATTCTACCGTTAAGTAATGTAGTACCTATAATTATTTAAGATAATATCTATAATTAGTTAGGATGGTAACTATAATTAGTTAAGATAGTATTTTTATTTGAGATTTATTTTTCTTTAATATGTTCTAAATTATGTATTTCTTATTTTTTGACTTTGTTTTCAAATCGGTAACTTAATGTATAATATTTGGGGCTGAATGGCGAAGGACTGGTTTTTTTTTTTAAATATTATTGTAAGATAAGCAAAATATAAATTTATTTATTGACATGGGTAATAAATTATGAAGTGTAACTTATATTTGAATTAAAGTTAATTTATTAAAAATAAATGGCCACCTTTAACTTATATCGCAATTTAAACTGGTTTATCACACAAGTTGCTCCTGTTGCAAGTAAAAACCTCATCAAAGCAAACAGGTGTACCACCTTTATCTAAATATATATTATATATTACTAAATATATATATATATATATATATATATATATATATATATATATATATATATATATATATATATATATATATATATATTAATTTTACAATAGTCATTAATTTTATTTTTTAAACAAAAAATAACAAAGTTGTAATATTCTAATTTCTAAGTAAGGAAGATATTGTCAATATAATTAATTATTTTTTATCTAAAATTAAAATTAGAATATAGTACATTGAGCAATTAGAAATATATTAGTAAAGTAATTGGAACAAATAGGATAAAATAGTAAAACAATCATAAGATTCAGAATATATATATATATATATATATATATATATATATATATTTTTATTACTTAAAATTATTTTTTTAATTTTAAATCATTTTACAGTGTTATTTTATAAATTATACTTAATTCAGTTATCAACTTGAGATTGTTTTATTTTTATGACAATCACATATAAAACATTACAAATAATTTTTCAAAAATTTAAAATTATTTCAAAAAAGTTTATTAAAACACCTTATACTCTTAAAAAATACTTTTGAAACTAAACAAATTTGCACATGCTATTTGTTTGTATTCTTTACGTGTGTTTCCATTCAACGAGACTCGTTTTTTATTATGAAAAAGATTTTAAAAAATATATATTTAGTGCAACTATTTTGTTTTATTTTTTTTTAAAGGAAACGAAATAAAATTAAACCCTTGTGTGGTTTCGTATTTAGGAAAAGACATGTTTGTGAAAGATCAAGTCCAAATCCGAAGGTCGAGTTACCTATAAAAAGAGAAGGTCAGAATAAATGCAGGTGTGGCCATGCTTATTTCCTCTAGCTTGCGCATTATAAAAGCAGTCTTTCTTAAAAGCAGTTTAAGGAACTGTGATAATTAATTAATTAATTATGAATACCAAGAAAATAATCACATGAATCAATATACAAAATAAATAAAATTTATTCACTTATAAAAGAGATATCCAATTTTATTATTATTATTTTTAAAAGTTATAAGATCCAATTTTATTTACAAGAAAATTATTTGCATCTACTTTATAAAAAATATTAGTTAAAAAAATCAACTTTGTTAACAAGATTTATTTAACTAATTCATAAAGAAAATTGAACTTATAACTTTATTTAAAAAAAAATTATTCTTATTATAAAATATAATTTTATTAAAAAAATTAAAATTATTCTTATTATGAAAGATAATTTTATTAAAAAAAATGGACAATCTTATCGCAAATGAATGAAAGACTTTGATTAAAAACAACATTTTGATCTTTTTTTTAAACAAATTTTAGATTCTATATATAAAAAACAAAATTCATCTTTCCTATCTTTCTTTTATTAAAGAAAAAAAAAATTATTCTTTAAAAAAAACATATTATGAACTTGCTTTATTAGCAAAAAATTGAATTATTCTATTTAATGTACATAAATTATAAAGCTACATGTTCAATTTTGCATACAACCAATTAATGTCATATATAAAAATGAAGTTATATGAATATATATAAAAATAAAACTAGACATCAATGAGAGAGGAAAATATACTCAAATGGTCATACTTGTAATTTACAGTATTCTCGAGCCCTTTTTGAAAGTCGGTCCTCCATTTATCGTGAATCCATACTCGATCAATAAAAATAGTTGGAATGAGTCTTAGATTTGCTTGGATTTGGAATAAAATTAAGAGAAAATGGGTTTTTTGTGAGTTAAAAAAAATGGAGAGAAAATGACAAACAAGAAGAAGAGAGAAGTGAAGCAAAAGGGGGGGAAAAGAGAGAAATATAGAGGGGTTATTAGGTTGGAGTAGGATATGGGTAGAGAGAGAAGAAAGGGGTTGTAAGGGAATGGAAGAGATAAAAAAGATAATAATAAAAAATAATGATAATAATAATAATAATAATAATAATGGTAATAATAAGAGAACAATTTTTGGGGTCTACAAATATGTCATTTTTGGTAAGGCTCACAAGTGAAGTTAGTGCATGAACAATACAGTGAAACAGAAGTGTGAAAAGCAAACGAAGTGAAGTGAACTATATCGAAAAACAAAGGCATCTCCAATAATTGTCTACGAAGAGCACTAACTAGTTCAAACCAAAACAACCAAAAGAGCTCTAAGAGCTCAAAAAACCAAGCTACAAAAGAAAATGTCTAAAATGCCACTAAAATTACAATGTAAGTCCAGACTCCCTTCGAATAATCTCCAAAAGATAAAAGGGTAAATGACAAAAAAAAAGTTAATAGCAACTAGACCACCCAAGGAAACAAGTTCTAAGGAAGAACCATATGACTCTATATGACAATAAAGATCAAGGTGACTAACAATATAATGAAAACACGTGATATGAACTCGAAAGACGACATAGTGATGTGGGAAGGAAGGAAAACCCTAGGAATAACATGACAACAAGATGAGAGACATATGTGCTACAAAGTTAAATCACCATAAGTGTCGATTAAGAACGAATAAGCTATCTGCAAATCTAGATCAAATATCTCATAGGTAACCATAATGATATATACTCTGAACATCTATATAAGACTCTGAATATGGTGAGCGAGGAGCTCACGAGACTTGAAACTAAAGAACTACTCTGAACTCCCAGACTACAGAAAGCGGCTGCCGAGCAGCCGAGGCGGGAAAACGACTCTAAATGCCAAATAAAGATAATGACACTAAACGCCAAATAAAGACAAGGATACTAAACTCAATTGAAAGCGACTCGGGCACCATTTGAAGAAAACAGCTTTAGACCCCTATTTGAAAACGGCTACGAGCACTTCAAGTGAAGAAAAGCGACTTTGAACACAGCTTGAAGAAAACATTTCTGAACATCAACTAAAGAAAAGCGCTCTGAACACCAAAATAAAGAAAGCAGTCTTGAACGTCAAACTAAAGAAGAAAATGGCTTTGAACCTGCATTGAAGAAAGAAAAGCGGCTCTGACATGTAAAAGCGACTCTGAAAGCAGTGAAAAAAAAGCGACACAGGCATGGTGAAGAAAACAACTATAAATGCCAACTAAAGAAAATGACTCTAAATGTCAAACTAAAGAAAACGGCTCTGAACGCTAAACTAAAAAAGAAAAAAAGGCTATGAGCATGGCCAGAAGAAAAGCGATACTAAGCATGAATTGAGGTATGGCTCTAAATGCTAACTAAATAAAATGGCTTTGAATGCTAGAATATCGGAAGGATGACTCTAAATGCTTAACTATGGAAAGGATGGCTCTGAATGCCTAAACTTGGAAAAGGATGACTCTGAACGCTTAAACCTGGAAGAGAAGGGCTCTAAATGCCTAACTAGAAAGGATGGCTTTGAAAGCCTAAAAGTTGGTTTTGAATGCCTAAAAGGTGGGTTTGAACGCCTAAGCATGGAAATGATGGCTTTAAACGCCTAAATTGTGGCTCTGAATGCCTAATTATGTCTCTAAATGCCTAAACATGGAGAGGATCGCTCTAAATGCCTAAATTGAAAAGAACGGCGGCTCTAAATGCTTGAAGTAAGACATTTGAAAGATGGGGGCATTGTACTCCCAAAGCAAGACTACTGAAAGATGGAGACACTATACGCCCCACAACAAGACTATTGAAAGATAGGGGCATTGTACGCCCGAAGCAAGACTATTGGAAGATGGGGGCATTGTACGTCCAAAAAGGAAACATTGAAAGATATGGTGACAAGACCCGACCCGGAAACCCTCCAAAGATTCCTCAGTTGGTCGCCTGGTAAAAGTTCATTATCTGATACAAGGATTGTCGATGGAACGACAAGAAGAAAGTAAGCGTCTGGCGTTAATATAATCTCGATATATGTATAAAAGATCATGGCAGCTCGAATCCACTGGCCAGGCCCATCTTACTTTGTAGGTCGTAGCTTCACAAACACACATATGATAAAGACTCATATGAGTTCAATACTAAGATCGAGAGCATTCTAAGGTGTTTGCGAGATTTAGGGTCTGATGAAATACATAAGTCACGAATGAAATAAAGCTGGATAGATAAGATAGAATCTTTACTTGTTGCCCTTAGCTTGACCGCGTAGAAGTTGGCGCTAGGTAGGTCTCTGATTTGTCACGTACCCTGAAGGCGAATTTAAAAAAGCAAATAAAGCGTGAATAATAAATGCGGTGAGTGAAAATAATTTATAAGGAAAATAATGTTTTATTTTTCGAAAATTTGTCTCTCGAGGCGCCCGTCGGCTCTTTTTGTAAGGTTAAAAAGTTGGAATCGTTTACATGAAACGATCTTATCTCTCCCAAGTCAACAATATGAAACCATCAACCGAAAAATTTACTTGACATCATTATCAAAACCTTATAACACAGATTTATTCACAACATAAAAATTGAGCAAAATATATATAACCATCATGTCGTAAAAAAATCGCGCTGAACATACAATATCCATAAATATTGAAATGGTTATACCTTACTCGAGAAAGCAACAATATCTTAGTTCCATATACCATAGTAAGAGTCGGTAAAGCCACGACCTGACAACTGTGGCAACTAATAAACAACCGGGTTTAGACATCACGTGGCAACTAATAAACGCCAGATGCCTTTGCGACGTCAGCGTGACAATAATAAACCTTCGATGAAGCTGCGACGTCGCGTGGCGGTAATACTTCGTGATATCGCGTACCAATCATTTCACAAGTCTCAAAATTCCATTTCTTAAACCGATAACTTTTCAAAATGGTTTAAAAACCTCAATCCATGTACCAAAATGTTTGAATGGCACAAATTTATCCATGAACTTCAGTAAAATTTCCGAATATTTAAAATGTTGACAAAATCCGCATGAAATGATAACTTGTTTATATAAAGCAGATAATAATTATATTCTGCATAATAGCCAGATTCGATCAAATAAGTTATACTATATAATAATTAACCATTATATATCATAATAATACCCCAGCATTTAAAACATATAAACCACTCGCGGCTACGGATACTTTCAGTCACCTTTCTCGCTTGAAGATCGTGATCTCGAGGTTCGTGAGTGTCACGTAATATAATAACAATTCCATTTAGGCTCCATGCTAAACCAAAGACATTGGACGCCCCAAATGTCTTAGGATAATTTTAGAACTATGGCTTTATATAAGTGCCGTGGGTCCAGTGTCTGATGTGACTATAGGCCGTGCTCCAAAGTGGGGCTTTTCACGAGCTAATTTTTCGAAATTGAACCTTCCAATAACTCAAAAAATATCCAATTTCACTAATCCAACTTCAATTTTGCCTAATTTGATCAATTTGTGTCCAATTTCGGTCCAAACCTTTTCGGTAATTACCCTAAGTGACCCAAAAATGGAAAACTAACAAACAACGTCAAGATTTACAAACTTTATATCAGAAGCCAAGAGACCGGGAACACATCGGTACCCTTACACGCTTGGTCCAAGGTTGTTGTGGTGGCGGAAAGGCTTCGATCCAACCAATTCGGCCCCAATTTGTTTCGTCGTATCTTTCAAGCGGTGAGGAATCTGCGAAAAGGGACCACGGGAATGAGTTGGTCCAAAAATGGGAGAAGGAGGTATGCGTGCAGGCCCACAAATCGTAGGAAAATGACGAAATCGACCGTAGCATTCACTTGTGCCGTTATGGCCGTCAGACTCATCCAGAGCGATTAGTAGTGAAATTTCAATGATAGTGTCCGTGGTGGCGCTCCTCACAGCTCTCATCATCATCTCGCATATCGCGGCCAAAACCCGTTTGGCACAAAAATGGTTAACGACCAGTTCGGGGTCCACGGGTTTGGAGAAATTTCTCTAGGGTTTAGAGCTCAAAATGGAGTGTGTTGGGGCTAGGGTTCTATTGTACAGTGGGTTTATATAGGCGCAGGGTGGCTTTAGGGTAAAACCACTAGGCGATTTGAGACCTTGCTAAACCTTTCTTCATTTGAACTCCCGGGAGTCATAACTTTTTATCAAGTAGAGTCAATTTTAGTTCAACCCCGTCTATGTACTCGTATCGACGAGGCTGGGAAATGGTGTCTTAATTCAACCCAAATTCTTCATCCTTGAAAAAGTCAGCAAGCCTCACATCTTAATTGTTGGTCAAGCTTGGTGAAACGTTTTAAAAACTTGTATTATTTGGTGCACAATAGATTTACATATAGGCCTTGTATGCACTAAAGGCTCTTGAATGATGAGACCTTGTTCCCCAAAAATGCATCTTAAAAAATGTGGACATTGTATGTCCAAAGCAAGATTAAATAGGTGGATGTCCTAAAAAGAAAATCAACTCTCTAAACGAGGATATAAGTTAAACTCTAAAGAAGAAGAGATGCTCTTGGATAATGAGAGAGGTGACTCTGAATGAGCTCATTGAAAAAGGGGTATGCCCTTGTAGAAAAGCTATGAAAAAGAGAAGACCCTGAGCGATAACTCAAAAACATCAATGAACATATTAAATGTCTATGAAGTCAACAAAAGATGTCAATAATCTCTACGAAGGGGGTATGCCCTAGTATAGTAACTTATGAGTAACAAAAAATTGATCAAGCAACCATGAGGTAAACGGAGATATAATAATCTCGATGAAGGGGGTACACCCCAATCTGAATGATGATCAAACACACAATTAAATCTATCCGACCCCACACCAGCCAGAAGGTACAAACTCATGCCTGAGTGCATCTATAAAGATTAATCCTTGATGATGTTGAAATCTATACGCCCAAACAATGCCATGACAACAAATAAAAAACAAAACCCTATGTACTGATGATTTCAACAAATAGGGGGTATCCCTAGTATGACATATGATGCATTGCAAGACCGTGATGCCAAACAATAACAAAACCATCCACTATCCAAGGGGGATAATTTATACCCAGATTTGAATTGAATTCCTACATCACTGAGGCATCTCCCAAAATGTGAAGTATAACTATGTATAAACATCAACCAAAACTTAAACACATGTCCAAGTAGAAACTGTCAAAGATTACACTTGATATCACGACCTCAAGGTGTTCTTAAGACACAGACCATAACGTAGGCTTGGGTGATAAACTAGGCTTAAATACCCAATAATCAAACCGATATCCTCATGTACAAGATGATGCATGGGAAAAATCTCATGAGTAGTGGACACAAAAGGTAACCAACAAAAGCACTAATGAAGGAAAAGAATGAGCGAGAAAGGGTTAAGCTAACAACAAATTCCAAGATATGTGTGAAGAAGGAAATCCAATGGTGGGTCAAGTGTGAGGAAAAAAGAAGTGGCAATATACACAAGGTAGGGAGAAACAAAATGAATGATGATTAACCCATATTAGTATAGTATAAGAGAAGTCACATCACTAAGGATGGAGTGATAGCCTAGATAATGATTTAGAGATCCTAGTGGGAAAGGTCACTCGAACACTCACCCCTCTCACCAAAAGTATCAATAGTGATCCAAGAAGTAAGAGATATCATAGAACTCTCACATGAACCCTTAGAACTCATCAAACACTAGATACAAGTATCAATAGTGAACTCATAGAAATCACATGAACACTGCCCCTCGAACTTGCCCAAACTCTGTGGCTCAGAAATATATAATGAAAAGTGACCAAGAGGTGAAAACCCTCAAAAAAAAAAAAAAAAATCTCACATAGATCCCCAATAATAAATACACCCAACAAATAACACTCAAAAGTCGATATGAGCATTCGGTAGAGGAAAAAGCTATACACAAATACGTCACTACATTTTTTTTTTCATGTTTTTTTTCTTTTTTGAATGAATGTACATCTGATAATGAACAAATCAAGCCTCAATGGGAAACATAAAGAATGAGGAAGCTCTCCCCATTCACGAATGAATGTCTAAATCTCATCCCACAAAGTAACCTCTAAAGCCAAAATCTTTGAATCAATGCCAAGGGTGGAGTGAATGGGGTGACATAACCACTCTCTATGCACCAAAATGTGATGAATCATCAATCCGAGCAGGGTAACAAAAAGACAAGACAAACAACAATGGAAATAAGGAAAATGAATGTAACAATAATGAAATATGACAAAATGAGGAGATGAGATGATAATAGTCAAAGTGATGAAAATAGACATATACGAGACTCCTAGCAAAGCATACATATACATCAAAGGGCCTCGACCCTGGTGTAGAAAAGGTAAGCAAAGCTCTAAGAAATAAAAGGCTATAACATATGTGCGATGCTCAAAAGGCTAGTAACGATCTAAATATATTCGTAAAGGTGATAAGGTATATGACTAACCGAAATGATGGCCACCCATCTTGCAACCATGGTATCAAATGCAATACTTCTTCAATTGATCAACATTGGTCGCCTTTAGAATCAATTTTTGTCTAAATCATCAACCATGCAACTCTCTCTATTGTAAACTCTTTAATGATATATGGCTCGATCCAGATGGGTCTAAACATCTCCTCAAATCCCATGTAATATATAAATCTTCATGATCTACAATGTGTAATGAATGAGATGTCTATTGAAGAACTATAACCACAAGACACTACAAATACCCAAAATGCTTAAATCCAATTGTGGGGGAGTAAGCAGATCATCTAAACGAGAAATGATTCCCCCCAAAACATGTCCAAAGAAAATGGTAGGTCCATGTGATCGAACTCATATCAATCTCTAAGTACACCACATTGGAGACCAAAAGAGGGAACACTAGACCAGAATGTGACCAAAGTGGCCCCAAAAGCTCCCAGATGCACCCACGTGTAGGATAAGAAATTCTAAAAAAATATATAGGCTCAACCTATAAGGTTAAAGTGGCTCTAAAAATTGGAGGATCCAAGTGATGGATTCGAATGGCAAATGCTCTCAAGTGGGTGTGTGCTCTACTTCCTAACACTACCGGCGATCAGAGTTGCATAGTGGGGTGAGGGTGCATCCGAAAAACCTAATATTTTAAGAACAAACAAAGCACATTGACTACACAGATATCCTCAAATCTTAGCTCTATGCTATACAAATCTTCATAGATCGGTAAAAGAATCAATTAATAAGATCAATATACCGAAATTTCAAATGAGTATAGCAATCAACAACAAAAATAATCAGCTAATCAAAAGTCTCCAATATGCTATCAACAATCACGTATACAAAAAGCATAAAAAAATGGTATCTATAACTTGACCAATTAAATGTAATATTTCCCTAAACTAGAGTTGAAGCTTGACCCACATATTTGTCCTTAGTGGAGTTACCATTTTGTGGATCCAGCATTTTCTCATGTTTTCCCACTCGAAGGCGAGACTCGCTTTTTATTGTGAAAAATATATATATATTTAAAATATTTAGAGTATTCATTATTTAAGAAAAAGACATGAATGAGAAAAAGCAGGAGTCAATCCGAGATGTTAGGGTTCTGCACTTATCGGAGAATCACGGTAGTGAGTCGTAGCACATCTCTAAGCCTGTATAAAAATGGTCTCTATTAAATAAGTTTAAGGAACATTGATAATTAATTTATTAGTTATGGATACCAAGAAAAATAATCACATGACTCGATACATAAAAAAATTATTCATTTATAAATGAGAGATCCAATTTTATTTTAAAAAAATTATATGATCCAATTTTTATTTACGAGACAATTATTTACAATTATTTTATAAAAATATTTATTAAAAATCAAATTGGTAAAAAAAAATTATTTAACTGATTTAGAAAGGAAATTGAAGTTACAACTTTACTTAATTTTTTTTTTATTTGAAAAATGGTTTAAAAGTTATTTTATTTTAAAAAATAGACAATCTTATTTAAAAGCAAATGAATGAAAAACAACATTTTCATTTTTTTTAAAACAAAATTTAGATTCTTTATATAAAATAAATCATCTTCCTATCTTTCTTTTATTAGAGAAAAAAAATTATTTTTTAGAAAAAACATATTATGAACTTGCTTTATTAACTAAAAAATATTGAATTATTCTATTTATTAACACATAAATTATAAATCTACATGTTCAATTTTACATACAACCAACTAATGTATGTAAGAATGAATTTACATGAATATATATAAAAAAATAAAATTAGACATCAATGAGAAAGAAAAATGTATTCAAAAGGTTCTACTTATAATTTATTGTATTCACAAACCTTTTTTTTAACGTGGATCCTCCACATGTTGTAAATCCATACTCCATCAACAAAAATGGTAGAAATGGGCCACCTTAGATTTTTTTGGATTTGGAAGATCATAAAGAGAAAATGAGTTCTTAATGAAATGGGAAAGTTGGAGAAGATAGAGGGAGGGGTTAGGTTGGGTAGAGAGAATCTAGTAGAGAGAGAATACAAGGGATGTAAGAGCATCTCCAACGGTCCGTTCCTTACATATTGTAAGGAGCGGACCAGCTCCCAAAATCAGCGACCATATTTGACTCTCTTTTTGTAAATGGAGTTTGGGTGGCTCTGCAAACAGCGAGCTCTAAATAATATAATATTATATTTTTTAAATTCGACTTAGCATTGCGTGTCCTCCTTAATGAGTGGCAATTTTTTTCGATTTCAATACCATGCATTGCCATGGTTATATTTTTGTTTTTTTTTTTCAATGTTTCGTTTTTTTATAACAGTTTATATTTTAACCTTTAAAAGTTTGCTCCATTTTTTTAGTCAAGAACGGTTATATATATATATTTTCTTTGTTATGCAAACGGTAACATTTTAAAAAACTTTACTTTGTAAGAGTTGTTTTCCTCTATATATATATTCTCCTACAAAATAAATATATTTCTCTTATAAAATTCATAGTTCTTTTAATTTTATTTTATTTTCCTTATTTATCATGAATTTTTCATGATGATTCGTATTATACTAATCTTCTATATGGAGGGTCAAATGCCAGCAACCAATCTCTCACGGGTGATTCTACGATGCCCTGAGTCAATTTGTCTGCAGAGTGTCAAATTTCTGTCGACAAGAGCCATCCTGAAACAAAAACATTGAGCTCGCAATTTTACTATTGAAGAAGACAATCTCCTAGTATCTACTTGGCTCAATATTAGCATGGACGCGGTGCATGGAAATGAGCAAAAAAGTGGGAGATATTGGGATCGAGTTGTGGAATACTTTCATACCTATAAGAAATTCAATTCCAACCGTAATGGCAGTTCTCTGATGCATCGTTGGTGAACAATTCAACTTGCAGTGAATAGATTTTGCAGGTACTTTGCACAAATAGAATCAAGGCAACAAAGTAGTAGGAATGAGCAAGACAAGGTATTACTTTTATGAAAATTTTCACTTCTACACTTATTTCATGCTATATTTAATATTATATTTTATTTACATAAACTATTTAAAGTTTATAATTAATTTGTTATAGGTCTTTGAAGCAATGGAATTGTATGAGCAATTACACGGTCATGCCTTTCAATTTTTACATTGTTGGCATGAATTGAAACACCATTCGAAGTGGATGATGGGTAGCTCTAAAAAAAAAGTCAAAAAGCGGAAAGAGTGCAGTCTTGCCCCCAACTTCCCTCCCCTTGCGCTCAGTTGATAAATATAGGGGAAGACGATGATGCAAGTGAGACATTTACCACCTCAGAGAGACCACTTGGCAGGAAGGCTAGCAAGGCACAAGCAATGAGCGAAAAGGTGAAAATACTCCTCTTGACGTACGTTTTAAAGGAATTCATTAAAAGCGTCTAGAGCAAATGGATAAAAAGAAAATAGAACTATTTGAAGGATTCGGTTACTTTCTGAGATAAAAAAGACTTAACTTTTGAGCAAGAAATTTCTATATATAAACGACGAGAAAAAGATGAAAGACTTATTTTAGAGCAAGAGAAACTTCGATTAATGCGACGTGCAGAAGACGAGAAGATAATGGCCGTTGATATTACTAAATTAAGTCCAATACAAGCAACATATTATGAGAGCCTTCAGAAAGAAATCATTGAAGCAAGCTTAAGGCATAGTAGTGAACATCATTAGCAACATTAAATTTGCTGTAATTTATTGTAATACCATTATGCACCGTGTTTAATAGTTCCTACTGTCTTCCATGTAGTTGCCACAAATGTTCCACAAGATCTTATTGGAGTTGACAATGAGAATTTCTGTTTCTGATGTCATAATGTGTTTGCATGAATTGCGCCAGTTCAGGTGTATGCTCATGTGAAATTGATATAGTCGAACTTTCATCAATTGCATCATAAGTGAAATCGATCTGGCTAGCATCTCGCTCATCCTCAACGATCATGTTATGCATTATAATGCATCTTTGTCATAATATTTTTGAGAACTTCGATCCCAGTAAATTTGATCCACGTCTGATTGCAAAAGCGTGCTTGAAGGATTCCAAATGTCTTTCATAGACATCTTTTCTTGCCGACTCTTGAGTTGCTGAAAAATGTTTCTTCTTATTTCCCTGTGGACATGGAATTGTTTTCACAAATATTGATCATGATGGATATATACCGTCAACAAGATAATATCCCATCGTATATACATGACCATTAGCGAATAGTTAATTTGAAGGAACCGTCCTTGGCTAGCTCATTAAAAATAGTAAATCGTTCAGAACATTAATATCATTAGAGATCTGTGGCGAAGGCATAAGTATCCGAAAGGTCATATGAAGCCACAACTTCTAGAAAATCGTTGGTTCATGAATATGACGAGGAATACATCTGCAGAGTACCAGCATTTGTTGAATGATTAACTTCTGTTCCGTCACGTACAATCAAGACCTGCATACCGGGGGAAACACGAAGTTATCGATCGCTAGCAATCTAGCGATATCATTATTATTTGGTGATCTCAAATATTCATCACTGAATATTGCAACAACTGCTTTGACAAACCTTTTAAGGCTATACATGGCGGAGTGCTCCACGTCAGAGTATGTAGTCATCGCGAATCTGCTTTGATGCTACATAAGTAGCATCACTCCAATGCGGTTGTTATTTTTGAATGGAGGATAAGCGAAACTGACTCGTGACATCCCTCTTTTGGACCAGAAAATATGGATCATAATACTTTATTAGCGGATGTTCGAAAAGAGAGGACCCGATTAATTCAGCCTCCTGCAGGAAAATAGATGAGAGGTATATACATTCGACAAAATAATCGTGGTAAGTCTTTCATTACCTGAACTCACATTAGCGTTGAATGACAACGTGCCCTGAAATCAAGCCACGACGACGTGATGTTTTACTTAGTCTAGCGCTAACTTGATGCTTCTGCATGCCATTGTTCTTGCTTGTTGTGGTTGCGGCTTGATTTCTGGAGTTGTCATCCATGAGGAACAAATTTCGTATGCAATTTGGAACATTTTCTTAGTTTGGAAAAATAATGGAATAATAGTTGAGAAGTGAGAATGGTAAAATGTTTGAGTTCTTTAAAAGGACAAAAATATGGCCCAGATTAAAATACTTGAGCCCGAATTATGATATATTTATTAAAATATATTTTAATATAAAAATTAATAAAATATTAAGTGTCTAATAAAATTAGAGAGGATGGTTGGAGCTTATTTTGAAAAGGTAGCTCACCAAATAGCTAGATATTTTAATTTATTAAAAAATAGAGGCATGGTTGGAGTTGCTGCAGGGATTAAAAATACAAAGATAATATGTAATAATAATAATAATAGAGCAATTTTTGGGGTCTACATTGTTGCTTGCACCCAAATTGAATTACTTTGGATTATTAAATTGTTTTATCGAAAATCTACTCAATAAATTAACCAATATTTTTTCCAAGTTAAATTATAGATATGTTTTAATTAATATATAATGTAATTCTTAAAAATGTTATTTATGTTTTCAACCATCTTCTTACGTTATAAGAAAAACACTCGAGGTATTTCATATATGAGTCAAGTGATAAAGAAGTGAGATAAGATGAGAAAGATTTTAGATTTAAAGTCTTATAAAAATATAATATTATAATTTGCATAAATGTAAAAATATATACTTAAAATAAAATAAAATATTTTTATAAATAGCATAAGTTTGCTAAACATATCTTAAATTAAAATTTAATTTTTTTATTTAAAAGAGAAAAGGAATACAAAATTTTAACTATCAATGATGAAACACCCGGGTTTGACTCAAATAAAAAAGAAATGAGACCACATAATACAATAGGATAAAGTTAAAAAATGTGTTTCATTTTGACATCTAATTACCTTTTAAATTACAATATTGTAATATTACTTTTTTTTTGCTATTTGGAAAGGTCAATTTCATTTTGTATATATATATATATATATATATATATATATATATATATATATATATATTTTTTTTTCAAAAAACTTTTAGTAATTTTCAACTGTGAAAGAAAAAGAAAACGAGAAGAAAGTCATCCTCAAATCCGGAAAATCCCCAACCCAATCAGCAGAGAGTTGTTTATCTACCAATCCTTCGTCTCTCGACTCTCTCCATGATTTCTCACAGTAAACTTTCTCTCTCTAAATAACGCCGTTTGAATCGGTCCAACTCTTCCCAAGGATCACAATACCCCCCTTTTTCGTTTTCTTCTCTTTATTGCCATCCTTTTTCTTCTCTCTAGGGTTTGTGATTTTTTTTTCTTCTTCATCTCTCTCTCTCTCTCTCTCTCTCTCTCTCTCTCTCTCTCTCTCTCTCTTTCTGTTCATTGATGACGACTTCTGTGAAGAACAACTTCTTGCCTCCAGGCCTCGTCTCCAATCTCCAGGAGGTCCTTCTCAGTAGAAAGGGCGGCAGCGAAGACGACCCCTCCAAGAGCAATGATGATTCTACCCAGCCCTCTACTTCTGATGCTGTGGAGGCCAATTTGGATGCCGAGTGTTCCAAGCCTGTTGTTCTGGTCACCAACGGTGATGGCATCGAAGCTGCGGGCCTGACTTTTCTGGTTGAAGCTCTGGTTCGTGACGGTCTCTGCAATGTCAACGTCTGCGCTCCTCAATCGTGGGTTCTCTTTAATTTTTCCAATTGTTGGGTTCTGTGTTGGTTTTTCGATGTGGGTATGTGGGGTTCTTTGCTTCTGTGGAAATCTGTCAGCTAATTTCGATTGTTTACTCTGTTGGTTCTCTCACATCATGGGGATTCTTTCAATTTTGCCAATTATTTGGTTCTAGTTTTGTTCTGGCGTTTGATTTACTGAAGTGGGTATATTGGGTTAATTATTTTGTGAAAAATTTGTGACTTATTTTGACTGGCTTTTTTGTGCTAGTTCTCTCACAATCATGAGTTCCATGCTGTTATGGATTTTTATTTTGGAGTTTTTATTTATTTTTATTTTGGTGTTTTTTCCCTAATTACAGGTTCTCCTTAATTTTGGTTGTTTCTGTTTTGTGATTATTTTCATGCCAATTTCCTGAAAAGGATCATATGTAGTTCTTGATTTATGTGGAATCTTGTGTTTTTATTAATTTGGTATTGCACTGGTCTAGGGACAAATCTGTTTCTGGTCATTCTGTGACTCTACGAGAAACTGTTGCTGTGACATCTGCTGAAATCAACGGGGCCACGGCCTATGAAGTTTCAGGTATAATTGCTTTTCTTCATAATCAATTCCTAATTTTGTCAACACGAGCCTCCAAAATCTATGATTTAATTGATTTCAAGTATAATCATCAATGAAGCTGAGCTATTTCTGAATGTTAGTTCTAGCGAATCTTTTCTATGTTGGTAATATTTATTAAAACATAGAATTAACTGAATTCATGGATATGTTTGCATATTCTAGTTGATATGTTTTCCGGATGTGGGGTTTGTGTTTGCCATCACATTGTTATATTGATAGGCATTGATATTGATTCTTGTGCTCAGGAACTCCTGCAGATTGTGTCTCACTGGCTTTATCTGGGGGCTTGTTTTCTTGGTCAAAGCCTTTGCTGGTATGAATTGGCATGCTATCACCCAAGAATATCGGTGATTGTGTTACCAATCAGTTTTTGAGCTTTTATTTATTTATTTTTCTGATATTCAGGTGATTAGTGGAATCAATAGGGGTTCATCTTGTGGTCATCACATGTAAGTGATTTGTTCCCTTATTTCTGGATCTTCTTGTTCCTTTCTTATCATTATGGGGAAATCCTTTTGTAACATGTATGAATTTGTGAAGTTTCTTCAACTCAGTGTCATTGTGTTGGTTTAGGTTGATTTAAAATTGATTTCTTCTTCTGGCCCTTGGTTGAAGGCTAAGTTTATTTTGTCACATGTGAACTATCCAGGTTTTATTCGGGTGTTGTTGCTGGAGCTAGAGAGGCATCGCTTTGTGGTGTCCCATCTATGTCGATATCACTGAACTGGTGAACTGATAATGTTAAATATAGGGATCTCATTTCTTTTTGCTTTCCACTGTTTGTATGTGTAACATGTTGGTGTTACAATATTTTAGGAAGAAAGACGAAAGCCAAGAAAGTGATTTCAAGGATGCAGTCACTGTCTGCTTACCATTAATAAATGCAGCTGTAAGAGATATTGAGAAAGGAATATTCCCCAAAAGTTGTTTGCTGAATATAGAAATTCCTACTTCTCCTTCCACAAACAAGGTTTGTGTTTTTCAGATAAAATTATAATGCCTTCTTTTGATGTATCCTATGTTGATTGTGATCATTATTTTTGGTTTATGATTATATTTATTTCTGAATTATCGTTAGTTATTTAACACCAATATGATAGCTGTTGAATATGCCCAAGTAATAAAGGATTTCTTTTTTCTTATTAAACCAATCAATTTATGTTTTAGAAAATATATTATATTACCCTCTTTGCTGATGGCTAAAAACATCAGTTGTTATTTCAATTTCCTGAGTGGTGGTGTTGTAGGGGTTAAAACTTAAAAGGATTGAAATTAAGAAATTTATGTTATATGCATCTATATGGTGTTATACTATAATTTATTTTCTAATGAAAGAGATCTTAGGTAAGTATTATTAGTAGAGAAAAGCAGTTAATTTGCCTAAAGCTTTCTTAGAATCCACTTCCTTTCTCCCCACTCATCTATGGGGCATTATTACTTTGTCTTAAAAAATTAGTAAGATCTTCCAAGGTAGAGCTGATGGATGCATTTTTACTTTCCCTCCAGACAAACTCTTGTGAAGATGAAAAATTTTGGACTTTTAGAAACTAGAAATTGTTGCTGGTCAGTTTTTGGCTTGTTGTAAGTGAAGAATCTATTAGACATGGAGTGTCACCTAATATGGGAGATCTGCACTTATTCTCTGTACAAAATTGTCATTTTTTATTGAATTCATATGGAAATGGGACTCTACTAAAATGCAATGCTAGTTCTTGTTCTTCTTCATTCTCATTTGTTAGAAACTATTTCGTGAACTTGCTAAGACAATTTGAACTTATAATAAATCACTATTGCAATAGATTCCTTATTCTTTGTCTTCTAAATATTCTAAATTCATGGAAACTTTAGTCGGAAACTGTTTGATCTGGAAACTTCTGTAACAAACAATAACTCTGGGTTTACTTTAATGGTGGATTTAGGCTATTTCAATTGTTTCTGATGCATAAGCTGCTGACTGGTCTTCTGTGTTTTCCTAGAGTTGTTTCTGTAACGTATGTGTATCCACATGATACTTAAGATTCTACAGGACATGGGTTTGAAGTAAGGACCTATATTTAGAAATGTGTATGTGTTGCCATGCAATAGAAAAAATAGGAATGGGAAGGAAAAGGAAATGGTAGTACTTTTAGCATTGATTGCTTAGTTAATGGAGGCTAGTTATTGACTGAAGCTCATCAAACACCAATATTGCTTCAAATGATTGGATTTGAAAATATGATTCCATATGATCTTGGTGTTACCCCTTTACCATTATTGCTAGATATAGAAGAAGGGTTGGTTAAGAACAATTCTTTGGGAAAGGTGGAAAACTAGAAAATTCAGGAAATTCCATAGTGCAAAGTGATAGGTTCTTGTTCCTTCTTTTCCTTTGTGACAGCATCTTCTTTTCATTATTCCATATGTGCTTAGTTTTACTCAGCAAAATGTACTTATATTTTGCGGATTTATTAAGCTGCAGATGGCATATACTTGTTTTCAAATTAGATGACGGTTATTTGTTTAGGTTCATTCTTTCACCATTCTTTGCTCATATGTTTTCCGTAATATTATGATTTATAGGGCTTCAAGTTGACCAAGCAAAGTCTTTGGAGATCTACTCCAAACTGGCTAGCTGTTTCAGCAAACAGGCATCCTGGGGGTTTCATGTCTAATCAACAAAGCTTGGGTATCCAGCTTGCACAACTTAGTCGAGATGCCTCTGCTGCTGTGAGTAGCTCTTCTAATTTACATCCGATTTTGGTTATATCTTTTTGTAGTAAACTTTCGTTGTAGAAGGATTATAATTGCACTCTGTCAACATTCATTTTTAGAGACTACCGTTTTTGTTTCTCAGGGAGCAGCTCGCCGCATTACCACTCAAAAGAAGAATGTGGAAATTGAATCCGTTGGAGTTTCTGGGAAAAATGATTCTAATCGTGTAAAGAAGTACTTCCGATTAGAGGTAAGAGAGGGTGTGACTGCTAATGTTCTGTTTGGATGCAATTCCAAGAATTCTATTACTGCTGCAATAATTATTTCTGTGGCCTTGTCCAGAATATGGAAAAAAAGTCTAACGTAATTTTAAGGGTTGGGCATATACATTAACCTGAAAACCTTGAGTATATCTTTTGAAACAAAAAAAAAAAAAAGAGAAGAGGGGCTGGTTCTATCTTTTTCATAAGAGAAGATGGCTGCTTCTTGTTCGGAATCTGAACAGTGAAGTTGCTACTTGCTAGAAGCTATTATATGATTTTGGAAAACAGTCCTTAAGAAATTGGGCTGAATCCATACTCCAGCAAAGTATCTGACAAGTATTTTAAGAAGTGGGATAGCTTCTTCCCTCAAAATTTCGCTTTTTTTTATGGGTTACTTTCTTTTCTTAATGTGTCTGCTCTTATCAGATAGCAGTTTCAGCCTACTTCACATTCTTTTGTTTGTTTCCTGTTGAATCATTTTACTTGTTTTATCGATTGATGAACTGACTTTTGGCCATGGGCACATATCTATTTTCAGTTTGTGGACAAGGAGCAAGACGATACAGATGAGGATCTAGATTTCAGAGCACTTGAAAATGGATTTGTAAGTTAGAAATCTCCTTTATAGATGTTGTCTAAACATTATCTTTCCCTGAAAACTGGAAATCATTTAATTGTTATCAATCTGTCAAGATGAAATTAGATTCACTCTGAATTTCATGCTTGGTTTCATGGGGAATCTAATTAATGGTTGCTGATTCTTATGTAACAAACAACAGGTTGCAGTCACACCTCTATCTCTTTCTCAGCACAACGAGTCAGACATTCGAACAACCGCCTCAGAATGGATGAATGCTGCCCTACCCCACGGTGAGCAATGAAAGCTTTCCTTTCCTGAACCAGCCTGAGCAGTGGCTTTGCTTTGTACATTTGAGGAGCAGTTCAGTTGATGATTTTAACTAGCAAATTCGAAAAGCATGTCGATTCTGATTTGTGCTCTGTTCTGTTCTTTTTCTTTTTCCATTATTCCTTTGTTCTTTTCCCTCTTAACTCAGTTTTTTCTTCTTAATCTTCTATTTTTGTCATGGAGCAAATGCTTCCCATGATATGTTTGGCTGCTGTAACACAATCCGTCGTCTTTGTTTCTCGATACTGACAGAGTTGTGAGTGAGTGAGTGAGTCTGGAAGAATTGGGGTTGGGATTTGTTTGTTTGTTTGATTGTAGTTTTTGATACATTATGTAATTGAAATTGGCCGGGTCTGATTTATTTGATCCAGAGCTTTGCTAGAAGCTGTTGTTTCTATCAGTTATACCATCGAAAACATTCTCCTATTTTATTTTTATTCTCATATGGTGTGTTTGGAAGTATTTATTTATTTATTTTTGGATAGCTGTGGATGTCCGGGTTAGTTTACATACACCTCGACTAATCTCATAGGGTCTTAAAGTTAACGGCCAGGTAAAACCTCTAATGACTTTACTAGGACTCGAAGTTGTGACAATTGGGTAAAACCCATGACCATTTGGAAGTAAATATTATCAAAGGATTCTCTCCTTTAACATCATTGCCTCTATTCTTTAGTTGCTTGTCACTTGAATTTCTGTTACCTTTTATGTTGGTTTTAGCTTTGTGTATATCTGGAAAGTGCTGTTGATAAAAGTGCTTTTAGCTCATAATGTTTATTGTTGGTAGTACTTCCCTATCACATTCATTTTTGAAGCATTTTTTTGTTGTTTGGATTCTTTAAAAAATTATTTTTTATTTTATTTTATAGCTAAACACTTTAGTTATAATATAGTAAATTGTTTTATTGGGACACAAACCTGGGGTCCTTTCCCTCTTTATGTTAGTATGTCTTGTCTTTTTTAAACGTTGAGCTTTATACTATATAATGGGCTTAAAAAAATTGTTTATGGTGTGTTTGATGAGTTTTGAACCAAAATTAAATTTTTGAAAAAAAATGCTGATGGTGTGCTTGATGAGTTTTGTTTTGAAAAGCAAAAAGAACAAAGAAAACACAATTGATCTTTTTTTTTTTTTTAAATATGGAGAACACAAAAAAAATTGAATTCAGATAATAAGAACAAATTTACACCAAAATGTTCTTCTAGTTTTCAAAAAACTGTTTCTAAATATCATTTTTCAAAAACAAAAACTAAACAGGTTCTAAACCTCCTTACTTGGTTATTCAAAATGCAATACACCATCAAAACCTCATTATGAACTTATTTCGCATGCTTGACTTGCTTTTTAAAAAATTATATTATTGAACATGTAAGTGAGATGGTTAGGGTTTTCCTATATTAATCAGTAGTCTCTAGTTTGAATCCTGAGAATATAATCGTGTTCTGTGGTAGGGTTTTAACATTTTAAAGAAATCCAAAATCGTAGTTATAAACTATAGTTTTATGAATCAGATATGCACCAAGTTTGGAATTACTTTATCTTTTAAAATTATTTTATTTTATTTTTAAATTTAAGGCAGTAAATTTTCCTCATTATCTTTATTTTTAAATAATTTTTAAATTTTAATTTATGTTGTATTCTTTAATCAAAAGGATAATTAGTAATCTCAAACGAATTAAAATATTTATCACAAAAGTAATAAAGATTTCGATTTTCTTGTAAAAAGCATTGGTGGAAAGAATTGAACAATGATCTAAAAGCCATTAAATTTAGGTAATTTTATTAAAAGACCATTTGAAAACCAAAATTTGAAAATTTAAGGGTTTATTGGTTATTGTTTTAAAAACCGTTCTTAATAACAACTTTTAAAAACACAAAAAACATCATTTTGATATTATTTGAAAATTATTTTTGTTATTTGAAGTTAATGTTTTATGTGTTCTCCATGTTTTCCAAAATAAAAATAAATTAGAAAACCAAATGTATTTTCCACTCGTTCTCCTTATTTTCGAAAACAAAAAATAGTTTTCAAAAACTTTAACTAAATTTCATCAATTTTGACAAAAATACCACTATTATTCATTTGAAAAAACAACCATTTCTTTTAAAAACACATGTAATTATATAAAATAATAAAGGGTATTTTTTTCCAAAAATTTATCCTTCAAGAAAAACCATACTGAGGGTTAACAAATATTATTCTCCAAAAATTTATACTAAATGTTAAGCTATTTAACAAATATTTCTTAAATTTAAAATACCTCACATGAAAAGATGAGCTACTCACTGGCTAGGAAGATTATTTATTTATTTAGTCCCAAAACGGAGAAATGAAAACATGAGCCGTTTTTACGGAGAACCTGAAACGGAGAACCTAAAACGGTGTCGTTTTGAATTTTTCTCTCACTGAGTCATCTACCAAAGCCACCTTTCCTCGACGGCTCGGATTCAATTCTCGATCGAAAGGTAAATGGAAATGGCGTCCAAAACCCTAATCCGTACGGGAGCTTCGCTGATTAAGGGTTTATCGAATCGATCGCTTCTTCATCAGAATACTACCCCGGATCACCGGATTCTTCTATCCGGACTCGTCGGAGTCACTCCGCAGCTGTTCCCATCTCTGGCGAAGCCTCAGACCTCCATCCATTTGCACGAAACCCTCGATTCGCACACCTCAAAGGAGGTCACTTTTGATGGTACTGCCTTGTCTTCCCTCCATTTGCGCGAAACCCTCGATTCCCACACCTTAAAGGAGCTCACTTTTGATCGTAAAGGACTTTTCTATCCCTGTGGGCTGCCTTCTCTTCCTTTATTCTTGCCGGATGGTACGCTCTCTCTGTATTCTGATGAATTTGGTTTGAATTTTTATATTCTGGTCCCTGATAGGGATGCATTGCTTGGGTTTATGAGATTTTTCGATTTACAACTTGGGGTTTGAATTTTGAAGCGTAATTGGGTGTTTGGTGGCTGGGAAAAACTGAGGAAATTAGACGTTGTACAATTTATGGTGAGTTTTTGGAAAATCATAATAGTTCTGACATTTTTGTTTTATTATGAGCACGCATTGGAATGGGGTGAATTACTAGGGTTTATAAGATTTACTACTTATAATAGCTTGTTGTTGATATTTTTTTAAGAAATACTGGATTTTTTGGCTGCTGAGAGGAATTACTAATATCAGAAAGTTCGATTAATTATTTTGGGATTGAAGTTTCAGCTTTGTGTTGGATATTTTTTTTTTTTTTTTTTTTTGTGTTTGTGAGTTCTAATGACTGAATGACTGTTTCTCGATTGCTTTCCCTGGGAAAGTCTTCAAGCCTAGAGGTGATATTTATCCTTGAGAAAGCCTCTTGGTGGCAGTGTTTGCATTGTAGGGCTAGTGCAAATCAACGATTTTCCCGATAGATATATTTTAACGTTGGAGTATTTTGTGAAAGATACTGACCTAACACTATAACTTGTAACCATTGGCATGTGTTAGCCATCATATATATTATAAAGGTTTCTGTTTTTCATTTCTTTCCGCCTTGAGGGGATACTTGTCCATCCACAGCGAGAAAATCTTGTATATCAATCTTTTTCTAATTTAATAAATTTCCTCTATCAAGTATGGTTGCTGGAAATGTGTGGGTTTCATCAAGTGTTGTCTCCATTTGGTTTATGTATTTTTTTTTATTGTTGGGACTTGTGGTTTTATGCACACTGGGTTCATAATATAGGAACCTAATCTTTAAGGAACCCACACCCCCCAATAAGAGTCTAAAATGTCCTATAGAATGACTCATTGGTGGTGATAAATTTGTGAGCTCTTATTTATGAATTGGAGTCCACAATTTTGATCCAGTACGTTGGTTTGTTTAGAATTCTAATAGAAAATTAAGATATCATGCTTGAGTTGAAGTTACATCTTCATTACCATGAAATGGACCCTTGAGAGTCTAAAAAGCCTAACAGTTGGAATGAGACACTTTCCTTTTAGTTTGACTGATTTTTCTTCAGAATTTTGGCATGATCTGTGCTTTGGGTTTGATTCTATTTTTTGAGTCGGCTCTCCCTCCCCTGTCGTCTAGTCCTCCCTTCCCACCCTGACCTAATAAATATATCATCGAGTTAGAGAGTCACTTGGGTTTGTAAGAGGCATGAGAATGTGGAACTTTTATTTTAGATTTTCTTTTGGAGGGATAAGATTTGATTCCTTGTACTATTTGCACAATCATATATGGTTTTGTGGTTGATAGAGTACTGGTTAATAATTTGGTTAATAGTGACTTGCAGGCTTTACAAGTGTAGTTACCATAAATTATGAACAAGTATGTCAGCAGTCTGAGCCTCTCGGTTCTGTGAGTTTTTTGTTTGTACCACTCGATTTATTGGTCAGTGAGGTGTTTGTCCCTTTTTATGTCCTCTTAAGAATCACACTCCTAACCTTTAGACTAGAGCTTGCAGCCATATCAGAAGTATGTTACACATGCTGCTTTCTGTTCCTATTCTGAATTTTGCATAAATTGGTGTTTTTCATACCGCAGGTGATTCACCAAGTCAGCCGATGCTTTTGTTTCCTAAACGTACTTACCAACCTAGTCACATTAAGCGTAAGAGGACACATGGCTTCTTTGCTCGGTACATCTCCCTCATTCCTGCTCCAATGTTTTAAATTCAATTTGTATTTACTTGCTATCAATCAGAGAAAAAGGCCATTGCCCCAGCCTTGCACACTTTTGCATGGTTTTCTATGAGAAATTCAGAAAATAAGTCAGCTGTCGACTTCACAAATGAGTAGTTAAGCTTATTACTGGTAGAATCATCTTATACTTTATCATGTATGCTTCTTCTTGGCCAAAGCATATCTAACCAATTATGATGGGATGCCACTAGACTTTTTTATTGCTAAAAGTCTAGTACTAGCTTTGTTGGAACAGAAGCTCATGAGGCTGCCCTTCTTTAGCTGAAATATATTGCATTAAAGGCTAGTAATTATTCAGTACGATCCTCTGTTTCAGTGATGTATTTCTGATCATCTTAGATTTCATCCATATAAGAGAATGAAAAGTTAAAAGTTAGAAATGTGTATATTTTGCTTATGTGATCCTTTTAACAAATGAGCAGCAAGGCAACCAAGGGTGGGCGGAGAGTCATTGCTCGCAGAATAGCAAAGGGTCGTTCAAGAATAACCTTGTAGCATTTTTGCCTCCATACCAGTTCTCAGATGCAATCAATCAATGTCTAAAAGCTTGCCGACTTTGTCAGCTTAAGCAAATATAACTTGTACGTGGTGGCTCAGCCAACACTGACTAGGAACTCTTTTAGGTCTCCTTGACTTGTGCTCTCATCACAGATTCTGCTCCTTTCATGTGTAAAGCAACTTGTTATGCATAATGATGCACACGTGTGTGAATTTTGAATTGCTTTCTTGATTTAATTAGCACTTTTTTATAATTAGTTTGTGCTAGTCTGTTCTCAGAGCAATCAGGTAGAAATGTAGTTCTGGATTTGTTGGTCCTCTGCTTAGTATTTATGAAAATAAGAACGTATTAGAACAACCGATGCTTGAATATGGCTCATGCTTTCCATTTTCCTAATGGTTTCAATTCGTGCCTTTCGTTTTCCAAATGGCTCCAAACAGCAATTCTCTTTGTGGTTTTCCTGGACTTGGTGAATTGGGTTAGGTTAATAATGTCCATTGGGACTAAACCAACCTATACCCAGCCAAATCCACCCAAAATTTCAGCCTAGCACTTAATTGGAATAAAAACTAAGAATTTCTTGACTAACTTACAAAACATGTACAATGTTCCATACACAAAAAGGTGGAGAAACTCGAATTCATACTTCTTTGTACAATGAAATTATCTATCAGTGAATGGCTGAGAAAACCAGTAAGTCTTGGGTCTGAATGTCTGATTCCACTGAAATAGAGAAATGCAGTACCCATGGTTTGCTAGCAGTTTTATGATGAGGAAGGATTTGTCATGTAGCCCAAGTTCTACAGGATTAGGTAAAAAGAGAAAGTACCATCCATTTGGTGATTGGCATCAGCAATAGGAATATGAATATGTGGTGCAAACCCAGCAATGGAATTATCAATATGTGGGTGCAAACTCTGAATTATATTTTTCTGCAGGTCTGGCACACTCTGAGGAAACATCAGCAATGATGCCTCTTAGAACACTTTTTTTTTTTCAGAACTTGTACAGGTGAATATCAGGATTTGGATTGGAACTGTCATAAATGCACTGGCCATTTAAGATGGGTTTTTTTGTTTTTTTCCAATGAAGCCATTTAAGATGGTTTGGTTAAAAGAAAAAGGTAAAAATGAGTGGGTTACAGTGATCAAGCACAGAGCTAGAGCAGTAAAAGCTTGAAGGAAACCAGCATGAGTTTTAAGGTTGTGGATTGTGATAGAACATACTAGTGTCCTTGGGTAGGTAATCAATTTATAGAATTGTTGTATCATTGTCCTTGGAAATGTCATTTTTTCTTTGAATTACAAGCATCCCATATTTCAATAAAAATAAAGATATGATGTTATGGGCTTGTTTGGTTCTTTTTATGAAAACTGTTTTTTATTCTCGAAAAATAAGGAGGACAAGGAAAATATGAAGAACATATTTGATTTCCAATTTTGTTGTTCTGAAAAACACATAGAATAAGAACGGTTTTCTTGGTGTTTTCTGTGTTTTAAAAAACAGGAATTAAACATGTCTTATATGCTGTTTTTTTTTTGGAAAAGTATTGTATTTCTTAAATATCTTATTTGAATATACAAAAGCTAAAGTTTTAATTATGAACCAAAATATATGGTCTCAAGGATTGTATTGATTTTTACTGAAATTCAGACACATTCAAACTTTAAAACCCAAACAAATTGAATGAAAGCCCTTCAAGTAAAATGGCATTATTCTTTATAGTACAAAAATTTTTATTTTGAAATTTTTGCATCCAGAAGTTGACTTTGAATAATGACACTTTCATTGTATGTTGTCCCCATATAGAGGTGTACTAGACTGAGGTATAGAGCTTGCAGGGGAAATAATAATGAAATGGGTGATGAAGTACTACCACAGTATGGAAAAAAAAAGAAGAAAGAAAAGTGATGATATCATATATAGAGAACTTTAACAAGCAAGGAGAAAAATGAAATGAAATGAAATGCCTCTTGAATACATGATATGTTATTAAGAAGCATACATGTGAAAAAACCCTAACATCTTTTATGGAAGCCAATATTGCTCATTGAAGACCCTGAAACAAGCAACATTTAGGTTTTTTTTTTCCAATTGGAGTTGTTGCTCTTTACCCTCTTATGCAAACTCTAAAAGGCATAAATGCATTGTATCAAATGAATACAGGAATGCATACTCAAATACATTTATAATGGAAGAACAATTAGTCAAGTACCACCTCTCTCTCTCTAGGGTTTCTAAGTAACACATGTATCCGAATCATGATGACGACAGGATGATGAGGGCGATGATAACGATGATGATGATTACTATTATCATTATTATGATGATGGTAATGATGACATGATGGCGTCGATATAGTCGATGTTGCTGATCGGCACCGGCACTTGAGGGGCATGGGGATGAGAGCCAGATGGGAAGCTTGGGAGTCTAACAAGAGGGTCTACTGATTCATGAGGAAAAGATGAAGGTCCCATGATTCTATGATCATTTCCATTGATGGTTTCAGAGAGCTTTGGCATCATGGAGGCCATGGGAGGAGGACTGTTAATGTAAGATGGTAATGAAAAGTTGGGATTGATGAGCTTGGTTTCAAGGAAATGGGGAGGACATACATCATTCCCCAACACATAATCTTCTTGATTGAGGTGAGGATGATAGTTCAAGGGCCATGTAGGGTCATATGTTGAAGGATCTGACAATGGTGGGGGGGCAAGAAAGGGCTGAAAATGAGAAAAATCAAGATTGTAATTTCCATGATCAGTCCCTGATTGCAGCAATGATGTCGGACTAGGAAGATAGAACTGATGATGATGATGATGATCTTGAGGACTAGGGATCAAGTTAGGGTTTCCATTAAATGATGAAAAGAAGGTTTCAGGAGAAGCATTATTATTAGGGTTTGGGATATCAGGAAAGTTGGCCAAATCAGGAACACCACCATGGGAGACCAGCTTCTTCTTAATGCTTGAATTCCAGAAGTTCTTCACTTCGTTATCTGTTCTCCCTGGTAAGTGCTTAGCTATCTGAGCCCATCTATAAAAATATAAATATAAAAAATAAAAATAAAAATTAAAATTAAGTGTTTGCATGAAAAAATGGAAAGAAAGAAATAAAAAGGTTGTGGAATTAAAGTACCTACCTGTTGCCTAGAATTCTATGGAGTTCAATGATGAGAGCAGCTTCTTGGGGAGAGAAGCTCCCACGTTTTAAGTCAGGTCTCAGGTAATTTATCCATCTCAGTCTGCAACTCTTTCCACATCTCTGTAGACCTGCCAGCCACCCAACAAGATTTAACCACAAGAAAACAAAGAGAAAGCTATGAATTTTTTTTTTTAATTTTTTTTTTTTGTGGGGTTAGTCTGCAAAAAGTGATGGAAAAAACCATGAAAGTTGCAGAGATAAAGAGGACACCATGAAAAAGAAGTCCAAAAGTTGTAGACAACAGTGTGGAGAAAAAGAGAGAACAAAGAGGAAGAAAGGAGAAGAAAACCCCATGAACAGAAAAAATAAAAAACCCCATGAAAGGATTCTGAAAGAACAGTTACCTGCAAGTCTTGGAACAGAGCTCCAGCAGCCATGGCCATAGGTGGAAATGTAGTTGATAAGTTTCTCATCTTCCTCAGGTGACCACAGCCCCCTCTTCACCTTCTGTTTGTTGCAGCACGAATGATGTCCCATCTCTCTCTCTCTCTCTCTCTCTCTCTCTCTCCTCAGTCTCTCTCAAACAACCAATGCAGCAGCCAATACCAACAACTAGGTCAGTCACACTTCTTCATCATACATCTCACTCAAGAAAATTTCACTTGTTTATGTTTTTTTTTTCTGAAAAAGAGAGATCAACATCATAGAAAACAGACCCCAGCTTTTAGCCATAGGCGCCAGAGCTTTTCTTTCTCATTCAGACCAAAAGAGAAAATGTGGAGGAAACTGTGGGAAATTTTTGATGATGATGATGATATGATCTCAGAAGAAAAGAGTACACTGAGAGTTGTGAATTTAATATTTGAGAAGGGGGGTACCCTTAAAAGGGTTTTGTGGGCAATATGGCCTAAAAGCTGCTCCATCCCTTTGCTGCCACTGCATGGCTTATAATGGATTCTTCCAAATCATCCCCTCCAATTGGCTCCTCCCACTATCCCACGTGTCACTCATGCAACCCTTTTGGGTCTCACCGACCCCGGTCCCACTTCGGTCGTATCGCCCTCCAATCGCCGGCAGATAAGTGTACACGCCTCGATTGGGTATAAGTTCATCAGATCCAATGGCTACGATCCCATCTAAACATGGGCTTAGTATCATTGTCCTGGTCCTCATCATCCTTATTGTCATCATCATTATCATCATAATAGGAGAAATGGCATATTTCCTTGATGGGGCCCAAGAGTGGATCTCATCAACCCCCAGTCCTACTTCGATCGTATCGCCCTCTAATCATTGGTCGACAAGCGTACATGCCTCAATTGAGCATAAATTCATCAAATCCAAAGGCCACGATCCCATCTAAACACGGGCTTGTGTGGTAAATCTAAGCTCTTTCTCATTATAGTATCCTCCTCCTCCTCCACCTCATCATCATCATCATCATCATAGGAGAAAGGGCATATTTCCTAGATGGGTTTTTGCTAGGCCCAAGAGTGGGGCCCGCTGTGTGTCTAAATTGTGTACCAATAATAGTTACAGAAGAAAGTTGACCCTTTCTAAATTTTTGGTCTCCCTTTTTAACCAAAAGTTCACACCCATGATCGGATGTGAAATCTCAACAGACCCGTCTCATCCTCTTATAGAATTGTCTAGTAATTAAAATTTCTACCTCCTTACTATGTTTTCCCTATGTTCAAATCTAAAAATTTACTTTGTATTGTATTATTAATACATATAATTTAACTATGATTGTAGCATTCCATTTCAATTCAAAGATGCAATCTAATGTTTGGAGGAACATAAATGACTAAGGGTGGGTCCAAATACGTTCCTCCAAGATATGACTAAATTGGTTTATAGTTGAAAACAATTTGATCCCATTATAACTCTAAGTGATAGCATTGTTGGTTTAAGGTTTTGAGGTTTAACCTAATGATCATTAATTCGAGTTTCCTCAGAACCATTAAAGGTTAATTGGGTCGTTAATTTTAGGGCTTGTTGGATTAGATAAGATGCGCGCACAAGCTAACCCGAACATCCACGATTATAAACAAAAATGATCTCATTGTATAATTTAGTGATATTTATGATATAATTTCTTCATTTAGGGATAATTTGGTATAACAATGTTTTGCAACTATTGAAAAAACCAAGATGATATACCTATGTCATAATGTAAGATTAATTTGTGCATGAATATCATTTAGGGGTGTTGTTAATCGACGTCTAATTAAACAAAAAAATGGTATAATAATAATGAACTATTTGACTAGGGCCATACACTAAAAAATAAAATATATTATTGGGGTTGAGAGAATAATGTGTTTTCCAAACTTCTCTAATTGATTTGTTTTTTTTTAAATAAATGTCATTTCTTGATAAAAGAAGGGGAACATATGGGTCCATGATCTTTGCCAAACAAAGCAACATTAGCATGGGAGAGGGAGCAAAGGTGAAATAAAGAAGCCTTTGCTTGACCATATTTAATCATAGATCATCACATATGCATGCTTTTTATTGTTTATGAGTACTAATGTTTTTATTTATTATGATTATGTTGGAGACAGTGAAGATGAATGATAGAGAATCCCCTTCAAAAAAGTTTCATGATTTTAGAAAAGAAAGCGACATTGATAAAAAAATATACTTTTAAATAAGTTAGGCCTTTGGGTATCAACAAATAATTAGGCTCGATCATATTTTGAAAATACAAGAATGAAATTAATTCTTCATCATATAAACTATTATTATATTAACCTAAATGTCAATTATAATGAAAAATATGAATTAATAAATTAAAGCTCGCATTTCTTTTTATAAAAGCACTATGAACACAATACATTGGACTAAGAAAAAAAAATCTCTTCTAAAGTTATTGAATAAGAAATGATCATCCTCATTTGATGGGAAAAATGTTAGTTTTGCGTGTGGATCTCACTTTGCCCTTAAACCTTTTTTGGTCCCAAGATATTCTTGAGATTTACTTCTATAGCCGGTTGTGACTTTTTTTTAAGTAGTGGGTATGAGTGAGCTATGGAATAAACGTTAATGGTATCTTGGAATTGAAAAGAAAAAAAAAGTTCAAGGACAAAATAGAACATACGTGCAAAACTCGAGAGCATTTATGCATCTTATTCCCTTATTTGATAAATATTTGAAACCAAAGTAAGATTTGTCAAATTACTTCTTCTAAAATACTATCAATTAAAGTTGAATTAAAGATTATTTCATTTTTTTTCTTCGAATAAGATAATTATTTCCATATATTAGTATATAAGTCAGTGAAACTTAGCCTTCCCACCTCCTTACATCAATGGCATCTTTTCTCTTCAAGAAAGTTTGGAAGTAAATGGAATTTATTGTGTGTTTTTTGGAAATTCTATCTGGCTTTACTGAGATCACATTATTCCTTTGGATGCTACCATCATTAATACAATATTGCTCTTAGTTTTCTTCTCAGAGAAACCCTCCCAACTACTTCTCACAAAATATTTATTCCAAGATGGTGATATTTCTTATTAATGCTCCTGTCTTCTTTGTAATGAAGCTATGTTTCCTTTTTCTTAGTCTAGAAAAAATAAATATATACATGCATTGTAGTGAACACAAAACCCTAAATCCTTGACATTCTTTAGAAACTAAATTTAGTGACTTGGAGATTCAAAGTAACTGCAAATATTGATAAGAATGTAAAGTTTTGATAAGGGGTAGGGTGCCTATTTTTCCTACTTAGATGTGAGATTCCAAAATTTTCTTTTCTTTTCTTGTATTTTCTTTTCTCCTTTTATCTATTTCTTTTTCTCATCAACCTAATTTGAACTTCTTCCAAATTCTAGTCTTAATTTTGGAAAGACTCCCCATGGAATTAGTTTTCCAAATGTTTTAGGCAGAATTAATCACTAGTAGGCTAATGACTTAAATAATTCATACTAGTCAACTTTGAGAAATAATCAACTTCGTATATGCTTGAGTTTTTTTTTTTTTTTTTTGACATCAATTCATTTTACCACTTGAGTCAGATCTCGATGATGTATTTACTTGAGGCAATTAATTTAACCAAATCATCTTATTCAACATATACCTTTAGAAATGTATATGAATTCTAAAATATGTTTACAATTATATTAGTTATGTTTAATAGTTTAATAAGAGTATGAAGTTTATCAGTAGAGTTGTGAGATTCGATTAAAAAGTTTAAACTCGAAACTTATTTTGAACTCTACATTAAAAGAATGAAGAAATTCTTAAGTATGAGTTGTAAGATTCAAGAAAAAAAAATATTAAACTCAACATTTACTCAAATCTTTATATATATTTTCATGAGAAAAAAAAAGATTATTGTAAAAATGTCTCATTATTCACTAATTGGCTTCACAAATTTGTACATGAATTTGAATTTAATCAAACTTCAATTTCTCTCCCCCTTTCCAACTAATCTTCTTATTTTTTTCCCATTATATTTATCTTGAAGGAACACAAATATGGAGGAGGGCCATGAACTATAGAAAAGTACCCTATACAATTGTTTCCTTTCATTTGAAGGAATAAGTACAAGTGAGAGAATCAATATGTTTTTAATGACCCCCCATAGGGTTACATATGTTGCAATGCATGATCAAAAAAGTAATTGGAAAAGTGGGTTCTTTTTTCATTTTTTTTTATAATTATGTTATTGGTGGGAACATTATTGGGTTTTATCTAATTTATACTTGTACCTTTTTAACATGAATTTATGTTATCCTATTACTTGTTAAATTACTTTAATGTTATTATTATAAAATTTTTTTTTTTGAAAGAACTTTAATGTTATTATTAAGGCTAGTGAGTGGTTCCATTTTCACTCTTACCAAGAAAAAGAAAATCTCAAATTAGTTGGACATTATTGGTGTATCACAAACTTTTGCATATTAATTAACTTCTCAAAACATGAAAATTATACTAATTTAATGCATGTTTGACTACATTATCTTTTGATTTTAAAAGTAATTTTTTTATAAAAAGGTAGAAATTCTTGTCCGAAAAAGTGGAGTGTATGTGAAAACGCTAATTTTTAAAAGTTGAGAAAGTAAAAGAACAAAAAAGTGAAAAACAGTTCAAAAATCTTTTAAGTTTTTTAAATAGTTTTAAAAACACAAGGTAAATGTGTTTTTTCTATAACATTTCTTACATTCGTTTAGGAGTTCTTATTTTAAAAACAAAAGTTAAATAATGTATATATAAATAATAATTCGAAAGTGATAGGAACTCTTCATATTTCTTTTATGTTTGACATCATTAATGATATGATTTAATCATTTTATTCGTTATGTAGTACATTCTAATATATATTGGAACAAGTCCTAATGATTGTAATACTTATAAACCTTTGTTTTATCAAACTTTTCTTTCCAATCATATCGTTTTTTAATTTCAGCCCTAAATGTAACATAGTTATAATCATCATCATTATCATCATTATTCATCCTCTGAGTTAAAGTCATAATGTAACACAATTATAATCATCTTCCTCATTATCATCGCTATCATCATTATTCATCTTTTGAGTTAGCGTTCGAATTTAAGTTAGTCCAAATAAATACATACACGAAAAAAAATAGTGTTTCGAACTCTAAAAGCTTTAACCTTGAAAACCCCAAAAAAACACGAACTTTTATAATAAAAATGTGAGTTTGATTAGGGTTCAAGGAAGAAGAAAAAAAAGCTTAAACCCTAAACCAATGTTGCTTTTATGTAGTAAAGGAGGGTTCAAAAATATTATTCTTGCTTGAGGAAGAAAAAGCTTGAGTTTGGAATGCTTGTAATGGAAGTAAAAGACCAATGAAGATTCTTGGGAGTTATTGTTTCACATGCTACATTTAATACCACCCAATATCTTTTGCTTTATTTGTGGAGCCATCAGCCAGTGGATGAGGAAGATTTTTGTTTCTACCCAACATATGGAAGAATCAAAGTTAAAGGGGTCCATGAAAGAATGGTAATAAAATGCTTTTGTCTTCTCTCTAACCAGGATTGGTTTTGGTATGGGCCATTTTCAATCAAGTTCACTCACTAGGACTGCCTTTTATTCTTTTCATGTTTTTGGTAGTCCAAGAACAAGAAAAAAATAGGGTTTTGATTGACTAATCCCCCCCATTTTTATTAATTCACCAAAAGAATAATTACTTGGCATGTCATTATTATATTCATCACTATTGGCAAAAAAAAAAAAAAAAAAAAAAAAAAAAACCACATGGCTACCAGTTTTATGAGCGACATACTGATCTCATATCTTTCAATTCAGTGAAAGAAAATGGAAAGAAAAAAAAAAGAAAGTCCTTAAAAGATAGTGAAAACAAAACTGTATGTGCCCCACATGAAAAGGATGTGAAGGAAAATGGCTTTAATCTATAGACCACCCCCATTGTCTTCCTTCACTCCATGGCAACCCCCATGAAAGAAAGTCCTCAGATTTTACTCAAATTTGAAGAAAGCTTGATTTTGGAATCTCGTCATCTGATATATATATACCTCAAGAATTTTACAGCTTTTAGTAGCATCCTGATTTCTTGCCTTTAGAATTGGCATATATATATATATATATATATATATATATATATATATATATATATATGTATATATTATCCCCACATGGGGATGTCATTAATTTGAAACTGATATCAGTCCTACCGCATGCATGCATGAGGGACAAGTGAAGGCCATAACTGATTCAGGATGCTATCACAAACTAATCCAATTGTGTCTTCTTCAGTTCTTGAAATTGACCCTTCAACTATTTCCTTTGTGTGGTCTATTTGAAACTACTGATTTTTTTTTTTTTAATTTTTCCTGTCTTTTTAGGTTGAATAACATAATTCATGATGATGATGGTGATGGTGATGGTGACGGTGATGATAATAGTGATGATGAACGTGGCCTCTATCATCCTCGAATCGGGGGATGATAGAGGCTGCTGCATTCAAATCATGCAGCTGGAAGCCATTGAAACTAGGCTTAACTGAGCTTTAGGGTGTGTGAATGGGGTTCCACTGAACAGTGAAATCAAATGAAATCATATTTCCCCCTTCAATTTGGGAAAGTTTTTTAAAGCATTCAGATGGAAAAGAGTTTGGAATATCTTCATTGATTCAGCTGAAGCTTTTTGACCAAATTAAAATTCAGTTACAGTATAGGAAAGCAAGTGGAATTGGGCTGTCCATGCAAGTCCTGGTTCAGCTTAATGAGTTAAAGAGAGTTTACTCCCATGGCTGCAAAAGATACCAAAAATGGCTAGCATATGAGACCAAAGACCACACACACACACATGATTAAATGACTAGAATTTTGTGGTGACCCGACTCAAAATATTTTGGGAGCTCAACCCGAAAAGAATTTTTTGTAAGATCTGTGGTGGTGATGGAGGGTGAGAGTCGTAATCAATAAAATACACTTTTTGTCCGTGGACTTAGGTCACATTGACCGAACCACGTAAATCTCTGTGTTCTTGCAATTTTCTTGGATTTATTTTCTTCCTATTCTTTGTTTATTTTACCTTATAGCACTTCTTAGAGAAGTAAACAAAATGGGATTAATGGTTTTGTTGATTTGTGGCCTTAATTTGGTTTTGAACATATTTAGGCCGGCGTACAATGGGACTTTTGTAAAGAAAAGTTGTCTGAAAATAAGGTCTGTTGCCTAGCAGTATAAACCTTTTTGTTAAGTATATTTTTAATAAATATCGTATATCTGAGGGTTATTTCTCTATTCCACTGTACTCTATAATTATTCTCATATTCATTATGAAGCTTTCTCCTCTGCCTATGGTTTTTTCCGTAAGGGTTTTCATGTAAATCTAGTGTTTTTCTTTATTTTCGTATTTCATTATTATATCATTGAATTCAATGGTTTTTATTTGGTGAAACTTAGAGAAATTAGTTGTAATAACTTTACTCTTAATTGTGTAGATATCATTTGCTTTGACCTTGATAAATCATGATGGTTGTCAATACTCAAAGATAAGTCCATATATATATATATATATATATATATATATAACATTATAAACTTTTTTATAAATAAAATTACGAATCACCCTTAATGTAAGCATGGACCTGCATTTTTTACTATTATGCTTTTAAAAACTTAAGCGAGGCTCGTTTTATTTTGAAAAATCGTTTTAGAAAACAGTTAGAAGTCGCCTTGTTTTGTTTATTTTAAAAGGGAAAACAAAATAAGAAAAAACCACTAAGTAATGACTCCCGATAAAAGAGCGGGTGCGGGAAAACCGAGTCTAGGTACGGGGGTCAGGTTGTTTATCGGGAAGGTACGATAGAAGCGTAGCACCCCCTCTAAGCCCCTAAAGTCGGGTCTCTACTAAACAAACTAAGAAAAATATGGCTTTTGATTAATCAACTAATGAATATCGAAGATAAGCAATAACAATAAAAGCATGCGAGACATATATAAATAATATTAAGCAAAAGTTAGATAAGAAAAATGTATGCGCGGACGGCGTATTTAGAAGCTGGCTAAATTGAGAAAGCGATGTTAGTGCAATAATCTAAACTATTCACATTCAATTAAAAATTAGTTATTAATCATATCATCAAAATTATTCATTAAAATGATACGTGAAATCGATTACCTAGACCCATTTACATATTTACATAAATTAACTCCATAGATTCCATTTATAAATTGTAAAATTAAGCGTGTGTTTGAGATTTTTGAAGACCGGTTTGAAATTGAAGTTTTGAAAATTAGAAGTTTGAAGTTGAAATTTGAAATTTGAGAGTTTTGGGGACTTGAATTTTGGAAATTGGGAATTTTCAAAATTTAAGACTAGGACAACTGATCTTGAAATTGAGATTTGGAAATTTGAAATTGATCGCTTGAATTTTGAAATTATGAATTTTGTAAATTTGAAATTATAAACTTTAAAATTGGAAATTGGAAGTGTGGAACGAATTTTGAAATTGTGACACTTGATTTTAAATTAGGAATTTTCAATTTTGAAATTGAAACATTGAAAATTTGAAATTTGAGATTTGGAGGACTTGAATTTTAAAATTGAAAATTTGAATTTTAGAAAATGAGAAATTTGAAATTTGAAATTTGGACACTTAAAATTTGAGAAATGAAAATTTAAAACTTGAATTTTTTTAATTTGGGGATTTTATTAAATTAAGGGTGGGTGATAGTTCATATGTTAAGTAAAAATAAATTGAATTAAAAAAAAACATCAACAACCAATTTAATTTAATAAACAAAAAGCAACAATATACTTACAAGGAAAATAAAATAATAAAATTTATAATTAAATGACTAATATAATATATATAAGACAATTAATAAAAAAACATAATTATATAAAAGAAGAATAAAAGAAAGAAAAAAATAAATAAACATGATAGACAGGTAGCTCCCCGGACCGAATCACTTCTCAAGGCGGGAGTACCTCGAGCCGGGATCGTGCTCCTAAAATTGCCGCCGGTAGGAATTTACAAAGCGATCTTATTTTTAAATCAGCCTTTAAACTTGAGACCCATTAGGACCTCCCACTCAATGTGGGGAAGACCCATAGTCTTTTAAAAAATAAACTTAAGGGAACTAATAGGGCCTAAATTATATAAACCCATTACCTTAATTTATTCTGAAAAATATTTAATTAAAGGTCGTGTTAAGTTACACTTTTTTTGGTGGAGACAAACCCATGGTTTCCTTTTTTTCCTTCTTCCAAATCAAGGGGGAGAGGCCCCCTTTTATCAGGAAATGAAGGCCTCTCTCCTTATGAGTATTCAATGTGGTGCCTCCCATGAGGAAAAAATCACAGCCTCAAATTGACAATTCTGAATATGCCCATCTTGATTAGAGTTCATGTAACGAAGCGCGAACAATGAAGTAAAACGAAGGTGTGAAAGTAGTGAAGCGAGATGAACTCTGCTCCCGAGAAGAAAAAAAAACCTCAAAAGTGTCAAGGGACACTAAAAGCAGAACAAGGGCCCCTAAACAAACCAAAAAAAAAAAAAAACAAGATAACTGTAGTCCTTTGTGATATAGATCGACCTCCATCTGAAGGTCATCTCAAAGGTGAAACTGTATCGAAATTTGAAGCGAAGCGGAAGTCGGCTTTGCCCATGGGTACTAGAATGGTCATAATGTCTTGTATGCTTGATCAACACCGATCATGGAGAAATTCATGAGCTAGCCACGAGGGAAGTAGTGATGAGAGAAATAAACCATGTGATCAAAGTGTGTGATGATATGATCATGAATATTGATGCCCGATATATATATAATACGATAAAGATGAAATCGAGAGTCGACCTATGGTGAAGGCATCGAATGTACGGCTGTGAGGAAACACAAAAGCGACCTAAGCGCCCCAAGATGTTTAAGGTAAATGCGAAGTCCTGAGCGTCGATGTCACGAGAAGATGAAGTCACGAAAGTCTAAGCTGTGATTGCTAGCAAATGTGATCTGAGATGAAGTCGAGCGCTGATATGTAGAGGCAGTCACGAGCGTCTATTTAATGGTGCTAGCAAATGTGATACGGATGAAATCCCGAACATCGATCCATATAAAGGTGAAGTGCTAAACACACAATATCACGAGAAGACGAAGTCGAGCGATACGATTCGCGGTGCTATGGAAATATGATATAGATGAAGTCTGAACATCAGTCCATATAAAGCCAAAGTCGAGCGCTGATGAAGTGCGAGCGTCACATTGCGGTGCTAGCGAATGTGATGCAAATGGAAATTACGAACATTTGATCCACATATGAAGAGGCGAAGTCGAGCGCTGATATCTGAAGGCGAGTCTGAGCGTGCGGCGTGGTGGCAAATGTGATCTGGATGAAGTCTGAACATCGATCCGTTTAAAGGCGAGAGTGCAGGCATACGATATGCGAGAGAGACGAAGTGCGAGGCGACTAGGATGCTATGGAAATATGATATGAGTGAAGTCTAAACATCTGATCCATATGAAGGGTGAAGTGCGAGGCAGCGATGCTCGAAGACGAAGTACGGAGCGTCCCGATCACGCTAAGCTAGCGAGATGTGATGCGAGATGAAGTGCGAACATTTGATCCATATGAAGGTGAAGTCACGAGCCTTTGATATCACCGGAGAAATGAAGTCCTGAGCTTCTAAGCGTGGTCAGCAAATGTGATCTGAATGAAATTACGAGCGTTTAGTGCGTTGCTAACAAATATGATATAAGATGAGAGTGCTGAACATCGATCCATATAGAGGCGAAGTGAAGCGTCGCAGCGAGTCACGAGAGTCGAGCGTGCGATCTCTGAGGCTGAGATGTGATGAAGTTGAAGTCTGAACATCGATCCACATGGTAGTCACGGCGCGATCACGAAGGAAGAATGCAGGCGATCTTATCTGTTGGTAGCAAAATGTGATGCAGATGAAGTCTGAACATCTGATCCATATAAAGGCGAAGTTAGAGGGGTATGCCTTAGTATGACATCCAACAAAAACATGATGAAGTCCAAAAATGTCATGACAATGGCTCATATCCTCGATAAGGCATGCGGACAAATGGAGGCCACCCCCTCCAAGCGATCGAGAAAGATAAGGGATATGCCCTAGTGTGGCATGTATCAAAACATGATGAGATCCCAAAATTTCATAACAAGACTCATCCTCTCGATAACAATTGTATGCACAACCAAACAAATTCCATATGATCTTGACGGATAAGGGTTGTGCCTAAGTATGACATGTATGCCATCCAATAGAGATGTGGTGAAACCCCCAAATATCAAAATATGGCTCGACATCTCAGCAAGAAACCGTCTACACAAACAAACACATCCAAATGATCCTGACAGATAGGGGGTATGCCCTAGTACGGCATGTCGAGGAATCAGTCTAAATCTCTGCATCCCCCAATAACAAAATGCAATCTTGGGTCATCTAGAACCGCAACTAGAGATGGATCCCAACGCTAGCAAGGCATCTCCTAGAAAAGGCCACATAATAATGTCCAGATATTGACCAAGTCTCGAATATAGTCAAGTAGATCTTTGTCAGAAACATTAAATCCCATGGTCTCGGGTGGTCTTATTACGGACCGTAATGTAGGCTTAGGGTGATAAGGTAAAAGAAATGAAGGGAAACTAGGCTCAAACACCCAATGATCAACCCCATGCCCTTGTGTGTGGAATGCCACATGCATTAGAAGTCCCCATGAGCCATGGACACAAGAACATCTAATGGAAGTGCTAATAATAATCATGTGATGCAAAAAGTGTAACATGTGGTGAGATAGGTAAGAGGAAAATAATGTTGAGTGAAACATCAAACTCGAAATCAATAAACATATGAGGGTGATAAATGTGAAAATGAGAGATATGAAGTCAATAAGATAAATAACGGTATGGAAAAAACTGATGATGATATGATGAATCTACCCAAATCACTGCATGGGGAAGACATGTCATCAACAAATTAGATGATGAATATGACACTGACTTGGAGCCCTTAGGAGGATGGATTATCTATCTTGTGTGTAGAAAAGTCTCTGATAGCGTGTTATAGGATCATAGGAGGCTCACGTACTGAGCTTCCCATATGGTAATATACACTCAAGCGTGTGAATCTCTTATGAATATATAGTAATAAGGAATAACTTTATAATGAATACATACATTACATTTATTTTATATATATATGTATTTATATATATATATATATATATATATATATATATATATATATATATATATTTTTTTTTTTTCTCTTTTTTTCTTCCTTTTGTTTTTGTTTTTTGTTTTTTTTTTTTTTTTTTGCGCATAGGTGAATAAAACAATGAGAGACAAGCTTGATATGGCAATAAGCAGACTCTCTCAGCCCCTTGAGAGTATAATAAAACAACTCCAATGAAATGGCCTGTAAACCTCTCAAATTAAAAGTCTCTAAATAATGTCAATGGAATGAGTGAAGGGATGACATGACAAACCCCATGCGATAAAATGAATAGTCACCCGATCTAAGTGGAAAAAGAATGAGATAAAGCAGTCGGATAGAAAGTGGTGAAGCATGAAACTATGAAATGGGTGGATACAATGAAGTGAATGTGGTAGGCGATGTAGAGAATATGTCAATGTATACATAACTCAAAGATCCTTAAACTAAGGCATCCACACGAGGAGGGCTATCGGGTGAAAAGGTAGCGGGGCTCTGAGAAAAAATAGGCCAAAATGACGCGTGTGAGGCTCAATGGGCTAGCAACGGTAAAAAATATGAGTAACAAGTGATAAGGTATATGGCTAACCGAAATGATGGCCACCCATCCTGCGACCAAGGTCTCAAACGTAAAACTTTTTCAGTTGATCCACATTGGTTGGCTATGAGAATTGGTTTCCATCTAAGTCCATCAACCGTACGGCTCCTGCGAGAGTCAAACTCTCTAGTAATGTAGGTCTTGCTCCGGTTTGGTCTAACTTCCCTCTAAGTCGGTGAGCTAATCCTCTTGCCCAGGACTCTCAAAACCAAATCGCCTCCTTGTAGTAGTCCCAGAGCAGCTTGCTTTTTGGCAGCGGGCCGTCTTTGCTGGTAAGCTGAATGGTCGGCGACTCTCAATCTCACTCTCATCTAACAGGCTAAGGCTGATCAAGCCGTGGTAGACCTCCGCCTCTGAAATCTGGCTGCTCTGGGGCTCTCTCAAGGATCCCATCTCTATCTCAGCGAGGCAAAGCGCCTCCATGCCATAAACTAGAAGTAAGGTGTGGCTCGCAATAGCAGTGCGAAGGAGGTGCGATACGCCCATAATGCGAAAGGAAGCTTCTCGGACTAGTCTCGAGAAGTCTCAATCATCTTGCGCAGAATCCTCTTAATATTCTTGTTCGCGACCTCTACTACCTCATTTGTCTGCTTGGCTATCTGTGAGACGATCTGTGCCCCGGATATCATATCTACGTAATAAAGTGTCAACCTTTTACAGATGCACACCTGCTCAGATATCAACTCATGAGGAACCCCATATCTACAGATAATGTGCGATCTGATAAAGGTGGCCACTTTGGTCGCATTTAGCTTTGCATAAGAAGTGACCTCCACCTACTTCGTGAAATAATCAATAGCGACTAGAATGAATTCACTTGTGCCCAGAAGACTGGTGATCTTCCCGATAATGTCATACTTGGCCCCGAAAGCGACGAGGTGGTCGATGCATGCAATTCGATGGTGGAGCGTTTATGAGATCTCATGCATATGACACTGTACATCTTTGAACGTTGAGAACAATGTGTGGTCAACCAAAAATAGCAGTCCTGTAATCTTCTGGTTAACATATGTCCTCCCATATGGGGCTAAACTCCGGCATGGACCTCTCTCATTGCCCGATCAGCTGAATCTTAATCCAAGCACAATAATAACACACCATCAGATGTACGCCTATATAGTATCTCTCCATGTATCCTGGCGGGTGGCGATTGCCTCCAAGCTCTCTTGTCGCGTCCGCGACCTCGAGGTATAATGCCATATCTAAGAAAGCGATAAATATCGCTGATACCACTGACGGACCATCATCAAACCCGACTCGTCAATTAAGCAACAATAGCGGGAATAATTCTAGTCTCAACTAGCGGGGTGAACTACCACCTTCGGAATCTTCGATCATGGGCTTGAAGTAGCGGAGCATCGGGTGAGGCCGAGTTCTACGCTCTAGGTAGGTGAGTGTAGCTCAAGTCGTCAAACCTCCCTACTAGTAACTCTAAATAAGCATGATATGGCCTAAGCTTCACATCTCTGGTCTTCCAATCACCTCAAATCTGTCTAATCACTAAATTAGAATCATCGAATATATCCATCTTTCTAATCAGAGCTCGAGTGTAGTCTCCCAACCCGAGATTTTATGCCTCATACTCAACAATGTTATTCGGTAGATTTGGATAACGATTCGCAAAAGGCCAAACGAGGCCCGATCTCGGGATAGAGTCGCCATGCGGAGAAATCAATAGAACACCTATCCCATATCAAAATGGTTAATTTGCACCGTCAAAGTACATGCGCCCGACGGACAAACTAGTCCCCTACTTGATCCTCCTCCTTCAGAAAAATCATCATCAATCACTCTGTCGCAGGAAGTGAGGCCAAGTAATCTGCTAACACACTCCCTTTTATAGACTTTTGGTGACATGCGAATATCAAACTCTATCAAAGCACAAGCTTCATCTCATAAGTACCTTTCGTCAAAGCGGTATATCAAGCCTTGGATAATAAAAGGATCTAGCGAGAAGCAATGCACGGAATACTACGCCGTGTAATGTACCAATCTCAGAGTGGCAAGCTGAGCCAAAGCTAAGCAAAGCACTCAATCATAATGTGCCTCGTCTCATGCTCTAACATCCTCTTACTCGGATAATGAAGTAAGCTCAAAACCCTGCGAATCAGCTAAAGTGGGCTAGTATGCACCACTAGCGACATCCCCAAAAATGTGAAGATATATGAAGTCGTCGGGCATGGGAGGGTACATAGAACGGGAGGGAAAGCAAATGCTCTTTAATTCACTCAAACACACCTTTTGTGATCATCCCGAACCTTAAGTTTGTTTCTTCCTTAGAAGTTGGAAGATAGGCTCCCTGTAATTATCTGTCCCGGTCCCACAATAATAAACTGCTAATATAATGCGAGCTACCCGAGCCTCGGGATCTTAGGTCTCGTCATGGTGGAGACATGTCAAGGATAGCTCTGATCTTATTAAGTTGTTCTTAGGATTCAATCTCAATCTAAAGCATTTGATCCTCTGGAAAAAATGCTCTAGAGCTGCCCAGTGATCTGCCCTATCACGGGACGTCACAATCATATCATCTACATAGACCTCAACATCCTGTTGCGTGTGTCATGAAGCAGTGTAATATTTTGCTCTCGATAGGTAGCACCTGCGTTCTTCAACCCAAACGGCATGACTCTATAACAGTAGGTGCCCCACTCAGTGATAAAAGATGTCTTCTCCCTATCCTCGGGAGCCATCAGAATCTAGTTATAACTAGAGAATCCATCCATAAAAGACAACATTGCCTGCCCTATAGTATTATCAACCAGCATGTCAATATGTGGGAGAGAAAATCATCAGCAGGGTTAAGCGCCTGTGAGACTCTAAAGTCCACACAAACTCTAACCTTGTCGTCCTTTTTGGGAACGAGGGCTGACGTTGTAACCACTCGAGTGCTTGGACCAACGATATGAAGCCAACACTAAGTTGCTTTTGAATCTCCTCCTTCCTGTAAACTCCATGAGGTGTAACATGCCAATTTTTTAGCCCAACCGAGTCTAGCATGTAGCCTTAGTGGTAGATGATCTTTGGCCTGAAGAGATTAAAGGCGACATGTCCCTCAATATGACCATGCAAAAAACATCCAGTATGATCACAGTAACCTAAGCAAACTATCCCTCTCGTAATGCGGAGACAAAGTGGTGCAGATCCTCATCTCTCTGAGATTTTGGTGTATTCATACCAAAGTCATTTGCCTCAAGGTCATCAAAGGAGGTGAAACTCGCTCTTCGAGTAAACTATGATCGAATTCGGACCGGTCATTTATCTAGCTTGAAAATGGAACAGCAAAGACTCATATTAATATCATGAATGCGTGATGGGTGGTGAGATTGCACATGTATCAATATCATCAATAAAGAGGAACGGTGAATACTTGAAATGCTCAAATCCATAGATGAAAAGGCAGAGTACATCGCCGGGCGTGAGACTGAATCCAGACAAAACGCCGAAAAGTGGTGGGTCCAGCGTGGACTCTACGACATCCTGAATATCGGGAGATCACGATATCCACTTGTGCTTATCTGTAATCGCATCATCATGCGGAGCAAGAGGAGCATCATCATATTACTATAAAACAATTTTGCGAAAATAACTAAATACGAGGAATGCGGCTTGAGGCGGTAATAACCATCGGAGTAAGCTCCTCGTCATAATCGTCAGACTGACACCAACCTACATACCACGTGTCGGTATCTCATCGAGAAAGCACATGGTGACACACTAAATAGCCAAGGGAAGGAGGCGATCAAGGTGGTAGAAGTGTCAAGAGCCCCTGACATTGAAGGCGTGAAAAAAGATCTGACTCGACATCTTTGGATATCATTGGGCGTCAATCCCGATCCGTCGAGGATGCGATAATGGCTCTGAAGCCTGGCAAAATATTGATCTGACCTCGAGCTATAAGGGCGAAAGAGGATAGTCAAATGGAATGTGATAAAGTGATCATGATCCTCTCCCCAAGCCCATGGCCTTCCGTACGCCAGAAGTGCGCCTCTGGGTCTGAATCCTAAACGAGGATGGGTCGTGGTCAGAAACTATGATAAAATTTCTTCTGAAGCATGATGGTGACAGCCACTGAAACTGAGCCCGGGCATGCGACTTGTGCTCCTCATCATGTCAAAACGACCGGCGGTTACTATGCTAATCAAATGATATGGGTACTGAATCTCTGACAAAATCCCTTGGCTTCACGGTCTGTATCTCATCAAAAGCGCATCCGGTCATAAGCAAATCATCACCCCCATGGCTAATCTTCTCACGTACGGCCAAGTCAAATGTGCCCTTCAGAAGATGAAATAGTGATCACTCTACCATCATGAATGAACTTCACCCTTAGATGAAGGGAAGACGGGATAGCACAAGACTATGAATCCATGGGCGGCCTAAGAGTAGGTTAAAGGATACAGGGATCCTCAAAATCTGAAAAAGAACCTGAAAAACGATTGGCCCAATCATCAGCTCAAGAGTCAAGGTGCCCATCACCTCTCTACGAGTACTGTCATAAGCTCTCATTGTCTGTGTAGATGGCTCAAAATCTGTGGGCCCATATCCTAGAGCAATCAGAAGGGGCAAAGTTGGACATACACTTAAGTCGATCCATTGTCTAAGAGGATAGATGGAACACGACGACCTAAACAACCAACTGAAATATGCAAAGGTCGAGTGTGGTCTGAACCCTCCGGAGGTAAGTCATCCTCAAAGAAAATAATGCAACTGGCTCGACCAGCTGTGAGCATATGTATCATGTCACGCCCGATCCTGACCCGACCCGATTGGCGGATCCGAACCGAAGTCCGGGGCGCGATACTATCTATACTATCTATACACTGTCTATATCCTATACTGTACTGGGACTCTCATTGACCTGTTCTTTCTCAGAGCTGTACCTGTACCTGTAGTATACAAATAATTTCTGTAATAACAAAAATCATTTTACATATACATTATACATACCACAGGAGTGGTGTCCATAAAAGTCTATACACATATACAGAGTCCCATTTAACTATACATTTAACATTTTCTATTACAACAACATCGATCATACAATACTGGTGAGCACCTATCTCTCGAGTCGGCCCGCTTGGTCGACATATGAATGTCATTTCCTCTATCCTCGTTTTCCTCGCTTCAGATCTACCTGATTGAATGACCCGTGCTAAGCTTTACGCTTTTAGTGGGAACATAAGCAATGGACAACCACCAATGGCGATCGGGCCACAAGTTTATACATGCATATCATCTATCTAAACATATTTCATATAACTTAATTCCTTATCATCCGACATATCTTATCAGATGTCAATCTTTTCATTACATGTTCTATGTCTTTAGCATCTCCTTTATTTATACTTTTTCTTCAGATTCTATTTGAGTACTTTACATATTCCTATACTTATCCCTGTGTCTTAGTCTTTCATGCTTATTATATGTCTTTTCAATGTTCCTATTCTTTGTCGGGTTACATAAAGATGTCTCTAGTCTATGTCTTTTTCATCTTTCTGCTCAATGATTTATTGCATTCTTCTCACTTTCATACTGTACTCATTGTATACTTCTCTCTCCTATTATAGGTGTTCATCTCTCAGACTCTTTCATATCCTCGTTATCATGTACTATTCTATACTTCATATACATTTGTACTTTCTTATTCTATCTATCCTATACTTCAGGCTTTTGTATACTCTTTATTACTTTTTCTCGTGTTCATACTTATTTTCATATCAATTTATATCAGACATTTTGTTCTTGTAATTGTTCAGATTTTCATCGCATAGTAGCCGCTTATGCTTCTCATATCGTCATATCTTCTATACTATTTCCTTTTTGGTTTCATGTCCGCAAATACCTTAGAAGCTGATATCGAAACTATGTGTACCCGGGGAGCGTACTATCATCAGATGAGGCGTTGATCTCACTTACATCACCCAAGATATCATCACTTTACGAGATGTTGACCTATGTCATATGCTATCTGGGCACTGAAGGTACCATCACCGTACGAGGCGCGATCCGCTTATCAGGTGACTTCATGGGCCACCCGATCCAAACGATCTATGTCATCGACCAAACTGGCCTCGACATCCGTCTGCGGAATATGCCGCAGCAAATCGTATCTTCCTATAGGCATGCTTATCTATCCCTCTACCACAGTCCTGCTGCATAATCACTTTTATTACATTTTCTTCGTACATATCTCATAAAGATTTAATAACTATCGTTATCATGTATTTATTTATGCATATATACTATCAAGTATTTTACTCCTGTATTAGTTCTCATAATCGTAGTTTCACATTTCTAGCTTCTCATATATATATATATATAGTTACAATATTCATATCTTTTTCTATCATTTAGTTTTGTCTATCATATTTCATGAATGCATCTATGCACTCTTGTATTCATATATTCATATATATTTTCTATATTCATATCTCTTTATATCATTTATACATTTCTATCATGTTTTAGCTATTCTTTGCATTTCTATATTCCTATCATGTAGGCTTTTACTCATTCACATTTTCATATATGTACCTATCATTTATGTACATGTTCTCATTCCTATGCTTTGTCATCTTTTGCTTATCTCTATCGTTCTTATCATTTATGTCTTTCTATCATATGTTCCTAGCGTGTTCCATCTTATTCTCTTGCATTGCCTATCTTATACTCATATCTTTTACGTATTCCTATCATGTGTTCTTAGCATGTTCTATCGATTCATTTAACTATATCTATCATATAATCCTATTATACACGCTATTATTCATATCATTTAATCTTATATGCATATGTGCCTATCATTCGTGTACTTTAGACTATCATATCTTATGACATGTTCTATCATATCTTATCATATTTTATGATTTATACCTATCATATCTTATGACATATTCCTATACCTTTCTATACTTGTACATTATGCAACCTATGTATTCTTATTCCTCTATGAATCTACTTTATTTAGAAATTGGAATCAATCCAATCGGATCCTCCAAACTAAAATTATGGCATTTTCATGCCAACTAGTCATTTTACCGATTTTTCTAGTGACAGTTTGTATTACTCATTTTTCTGGGGTCTTAACTTTATATTTTGACACTATGTCCTTATAATCATTTAAAGATAAGGTGCTAAGGGTTCTATTCCAACTGGAATCACCCAATTCAGAGCACCGGAACTCAAGTTACGTCCGAAACAACCCGGACTTCTCTATGTTCAACACTGAAACCAGAATTGGTTTGTACATGGTCCCACTTCGAGTGGATTTTGGGCCACTTAGAGTCATAATTTGACGACGCCTATTTCTATACTGGATGGGTTTTCCTTTGAAGTCTATTTTAATTGGCCACTTGAATCACCAAATTGATAATAACGAGCAAGTTGCGCCAAAATACGAAAACTCGGGTCAAAACTCGAAACTGCACGTGGTTGTACCGGTACATGTCTAACATGTACCGGTACAAGTTGGCCAAAAACGACCAGAACACAATATGTACCGGTACATGTTCAAGTTGTACCGGTACATGTCACCCGAAATGCCCAAAATGTGTGTTTTTCTCCCATTTTTCCATATTTTTCATCCCAAACCATTCTAATATGGGTCTTAACCCATACATAAGCTAAACTCCAAGGACTGTTGCGCTTATTCTAAACCCTAACTCCAATTGCTTGTCATTAACCATGAATCCACCTCAAAGGGAGGATTTCCTACTTTTCTTGTGGATTTAGAGTTTTTACCAACCTTAATTTCATTATATCTTTGGTTAGGATGAAATCCTAACAAACCCTAGGTTTGGAAATCCTAAACTTTTCTTGAATGCCATACAAACTCCATATGATCTATACCAAGATTAGTTCCATACCTTTTTGCTTGCTTGAAATTCTCTCCTTCTCTTCCTCTTCCTCTTCTTCTTCTCTCTTCTTCTCTCCCCCCCCTCTCTTACACGATTTGTCTCTCAAAAATGAGAGACCAATTTGCTCTTATCTCATATTTTTGTTAAGGCCATGTTTGGCCATTGTATTTTTAAACCCTTTTTCTCATTTTTGCTACTTGGTCCCCCATTTCAACTCTATTTCTATTCCATCTTTTCTATATTTGCCTTTTAATCCCATAACTTATTAAATTTCTATTTTGGTATCCATCTTTTCATTTTATGACACTTAAGTCTCAAGTGTTAAATGCCCATTTTACTCGTTTTTATTATAAATTCCGGGTCTTTGTTTTATTTTCCGAAATTCATATTTAGCTTTTAATATACCCTAAACAAGTCCGAAACTTAGGTATATTTTTGATAATGTGCCCTAGTGATGTGGTCGTGTCAACTCGAATCCGGCTCAAAGCCTTAATCAAAGTCTCTTTATGGGTGGTAGAGGAAGCTAACAAACTCCAAATAGAGATACGTGCATGTGTACTCTGTAGCTGCTTGATGATCTCATCATCCTCTCTCACTGTCTCTTCTCTAGTAGTATCGGGATCTATAGGCCGAGATGGAACTCGAGGCCACCGTCTCGACCACTCTACCTCTCCGATAACATACCGATCTCCGTGTATCAACCGCCCCTCAGCCGCGGAGTCAAAATAAAAGGAGTTTGAACATTATAAAAAGGCAAAGTCACCGCCTCGCGGTGGGATCCAACCGGAGTAATGCCCGGGCGCCGGCCAAAACGATATGCGAATGAATCACGGCCTAAACACCCATGAACCCCATCATCGCCATAACCATCATCAAACGTTACGGGCTCACCGATCATCCCATGACAACATATGGGATGCGATCCCCGACTCAACAAAATCAATGGAATGAATACCCTCCCTACCGGGGCGAGGAACCGCATGTGTGTGCAGTAAGTCGGAAGGGGATTGAATCCACGTGCCAGTCAGTCCTAACCCGCACAATACCCCGGGTCAATCAAGTCCCGAACGCTGCCGCAAAGCAAAGGTAATCGGACCAGAGCATGCTCCAAGGCCCCGATGATAAGCACAATGTAGGTCATCCTAAAACTAGGTGAACAACCTCGCGGTGAATGGCCTCTGCGGATAATGGACTAAGCAACTAGCTATCAATGTCTCGTAAGACTCACCCAAAGGCATGCCTAGTTGGCGTAAAGTGTCTCGAGCCGGCCTAGGTCACGTGGTAGGAACCGGGTGGGCGCCCGGGGTTTAAGATGAGCAAAGAGGCAGGTCTCCTCCACAACTCAGGAGGGGCCGCAACCTGGGTGCCAGGAAAGATAACAGCCTGCGAACTCCAGCCGGCCTGGCGGGTAAGGGAAGGCATATACTCGAACTAAACTTTGGGCATGGAAGTCCTCGCTGGCGCCATATAGATGACATCGAGGCTCGTGCCCCATGTCTAAAGGAACTGATGGCTCCTACCTCCCCTGGTCTATATGATCCAGATGGCTTCTTCCCCTTACTATCAGAAGAGGAAGAATCCGACCATGAAATGCGCGCCATACCATCCTCGATACCATACAATGCCTTTATCAAAGCTCTGTAATCCATAATCGGTACACCTATAAGATGTCTAGCGTAACTAGGCTGTAAACTCCTCATGATCATGCTAATCTGCTCTCTCTCTTATGGACGATCAATCATCTGAATAACCTTCTCCCCTCCAACTGAGATGAATGATGTAGCGCCTTCATGAGCTCCACTGTCTCATAGCCTCGAGCTCTCTCTAGTGACATGTATGGCCAGTCTTTGAAAGAAGAGGCGCGGATAAACTCATAGGTAAAATCCTCCAGTCAAGCACACGAAGCATCAGTGGCAAACGACTCGTACCACCTTTACTCAGTGACAAAGGAACAACATGATCAATGAGCCTCATCCCTAAGCCCATGCCCCTCATCGTGACTGTCTCCTCCAAATGAGTATGTGGACATCCTCTACTTGTATACCGCTCCATGTCAAGCATCCGAATTTTAGGCGGTAGTGGGGTCACAGGTGCACTATCAAATCCATCCCACACATCCATACCCTCTACAACTCTCAACTGTCTAAGCATCTGCTCTACTCTCTGTATGTAATCATCGAAGCAGATAGTACATTTGGAATGATCGCATGTGGCTAGATCACCTCACATAGACCTCACGGATGACCGCTGAAGTGCCACTGACGGATGGCGGCGGTGCCATACGAGCCATCGATGGGGTGGAGGTGAGTGAGTGCCCCCGATATCGAGCTAACTATCCTCTGTGTTTGAAGAATTTGTGGAACTGTCTTTCAATCCTACGGCCCGAGGCTATACTTGTATCTGGAGCGCGGTGCAGCGCTCTAATTTGCTCAATGCTGTTGCATGTGGATCCATATCTATCTGATCTGATGCATGTACTAATCTACCCTCAACTCTAACCCACGAAGATGGTCCCAGTTTGTATCAGTGAATCTTGAAAGTGTAGCGGCTGTCAAAATTAGGTCATGTCGAACCAAAAAGACGGCTAGTATAATGGCGAAATAGCGATCAATCATCGCCATGCCCCACTTGAAACTTAATACTACGATAATCTCTGTATACCACAGGAAAACCAAAATAGAGAATACGGATCATATCATGACAAAGCGGAAGCCTAAAGGCTCCACGGATGCACCCGCTTGGCAGGATGGGAGTCATAATTAATAGGATCTAAACTCAACCTAGAAGGTCGATGGTGGCTCACAAAAAATGGTGAGTAGTCTTTTAAAGGGTCCTAGCGGGGAGCGTGTGCCCTCGGTGGTACCTGACCTCTCTGGCGTCTACGAGAAGAGGCGGGGGCGCTCCATGCAAGGTGGTCATCAACTCCACACATGCACTTCCTCGACATCGAGCGACCTATGGTAAAGGCTCACCCTTTACTCAGCCTTCGAGGAATAAAGCCCAAGTGTACGGAGTGTATGTGTGGGTGCATCTGAAAAACCTAAATGACATCTAAACCAGAAAATGCACACCGATCACAAAAGTATCCTAAAATCTAGCTCTAGGCTATACAAGTCTTCAAAGATCGGACTCCTTAGCATCAATATGTCGGCCACCTCTAAAATGCTCACAAAAATGGATATAGCCACGTTCTTAGACGCTGCTCTAATTATTTGGCTGGTCGAAAAGCAAGCAAGGAGTAACAAGCCTCGACGGCAAACACAAAACCAAGAACGAGACTAGAGGTTTGGAGATAAGGGGATACATGTGCACCCCACATAGACATGCAACAAGCAATCATGCAGAAAATTAGTCATGCAACAGATAATAGTCATCTGTGCAATTATATCATCCATATCTACACATAATCTACGTAAGAGTATAAGATGAACATGATGTGTATATAACAAACAAATAAAAACAAGTGACATAACAAGATGAACAGAAGAATCGATCGACGAAGTCAGCCGACCAATACTAATGATACAACAATTAGACATATGAAGGATACAATCAGCTAATCAAAATTCTCAATGTGCTATACACAAAAAAGCACAAAAAGAAATATCTATCGATCAGCCGATCAGCTCTGCATTTGCATAATTTGTATTCAGAACGAAGCCCTCGTATGGTGGAGTCGCCAATTGTGAATGCATTTTTACTATTATGCGTTTCGGCAAAAAGTGAACTCGTTTTTATTTTGAAAAGTGTTTTAGAAAACGGTTTGGGTCGCCCGCTTATTTTGTTTTTTATTTTAAAGGAAAACAAAATGAAGAAAACCTAAATGTGACTCCACGATAAGAAAAAGCGGGCTGAGGAAAATCGAGTCTAGCTCGAGGGGTCGAGGTTACTTGTCGGGAAGGTGATGAAGCGTAGAGACCCCTCTAAGCCCCCCCAGTCGGGTCTACTAAACAAACTAAGAAAAGATGGCACAGTAATCAACTAATAGACTCACAGAAGATAAATGATAACAATACAAAGCATACCAGAACATATATAAATAAATAATCAAGCAAAAGTCGGATGAGAAAAATGTGTACGCAGACGGCGTGTTAAGCTAGCTAAGTGAGAAAGCAATGTTAGTGCGAAATAACAAAAATACAAACTATTCACATTCAATTAAAATTAGTTATAAATCATATGTCAAATTATTCATTAAATGATACATGGAATGTCGAGGCCCACTACGAGACCCGTTACATGTTACACAAATTAACTCTCGAGGTGCCATTTTATAGGAATTGTAGAATTAGCAGGTGTGTTTGAGATTTTTGAAGACGGTTTGAAGTGAAGTTTTGAAAATTAGAAGTTGGAAGTTGAAATTTGAAATTGAGATTTTTGGGGACTTAATTTAGAAATTGAAAATTTTCAAAATTTAAAGTGAGACAATTTGGATCTTGAGAAATTGATTGTGAATTTTGAAATAATGAATTTTGTAAATTTGAAATTATAAACTAAAATTGGAAATTGGAAATTGTGGAACTTGAATTTTGAAATTACAGTGTTACTGATTTTGAAATTAGGGTGCAATTTTGAAATTGAAACATTGAAAATTTGAAATTTGAGATTTGGAAGGGGACAGATTTTAAAATTGAAAAATTTGAATTTTAGAAAATGAGAAATTTAGATTTGAATTTTGAAATTTGGACACTTAAAATTGAGAAATGAAAATTTAGAGCAAATTTTTTTTTAATTTGGGGATTTTATTAAATTAAGGGTGGGTGATAGTTCATATGTTAAGAGGAAAAAGAAATAAATTGGAATTAAAAAGAAATATCAACAAATTTAATTAAATAAACAAAAAGCAACAATATACTTACAAGGAAAATAAAATAATAAGACTATAAATTAAATGACTAATATAATATATTTACAAGACAATTAATAAAAAAAATAACTATATAAAAGAAGAATAAAAGAAAGTCAAGAAAAAAAAACTTAGTAGACGGGGGAATGAGTTCTCTGTGAAGTGCGTCGAGTTGGATAAATGCTCCCAGAAATTGCCCTCGAGCCCAAGATTTCCCCCAAGACAATCTTATTTTAAATCAAACCTCTAAACTTTGAGACCAACTAGGACCTCCCACTCAATGTGAGGGAAGACCCATAGTCTCTTTAAAAAAATAAACTTAAGGAACTAGTATGACCTAAATTATATAAGCACATGCCTTAATTTATTCTCCAAAAAAAATTTTAATTAAAATTAATTAAGGTCTACTTTTTTGGTGGAGCAAGTACATGGGTTCCTTTTTTCCTTATCAAATCAAGGGGAGAGGACATTTTATCTGGAAAGGAGGCTCTGCCCTTTATAAATTTCCCATATTAGGATTGCGCCATGAAAAAAAATCCTAAGCCTCCAAATTTAGGGTCTACAAAAATATAACATTCTACTTAGATGTAAACACGACATTCTTGTTATGTACTTATGTTCCACATCTCATAAAGGCTTTTTATTTTATTTGAAACATAATATCATAATTATCTCATACACATTTTCTTTGTGTTCCTAATATGAGCTTTTATTTGTGAAATCTCGGTCTTTGTCTACGAGAAATTGGTTTAAAATCGAGAAATCCAAAAATTATTTGTAAAACTAACCTCTTGAAAAAATCATCTTGAAAATGTCACTTTTCAGATGAAAATGACCTTGAAAGTGCAAAGATAAATCCCTACATGATAATGGACATTCTCTCTCATCCATCAAATTATAACTAGGGGTGTAAATAAGTTAAGCTACTCGAGCTCAATCATAGAATACTCAAATTTGACTCAGAGTTCGAGCCGAGTTTGAGTTGCTTGTCGAGTCAAGTTTGAGTATCACAATACCCAATTCAAGATGCATGCTAGTTTAATTGAGTTTTATTGTTTTATTAATTGAGTCGAACTCGAGTAGAATCAAGTATAATTATTTATTAATTTTTAATTGATTTGAGTTTTGTTGAGTCGAGTTTGAATAGCTCGACTATTTCTCGAGTTGAGTTCTAAACATCTGAAAAAAAGTTTGATCGAGTTCGAGATTGGACTATTTAACTGTGAATGATCCTAGAAGATGTCTCTAATCTTTCACAATTTATTAAGGAATTACTTTGACCATGTGCATTGTTTTTCAGGATTTTTACTAACCTTATTGTTTACATAAACAGTCTCAAAAGTCTTATTTGTTCCTTCAATTGTGTACCTCTTCCTAAATCTGGATATTCAACTTCATTCAAGCAATCCTTGCAACTTCCTGTTTCAATTCATTTAAGCCTAATCCAATGCATCTAATATAACATTGTTTGGACTCTTCAATAGTTGTTATGCCAATTCATCATTTAAAGCTTAAACAAATGAACTCATTATTTTCAGACACACCAAGTATGACATACACAACTTGATTCAATCAATTCAATGCAACCAAGCAGAGTTCACTTAGCTCTACCAAATCCATTATACAAATCGAGACTCTTTCCAATTATTTGATAAACTAAACTAAACCACAATCTTATGAAACCGTTGACAAAAAGACTCGAGAGAATTTAACACGAATTATTCAACAAGTGGTTTGAGCTTTTATTAAGAGGAGGAGGAGTGATTACAATCAACTATTGCGGAGGCAATAATCATTAGCCAAAGTGATCAATTGATCTTGCCTAGCACCAAAGGTATTCATAGAACTTTCAATTTCAGTGAGCATAGAGTGCATGTTCACTACATTTGAATTCACATGGTCAAGACTATCAATCCATAATTTTTTGTCTGTAATTATTGTCCTTTACATCTCCTTTTATGCTCTCTTACCATGATCTTTCCAAATTCCTTGAATTGTTCCTTATAAATATATTTGAACCCCTCTGCCTTCTTCAACATATTAGCTTCCATCCTTTCCTCTCTTTTCTCTAAGAATGAAAGCACCTCTTCATCTCTTTTCAACTGCTCATCATAGAAGGACTTTATTGTTGTGTTCAGCCTTTTCATTAAGCCTCTTTCTCTCCTTTCCATTTCTTCTTTCCATTCCTCATCCCTCTGTTTGAGTATTTGTTCCCACTGTTGTTCCTTTCTTCTGAAGTCAGCCTCCAGAAACTCCTCTCTTTTCTTCTGATGTAGCTCCCATCTCTTTTCTATCTCTTCCATTTCCTGCCACATTGATTCCAACATCTCCATATATGATTGTTTCCAAAACCATAACAAAGAAAACAAGTTTGACAACAAAATAAAGCAGAAAATGTGATGCTTCTAGAAACTATGATGTGCTTGTTCTCAAATGTGGGCAAAAAAAGGAAAAAGCTGTGGAATTCTATTCCTTTGTGTAATTTTTGGATAGTGTGGAAAGAGAGAAACCGAATAGCTTTTAAAGATGGGATGGTAGCTGGACAAAGATTAAAATATTATTTTGTTTAGAATCTGTGGAGCTGGAATAGGGTGTTCTTAGGTGAAGAGGTGCATTCCATCTTAGATTTTTCGGAATGGATGGCCTCTAGGTAAAAAGGTGGTGAGATTTTCCCCCTTTCCTCTTTTGCTTTTTGGCTGCCAGTGTATTTCCTGTCCTGTATACTTTGTAGCTATTTTGTTCCGTTCCTTATTTTTTTTGGTCAATATATTGCTTTTATCGATCCAAAAAAAAAAGGAACAAGGATTATAGAAGCTTGATAAAGACAAATAAATGCAACCGCTTAAGAGAAATCGCCCCTTTTCTAAACAAGGTTGATTGGCTCCCCTCCCCTAATATGCAGTAAGCTTTAAAATCAAATTGTTGCAGAAATTTGGCTCCACATACCAAAGTTAACCTATTGCTTATCAAAACCAATTAAAATAATAGAACATATCTCAGCAGAGTTTTTAGATTATCAGTTACCTAATATGAAAAGGAATAGAAGAATACTTGGTTTGCAAATCAAACTTCCTTATTCTCTTAAAACCTAACCCACCTACAACGTCCACAAAAAAAGAAAGAAAATAATAAGAATTACTGATTAAAATATGTGTTTATATTATTAAATTAACATGAATATAACAACTATAGGGCTATGGGTATTAAATGTAATTAGCTGGGCAGCAAGGTAATGGTCTTTTTAAAAACAATCTCTGGATATGTTTATTTAGATGTAAAAACAAAGTAGAGGGATAAGTAAAAATGGTTTCTTGGTCCAGAGATAAATATAAAGGGTTTCTCTTGGCTGCTTATATATGAGACCTTTTCCATTGAAACAGGTTCGCCTTGGATGGCATGATGCGGGTACGTATAACAAGAACACTGAAGAGTGGCCTCTAAGAGGTGGAGCAAATGGAAGTCTGAGATTTGAAATTGAGCAAAAACATGCGGCCAATGCAGGTAATGGCTTGATATTGTTTGTAATTTGGTTCTGATAAAAAAGAGATTGTTTGTAATTTGGTTTGGTTGACAGACGTTGTCCTCACAATCTGGCTTCTCAGGTCTTGTTAATGCATTGAAACTTCTTCAGCCTATCAAAGACAAGTATTCTGGTGTGACATATGCAGACTTATTCCAATTGGCTAGTGCTACTGCCGTGGAGGTCTTGCTTAATCTTCCTTTGGAGTCAAGTCAATATTAATTAAAATTGTAAAGCTAGTAAAAAAAATGAATCCTGATTCTTCAAAATTTCAGGAGGCTGGTGGACCCAAAATCCCCATAAAGTATGGAAGGGTGGATGTCTCAGAACCTGAACAGTGCCCAGAAGAAGGGAGGCTTCCTGGTAAGTTAACTGTGAAAGAAGAGATCTCAAACTCAAAACAAAACAAGTTTGGTAATTGTTTCCAAAACCAAAACAATAAAAACAAGTTTGACAACAAAAAAAAAAAAAAAAGGCAGAAAATATATATGATGATTCTAGAAATTGATCTCTTAGAATAGGAAACTGCTTTCAATTCATTATACCTTCTGAGAGATGGAATAGGAAATTGCTCTCTCCCTCTTGATAGCTCCTTCTTGCCTCATTTGCAATTTGGTTCTTACTTGCTCCACGGTTCCCCTCCCATCACACCATCCTTCCTGGAAATTCCCAATACTCAGAACAAAAACAAAAAACTTGAAATTAAAAATTGAATTAGCCTGCCATTATAATACCTCTGCCTGCTTAATGGGATCAGGCAGGTTTTGAAGATGGTCTGGTATATTCTGCTCTGAGGAGATGTTCACAGACTGAGCCATGACTCGGGCTTGAACTCGGACGAGTGCCTGCATGCACCGGAGAGTCACCGCCGCCTGCTTTCGGACCTGCCGGCCCCGGACTATGGCCTGAAGCCTCACCAGAGCTCTCAAGGCCCTCAGTGCTCTTCTTGCCTGCAATTTTCCCATTAACTCCAAATTAACTAAATAACTAAATTGTGCTAAAATATGAGTAATAGAGCAGAGAAAAAAGAAACCCATTTACCAGAAGTCCTCGGAAAGCTGTCTGAATGCGAATCGCAGCCCATTCTTTGCGAACCACCATGAAATCCTTGGGGTGAGCTCGAGCAACGGCGGCAACAGCGGCCAAGAACCCATCACCAGCCGCCACTGCAGAATCGGACTCCTCAGATGCCGCCACGTTCTTTCCTCTCAAAGAGCTCCTCCACAGCCTCCATTTTCTCTTCCCGTTACCACCACCCTCTTTCTAAAACACACAGAATAAACCAAATCAAAAACAAAAACAAAAACAAAAAAACAACTAAAACATAATGAAAACCAGAAATCGGAACTCACGTGGTCTTTGATCTGAGCTTTTTTCTGCCCAATCAATGATTTTAGCCAGTTCCCTGAACAGCCCATGAGTGGAAATTTCAGAATTCCGTTGTTTTGAAATGAAAGAAACAAATCTTTCAAATACAAAAAGAAAAAACCTCCATTCTAGAATACAAACTCCTAAGTAGTTATATAGCCACTGTGGGAGATCCATCATGGATGGTTATCCAATGGGCAATAATGGGGTGGACAGTTATGAGTCGTCCATAATTCCCAGCATAACGCTCACGTCGATTGCGGTATAACGCTTGTGGTGATTAATGGGGTGCTTTCTGGAAGGCAAAACAATGGAGAGAAAGGGAGGTGATTAAGGGAGGTGATTAATGGGGTGCTTTCTGAAACGGCAAAACAATGGAGAGAAAGGGAGGTTATGAAATAAAGAGCCGTTTGAATTTTGAAATTAAAATAAAAGGGAGGTTATGTAATAAAGAGCCGTGTAACGGAGAAGATGACTCTATTTTATTATTAGTTGTCTCAATCTTAATGACGCTGCTCTAAATTTTCATTATTACCAAAAAGTAGAATACAAATATTGGATACGACCTCTTTTTGTCCTGTCTTCATCTAACTTACCAAAAATTTTAAAATAAATGATTCATAACTTTAATAGTAAGAGGGACTTTGAGATAGAAATTTAGTAACTCATTGGTTACCCCTTTTTAAAACTGTTCTATGTTAAATCGTAGGAACAAGAAACGCGTTTGTTTTTCAAATTTTTGTTTTGCAAAACATAAAAATATATAAAACAACCCAAATTAGATAAAAAAATATCAATTTTCGAAACGCGAAAATAAATAGTGTTGCTGTGTTTTTAAAACGAAAACAAAAAATATATATAGAAAACACGTTTAGTTCTTACTAAATTTTTTTATTACGAGGAACACAGAAAAATATTAAATTCAAAGAGTAATAAAAAATTTTTAGAGAATACCAAAATTGTATTCTCTTTGTTTTCAAAAATTGTTCTTTACAAAAAAAAAAAAAGTTCATAGGATTTAAAATTAGAAAATAATCATTCCCCAGCTCTGGTTTAGATATTTTTATTATTAAATTATTTATCTTTTCATAAAAGGGCTAAGAAAAACCAATTATTGATTTTAAATAAATTATTTAAATGAATACATCACACCATAACTTTTCCCCTACCAAACACAACTCTTAAATTCTAAGCACCTTCCATAATGGGGTCAGTATGACCTCAAAACAAGAAACGTTTCAAAATTGAATTTGGACTTATGGTGTGATGTATTCACTTAAATGACCTTCAAGACTAATCTACAAAAAAGAAAAAAAAAATCACTTAGGTGAGATGGTTGGAATTAGCATGTTATAACAGCTTATGATGGTGCGAGAGTTCGAGCACTGAAAACAGTTGTGTTCTATGTTAGAGCCAGTATTAACTATATATGAGATACTATAAATTGTATGGGATTAGTCGGGAATATGATATGTCTTGAGAACTTTTGTATGTGTATATGGATCAGCTCAAGCAGGTGGTCCACAAAAGAAAAAAGAAATGAGTATCATCCCTTCACCCTGCTTTGTCTATAAGGCCTAATAAAAAAAAAAATTTAAAAGAAATGGTATCAACCCTTCACCCTTTTTTTCTTTTTTTTTTTTTAATATGTAAGGCCTGAGAAAAAAATTAAAAAAGAACCTTCACTTGTTGAATTGGCTCTGTTTTAGGATTCTTGGGCTAGGGAGGCCCATGTAGTGAAGTCTGGGGGAGAGGTGGATTTTGGGGGTAGGCCTTGGTGAAGGAATTGGAAGGGCTGGAATGATATTACTGCTGCTGCTGCTGCCAAAGGCTACTCCTCCTGGCTTGATCCTGGGGGAGAGATTCACTTGCTCAAGAGCCATGATTTTGAGCTCTGCAGGGTAGTCCCTCAAGACCCCGATTCTCGGACCGGCCCCGGTAGTCCAGGTGCATGACAACCGTTTGCCTATGTTCAGTCCTTCTTCTATGGTATTGGTGGTTCCATTGTCCTCTTCATGAATTAATGTTGGTTTTGCCTCCTGCTTGATAGCTCCATCTGTATTTTTAAGAGCTAGTGATGCTTCTTGAGGGAACCATTTTGAGCGTTGGATCGTCATCGTCTACTGCACATCTCTGCAGAAAACGAGAAACAACCTTAATGATGAGTATATATATGGGCGATGATTTGTTTTTGAATGCTGAAAGCAGAGAGAACAGATGATCTCAAACTCAAAACGAGTTTGGTAATTGTTACCAAAACAAGTTTGACAACAAAAAGGCAGAAAATATATGATGCTTCTAGAAAATATGATTTTCTTGTTCTCGAATAAGGGCAATGATTAGTTCTTGAGTGCTGAAAACAAGAAAGAAGAGATCTCAAACTCAAAAACAAGTTTGGTAATTGTTTCCAAAACCAAAACAATAAAAACAAGTTTGACAAAAAAAAAAAACAGAAAATATGATGGTGGGGGCATATATGGAATTTACCTTTACATTTGTCAAGTCTACATGGTGCTCCTCTAGGAAGCTGATGAACTCCATGAAGTTCTCCTCTGTTGGGCGATATTAGCCTTTGTGTAGCCCATATTGCTGAGCAAATTGCACGTTAAAGGTGTGTTTGGATGATGATTAATGGCCATGCCATGACTGATTGGTATGAAGCATACCTCCAGAACTCCATCATGGGCGACCAGTCTTCCAGCTGCAGTGGTAGCTCCTCCAGCGAGTGCTGAAACTTGCCTTTCTTCTTTTCTGCTACATACATATTGTTCGAGTATTTTTATCATATCAACATATATGCTAGGGTTATTCTACTGATAAAGTAAATGATTTGTAATTATTCTTATATCCATAGTGAAGTTTTCCTTTGTCTATAGTTTTTCCCGTAAGGGTTTCGTATAAATATGATGTTTTCTTTTTTTCATATTTTATTATTGCGTCATTAGTTACAGCAATTTTATTTGGTAAAACTTAGAAGTGGGATTTAATAGCTTTACTCTCAATTATGTACATATCATATGCTTTGACCTTAATAAATCATGATGGTTGTAAATACTCCAAGATAAGTCCATATATATATATATATATATATATATATATATATATATATATATATATATATATATATATATATATAGCATTATAAACTTTTTAATAAATAAAATTACAATTACCTTAATGTAAAACCTAACATTCTACATGATGTTACTTATGTTCCACATCTCATAAAGGCTTTTTTTTTTTTTTGAAACATGATATCGGAATTATCTCATACACACATTTTCTTTGTGTTCCTAATATGAGCTTTTATTTGTGAAAACTCGGTCTTTGTCTATGAGAAATTGGTTTAAAATGGATAAATCCAAAAGTTATTTGAAAAACTAATCTCTTACAAGAGACATCTTGAATTAAAATGCCCTTGAAAATGCAAAGATAAATCCCTTCATGATAATGGGCATTCTCTCTCATCCATCAAACTATAACTAAGGGTGTAAATAAGTAAAGCTACTCAAGCTTGATCATAGAATACTCATATTTGACTCAAAGTTCGAGCTGAGTTTGAGTAGTTTGTCGAGTCGAGTTCAAGTATCATAATACCCAATTCGAGATGCTTGCTAGTTTAATTGAGCTTAATTGTTTTATTAATTGAGTCAAACTCGAGTCGATTTCAAATCGAGTCGAGTCGAGTATATTTATTAATTTTTAATTGATTCGAGTTTTGTTGAGTCGAGTTTGAGTAACTCGACTTATTTCTTGAGTTGAGTTCCAAACATCTGGAAAAAAAAAGTTTGATCGAGTTTGAGTCTAGTTTGAGCTTTGAGTTTTTTAATCGAATTGAGTTCAAGTTTGACACTGTATCGACTAGCTCAGCTTGATTACACCCCTAATTATAAATATATCCTTAAGGGCATTTTTTTCTAAAATGCTATCTTTTTGTACATCCTTTTAGATTTAAAAAAAAATGTTAGTTTTGCAAATAAGTTTTTGAATTTGCCCCCTTTAAACTATTATCCCTTTATATATTTGATCTTAGAATTTGTCGAATATATAGAATACAAATAGAATGTTAAATTTGGATGGGGGTTACTATGATATTCTATTTCGAAAATGTAAAAAGTTTATAATACTATGTATGCACAAATTCTTTCGGGCTCCGTTTGGAACCCGAAAAATACTAAGAGAAAGAACTAAGAAAACAATTTTCTCATGTTTAGGCTCAATGTGAAAAACATAAAAGAAAATCAAATATAATGAAATTTGATATATTTTAAATTTCTTAGTCTTTATATAATAGAGATAAACAAATAAATAAGCTTGAATAAATATATATAATTAATTTATTAAGTTTAAACCTATTTTTATTTTCCTATAAATTTTATTTGCTTCCACTTTCTCTATATTTTTTTACTACTTTAGATATAAGTGGCGATTCGAGTGTGCGAGTGAATGAGGTGAGCCAACATTGGCGAGCAGGGAAATCGAGCTTGGCCCAGTGGCTGGTTTTCGGGCTAAAATATAGCGGCAGAGCCGACCCTGAAATCAAGCGGGTCGGGCCAAGTCTTATAAAGGCAAAATTTTGGCGAGACGGGCCGACGAGGCCCTAATTGGCGCTGGTTTTTCGGGTCAATAAGTGTGGCCGAGCCCTATTAGTCGGGTGGGCAGACTGTGAAATGGGTGAGGCCAAAATTATATACACTTTAGGTTGGCCAGGGCGCTGACTTTGTATGACGATGTAAAAATCATGAAGGTGCTTGGGTTCGAAGCAGACAATATGCATATTGTTCGACGTTAGTTCATTGGTAGCAAAGGCAGAAAAATAAATATATCATGGAAAAAATGAAAAAGAAAAAAGCGTTCAAGCCCTGTAATAATTAAGATTTGGCCAGAAATTAAAACAAGATGATTAACTCTTCAAATCAATCTACACTGATTCACACCAATCCAAACATGGAAAACAAGTTCATATCTCTATTTTGTGGCCACATTAATGGCTGTGTAAACAAAGTATATAAAAATCCATAATCCAAAACCAAAACTATATATCCCTAAAACACAACCAGTTCCTCCCCATGACTTTTTCCAATTCAGTGATTTTTTTTTCAGTATATAATCAAGACAACAAGGAGTTGCCCATTTGTCTAATTCCAATCAGAACAGACAATTTTTGGACTTAATCCAATTCATTCTATCCAATTGCTCTGGTGGGTAAAGATCCTTGCAGAGCTTAACTGATGGGGTATAAGAACCAGCACTGCTTCTTGTATCGCCATTAGAGATTGCCATTGATTTCATCTGTAACTGTAACTGAGTATCCTCCATTAAAGGCCTTGGAGAAGGAGGAGGAGCATACTTGGAGGGTTTCTGCTTAGCTTTGATTGATTCTGTGAGATTCATGTAGTTGGGTTTGTTCATATGATTCTCCTCTACAATCTCCATGGCTGTGTTGGTAGATGAAGACGTTGATTCTGAGCTTCCGTCATAGAGAAAGTCCGAGCTTGGGTCCGAAGATGACCGGGAAATTCTCCCAACAACTGGGGATCTTGGATACATTTTGATTGGGAGGTTGCTGTTGTTGTTTCTTTTAGGCTTGAGTATGCTGTGTTCAGAAGAATTTGATCGAAACCCGGTAGGATAAGAACAGTCTTCACTTTTTCTAGACAATGGAGTCATCTCCGGCCGGTCGGTTTGAGCTTCTTCCATCAGCCGGTTTTGCCATGGCTTTGCCGCCATCCAACTTTCCAGCCAGCTTAAGTTGGTATTGTCATGTTTCTGCTGCTTGGCAGAATTTGCTGATTTGCTTGTTCTCAAATATGGACAATGACTTGTTCTTGTGTGCTGAAAGCAAGAAAGAAGAGATCTCAAACTCAAAACAAAACATGTTTGGTAATTGTTTCCAAAACCAAAACAATGAAAACAAGTTTGACAACTAAAAAAAGGCAGAAAATGTGATGCTTCTAGAAAATATGATTGGCCTTGTTCTCAAATATGGGCAATGATTTGTTCTTGAATGCTGTAAGCAAGAAAGAGGAGATCTCAAACTCAAAACAAAACAAGTTTTGGTAATTGTTTCCAAAACCATAACAATGAAAACAAGTTTGACAACAAAAAAAAAAGCAGAAAATGTGATGCTTCTACAAAGTATGATTTGCTTGTTCTCAAATATGGGCAATGATTTGTTCTTGAGTGCTGAAAGCAAGAAAGAAGAGATCTCAAACTCAAAAACAAGTTTGATAATTGTTTCCAAAACCAAAACAATAAAAACAAGTCTGACAACAAAAAAAACAGAAAATATAATTTACTTGTTCCCAAACATGGGCAATGATTTGTTCTTGAACGCTGAAAGCAAGAAAGAAGAGATTCCAAACTCAAAACAAGTTTTGGTAATTGTTTCCAAAACCAAAACAATAAAAACAAGTTTGACAACAAAAAAAAAAAAAAACAGAAAATATATATGATGATTCTAGAAATTGTTCTCTTAGAAGTGCTTTCAATTCATTATACCTTCTGAGAGATGGAGTAAGGAAGGCTAACTCTCTCTCTTGTTGGCTCCTTCTTGCCTCATTGCAGATTTGGTTCTTACTTGCTCACGGTTCCCCTCCATCACACCATCCTTCCTGGAGGTGCAATACTCCCATTACCTCCGTCAAAACAAAAACAAAAAACAGAAAACAAAAACTCGAAATTAAAAATTGAATCAGTCTGCCATTATAATACCTCTGCCTGCTTAATGGGATCAGGCAGGTTTTGAAGATGGTCTGGTGTATTCTGTTCTGAGGAGATGTTCACGGACTGAGCCATGACTCGGGCTTGAACTCGGACGAGTGCCTGCATGCACCGGAGAGTCACCGCCGCCTGCTTTCGGACCTGCCGGCCCCGGACTATGGCCTGAAGCCTCACCAGAGCTCTCAAGGCCCTCAGGGCTCTTCTTGCCTGCAATTTTCCCATTAACTCCAAATTATTCAATGATTTCTAGCAGCCCAGTGACCATAACCATCAAATTTTACTTTAATTCAAACTGTTAGTAATATATTTGAATAAGAAATAGTTCAGTTCATTGTTTACCTTTGGATTACTTCTCAGACCCTGTTTCTGGGATTTTTTTTTTTAAGAAGAAGAATAATTTTCAACTACCAAAAGCATTTTCTCTGGATTTTGCAGCCAAACAGCTCTAAGAAATGGGGATTCAAATTCTTCGTACTGGAACGTCTTCTCAGACCCTGTTTCTGGGTTTTTCTTTTTGGAAGAATTTGCAATCACTTAATGCATTTTATCTGGAATTTGCAGCCAAACAGCTCAAGTTTTTTTCTCGGGAAAATTGTGTTAAAATATGAGTAATAGAGCAGAGAAAAAAGAAACCCATTCACCAGAAGGCCTCGGAAAGCTGTCTGAATGCGAATCGCAGCCCATTCTTGGCGAACCACCATGAAATCCTTGGGGTGAGCTCGAACAACGGCAGCCACAGCGGCGGAGAACCCATCACCAGCCGTCACTGAGGAATCGGACGCCTCCGATGCTGCCATGTTCTTTCCTCTCAACCTCGAATCCCCCGAAGAATTCCTCCACAGCCTCCATTTTCTCTTCCCGTTACCACGACCCTCCAAAACACGCAGCAGAAACAAAATCAAAACCCCCCAAAAACAAAAAAAAAACAACTAAAACAGAATCAAAACCAGAAATTGGAACTCACATGGTCTTTGATCTGAGCACTTTTATGCCCAATCAGTGATTTTAGCCAGTTCCCTGAACCGCCCATGAGTGGAAATTTTCAGAATTCCCTTGTTTTGAAGTGAAAGAAACAAACAAGTAATCAGGAAAAAATTTGCAAAAAATGCTTTCTGGAAACAAGAATTGCACGCAAAACAATGGAGAGAGGGAGGTTAAGGATTTTATTAACGGTTTATGAAAGAAAGAGCCGTTTGAATTTTGAAATTCAAAAAAAAGGGACCGTCCGTGTAACGGACAAGGTGACTTTATTTTATTATTACTTGTCTCTTAATGACGCTCCTCTAAATTTTCATTATTACCAAAAAGTGGAATACAAATATTGGATACGACGTCGTTTTCTCCTGTCTTCATCTAACTTACCGAAAATTTTAAAATTAAATGATTTGTAACTTTAATGGTAAGAGGGACTTTGAGATAGAAATTCAGATAATGTTCTCATAACCAATGATAATAAGGAAAACGGGAAGAACTCGTTTATTTGTTTTTTAATTCTTTTATTATGAAAAATATGAAAAATACATAAAACATTAAATTGAAAAAAAAAAAAAAATTTCAGAGAACATCAAAATAAATAATATTTTTTTATGTTTTATTATATATTGAATAGTTTTAAAAACGATGAGAACCAAATAAAATATAAAAAACGCGTTTGGTTAACCCCAGAATTTTTATTTTTATTTTAAAAATATAAAAAATAGAGAATATTAGAAAATGGTATTATTGTGTTCAAAAAATGTTATTTACAAAAAAAAGTTCATAACATAGGATTTAAAATTAGAAAAAAATTATTCCTGAGCTCTGGTTAGGATATTTTTATTATTAAATTATTTATCTTTTCATAAAAGGGCTGAGAAAAAACAATTATTGATTTTAAAAAATTTTATTTTTTGCTTCTTTTTCCTTGTACTTTTTAACTTTTCCCCCTATAAAACACAACTCTTAAATTCTAAGCACCTTCCATAATGGGTCAGTATGACCTCAAAACAAGAAACGTTTCAAATTTGAATTTGGACTTATAGTGTAACGTATTCACTTATGTGAAGTTTCTTCTGAGCTTCCTAAAGTCTTTAGTTTACTCATAAGAAGAAGACAGTCATTATCATCATGAGAGAGAGAGAGAAAGAGAGAGAATCTTTGAATTTTTATTATTCTTTCAATAATTATTTTAAATTCCACAGTGGGGTATTGTTACAAGGATGGAAAGACCTATCCAAAAAATGGGATAGAACAAAAGAAATCAGATCAAACATTTGAGTACAGAGAGATCAATTCATCTTTAAATGACCTTCAAGACTAAATACACAAAAGAAAAATCACTTAAGTGAGATGGGGTTGGGCGCATGCTGGCAGAACTATGATGATGCCGAGTTCGAGTCAGGAGAAAGCAGTTTGTGTTGATGTTAGAACCTCATCGCTCATATGGTCCTCTGTATTGTAGGAGGTTGCGTCAGATATGATATGTCTTAAAAGCGTTTTTCATGTATGTATGGATCCGCTCAAAACATATCATGGTCCGAAAAAAATATATATATATATGGTATCAGCCCTTCACCCCTTTTTTTTTTTTTTTGGTATTTAAGGCCTGAAAAAAAAAATTCACTTGGTGAATTGACTATGTTTTAGGATTCTTGGGCTAGGGAGGCCCATGAAGTGAAGTCTGGGGGAGAGGTGGATTTTGGGGGGTAGGCCTTGGTGAAGGAATTGGAAGGGCTGGAATGATATTACTGCTGCTGCTGCCAAAGGCTACTCCTCCTGGCTTGATCATGGGGGAGAGATTCACTTGCTCAAGAGCCATGATTTTGAGCTCTGCAGCGTAGTCCCTCAAGACCCCGATTCTCGGACCGGCCCTGGTAGTCCAGGTGCACGACAAGCGTTTACCTATGTTCAGTCCTTCTTCTATGGTATTGGTGCTTTCATTGTCCTCGTCATGAATTAATGTTGGTTTTGCCTCCTGCTTGATAGCTCCATCTGTATTTTTAGAGCTAGTGATGCTTCTTGAAGGAGCCATTTTGAGCGTTGGATCGTCATCGTCTACTGCACATCTCTGCAGAAAACAAGAAAACGAGAAAACAAGAAACGACCTTAATGATGAGCATATATATGGGCAATGATTTGTTCTTGAATGCTGAAAGCAAGAGAGAAGAGATGATCTCAAACTCAAAACAAGTTTGGCAATTGTTACCAAAACAAGTTTGACAACAAAAAAGCAGAAAATATATGACGCTTTTAGAAAATATGATTTGCTTGTTCTCAAATAAGGGCAATGATTAGTTCTTGAGTGCTACAGAGAAAGCAAGAAGAGAATGTAAACTCAAAAACAAGTTTGGTAATTGTTCCAAAATAAAATAAAAAAAACAAGTTTGACAACAAAAAAAAAAAAAAAAAGCAGAAAATATGATGCTGGGAGCATATATGGAATTTACCTTTACATCGGTCAAGTCTACATGGTGCTCCTCTAGGAAGCTGATGAACTCCATGAAGTTCTCCTCTGTTGGGTGATAATGGCCACTGTATGGCCATATTGCCTGACCAAATTGCACGGGAAAATCACGTTAAAGGTGTGTTTGGATGATGATTAATGGCCATGACTGATTGGTATGAAGCATACCTCAAGAACTCCATCATGGGCGACCAATCTTCCAGCTGCAGTGGTAGCTCCTCCAGCGAGAAAACTCGAGTGCTGAAACTTGCCTTTCTTCTTTTCTGCTACATACAAATTTCTCGCGGTACTTAGGACAAAAATCCATTTGGAACCTACGTGGTATTCTAAGCTCCCCAGCGTACTGTGGGCGAGCTTCCTTCGTTTTACAATCACTTCCTTATGCTTCCTCTCTTTAGGGCGTGATAGATATAACGGCATTAACAAAGCGAATCGATTTCATCATTTCTTATCAAAATTAACCATTGAAGAGATGTAATGTAGTATAAGTGACGCTATTTGGTTACCGTGTTTTTAAAAGCATTCTTGAGAACGGTTTTTTAAGCATGAGAGATGCGAAAACTCTTTGTTCATTGAATTTAGTGTTTTTGTGTTAACTGTGTTTTTGAGAACAAAAAAAAAATCGAGAGCAGGCATGTTTTGTATTAACTTTGTTTTTTGAGAATATAAAATAGTTTTAGCGTAAACAAGCAGGCCTATGAACTGTACAAAATTCATTCAGATGATTTTCTAGAATATAAGAAGGTGTTTATCGATATTAAGGTAGGGAGACAAGAGGTATGTCCGTAATTCTAATTTGAGTATATCGTCGTCAGGTGGTTGATACTTACTGGAGCGAGGTACTTGATGCATTGTCGTTGCAGAACAGTTCTCGAGCATTTCTCAAGGTTTACTTCCTTGCCATCACCAACATCCAACCTTCATTTTCACAGAGGAAGAAGTTAATTTAAAATTCATTTTCATTAGAATCTGAAAAACCGGTCATTAGTGTGCTTTTTACCAGTAGAAGAAAGGTTGGGAGCTCTCGCTATGGAACCAGACATCATAATACAAGTGTAGATTGTGTCCATAGCGATGGCGTGGATCAATCTATACAACACAAGGAGTGATTATTAACACGAGTTTTCTCCATTTTTCAAATGTTTTCAGGGAAGATTTTGAATTGAATCAAATCGATTCTAAAACTTTCTGAGTGACTCAGCGATCAATTTGCAAAAGAAAATACAGATTGAATTTGGCAGTGTCGGGTTGGACTTACTGCTTCAAGCCAATGTCTCAGTGCTAGTTTCTGAGCATTCTCGTCCTTAGACAAGCCCTTCCCAACCTACGACCATGAAAAAAAAAACCCGAAGATGATATATCATAAAACAAGTTAAGAATTGGCCAAAGGTTCATAATAAGTGAAAGGAAAATGGATTGTTTTTATGGTAGTACCTTGGCAACCCGAGTCCTTGCTCGTGCCCAACGCGAAACAGCAGTTTCTGGTTTCTCAATGTTAAAGAACGACACAGAGCTCTGCTTCAGTGTTGCAAAGTCCAGTGCCTTCCACCTGAAACATCAGCAAAAGATTAAAAACCGAGTTCCAAACCGAGGACTAATTACATTAGCTTCAAGCCAAACAGAGAAAAGAAAATAACAAACCAGAGCTCTTCAACAACTACAGCACAGTCTGCAAGGTTCCTCCTCGTTCGGTAACTCTTGTAAACTTTCTGCAACTTAACAGCTGCAGCATCAAGCTCGCAAACAGGCCGTGGAGAGAACAAGATGGCGGGGTCGGGTAAGGTCTTTGCAGGGTTCGCTTTCTTTGTCCATTCATCACCATTTTCCCATGAATCGAAATTCTCTCCACCAAACACGACACGCTTGAATGAAACAGTAGTTTCGAGCTTTAGTCTTTTGATCTCTGGTCTCCTGAGTTGTATCGATTCTTCGATAACTACCTCATCAGAGCCATCAGAATTAGTTATGTTATCAGAGTCTCTTTTCTTGAAACTAACAGTTCTTAGCATTGTCTCCCCATCATTGGACTTGAAACTGACAGACCTTACTATGACTGTATCCACATTTTCCGTGGAACCAAACAGACTTTTTCTCATTATGTCAGTTGGGAAAGATGAAGGAAAGGAAAATGACAATCCCATGGATTCACAAGCAGTGATTCATCAAGGACCAACCTGTTTCACAAGATTGCATATCAATTCAACTAAAAACCAAAGAAACATTTATTCAGTCAATTGATCAAACAGAAAGAACTCATTCAATTATCAGCTCAAATTTTCAGAAAATTAAGTTCTCAGCCCATCAAATTTAACATTTTCCATCTCATTCTAGGTGAAATCTTGTACTCATGAATAAATTCATAACCAACAGTTCACAAAACCCCAAAATCTCCAAGTTTCAAACTCACATTCCACAAATTTTTCCAAATTTAATCCAAACTAGAAAATCAAACAGAGAACCAAAAAAAACACCAAAATGAACAATCAAAGAAACAAATCAAGGATTTTTACCTGAAACCTGTCTATGTAAAGAAGGTGAATCTGATTCTCGACATCACCATCCTCCCCCATTTATATACCCAAACCAATTCAAGGAAAAGAACCCTGCAAAAAATAAAAAGCAAAGGAAAATAAAGTCCACCTAGACCCATCTTCTAATCCAACAAAGACTGGGAAAAAACGAGCAAAAAGAATAAAAAATCAATACCTTTACAGAATAGTCAGAGTGTGTTTCACTTTCCCATCAACTGGGGTTAATCTCCTTTGAATGGAAAATAGAAAATAGAAAAGAAAATGGAAAATGGAAAATGGAAAATGGAAAATGGAAAATGGAAAATCAGTGTGAAACCAAACAACTGGGGCTTTCCCGCTTGTGAGCCACTTGAAGGACTCTAGAGTTGAAGGGTTCAAATTTCCAGAGAGAGAGAGTCAAAGAGAGAAACCCCCGTTTATTTTCCCAGCAACTTTCCATGAAAGATCAAAGCTCTGGAAAAAAAACTAATCAACTCTTGACTGGAAAAAAAAACAAAAGGGCAAATCCCAAATCTTTCAAACACTTAAGGAATTTTTCTCCATCATTCTGATATGGTCAATTTGCTTCACCTGTCTTCACTCTTTAAAGAACGACGTACCCTAAATCAAATGCCAACAAACACTTAGTCATACATCATCTTGCTCCCGTTGTCGGGGGCGGAAAAAAAATGCGACAATGATTTTTTTTTTTTTAAGGAAAACTATTTTATTATCATCGTTCAATTTATTTGAAAACTTACGACAGAAAAGCACAAAAACAAGTACTTGATTTCAAAAATATTTAATAATAAAAAGAAAAAATATCAGATATAAGATTCAACAAATCTTAAATGCAAACTCCATAACCGTGAGATCATACCTAATATATAAGGTGGTATCCAAAGTTTATAAATGTAATATTTAAGGTATGTTAAACTTTTTATTAAATATTTTATTATTTTATCAAATATTTTTTAAATTAATAATATAAAGTATGAGCTCAAAAATATTTGATTTCACATTATAGTATCCAAGATTTACTAATGTTATACTTAAGGTTTATTGAACCTTTTATTAAATATTTTTTTATATTTATCAAATATTTTAAAATCAAGCAACCTGATTTTAGTTTCATGTCTTTTATTCATAATTTTTTAAATAAATTAAAATAGTGATCCACAATACAATTTTCCCTTTTTTAATTATTAGTATTAAATATAATAATATTTTTAATCAGAAAGGTCCATTCTTCCTATTGTTCTTTATTTAATAACAACATTTAATAATTGACCATGTAAATATAAAAAAATATAATATGAGTGGTTTAATTTGGTGAGGTTTTACTCTTGGACCAAAATCAATGAGAAAAGTAACAATTTTTATAAAAATAAAATTATGGTAGTTGGGTTAATCGTTTATTTTTAATTTTGATGGTCGGTGCTAATGAAAAGTCTTGTTTGAAAAAGACCCTTTAGAGCACAAAGAAAAAAAAATGAATAATAATTATGATATCTATCATGATCAAATATACAAACACAAAACATACCATATCTATATAATTAGATCGAATTTTTTGAACTTAAAACATATAACATCTATATGATTTAATCAAATCATTAAATCATAAAATTATATTCTAATACATTCGAAATGAGCACAAAAGCACAATTACACATTCAAGTGCTCTTATCCAAAATTGAATAAATGTGAAAAAGAAAAAAACTTGCTTTGTAGTTTTTATATTTGATATTATTATTATTGGCTCCAATAAAAATTGCAAAAAAGCCTTTCCATTTCAAGTAAAATTTATAATTTTTTTTATTAAATGTATATATTCCTTAAATGAATCAACTTTTTAGTGTATGGAAAAAATGTTTCATATTTAATGAAATCATGATTCTATACTTATTTTTCTTTCTTTTTTTACTTAAAAAATAATAATGTTACATGTAAATGTATATAATATAACAACCTAAGTTTCAAAGAAGTCGAAAACAAAAATAATTTATTATCAAATATGTAAATTCTTTGGATGAACAAATGCAATTCACAAAAAAAAAAAAAAAGGTGTTTTCATGTTTAATGCAATAAATGATCAAATCCTCAATTTTATTTTTCTTTTTCATTTATTTTGACTGAAAAGAAATAATAATCCCATCATAAAATGTGTAACCAAATTTGATTTTGAACTTATTGTCAAGTCAAATAAGAAATAATTTATGTTTTACATGAATTGTCTTATCCCAATTCTCACGTATCAATTAAATAAGTTTTTTGTTTAAAAAAAAAAAAAAATTTTCTTACACGTTAGACATTTTCCGACAAACAAATTTCAAACCGAATCAAACTCAACCAAATAAACAAATCAATATTAAAAGGAAAAGTAAAAAGACTTGTTTTGTTCGCATTTTTTAAAATTGTTATTGAGAATGCTTTTTTAAACGAGTTATTGAGCGATTTTTAAACGTAAAAAACGTCGTTTTGTTTTTGAAAATTGTTAACTGATGGCGAATACAGTGTTTTTGTGTTTTCGTGTTTTAATAATAAAAAAGCGTGTTTATTTATTCTCCTTATTTTCAGAATTAAAACAATTTTCAAAAACTGCTAACGAAATCAGTCCTTAGAGCATGTTTCGTTCATATCTTTTGTATTTTTCTGTTTTTTATTTTACGTTTTGAAAAGCGAGAAAGCATTCAAATTCGAATAACGATAGCAGTTTTTTGAAGAATAACGTCGAAATGATATTAACATTGTATTTAAAAATTGTTTTAATAATAGTTTTCAAAAACATGAACAAAATATGCCCTTCCCAAAACATGTCTTTGTTTTTTGTTTTGCTCTCTTTATTTTTCGAAACAAAAAACAGTTTTCAAAAATCGCAAAACAAACAAAGTACTCTTGCTTTTTGAAAACTATTTTGAGTTTTTAGAAAACGAATAAAGCATGGAGAAACGTATTTGGTTGCAAATGTTTTTTATTACGAAAAATAAAAATAAAAACATAAAAAAAATTCAAAGAACAATAATAATTAAAAAAAAAACTAAAATAATGTTATTTATGTTTTCAAAAACTATTCTAAAAAACAATTTTCAAAAAATATGAAACAAACATTCCCTTTTAAGTTCCCAAAAGTGGTAGCATTTTGTGGACATCAAGGGAGTCAATAGTGGGATATGTTTTGATCATATGTTTACACTTTAGGAAACCTTTTCCAACACAAAATATATGTCATTTGACCTGACCCACCATCAAATTAATCATATCATATCTATTTTATTTTATTTTATTTTATTATTGAACAAGTCATATAATTTTGCATGGCCCCCCATCAATTTCCAACAACTTTTTTCCATTTTGACCCTGTGTAATTTTCGGAAAGTGAATTTTCTTGGGATGGTCATTAATTTTTTATTTAAATAATTAAAAAAATAAAAGTGAAACTACTTTTTCTTTTTTACATTTGTTGACTTTTACAAATTACATTGTAATACTCAAGGATTACATTGAAAATTATAAATATTGATTTTTAGCCCATTTTTCAAAATGCCATATGGAAGAGATACTCCAAATTTTGATATAACAAAAATCGTTTTTAAAGTAGCATTTGGTAATTGCAACTTCAAATTCAAATTAAAACCGTAGTTAATAATATGAAACTGCAATTAAGAAATGCGGTTTTAATTTAAAAATGAAACCGTAGTTATCAATTATAATTTTAACAATGATTTTTTTATATCAAAATGAGAATCTCTCTTTTGTATGGTAATTTTACATAATACAAGGAGACCAAATTGGAGATAAGTTTGTTTCAAAAAAAAAAAAAAGTTACTTTGACATATAGGGCAAAAATGAAACTATTTACTATTTATGTTTTGGGAATTGTACTTTGAATTTTTCTGGGAAAAAATTAAATATAATTAGCATTAATTAAGAACATGTTTGATAATAATTGTAGGAGGTATTTTTAATTTAAAAATGTTTTTACAAAAATATAATGCATTTGCTAAAATTTAGAAACCTCATTTAAATTTTGGAAAAATCACTTTTAGTATTGAAAAAATCATTTATGGTGTTTTATAGGTTATTCTTCTAAAAACACTTCCATCGAAAATATTTGAAATACAATCACTACCATTTAAGCTCTAAGATTGAAACATTTTTAAATTATTTACAGCCCAGTTGATAATAATTTAATTCACTCATTGAATTAAAATTGATTTTCGATCTTTAAAAGTGTTTTCTATAAATGATTCTCCAGAAAACATGCACTATAAATGATTCTCCAATATTTAAAATTGATTTTTCAGATCTTTTTAAAAGTGTTTTCTAAATTTTGTCAAAAAAAAGTGTTTTCTATATTTTATCAAACTTTTAATATTTTTATGTAGCTCTTTTAAGGTTAAATACACTTCTTATAATAGCTGCTAAACAAACTTTTAGTCTCTTATATTTATATTAAAAAAATTAATTAAAATAAGTTGAAAGGAATTAAATTTTATAGAAACTAAGCATAGCCTAATAATAATAATAATTTTATTATTATTATTATTTTCTTAATGCTTTTTGAAAACCGAACACAATCTAAAATTAAGAGAGGATGTGAAATTAAAAATAAATACTACGTATTGGAAGAACTTAATACAAAAATAGAAGACAATTTTATGTATTATATGATATATCTTTTAGTTTATAAAATATCTTTGACAAGCAGTTTTTATATTCTTAAGATTTCATGCTTAAATTGAGTTGAATGAAGATCGGAACTATTATTAGAGTTATATCAATTTTTTTTTTCTAAATTTTATTTAGAATTTAATATTAAATTAAAAACAAAAGAAAAATCCGTAAAGTTAACAATGGTGTCTCGTTTGCTTATTGGATTTATAAAAATGTACCTAATTCTAAATCAACTAATTACGCTAAATTAAAAAAAAAAATTACATCTCATATTTCTTCAAATTTTAAGTGAGTCAAACAATTCTTTTTAATGTTGACCACAAGTCAAATATTACAAAGAGGTTAATTACAAAGCTTAAGAGATAGCTAGATTAGTTTAAGGCCTTGGGATTTACTTAAAATGATCATCGGTTCGAACTGGTATAAATATTATAAGGGTTATTATAAGATTAGTCGATGGATATACAAACTGGTATAAATATCCATAATTATCAAAAAAAAGGAAAATATTAAGTACTTTGAACGAGTTGAAAGCCAAAATAATTCATTATTTTTTTAAAAAAATACACATATAGATATATTTTCAAAAATATTTACCAAATTAATATTTTTATGATTTGAAAATAGAAGTCACAAACTGGGGATTTAAAAATTAACCTTAAAATCATAATTGGTAAATAAAATTTTAAGGTTAATTTTTCAAAAATATAGTTGGAGAATGGGGTTTTAAAAAACAAAAAAAAAGTAATTTGATGATTATTTAAAAAAAGAAAAAAAAGAATTACTTTGTCATCAAACTCAGTTTGAACCCATTAAAAAAAAAGCATCCATGATCCATGGGCCATGGAATTGAAATTTTAAAGTCTAACATGATTAGGTAGGTAAGTAGGGACAGAATTGTCATTATGAAGTGGCGTGAATATGTATAGTATAGGCCATAGGGCGTCAACCCTGGAGTCTAAGAAAACACACCACAGTGGGTTTAATGTTGCGCACCGTTGTCTCTTTCCCATTCATTCTTCTTCTCATAAACATTTGAACAGACAAATAGGTTCATTTATTGTTGCAGTTTTTAAATTATACTAATGTTTTTCACGATATTGTTCCTATTTCTATTAATACTTTCAGGAGTATTTTGTTTTCAACTTAATATATATATATATATATATATATATATATATATATATAGTCTCTTTCCCATTCGTTCTTCTTCTCATAAACATATGAACAAACAAATAGGTTCATTTATTGTTGCAGTTTTTATATTATAATAATGTTTTTCACGATATTGTTCCTATTTTTTTTTATACTTTCACGAGTATTTTGTTTTCAACTTAAATATATATGTAAAAACTGCAAGAATAAATGAACCAATTTTGTTCATGTTTTTTTTTTTTTTTTTTTATAGGAAGAATGAATGGGAAAGAGAGACTATATATATATATGTATATATATATATATATTATGAAATGGTACAGGTAGATTTTGATAAATAACTTACAGACATCCAGCATTTCTTTATTTATTTCTGTAGATTTTTTTGTAATTACAATTTTCATTCTTGTTGACATTGTTATTCGGTAGATTTCCTTATAATAATATTTAGGAAAATACTTGGTGACATATGTAAAAATCCAGAGAAAAATTTAATTTTTTTTGAAAAATGTGAAATAATGAAATTGTCGAAATCTTCGAGCTTGAAAAAATTACTGCAGATTACGGATAATGAGAAGCGGTTTTGCCGGGTTGGATTCATCTCATGAAATCTAGTTGCAGAGAAAAAATTTGGTCAATTAGAAATAATCGAATTTTCGATATTTCTTTGAGTTGATGGTTATTCAGTAACTCTCAGAAACGAGATTTTTACGAGAATCTCGGGAGTTAAGAAATAACTCAAATTAAGTTTATTTAAAATAAATTGAATTTGAACTGAAATTGAAATAAATTGTTTCGGAGTAAAAACGGATCCAAGCGAGGATCGCGTGACCCGTGACACGTTAAGAGCCACCCATTTAAGTTAAGTTAGAATAAAAAGGGGAAAACAAAAAGAAAAGGGAAAAGAAGAAAGAGAAAACGGAGAGAAGGAGAGGAGAGGACAGAGAAAGAGAAAAATGGTTCCACATTCTCTCTAAGATTTATGGAGATTGGTAGTTAGTTTGAGTGGTTGGAAGCCCAAGTCGGGTCTTCCGGCGAGGTATGTACGGACATTGGAAACTCGAGTTCTTTGGGGTTTTTCCTGGGAGGTTCGTGAACTCAAAAGTTTCGAGTTCAGGAAGTGTTCGCGAGACTTCCTCAGGGCGTTGCTCACGCTTTAAGAAGTAGATATTTTTCCTACTTTGGTTTATTTTCCATTTTAGGGGTTGTTTGGTTGAGTTTTAATGTCCTAAGAAGCGGCGTTTTACCCTAAAGTGCAGTGCAAAATAATGGGTTATGGGAATAGTGTCGATTTGACCCTATATGATGCTCAGTTTTGGGGCTGATTTTCCGGTTAGAAAAAGGGAAAATTTGGACTAAAATATCCTTGAGAAATTGTAGCTCTATCTGAGAACTTGATGTTAGGAACTTTGAATATAAAAGTGGGCCTCATAATTGAGATTATAAATAAGTTTCAGGAGTACCACAAGTTATACTGTTTTGGCTGACCTCTTAATCGATTTTTAGGACTAATTTACGACTAGGAAAAATGAGAATTTGGACTGATATCCTTCAAGAAGACAGCTGCACGAGAACTTGATGTTAGGTTTTAGATCCACTCAAATCGGACCTCTATAGCTCAAGAGTTATCGGTTCATTTTCGGGTTCACCGGCAAGTGCATTTAATGAATTGTATCGATTTTTTTACTTAAAGTGGTATATGATTGTAGTATATCATTGCTTGAATTGAGTGATATACTTGGTTGAAATTGTGTGGAAGTCAAATTGTGTGTTCTAATGGTTTAACTTGTGATGTACTTGTAGGAATAAGGCCATTACATGGCTTATTATAGGTTAGTTGTGGACATGCCTTGTCACAATTCGGCCTAGAGGTTGATGGATGTCGCTACTCGAATAGTAGTAACTTGTGATGTCAATGTATGTGTGTATAATATGTTGACATGAATTGTATGATTTATTTGGAAATTGTATGCTAATTAATATGATTATCCAAATAATGCATGGTATGGATGGTTTGAAATGCACATATAGCACTCATATATATGTAACATGGTATGAATAAACAATGACATAATTGCTTTGCATATGTACGAGAACATTGCATAACATGCGTGTGAGTGCATGGTAGAGATCAACACCGTGTTTGGTGTTCGATGGCATGTCATAGGTACATGGTTGATCGACACCGTGTTTGGTGTTCGATGGTGAGCTCGATAACATGGGACAATGTCCAAAATGAGTCTCACGGTTTTGAAAATGACAAATATGTGTGTTAGGCGGTAGCAGATGGAGCGAAATCCCCAGGTGAAAGACCCAGTGCTCCAGCGATTAAGGCGTGATCGCGATGGCAGTAAATGTTAGAAATGCGCATGGCATCCTGCAGTGGCAAAATCGTGGCGCGAATGTATAAACACGTGAAACTTGGGAAATTCAAGTTGATATCGAGCCATCAATGGTTTTGGGTTTGCATAAAACAAACAACTTTTGTTTTGGAAAATGATACATTGATGGAACATAATGACAGTTTGGTTTCCGCAGCTCGGCCTGCGATGTGTGAAGTCGGTGAAGGCCCAGACGTAAGATAGGATGAGTCACATTTTCATCCATGACATGTAGACATTTGAGTAGGAATGCACATGTTTTTACTTGAATGTGTGAAATGACATTGCATGTGCACTCAGGTGGGAAGTAGCCTTTGTAGTAATTATTATCTACCGGGCATTGTTCACCTCGTCGTGGGACCTCCTTTCAGGTGCAGGTAGTACACTGGATGACGGCACTCCTTCGAGGACATGATTTTAAAGAAAGCCAAGATGTGGCTTCGATAATATTTTGTATCCCATATTAGAAACAAATTTAGTTTAATATATGTTAATATAAGAGTGTTGTGTTAACTCTTATGGACTATTGTGATATAGTTGTATTTTGTGGTTAGTGACAGATGGGCCCGTGTGGTCATTACTCTCGCATGTTGAGACCGTATAGGTCATTGAATATATTGTTATCTGGTTGTATATTGGGTGAAACTCGCCGAGCGAATGAATTTCTAGCACGATTTTGTGAAAATATGGATCCACGACTCGTGAGACATAGCTGTCTGATTGTCCAGTGTGATATCCACGAGTTTGAGTTGACGGTTGTTAAGCAGTTTTTGAGGTTTAGGCGTCGCCTTATGGTGTCGAGACATCATTCAAAATATAAAGTTTTTAAGGATAAACTTGAAAAGTATAAAAGTTAAATGACGTAAATACTTAAATTCTGGCTTTCTTCACTTTCTTTGTAATAAATGATAAAATCACTATATTTTATAAAATTATGGTGACTTTTTTTATCAATAATTGTGGAGTGTATAACACCTGTAATATTTATTTAGGTAAAATTTTGCTTTAATTTTATGTATTATCATTAATGTTTTAAAAAACAACGGAATTTCTTATAGGTAAATTTTTGCTTTAATTTAATGTATTATTATCAATGTTTAAAAAACCGGACCGAATTTTATCCTATTACACTACAGTTGGTCCCAAGATTTTCCGGTCGATTCAATATGTAAGTTAAAACCGTTGTAGTGTTGAACCGATTAAACCGACCGCAACGGCATAGCCCATCACACAGATTTCTATTTAAAGATGCAAAAGAAGCCCATAGTCAGGCCCAACGCTCCATTAATGTGAATTTTTGCTGAATTGAAAGCCATGGACTAATCTCATAGCCCATCTGGCATGCCAAGGCTCTTCCAACTTTATCAAATGTATTATTATAATAATAATAATACTTAGGTATGTTAAATAAATTAAAAGTATACATCATAAATCATAAAAGTTGTAAGGCAATAATAAAAATAAATAATTAATTACACATGTGATTTATAAAGATTAAAACATATATATTTTTATTTTCAATATTTGATATTCATGTATGATACAGGTTTTATTTAATAAAATTAAGAACATTAATATAATATGATGAAATATTATTTTAATTAAATACAATTTTAATTTTTAAAAATATTTCAAATTTTAATAATTATTATTTATATATTTATGATGTCACCGGTTCAACCACCAGTTCTATTTGTTGAACCGTGAATCAATAACTTTTTCGGTTCAATGATCGGTCCGATTTTTAAATTATTCATTCTCTTTGTGAAAATTTGAGTAATTGTGTAAATTCCCATTGGTTTTCCTATAGTAATTTTTGACAAATTTTCAATTGTAAATTCAAATAATTTTTTTTACAAATTCCATAGGTTATTCAACCAAGCTCATAAATCCAAATAATGTAACCTAATTGATAAACCCAAATATGATTAACCTAATATTTAAGCCCACAATTTTCATCCATTTAACAAAGCTTAGTAGATGTTTCAAAAAAAAAAAAAAAAACAAAGCTTAGTACATTCCATAAAAATCCATTTTTTGGTAGAGCCCAATCCTACAAAAACTACTTATATGAAAAATGATTCATATACCACGTAACAAACACTTGAAAAGGGTTCAAATTCGAGAAAAATGTTAGAATAGTTTGTCCTAAATTTTATAAATTATCTTTCCAGATATTATTACTCAAAAAAAAAATATTCAATATGCAATTAAGATTAATACCTTAACATGCAATTTCAAACCATGATCATGAGTTTGTTAGGAGTTGACACGTAGAGAATTCAAAATCGAAGGCGAAAGTGTATTTACCTCTAGTCACGGCAAAACAAATGAAAAAGGTGATTAGGACTTCTGTGTTCTACCTCCTTCGAACCATGATGGTATCAATTGCTTGAGAGAAGAGTGAACAAATGTGTCCAGAAAAGGAAACAAACATGGTCATTTATAAGAAATTTCCATCATAATTCATTTTAATGGCTGAAATACCTTATGGCATAACGTCAAAACTTTTAAGGTCTGAATTAATGTCTAAAATTTGTCATAGCCTTAACGTCAAAACCGTTAAAGCCTGAATGGTAGACAAATTAATATAGACCGCTCAGTTTCTCTCTCAAATTTTTCTTAATGAGAGAACGATCCAAAACGGAAATTTAACACTCTTTTACTTGATCCATATTATTCAATATCACCTTAAAAAAAACAGACATATGAATCATGGTGACAAGTCCTCTAAAAGCGAATGTTGTCTTCACGTACCACAGTATATTTGTCCCTTCAACAACAACCTTTAACTTTATGAATAAACCCTATGTTTATTCTAGGTCAAAACTTAACGATATCTCTCTATCACAATAATTGAAACATGCACAACTATATGAGAACTATCAACTGAATAAGAGTTTAATTAATAACTGAATATGTACATACAAACTTTGAGATTACAACACGGACCTAAGTCCCATGTTGGTTACATGTTCTCTGAAATTCCTTACTAGCATGCCTTTAGTCAGAGGATTTGCAATCATTAGTGCTAATGTGCTCAATGACCACTTTCTTTTCTTTAACACGTTCCCGGATGGCTAAGTATTTAATGTCGATATGTTTACATCGACTTCCACATTTATCAATCTTAGCCAAATAAACCACAACTAAGATGTCACAATATAATATCTATGGCCTCTTAATGGAATCAATGACTCTCAAGCCAAAAATAAAACTTTTAAGCCAAACACCATGCAAGGTAGCTTCAAAACAAGATACAATTTCAGCCTCCATAGTAGAAGTAATAGTCAATGTCTGCTTCATGCTTCTCCAAGACACGTCTCCATTGGCTAGCATAAATACATAACCTGAAGTGGACTTTATGGAGTCCATGCAGCCAGTGAAATCAATGTCAAAGTAGCCATTCACCTCCAAGTTATCAGTATGCTTGTACATCAGCACGTAGTTCTTTGTACCTTGAAGGTATCTCATAACCTTCTTTGCAGCTTTCCAGTGGTCAATACCTGGATTACTCTGCTATCGACCTAACACTCCAATAGCATATGCAATGTCAGGTCATGTGCAGACCTGAGCATACATAAGGCTTCCTACAGCTGAGACATATGGAATGTTCTTAATTTGTTTTCACTCAAGTTCGTTCATCGAGCACTAAACTTGTCACCCTTTATGATAGGTGTTGGGCTCGGTGAACATCTTTCATCCGAAATCTCTCTATAACTTTGTTGATATAGGTCTCTTGAGACAAACCTAGAATACCACGAGATCTTTCTCGATGGATCTTAATGTTAATGACATAAGATGTCTCACCCATATCCTTCATATCAAAGTTCTGTGAGATGAATTGTTTCACTTCACACGGTAACCCCTTATTATTGGTTGCTAGCAAACTCAAATAATAATTGTATATTGTATATACTATGGATGGTTAAGAGTTCATTAATTGACCATTTATCCTTGTGTGTGTTATATGAGATTTTGAATGGACTATATTGAGGGGGTAAGGTGCATAAGATGTAGTGAACAAGGAATGACTCAGATATGATCACGCACTCCTCTAATTCCAGTGAGCCTTACGGACGAGAATTGAATTATCAAAGTGCTAATGAGGGATTTATCAAATTTAGCAAACTGCTCATCTATTGCCTTTAGTATATCCCTTACTTTGACATGCTTCTCAATTGAGCCACGTATGCCAGTGGATATGTGTGTCCTTATGAACATAATGGAAAGGCGATTGGACCTCTCCCATTGTTCGTAAAGTTTCACAGCATCTAGAGTGTTGGTCGTTGTGATGGCTAGTGGCTCATCCTTCCTAATAGCATAGTCAAAGTCCATACACCCTAAATAGATTAAGAACTCTTATGTCTGCTAAATATCTGCGGAGTTTTATAACATGTTTAGTATATTTTGTAGGTATAATTTGAATTTTTCGTAATTATAATTTGCTAAGTGAGAAAATTTCGAAAACCCGGAATTTATACAAGATACAAGGGTATATTAGTAATTTTTTTCAAAAAGTATATGAAAGGCATAATATGAGAAGGGGATATGCCATTATAGAAATAAGAAAATTGGGTTGCAAATAGAAGAGAGTATAAGGACTAAAAAGTAATAAAGGAAAATTTAAAAATATAAAAAGGGGATAAAGATAGAGAATTTGGTCTCACATTCTAGGAGCTTCGCGTTTGGAGCAAAGAAGAGAAGAAAATAAGAGAAGAAAGAAGGAAGAAGAAGGAAGAAGAGAAAAAAAAAGTATGGAAGTCTAGTTTCATTTTTTTGTATGGATTTTGTCTTGAATTGTATGGAATATGTTTGTTTCTTTTTTGTTGTCTTTGTTTGGAGTCTTTGAGAAATGTGGGAATCGAGAAAAGGATAACAAGAATTTTAATTGATTGGCTTAGTATGGGTATTTGTTGATTGAGTATGGAATGTATGGAAATTAGCCTTGATTGTATGGAAAACCTTGTTTGTTTCATATGAAAATTTAAAGCCACGAATTTTTATATTCTATTTTTCGTTTGGTGGCTGAGTGATGTGATATAAATAGAGTCTATGAGAAAATACTCACTTGGATGTTGTATGTGCGGGTTTATGAAAATATATGAAATCAAAATGAATGGAATGAGAAAGGCAATTAATGCATGTATAAATGGATCTTTGGATCTTTGGATGTATGCGGGTTTTGTAGAAAATGTACTGGATGTTGATGCATGTATAAATGGGCTGAAAAAGGAGCTGAAATTAATGCGACCTACTTTAGCTACACAATCATCAACCAAAACAAGTAAAAACTAATGTAACAAGGTTGAATTTCACGAAGTGCGAGTGTATTTTGGCTTATTTCGCGATTTTAGCACTAATTTTGATATAATTTTGTTTTGCATCGACATTGAGAAACCAAAGAAATTTTACTTTAAACCAACGAGCTATATCTAACTGTGAGCTTAAAGAATCTAAAGCCCAGAAAGCGTTACTTCCGCGTATGTTTGACCGTTTTGTGATTCTATAAAACAATGGGAATGATGTTTCTGTTTATGGCAAGTCATTGGTGCATGAGTTCTTCATGACCATTCTTGACCTGTTTGTGGATGTTGTGCCGCTTTTTCATTCAATACAGAAAATCAGGGTTCACGTTTTGACCACAGATGAGGTTTATGGGAGGTGTTGGGGTGAAGTTGAGCTTCTGGGCAAAGTGCGATAAGCCTCTTGTGGGAGATTGTATGCTTTGTTATATTGGTTTTGTTAAGACTTTGTTTTAAAATGTATGGATATGTTTGGGTTGTAAGGAACTCGTTTTGATCAATATAGAATTTGTCTAGACTACAATGGATTAGAATACATGTGAAATCAAATCCCAAACCCGTATTGATGAAGTGGGTTAGAAGAACTTCATTATTATAATGAATGTTTGTTTGTTTTATGTTAAATTTGTTGTGTTTGGGCTTGGGTTGATTGATTGTCTTTCTCGGTGAGATATGTTGTATTAAATATTGGGGTTTTTAGGGAGATCTTTATCCAATTTATTTGAAACTCATGTTATTGTTTGGCCATAACTTGGTCGTCATTTCATCAAATTGAGTGATTAATTTACGAGTAAAGTAGCAGACTCATAGGAGAACATATCTCAGCAAATAAGTATATCAAACTCTAATCCTTTAGGCTCAGAAATTAATCCAAAGTGTAGCAGCACGCATGGTGTGCAACAGCCGAATTGGCACTGTTCCTTGAGCAGATTTTCTGGTTATTGTCCTCCAGCTTTGGGCCATTATAACTTAACCACATCAAAGTCGCTTTAGGTGTTCTTAGACTCTATGGAAAGCCCTTTGAGTCTAGAATCCACCCATATATAGACTAATACAACTTGAACTCAGATTATGTCCGAAAATGACAGAAAACAGTAGGCCCCTGCTGGTTCGGCGCACGGATTACTGCAAGTTGTGTCCTCCAACTTCGGACCAGCCATAACTATTACCGTCGAAGTCCTTTTGGAGTCTTCTTGGACTCTATGGAAAGCCCTTTAGTCTCAAAATCCACCATATATAACTGATACCATATTGAGTTTATACTACATCCGAAATGACTAAAACAGTGGCTGCACTCTTCTTTGCAGTCTTTATGAGTTGCTGATTTTCTTCATGGCTTGCAACTTTGCATAACTCCTTCGTTAGGATTAGTATGAGAATTAGCACAGGCTATGGAAAATCTCGTTGAGTATAGAATCTGATCGTATGCTATTTAATGGCATTTGGTGTCAATTTCGTTCTAAAAATTTGATTGTAGTATCAAGCGTACTAATAAGCAGCTACGGTTTATAAGCATACATGAATTAAATGAGATGATAGGAAACTTAATATCGTAGAGTTGATATGTAAAGAAATATGAGAATAGTGATATGGCACAAATATGAGAGCGAATTCAGATTAAATTAATCGCTTTGCAAAAATGTAGCGTGCTGGATTGGGGATAACGATAATTATTCGGGGAATATGAGATATGTCTTGAAAATGGAATAAAATAACTGGATTGTATTTAGAACCTAGTAGAGGATAGATGGGCATACTATTAGGAAAAGCAGTGCCCGACGTCTTGTCGGTTGGTCCCGGTTGGGTTATAACGACGCCCGGGCCCTTATAGTAGGTCATTGTCTCGTCTGATGATGCTGGCTGGCGGTCGGACTGTATAGTTTCGCTATTCTTACAGGTTTATCTGGCATGAAAACGTAAAACAAATGACAGTATATGCGAATGATTCGAGAATAATAAAAGTACGTGACATGATATAGAAGCATAGCATTGCTATGTGATGATATGCTTAAGTGACAAATACACGTTGACAAGAACGAGAAGAAAAATGTAAACGACCTGAAATGAAACATGATATGATAAGAAAGTATAAGATTGCATAAGCATGTGTAAATTATATTTATGGAACATATATAAGCATGTGTATATGACAAGTATAGAATATGACATAAGTATATGATATTTTATATGTATATGTAAATGTGTAAAGTGAGATGACTCTTATTAGTGGTTGTCACGAGTTATTCCCATAGCGTAAAGAGCAGCGGGTTTTTCGTTCGTGTGGGGTACAAGCGAGAGCGAAGGGCGGGAGCCAATCAGTCAGTCTCCCGAGGTCAACACATCATTAGGTGCTCACTTGAAGACTTTTTGGTCCATTTTGTATATGTAATATCCTTTTGTTGTTTGTAAACAAATGGAAAGCGTGTAAATGTTGAGCATTTTTGTGTATGGAGAGCTTGTATAAATTTTGTAATCAGCTCTTCTGAGGATCTAGTACAAGATACGTGTTTAACATTTTATGATTGAACAAGCTTAAAGGCTATAAGTTTAAAAAAAAAAAAAAATGATGACAACCTAAACTGACGAGTCTTTAGGGGTTGGGGGCGTCACCAGCTCTCCTACTCTCCAGACCTTATAGTTATCTCGCCATTTAAGGAATTTCGCTTAATATCATAGTAGTTTGTAGATTGAATAGCTGCCAAAGAAAGAAAATGCTGTCAGTAGTGTTTTGAGGCTACAAACTTAATATGTATGAACCAGACGGAGCAGCCTTAAACTGTCTATAGACACGGGACTTGTTAGGTAGACAAAGTCCTACTCATATAAATGTATTTGTCAAAAGTTAGGGTAGGTTCTAGAGGAATTAAGACTTGCCTGTGGACAAAGTCTCATACATTTTGGGGTTTAAAGTCACATCTGCCATATGATAAAGCATAGGATTATGTTCCTATTCTCAATTCCTGTGGGTAGATTGAGAATAATAATTCAATATTTTATCCTGATTAATCAATAAATTTAACCACTTATTTCCTTAAATTAATCACAATTTTGTTATAAAGTGACCATCCCTAATATAAAATTTCATTGGTCAACATATTGTGGCTATTGTTAATCAATGAAATTTATGGATCACCTAATATATAGGAACCAAAAGAATAAAAAAACTATTCTTATAATGTCTCATAGGCGTTTTTATCCCTGTCAAATGTGATTAAAGGAAACCAGCATTAAACTAAATATTAGGCTTGTAGCCTAGTTGTAGATTGGGTTCTATTTGGTTAGAAGGTCTAAGGTTCGAAACCCATATGTGTTAAATTTTAGCTATTTTAATTCTAGTTCCATTATATAGTCTTGGCACCAAACAAGGCCACCGTCGGAAAAACCATGAGTGCTTGAAAACTGGGTATTTGGATATTAAAAACCAAAACATGGTATAGGTTCAATGTGCACAATTAAAAGGGAAAAAAATATTTCATTTAAAATAAATTCCCGTGATATGCAAAGCTGAGGTCATACAAGTGCTCTAATACCAAATGTTATGAGTTAACAAATAAAGAATTAAAAAACGAAGGCGAAAGTGTACTTACCTCCAGTCATAAACCGAAGGCGGAAGTGTACTTATCTCCGGCCATTGCAAAACAAAGGAAAAAGGTGATTAGGACTTCTGTGTTCTATCTTCTTCAATGGAAAAGGTATATTTTGGATATCAAAAATCAAAACATGGTCCAGGTTCAATGCACCCAATGTGCACAATTAAAAGGAAAAAAATATATTTCATTTAAAATAAATTCCTGTGATATGCAAGGCAAAGGCCATACAAGGGCTCTAATACCAAATGTTATGAGTTAACAAGTAGAGAATTCAAAACCGAAGGCAAAATTGTACTTACCTCCAGTCATAAATTGAAGGCGGAAGTGTACTTATCTCCGGCCATTACAAAACAAAGGAAAAAGGTGATTAGGACTTTTGTGTTCTATTTCCTTCAAACCACGATAGTGTCGATTGCCTAAGAAAGGAGTGAAGAAAGGTGTCCAGAAAAGGAAACAAACATGGCCATTTATAAGGAATTTCTATCATAATTCCTTTTAATGGATGAAAGACATTTTGGCATAACGTCAAAACGTTTAAGGCTTGAATTAATGCCTCAAATCCTTTATAGCCTTAACGTCAAAACCGTTAAAGCGTAAACGATAGACAAAACCGCAGAAGAGAAGAATTATAAAATTTGTTACTGCTTTTTAAAATGTTTTTGTTTAAAAACAAGAAAGACGAGTGAAACATTAGTTAACACATTTTGCTTCCATATTTTTTATTTTATTACATTAAAATATGTTAAATACATAAAACACTAAATTCAACAAGAATAAACAGCTTTTCAAATAACAGAATTAAATCGACGTTTCATGTTTTTCAAAAAATCGTTCAAAATAATTTTTTCAAAAATCACATCCAAAACAGTTTAGTGTTTCTCTAAAATAATGGAAGAAGGAAACAAGAAAATTCTTTGTGTTTGTCACAAAAACAAGGATTTTTTTTTTTTTGTTATGAAAACCCAGAACACATAAACACTAAATTCAAATAATAAAAACAATTTTCAAACAACATTAAAATGATGTTTTCTATGTTTTCAAAAACCATTCTCGATAACAGTTTTCAAAAACAAGAAATTAAACAATTTTTAAAATTGTTTCTATATTCTAAAAAATAATAAAGAATAAGGAAACAAGTTCGGCTTCATAATATCTATATATTTTTTTAATTCAAAATAGTGGAGAACAAAGAAAACATTAAAATATGATAGTTTTTAATAAACACCAAAATGTTGTTTTATATGTTTTAAAAAACTGTTACTAGATTTCAAAAAAAAAAAAAACTGTTAGCAGGAACCGTTCTAAAAAATCTTAGCATCTCTATTATCTCCGTTCCTACTAATGCCACGATGAAAAATTTATTGCATCATTTGATAAATTTAATGCCCATTATGCATTGTTATATATATATATATATATATATATATATATATATATATATATATATATATATATATGTTCTAAGAATTATTTTTTCGAACTGGTGTTCATTTAACAAAAATTCCCATTCTTTCTCCTTTCCCAAATCAAACCACCACTCACAAAATTTCCCTTTTCCCATGGAAAGCACAAACCCTGACAACACTTACTATTTCTTCAGTCCCTTTTCATATTCTCCAAAGTTTCCAAGGGATTCCATTTTTTTCACCAAAATAATGCACATATCTGATAATATTTATTAATCCTGGATTATTTCAGGATAATTTAAAATCTGTTTGAATAGAAAATTGGAATTATTGATGGGTCTATGCTATTTTAGTTGATTCTTATTTACTTGCAAAGATTATTGCAAGCAAATCCCTTTTGGGCAAAGTGGAATTAGTAAAGACTGTTTTTTAGGCTTTCTGCTATCTAGAAGAAAGTGAATAATTGGGTATTAATTTCTCGAAAACATGATGGGTTTTATGGAAAATTTGAAAAAAAGGTGGATTTTTTCTGAGGAGTTTATGGCAAGATAATCTCAAGTACTGGCCAAGATTTTCTTTTGGGTTCTATTATATTCAGAAAAATGGACGGTTTGATTTGTTTGATTGGTCTCTGAAGATTATGTAATTTTAAGATATAGGTTTATGCAAATTTGTTTAATTTCTTTATGTTGGGTAGTTTACTTATATGGATCTGTAAAAGATTTCCAGAAGGAAATTTGATTCCTAAAAGAAGTGATGTTGTGGACTGATTTATGTAAATCTTACCCATATGCATGATTTCTTCATTAAAATCAGTCTTTTCCTTCGAGGTAATTGTCATATAATTTTATGCTTAGCTCAGATTTAATGGATTTCACTGGTTAGGATTTTCACTGCCTCAGTATCAGTGAAATTCTAATGAATTATGACCCTTGCTTTGATTAGTTCATGGGATTCTCCCAATTTTGACACAAACCATTTGGTTACTGTGAAAAGGAAGGAAAAGATAGAAGGAGATGTGAAGTTAGAATCTGTGAAGTAGATTTTCAGTCGTTTGGATCCTAGGAAAACAAAGAATTCACTCAGATGAACTTATTGTGACTGAAATTTTCTTCCATATTTTCCTCGTTCCATGACTCAACTTGTGAAATCCTTGAGTCGCTTGCTCAACTAGGCATAGGGAAAAGGAGATGTAACTCAACTGATTGAGAGATTTAGGATATGTTTAGTTTCTATTTTTGAAAATTGTTTTCTATTCTCAAAAACAAAGAAAACAGAGAAAACATATTTGGTTTCTAGTTTGTTTTTTTTTTTTTGTTTGAAAACATAAAAACCACCAAAAACACTAAATTTAATGAACAAATAAGAGTTTTCAAAGAACACATTTTTTTTGTTCTTCGTGTTTTCAAAAACTGTTCTCGAGAACAATTTTCAAAAATAGAAACCAAACAGGCCCTCAATCACTATTGGTTTTCACTACATGAATCTTTGACAAAACAAGTCATATCCCAAAAATTTGATGCTCCGCAAGAACACACTAGTCTGTAACAAGTGTTTGATGATGAAAGAGTAGAATCTTGCTGATGTTTTCTTGTTCCATTTTAGAAGAAAAGGACGTAAAAGAACCAAAAATATTTGACAGAGCTAAGGAAGAGATCAAGGCTGTAAATAGCTCACCTCGCCATAGCCATGACAAGGAAACGCATGGAAGGAGTGATGACATTGAGGACGACACTCCAATAGATGAAGTGAAAGCCCCAGGTATCTTTGAACGAGTGAAGGAAGAGGTCGAGGCAATAGTTGAAGCAATTCATTCTAAGAAAGAATCCAAACAAGAAGAATCATCCTCAAAGTAAGAAAATGGATTATAGAAAACCCTCTTTCTTGAGATTCAATAGAAGAACCTAATCTTGAACTTCTGATGATGTTCAACTGCTTTTATATGTATAATTTCATTTCTCTGCAAATCTAAGTACTGGGATCTATTGGAACATCATAATTCCAATTGACGAAATTGAATCTTTTGCTTTCCTTCCTTTCCTCAGCCAAAATTTCTACGAGGGAATGATTTATATCCCTTGAATCTGCATTTCCTTTGTTTACATGCTTACAATCAGCATACTGAATTGGTTATTTGACTTTAAGTTGTCAACCATGATTCAAAAACAAACCCAGAAATTGCTTGTGACTCTTAGGTAATGTGATAAGATGCTCTATAGGAAAGCTAAGATCTCTAGATTTTTTTTAGCTTGAATGTGTTATGAACTGAGAAGAACATGGTTATATACTTGGCTGCAAGTGTGAAATTTAGCCCTTGAGCTCTTTCATCAAACCCTGTTAGCAACTTATCAAGGGTGTATTGATTGTTAGATTCCAAAAAAACAGTAAATTTGTCTTTTGAATCTGCTATATCTATCCTTTCCTGGTAAAAACATTGGGGAAACTTGCGTTTTCCCTCATTGATTTGAGGATCATCGTAAAGATGGCATAAAAAAATGCAAAATACATGGTTTATTATTGTTTTATGGAAAATAATTGTGTTTCAGGTATGATAGTACCTAAGCACTACCTTAATAGTTGTAGGTACTACCATAATGAACACTTCACAATAGTACCTACGGTTTGTTAAGGTAGTACCTAGGTTATGCGATGAGATGCTCCATAGGAAAGCTAAGATCTCTAGATTTTTTTTAGCTTGAATGTGTTATGAACTGAGAAGAACATTCTCATATTCTTTGCTGAAAGTGTGAAATTTAGTCCTTGAGGTCTTTCATCAAACCCTGTTAGCAACTTAGGAAGGGTGTATTGATCTTCAGATACTAAAAAAAACAGTAAAAGTGTCTTTTTAATCTATACTTTTTTGGTAAAAACATTGGGGAAACTTGTGTTGTCCCACATTGATTTGGGAATATCAGTAAAGATGACATAATAAATGCAAAATATATGATTCAATATAGTTTCATAGAAAATAATTGTGTTTCTACCAAGGCACTACTTTAATAGTCTTAGGTACTACCATAATGAAACACAGTTATTTTCCATGAAACAGTAGTGGATCATGTGTTTTGCATTCTTTATGTCATCTTTACAATGATTCTCAAATCAAGGTAAGTATCATGTATTAAGGTATTATCTTAATAAACCGTATGTACCACCTTAATAGTCATAGGTACCATATTGAATAGTGTCATGTAATACCTATAGTTTGTTAAGATAGTACCTAAATAGTAAATACTATCATACTTGAAACACAATTATTTTTCATGATTTTTTATGAAACCGTAATAAATCATATATTTTACATTTTTTATGCCGTTTTTACAATGATTATTGGGAAAACAAAAGTTTCCCAAGAAAATTGTGATGGTCATGACCAGTACAAGGCAAAAAGGGGCAATGAGGGAGAGCAGGGCTCAATGAATTCTTCTGTGTGTCTGTGTGCAGGGGTAAGGAGAGTACAGTTAATTGAATAATCAAATCAGTGTCACATTCAAATCATAAATGAGAAATCCCCAAACCATAGCAGTGACCATCTCAGTCTAAGAAAGAACACTTTAATTGCTTATCATTTGCTTCCATTTCCCTTCAGCTGATGATGTTTTATTAACTTTTTAATCACATCTCTCAGCCCACAAACTCCCTTATTTAGAATGAGATATTCCTTTTATACACATTTCTAAATGGAAAACATTTTTTTTTCAGCCCATTGATTTGGAATAATTATAAAATATAAAATATAAAATACATAGTTTAGTATGATTTTATAGAAAATTATTATGTTTCAAGTATAATAGTACCTTGGTACTATCTTAATAGATTGTTGTTACTATCATAATATCATAGGTATTATCATAATTAACAGTATCAATGTAGTACCTACAATATTAGTATGGTAACTAGATATTATTATACCCGAAACATTATTATTTTCTATGAAAACATATTATATCGTATATTTTGCATTTTTTATGATTTTTTATAATTATTCCCAAATCACTTAAACACAACTTTCCCTTTCCAAATTAACCATTAATATGATTAACAGATCAGTTTCAGTTTATTCACTGAATAGAGAGTGCAGAACCAGAGTGAGAGAAAGCCATTGATGTGAGAGAGAGAGAGAGAGAGAGAGTGGGTGCAATCAAGATTCCATTTTCAAAGCTTGCTTCCCAGGTTTACCTTCACAGCTGACACCAGAATACAGACAATATATAGTAGGTTGTAGTTTCCATTTCACAGATTTTCATGCTTACTTGTTTGGTTTCCATCAAATAAACTGTGTTAGCCTGCGGGGGTGGAATCTATTACTCCTGATGATAAGAGGTGATTCACTTAAATAGAATATCCATGATCCCAAGTACAAATCCTGACCTTTAATTCTCATTTGTGTGATGATCCAAATGAATGGCTCAGATTGGATGAAGGACTGTTCCCCACCTACCAACCTGCATAAAGTCGACTTCTTCAAGTATCTTACATATTATTATCTTATTTTAACTAACTCCATTAATCTTCTTGCAGTGCTGATTGTCTCAGACATTATGCTTTTTCCCCATCTAAATAAATGTGCCTCTGCCACTGGATTTTTCCTTCCTTTTTTAGAGAAGAGACTATCAGAAAAAAAAAAAAAAAACAAAGGGGCTCTTCAGTCTAGGCACCTAGAGATTTCTCCCAAATTCTAGAGAAATATATATATAGGGTTGTGTATGGCAGGTTTTTTCAGACCCCAAAAAGGGGGCTGTTATATTTAAGACTGATTTGAGAGAGAGAGAGAGAAGAGAGGGTAGAGAGAGAGAGGGCAGGGTGTGGCTTGTGTTGAAACTTGAAAGGCAAGAAATTAAGAAGGTCAGGTGGGGGTGGTGGGAGAGATGACAGAGAAAAAAGAAAAAGGATTATCCATTAGGTTTTTTTATTTTTCAAGTGAGTTGTCAAATGGGAAGGAAACTAGAATCACTTGTTTGTTAAGCAAGATCTCTCTCTCTCTATATAGTAATGCAAGATTGGAAAAACCGAGAGAAACCCAAGAAATTTTAGAGGTTGTGCCTTGCTTTTTGGGAAATGGGAGTGTCTTTTCCTAATTGCTAGCCTCCTCTCCCCCCCCCCCTGGGCTGGCTCTTCTTATACCCTGTAATCATACATGATGGCCCCCTGAAAGTGTGAGTGAATGATTCAACAACCCCCCTCCTCCCAACCCCTCTCTCTCTCTCTCTCTAATCATAGTAAGTAATAACCACCATCATTTGAACCTCTCAAGAAAGCATGAAGGGGAGGTCACTTCATTGTTTTGTTTTGATTGTTCTTCATATGGTGAATTTGGTTTCTGCAACAAGCAGGGTATTGGCACCAGGTATCTCTTTTGATAGTTCTTCAAAGTTCCCTGCTTGTGTTTTTTATTTTTTATTGATCATATGATAAGTTTTTCAAGCACCCAAGTCAATGCTTTTCCTAATTTCCTCCTTCATTTCAACTAAATCTCCATTGGAGTTTTTTTTTTTTTTTCTCTTTCCATTTTGAGCTTTTGGCTTCACCTTCTTAAAACTTTTTGCTGCAACCCATTTGTTGGGTCTTCCAATTTCATTCTCCAGAGTTTCAGACTTTTTTTGTCTTGAAATTGCTTCTCTTACTAAGCTTATCATTACAGTCTCCCAGTGAAAACTAAAAAGCGAGCCTCTCCTTTAACTCCTTCCATGCTTTCCAGCTGTTTTGCTTCTTACTTTCAGCCCCACCTTTTTTTCTGAAAAAGCTTTTCATCATTCTGCAGATTTTTTCCTTCTGTTTTTTTCCCTGCTTTTCATATCAATGTTCTGACCCTTCAAATGTTTTGACAGCAACAGGCCCCAGTCCCCAGCCATTACAACTCACCCTCAGTAGCTCAAAACAGGTACCTCATATTCTCTCTCTTTCTCTCTCTCTCTCTTCTTGTTGGGTGATTTATTTAAAAGGCCTTTTAACCAAATTTTAAAAATTTAACCCTTCGTCAATTTTTGGTCTAATTTGACAAAAATGTCATTCTCATTTTCTTGCAAAGACAAACCCTTCTTTTAAAATACAATGTAAATACATAATAATTTCTTTTTTTTTCCAATCTCTCTCTCTCTAATTTCTTATTGGGTGATTTGGTTAAAAATTTAAAATACCTTTTAAAAACCCAGTTTTGAAAACTTAACAATTCATCAATTTTAGACAAAAATATCATTTTTATTCTCTTGCAAAATAACCTTTTTTTTTAAAAAAAACACACAATATAAACACATGAAATGAAGATCAACATTTTTGTCCAAAAATATCATTTTTCAAGAAAAAAAAAAGATTAAATTTACAAACTTACGGGTATTTGATGTCTTTTAATCAAATATTTCTATTATGTTCAGGGTTTCAAAGACATGGAAGGAGTAGAAGAAGCATACAAGAACAAGAAGAAAGGGGAACAGAGCAAAATAGGGTCAAGACCACCAAGCTGTGAGAACAAATGCTATGGATGCACACCATGTGAGGCCATACAAGTCCCCACCACTTCCAACCATCTTGGTCTTCACTTTGCTAACTATGAGCCTGAAGGCTGGAAATGCAAGTGTGGCCCCTCCTTCTACTCCCCATGATCCATCCATCCATCTTCATCTTTCTCCCTCTCTACTATGTACACAACCATTTCTATTCAATTTTCATGATTTAGACCAGAGTTCTTTATAATTATATATATATAATATAGTTTTGATGGCTATATTTGTCATTTTGGGTGTCTATTATAGTCTGTGGAGAATGGGATCTTTTTTTTAATATTATTATTATGCAAAATCTTGAACCAAATGAATTAGCAGCTTCATGTGCATTATTTGTCTAATTTCTACCATACAAGAATCTAGAAAGATTTGTAAGGTCAAAGTTTTGGTACAAATCACTTGGTGGTCTTATAAGGATTTTGAAAATGTGATTGAATTCTCATTATTAAGAAAATGTGAAGATATCCGTCCAATTCTAATTCGTTCCGCTTTGGTTGCTTCATGGGTTAAACAATTTTAACCCGGACAATCAAATTTTGGAAATCTAATTCTTCATCAATTTTTTATATCATTTTGATAAAAATACTCTTTTGTTATAAAAATAACATTTTTTTTTTAAAGACAAATGTGGATATATAGAATAATGAAGGGCATTTTCGTCCAAACGATATTATTATTCAAGAAAAAGCATGGAAATAGTTGGGTTTATAAAATATTGGGTCATTTAGGGTTATTTAACCAAATATTTCCAATTTTAACTCGGGATAAACATATATTAAATCTGAATGATGTTTGTCTTTTTTTTTATTAATTTTTATTAGAACTTAAAAATTAAATAATTCTACTAACTAGTACAATTATTGTATTATTTATTGTTATAATTTTTTATTTATATTAAGCATTAGAAACAAGAGAAAAATCAATATATTTATTTTTATATAGAAAAAAGTCAAATATTTAATATATATATATATATATATATATATATATATATATATATATATATATATATATGGTGTTTGATGACCAAATTTACATCCTTTGGTGCCTATTGTGAAGAAATGGCACAATTTTTAACTAATCAATTTTTTAAAATCGAAACGAAATTCTTCCAGAAATATAAAATTACTCAACAAGGCTATACAAAAAATTACTTTCAAAGAATATATTAAAATATTATATTATTTATTTTAATGTCCGATTTTTAAAATCATTCACGACAATATTTATTTTAAAATTTATTTAAGGTAGCTTTTCGATAATAAGATTTAAAATCTTATTTAGTATGTCGTATAAATCGCGTATTGATCTTGTAAGTGTTGATGTTCCATCAAATTTTAATTTTTAAAAGAAGCGTCTATTTGCTTCCTGATTCAATAATTTCATTAGCTTTGCTCCAGCATAGGCTGGACATTTTTCTTTTCAATCTAGTCACTCTATTTTGCTTGAATCAGCTCTCTGGTTATTGTTTAAGCAGTATACTAGTTTTAAAACAGAGACAAATAAAAATAAAAACAACCTTTAACAAACAAAAACATCGACAAAATTCAACAATTTCGTTTTCCTTTCTTCCCCAGTATCCTAAATCAAAACGAAACCCCAGATTCCCAACCCGCGCAAACTGAGATCTGAGAAATCAACAAACCCGGAGAGTCCGCGAGGCCTCGGAGGCAGCCCCATGGAGCGAAGCCGACGCCGCAACGGACAGACAATCGGCGACAGCGCGCCTCAGCGGCTCCGGCGGCTTCCTGAGCGACGAATATCAAGTCGACACCACCCCTAGCTGCACCCTCACACTGCCGGGACTCCGTGAGGGACTAAAGCTAGTCGACATCGTCGGAATCTACCAGAAAAACCTAGAATTCACGGGAAGCGAGAACGCCCCCTCTTTTCTCTCTCTCTCTCTCTCTGTATCTCCTTTCGTCCCCCCTTCTCCCTTCTTTCTCTCCTCCGGCTTTCGCATTCACACAAGTTAAACTAGCCTCATGTAGGAAGAGGGGTGAGGGCGGCAGAGAGAGTCTGGCGAGGGAGATGGCTATCTTCACGTGACGAGCGAAATTATGGATATGGGAAATAGAGAGGAAATGGAATAGCCCCAGCTCTCGGAGTAGATTTTTGAAGGTATCCCCAAAATAGTTAAGAGAATGAGCTTTGTGGAGGTCTTGGAGATCTTTCTTAGGCATCTCTGGCACGCATTACTCCATTTCTTTTCTTGACTTTAAATTATGAAGCAAAAAAAATTACCAGCCAGATTATGTTTTGAGATTAAATTCAAATGGGCTACTTGAATGTGGTGAGAAATGAATTTTAACTACTAAATACTCTCTCTATTTTTAAATATCTCTGTATATATATGTTTCTTTTTTAAAATTATTGAAAGTTAGTGAAAGGGTGGGTGTAAAATAGAGAGTGTGGTTATAGTGAATTTTAAAAGATTCTTAAATTAAAATAATGAATTTAATATTTAAATATATTTTGAGTAGTTATTTTGTTGAGTATGATTGGAGATGCTCTTAAAAAAGATTCTGGAAAATGTGAATGAATTTTGATTATAAAGAAAAATGTGAAGCCATCAAGTTCTAACTCATTATGGTTTAGTTAAATATCTCCAAAAAGTATCCATTAAAAAAATATCTCTAAAAAGCTAGTGGCCAGCTTTAGGTCCAACCCGATTCGGTTGGGTATAATCCAATCCGATATACCTAAAGGTTGGTCTTGGGCAATTTTTGAAAGTGTCGAGATTAAATAAACCGTTTTTAAATATATTGACGGGCTGAGTCGATTACTGTGGTCGCTTTAGGGCGTATTTGGTACCTTGAGGATTAAGTATGATTAATTTTATCTTCGGATGGGTTGTCGAGGTCGGATTGGGGCGGGACCGGAATTTGTAACTCTTGTCACGTGTTTGGAGCAGTCACAGACAAAATTATGGACTTTTATCTACGTTTGGTACATCTCAGGATTAGATGGTGTTTGTTTACACTTAATCTTGGAATATAATTTTTTTGAGAACTGTATCTTGAATGTCTTAATAGCGTTAAGTATTAGTTGTTTGTTTTTAACGTTGGTAGTGAGTAAGGATAGCAGCAGACGGATTATTTTGGGTTAAAGTCGACCTAGTTCTTAATGGTATGGGTTTAATTTAATTTTTAATCGGGTTTTTAATAGGTTTGAGTTTATTTTTACCGAATCAGATGCTGGATCGGAGTATTATTCACTACGTGGCTTAGAAAAAATTGAAATTTTCAAAATGGCAAAATCTTTAATAAAATAATAAATTGCCGTAAGGGGGTTCGGAGGCGCAGAAAGTCTACAGATCTTGAATGTGAAAGCAGCTGCTTGTAGATTAAATTCGATGCCATGAGAAGCTCCCAGTGGCCTAGAAAAGTTTCGTCGAATTATGAGACAATGAATTTTTAGATTTATGGAGTGATAAGTTGAGTGGCTAGGGACGAATTTTTGAAAATGCTGAAAGATTAGAAATGGTTTGAAATTTAAGTTCATTTTAAAATAAAGTGAGGCGAAAAGAAATAAATTGTTTAGGGTAGAAACGGACCGGAATGAAGCAATATAATTATGTAGCTAAAATAATAATAATAAGCGTAGATTATATTTTAAAAATAATTTTTATTATTTTATTTTTATACTTTAATATAAATAATAATTATTATTATAATGTTTTTAATAAATAATTATAAAAATTACGTAATATTTTTTATTTGTATGAAAAATATTTATATATTGTTAAATTATATTTTATAATATATTATATCATATATAATATATTAAGCTATTTTTATTTCATCTATTTTAGTATTGGTATTTGATAATATATTAATTTAATAAATTTTTTGTTCAAATTTTTAGTTATGTTAATTATTTTTATAAAAAGCTATAAAATATTTTATCGATTTAGTCGAATGAAACATTGATTTGAGGGGGTTAAAGCAAAACAAATCTCGCCCAGCGCCCATTTAATTTTGTCCCCCAATTTAGTCGATCGTCCTACCGAGCGTTGGACCGCTAATTTTGTCAAAAATTAATTCTGTCACACTTCGGTCATAGCTTCTCAAACCATGACCTTAAACCCTCTTACCTAGTCTGTTTCATTTTTAAAATGTAGAATAATATAGTATATTTATAATACGTAGTGTCATTAATATTTTAAAAACCAAATCGAACCCGCCCGATCGCTGAGGTTCCAGTTCGGTTTCTACTTTCAGCGTAGCGGTCAGACAGTCTGACCGTCAGCCGATTAGTCAAGCCGATATGCATTGAAGCCGGACGGTTAAGATGAAGCCGCGGTTCGCATGGCTCCAGTGCGCTCCACGTTTATTTGTACACGTACGGTAATTACCCCCAGCGTAAGAGGAGGCTCAAGCGCGATAGCGACCCAGTATTAGGCAAGCAAGGGTATGTTTCTCCATAAGCGAGTAGTGTGGACGAAAGAACTGACTAATCCTTGTGATGCAATTCTTATTATATAGACCTACTCTTTCTTTGTAAATTTAGATATGGGACATGAAGTGTAAGGAAGCCTTATGGACTATGTAGAGAGAAAACAAATTAACACAAAAATAGCTACTAACAAGACTCGATCAATCTTTCACTACAAGTTAAAATTAGGTTACCATCAGGTCAAGCACTAGTTATGTAATAAGATTGCAGATAAAGATATATGTTAGATTAGTTAGCATTGAATAATTGAATATATTCACATTTAAATATTAAATTTATTTCATTTTATAAAATTTAATATATATACATATATATTTATTACGTTATCGGTTCGATCGCGGTCGTAAGCGGTTGAGCTCAGTGGAAATATGAATCGGTAAGCTTTTTCGGTTCGATAATGGGTCCATTTTTAAAAACATTGATAATCATATATATAAAAGCATGAGTTAATCATATATGAATTAACTAATTAATTTAATTTAATTGATATATTCTTAATTCGGGCTGATTTCGGGTTAAATATTATCCTATTTGCATCAATGTCGTCAACTATTATTCTAGTTGTATAAGATTTTTGTGATTTTCAATCAATATTTTAGAAACCAAACTAATGATTGAACCATAAAAATTACCGATTCAAGGTTCAAGGATCGAACCAATGGTCAGCCCATGATTGGATCGGATTTGAACCGAAACAAAAAGGTCACTAATCATCGACCCGATTAAGCTAATTTGGGTATTCAATTATGGGAAGAAGCAAAGGTTAATAATTTTGATACGCATTGTCAGGCCCATTATTACCTTATTCTTAGACGGCTTACATGGGCTGGGTAAGCAGTTTCCCGAGCCCATGTTTATAATGGATCAAATTTCGGCTCAAATTTTCATGGGTTGGGCTTTAAAATGTGGGCTTCTTCCGAAGGAGCAGCCCATGACTGTTACGAAATGACTAAATTGTCACCGTGAAGGTTGCCATTTCCGATTCATTTTCTTTCTGAAGCCAACTGCGATCGAAGCTGCGAGTCGCATTTGGATCAATGGCGAACATCTCTTCATACGGAGTAAGTACTTGGAATTCTTTAGATTCTGTTTGGATGCTGAGAAAATTTAGGAGGAAGAAAATAATAGGAATTCGGAGTCCTGCGTTTCAAAATCTCGTTTTGTTTTTCATTTCCTTTAGTTTTCTCAGCAACTATATGCAGGAGATGCCAAAACTATTGTGAACTTTTCTCGAAGTTGATTTGTGAGATTTCCGTGGTTTCTATAATTTAAATACTCTGTCTGATTTCTGGATTCATGCAATTCCTTTATTTATCCTATTGGAGGCCTTTGTTTGAATGCTGAGAAAATGCAGGAAAAAAATAAAGCGAATTTGGGGTTGTAAGATTCAAATCTCGCTTTCTCTTCCAGTCTTCCTTCTACCTTTTTCTCATCTACCAAATTGAGTAAATTGGAGGATTTATTAAAAATGTGTCCTTTTGCTTTGATCTTCATCTGTGAAAGCTCTACTTTTGTTTCACTAGGAAATTTCTATCTGATCTCTTCAATTCCTGTCGTATGGTTTGTCTTTTTCGATTTTTCATTGAGGTTAATTCATGTATATGTTTGAGTCATCGAGGCAGAACTGGTTGAAGAAAAAAATCAGGAGAGAAAAGAAATTGAAACCGTAGTGATTATCTTTTTTTTTCCTCCACAGCAGCCAGCTGGAGGAATAGACGAAACTTTACTACAAATGGTTCCGCTAATAGATTGGATCAAGTGAAATTTCAGCATTGTTGCAATTCTGATGTGTGGTTTCAAATGTATTATTTGTTAGCAATTTGGGCTAGATCTGGCCTCAATAATCATTGAGAAGCTTCTTCAAAAAAAATTTATTTATTCAATACTGTCTGATTGGGGGAAACTGGAAAGCGCAGGAAAAGAAAGCCAATAACAGACAAAACAAAAATCCTAACTAATCTTCAGTGAATAAAATTATAGAACTGAGGCTTAATTGAATTACTGTTTGATTTTTCCAAAAAATGAAATAATAATAACAACCATGGGTGTCCATATTTCATTTTCTTTTACATATCTCCATTTTTCATCTGCCTTGTTTTTTTCTTCCTGTAGCATTGCTATCAATTAATTTACTATACTATAGCTTTCCTTTTTCCTTGTATAGATTGTTACAGATTTTAACAACTGAACATTCATAAATGTTAATTATTTTCAGTGTAATGACTTCTGTGGACAATGTTTGTGGATGATAGATTTATGCTCAGTTCATACTTTGTTTGGAAAGTTTTATTTATTCTATCTACCCAGAGCTGCATTTGCTATTTCACCACCACAAACACAAAATTGGATCCAAGTTCCAGTTTAGATTCGCGACTTGTTTTCAATTTTTTTTATTTTGTTTGGACATGCATTTTTCATGTTACTTGTTCTCTTAAAATCAATTCAATTTTGTTTTATTTTATAGGCATGTCCTTCTGTAAAAAACATTCTTCTTCTGGATTCTGAAGGGAAGCGTGTGGCAGTCAAATATTACTCTGATGATTGGCCAACAAATGCTGCAAAATTAGCTTTTGAAAAGTCCGTCTTCACTAAAACTCAAAAGACAAATGCTCGGACTGAGGGTATCATTATGAACTTGAATTCTAAACCAATAGTTTCTCTTGTTTTTGTTCAGGATCTTAGAATAAATTGTTATTTCTTGTCACTCTTAAAATGTTCTGTTCCAGCCTTGTTGGATATCTTGCTACTAGATTCATGACTGAAAGCTCTGTCTCTTGATTACTACTGCTATTATCTTTTTTATTCTGAAATTTTTACCTTTCCTGGATGTTGTTAAAGAAATTAAATTAATTCATGAGTGTACATTCCCCATATTGCCAGGATGGTACAACATTATAAAGTTTGGGAAGCAGCTGGTGGGATGAATTGTAGTTTTGACTTATGTACAGTAATATTAATGATATGAACCCATGCTCCTAAATTTCTTATATTTAAATGTATTTTTCTTTTTTCTCCCTTACTCTTTTTTGACACATTCAAAGGTAAGGCATCATAAACATTTATAACTTGTTTGCTAGTGATTCTAGGAAGCATTTCTCACCTTTCTAACATTTGGAAGCAACTGCTTTGATAAAAATTTTCAAGTGCGCCAACGGTTAGAAGCACTGCCTAGAATCACCACCAAATGGGCTCTTAACTGATTAATCTTTATTAAATGGGATTTCTTGAACAAGGGCAAAGGTCCACAGTATCAAGAACCCCCAATATAATAATTGCTTTAGAAAGTTTATTCTTATTTACTTAGTACTAAAGGTGTTCCCAAATTTTCCTCATTTGAATGATCTTTTTGTGTGTGCGTGTTTGTGTAAGCCCCATCTACATAGTTTTCCTCTCAACTTTGAAGTTTATCAACATCTATCGGAGATTTTTGTTGTTATGCCCTTGAATGTTGTTGATTCCTATTCAGCAATTCTTTTTAATTGTCAATGTTAAAGTACTTCCATTTGTTTTTAACTTCCTACATTTACCTTATTCATTTTGCAGTCGGTCAAATGTGTGCTTCTATTTGATGTTGCAATTTTTTTCTGTATGTTTAATTAGAATGTAACTTCAAGTTTTGTCTGTAATCCAAATAAGAAAATCTAAGATAGGTGAAGAAAAAATAATCGCCTGTATTTTTATTTACTGCAGCAATTGTGAAGAAGAATAGTACGAAACATAAACACCAAATAGTCACTTTGGACATAACATCTGTCTTCAATTTTTATATTGGTCCCTGGCTTTCAGTTTGCTGAATTTGCTAGTTTATTTCTTGTTTTTCAAATCATTTATTTCCTAAAGACACTAATAAAAAAAGCATCATATCCTAAAGACATCGAGGCTTTAAAGAATATAAACCTATCATGCTAAATATCAATTCCCACTGAAAATTTAATGCTGATATTTGATTAATATTTTATTACTCCTTAAGAACTTAAGAGGAACTCTGCTCTTGAATTTGATGGTCACCTGTCATTCAGCCAATGTTTTAAATATTGTCTGTACTGTCCAATTTCCTTTAGAGATGAAAGAGTAAAAATATGGCTTGCTCAAATTGTGTAGACTAGACTTGTTTACTGAATTGTTCATATCTGCAGCGGAGATAGCTATGTTTGAGAACAACATAGTTATCTACAAGTTTATCCAGGATCTGCACTTCTTTGTGACTAGCGGTGATGATGAAAACGAACTCATTTTAGCCACAGTTCTTCAGGGCTTCTCTGATGCAGTTGCCCTTCTCCTCAGGTATTGTAATATACCTATGGCCTTCATTTCTTGATTTCAACTCGGCTGATCTGCAATTGAGGCTTCTCTGCCACTTAAAACATCACTGTTTTGGTAGGAACAACGTCGACAAGAGGGAGGCACTTGAGAACTTGGATCTCATTCTCCTATGCCTTGATGAGATTGTTGATGGAGGGTATGCAATATGCTTTTCATGTTCTCTTGTGCTTTATAATATTTCAAAATGCCCTAGGGTCTAAAATTTTCTTTCCTGTGTTTGCACATGAACTTAATTGAGGATCTTCTCATAGCAAGTCTAAAAGACAAAGTGCATTTGTACACTCCATCTATGTGCAATCTATTCTCACATGATATGAATGAGAATGGCAGGATGAAAATAGACTGAGCCAGAGATAGAAATCAATCTGTGTATAAATTGTAAAACAGAATGATTTTATTTTCACGTAGCATCCAAATTGCCTGAGTTTATGCTCCTACATCCAAAAAAAAAATTCATTTCAAATTTGGATCATATTTTGGTTTCAATTAGGAACTGTTGTAAAACATCCACCCCCTACAAAGTACACTGCTATTGGAACCCACTGCATAGTTTAATAAGTTATACAGTAAAATACTATAAAATAAAACTCTTGGTACCAAGAGAAATTATTCTCTTAGCGGGGTTATCCCGCTATAAATAAATGAATAAGTTTTTTTTTATTAATTTATTGATAAATGAATGTCTATTAATTTATAAAGAATAATATGTTTCTACTATACAACATTTGTATGTATATGACTTATAAGTCTAAAATCAATGATGTGATAAAATATTAATACATGGAATCTTAAAAAATTACAATATATATATATATATATATATATATATATATATACTATATATATGATTATTGATAGTAAAAATTAGAAAGACTCTTAAAATGCAGTTTCAAAACTTAAGGCCCTAAAAGATTAAAAAAAAAAGGTTTCAAGTATGTGATGATTATAAGGAGTGAATTGAGAAAGTAGAAGTAACAAAAAAGGCTACTTCAATAATTTATTATGAATTTTTGTTTGCTACATATTATGTGTGAATTATGAATTATTGGGTCCCAAAGGATTTCTAAAATTGTTAATGTCTTATGTGGTTAACCAACGAGGTTATTAATTTATCAAATATTCAATTATCAAGGTTTGACTTACATGTTTTTTGTTGTTTGGCAGGATGATCCTCGAAACTGATGCAAGTATTATTGAGGGAAAAGTAGCAGCTCATAGCACTGATGCTGGGGCTCCCTTGTCTGAGCAGGTGGGATGACTCTCATCTTTCTGTCCTTTCTTCCTCTCTAAAATATAATGTTATGTTTGAAAGTATTAACAAAGGAAAAAAGGTTTAATAAAAAAAAGGTTTTCGGCTCCATTTGTAACTCTAAAAGTTTTATGGAAAGAAAAAAAATATTAAGTCTCCGTAAAGAACCTGAAAAGTATTTATGGAAAGAAAATAGTGAGAAAAAGTTGAAGAAAATTTTTTTTAAAGGAAAATATAAAATAGGTTTAAACTTAATAAATTACTTCTATATGTTTTATTAAAACTCATGTTATTTGTTTCACTCTATTATATAAGGACTAAGAAATTTAAAAATATACAAAATTTCACCTTTCAACCATGAGACAATGTCTTAGATAACATTTAAACAACATCCACCAAACAACTTTCACCTATAAACTTGTAGGAGAAGTAATATAAAGGCTTAGAAATCTCTTTCTCATTCCGATATTGGACAAGAGATAGAAATTTGAAGTTAAAAAACTGCAACTTGCAAACAAGGGATTTGAACCCCCAATCAAAAACTTACAACCCAGGTGACAATCCAATTATCCAATATTCAACTTGTTAAAATTTGAAACAAATAACAATACATATATGGTTTAACTAATATGAATATAATACTTAAAAAAAAAAACTAATATGAATATAAATATAAATATATACTTTATTTTTAATAAATTTTTATATTTAAATATTATATATTATGTCTTTATAAAAGTTAAAATATTAATTTAACTATATAAAAAATGAGTAATAATATATAAATATTAAATTATATTTTTGAATTTTTAAAAATATAAATTATATATTTATGGCGTTCACCGATTCGACATTGGTTTAACTAGTGAATCGTGAACCGGTAACTTTTTCGATTCAATCATCAATCCGATTTTTAAAACATTGGGTTTTACTGTAGAAATACTTCTTAACATGAAACTTATGCATTTTAAATTATTTAATCTAATACAAAAGAGATTTTAAAAAGTTTGCAATAACAAATAAAAATTATGCATTTACCTCAAATCTATTTTTAATTTTCTTGTATATATTCATTCTTTGTACTTTTTCTCGAATTCTTTAAAAACCAAACACAGCATATGTACACATCCATAATGGAACTACTAATTTCTCATTTGATTTTCAATTGGAAAACACACAAGAACATAGTGATTATGTGTATGTTTGGTTCCTGTGTTTAAAAATTGTTCTTAAGAACATATTTTGAAAACACAACAAACATCATTTTTGTGTTTTTCTTTGTTCTTCTTATTTTTTGAGAACAGAAAAACGGTTTTAAAAAACATGAATCAAATAATTTCTAGAGTGTCCAACCCCCACTAATCCACCTCACTTTGATGACGACGACATTGATCAAGTTTTCCATCATTTAGGTCTCAATCCCACTCTAATGTCATTGTCTTTCTCCTGCAGACTCTAACCCAAGCATTGGCGACAGCACGTGAACATTTGACAAGATCCCTTCTCAAATGATACACACACTTCAAATGAGTTGGCTTCTCCTTTCTTCCTTTCTTTTGTGATTAAAATTTTCCTCAGTTGGACACCATTTCATTTCCTTTTGATTATATTTTACTTGACCCTATTGGATTACAAGGATCGTGTGCCGTTAAGATTCATTAATTGATCATTGGATTTCAAGATTTTGTGAATCATTGAATATATTTCTTAAATATATATAGATTATATGATTGGGGGGGTGAATATTCAGTGGGTAGGTACAAATCTTCAAAAGGCCAACTTACTTTTTCTTGGATTGGATGACAGTGAGGAAACCAGGGGGCTGCTGGCATGCGCGTAGATGTTCCCATGGCCATTGACAAAGTGCTTGTGGGAATCAATCTAAGTGCTGTTTCTATTGCTAGTCATCCATTCTCAATGGCAGGCTGTGCCAAAGAAAAAGGAAAATCAGTGCCTTCTCCTTTGGTTTCCAGGTATACTCTGAGATCTCATCTTCAGATACATCTGTCTCTTCCACAACATTTTAAAACCAAATAATAATAATACTAATTAAAAACATGTTTATAAATTATTTTGGCCCTTGAGACCTAACTCAAGTGATAAAAATGAGGTATATAGTTAGTCCCATTTAGGAATAGAGAGGATCATGAGTTAATAAAAATAGATAATTTGGTATGAGGGCCTTAGGCCCTGTTGGGCATACGAGAAAACCTAGTGATAAGACTAGAGTACAACATAATATGAAAAATAAAAAATAAAAGTCAGATTAGTGTTTATTTGAGAAGGGGGTGGTATTTTCTAATATTTTTTATTATTTTTAAATGTTTTCGCTTTTTTTTTTGGGGGGGGATGGAGTTCCAAAATGGATTATGGTTAGAAATTTTTTTTTTAAAAAAACAAATCCTAAGAGGGTAACTCAATTGCTCGTGCATTAGATTAATTGTTCTCCCCAGTACTCATCGGTTAGAGTCTCTTGGAGGATTGGTCGGGTCGGGTCGGATACTCATGGTTATCAAATCTCGATGAGGCCTTCGCATGAATAGAGAGAAATGGTTGGTTAAGAAGAGAGAAGAGAGAAGAGAGAAGAGAGGGCCCCCATGGCTGATGGCCCCTTCATTTCATCGTCCAATCTTAGAAATTTTTTATCCTAGATTTCATCATCTTTTTTGGGGGTCGTTCTGAGAAGATGACAGGATGAGTGAAAGTTGGTGAAATCTAAATCCGCCGCCACAGGGGGTGTGTTTGGCGTGTGTCCGATTTATCAACGTCCCATGCTCCACAATTTAAGTTATGTGTCGGTTGAAAATTATAACATGTTCACATTTTTCTCTTTGTACAAATCCTTTTAATTGTTCAGTTTTAACGTTTCAAACACTGTATAGCGAGGAGAGGGGTCTCGATTCAAGTCCTAATATAAACAATTAACTATATTATAATAAAAGTGTTTAGCCATAAAAAAAAAACATACCATCTTTTTGCAATAACTGAAAATAGATGACATCTTTTAGGAAAAGTTTGCATTATGTGTTAATAATTGAAAATAGATTATCCAGCTCTTCATTTTATATTATCCAGTCGAGGGCTGCAAGCTTGCAATAGTGGCTTCTTATCAGCTTGTCTCAGTTTTACTTATCAGTTAAGCCTAGGCTGCCAAGAAAGGGCATTAATAGTGCACTAATAGTGTTGAGGTTATATGAACTTTCACCTTACAAAAAATATATAATTTTCATATAACATAAGCTATAAATTTTGTTTTAAATAGATGAATCCCAAGCAAAATCTTGTTATTTAAGCCTTGAAAAGAACTAGTGAAAGAAAAAATAATTTCTAAGAAAAATGATTTTAGTGTAGAAAATATAATATAAAATCAAATATAATTTAAAAAATTTAAAATTTTACATATTTTAAAATTTTTTAATCAAAAGATAAAATCAAATAAATTGAATTTGTATAAATATATATAATTAATTTATTAAGTTTAATTTTATTTTTTACCTTTTTTCATTTTTTTTATTTTTTTTTCGATACTTTTCGAATTTCAAACAAAGCTTAAATAAACAAATATAGAGCATAACGAGGAAGGCCGAAATTCGAGTACTAAGGAATAATTTAATGAAAATATATGAATAATTGTGGGGACCAATAAACTTAGAGGACATTTGGGAAAGTTTCAAGTTTTAAGTTTTAAGGCTAAGGATTAGAAATGCAATATATAATTTTTTTTTTTTCTTAAAAAAAATAAACCTATCTAGAAGACTAGAAGACTAGAAGACTAGAAGTCTAGAACAGATTTTAAGGTGACACTGGACCCCACAGCCTTTGGTGCTTTACAATCAGAGATGTGTGGTATCATGACTTGGACCCACCAAAAACGAAACGATCATGTTACCATTGACTGCACTTATTTCCATTTTTTTTTAATTTTCCATACAGAATTGAAATTTAAATAAATAAACAAATAAATGAATAAATCATAAATCCATTAGCCTAAGCTTTGTGTTAGTCAATTGACTAGGCCGAGTCTACAATTGAGATGTCCATTTCAGCCCGTAAGTTATCTCCTAAATGCAATTGAAGTGATGTTTGTGTCCATACTTCATCATTCTTTTTCTCGATGAGCCACCCTTCTTGACCCGTCATGACTTTTATTTATAGGTGATTTGTTTTGAAGACTTTTCAAAACCAAGTGTGATAAATGTAAGGATTTACGCTTTATCATTTGTAGCTGTCAATTCATTGCTTAGAAAATCGCTTATTTAAATTTAATGTTTTTTTTGTGTTTTTTATAATAAAAATAAATTGAAAACTAAACATATTTTTCATTTTTTTTTAGAATAAAAAATGGTTTTCAAAAACTGTAACAAGCTAGCCTAGATTCATTGTTTTGATAAAAATACTCACATTATTCTTTTGTATAAAATAAGAACTTGTTTGGTTACGATTTTTTGAAACTGTTTTTCGCTTTTTAAAAACAAATACGGTCACGAAAATATCGATAATATATTTGATTCTCTTTTTCTTTTTATAAAAAAAATATAAAGAATATATAAAACTTTAAATTCTTGAGAATAAGAACGGTTTTAAGAAAACATCAAAATTATATTCTTTGTGCTTTTAAAAACCATTCTAAATAATGGTTTTAAAAAACAACAATCAAAAAAACAAAAATATAAAATGAGGAAACACATTTTTATCTAAAATATATTACTTTTCAAGAAACAACAAGGAGATGACAGATTTAATAAAAACGCTAGCTTATTCGGGGTTATTTAACCAAATATTTCCTTATTCATCCATACCAATAAATTTTATTTTATTTTTTTACTCATCCACCTCAAGATTTCTATCTAGAAGAGGTAAAGTTAAATTATTTTAGAATAATATTAAAAATTAATATTGCCCTAGCAGAAGCGTACTTTAAATAACTTCAATTCCACCATCTATAACCCATATCGATTATCTCAACAAAAAAACAAAATAATAATAATAATAATAATATCGATTTTCTTTTAAATCATTTATTAGAATGTCCGGATTTCCACTCATCCAATTTTCTTTATTAAGTCGGTCAACATTCATTCATTATATTCAATTTTTTATTTTTTATTTTTATTTTGTAACTGCTCCAACCATTTATTATATTAATTTATTATTATAAATAATTTCAACGGGTACTTTAATTAAAATACCCTTTTAAATTTTTTATTTTTTTATTAATTTTCAATCGTCTTTTAATAAAACCTCTTATTATTATATTGTAAAAATATATCAATATATTAAAATGATAAAATTAATATTTTTGATTAAAATGAGTTATCTTTCATAATAATCAATCAAATCTTATATTGTCTATAATAAAACAAAATTAAATATTGTCTTGTCGATTATCATAGATGTAGACTTTGATGTAATATGCTTCAATGAACATAAATATTCAATTCATGTCAATTGTTATAGATAAATAATATGATATAAATTATATTTGATAAAAGGGTGAGTCACCTAAGGACTATTTGGCATATGCCACTAATGATTCTTTTTTCCAAAAAAAATTACCTGGTGATTTGAAACCAAGTATTAGACTTCGCTACGATTAAAATATATAATGTTTTAAAAATCATATAAAATCAATCAATTCAATCAATCAGATCATCAATCAATAACCTTCACGATCCTGATTTAGTTTTATTCGATTATTCGATTATTAATTCAACCCCTTTTTATTTTTCTTATTTTTAAGAACAAATAGTTTTAAAAAATTATAACCAAACAAGTCCTAACCCTTCATCAATTTTTTACATTATTTTAACAAAATTATCCACATTATTCTCTTGTAAAAATAATTATTTATTTTTAAATTACATATAAAAATATAAAATGATGAAAGGCATTTTTATCTAAAATAAAATACTTTTCAATAAACAAGAAAAGGGTTAGATTTACAAAAGGTTTTGGTTATTTGAGGTAAATTAACCAAATATTTATTTATTCATCCATACCAATAATTTTTCTTTGATTTTTTTACTCACCCATCTCAATATTTCTATCTAGAAGAGGTAAAGTTAAATTATTTTAGAATAATTTTTAAAAATAAAATCGAGAGGGATCAAAATTTCACTCTTAGAGATGTAATTATTAGATTCTGTGAGCATTAGATAAAAATCGTAGGGTCCGTCATGCTCTTACTTAAAGTGATCTTGAGTTTACTTGTGACAAATACGACGGTGTTATGTGATAGGATTTTATCGTTAACCCCAATATCTCAGATTAAATAAGATTAAGTATGATTATAATATGAGCTAAGCGTCTTTCGTGTCAATGGGTTATGAAATTAGATGCGAGCTTAAATCTGGTGTCTGGATATAATATGTTTTAAATACCTAGTTAGGTAATGCATTACACACCTCATGCCCTAGCAAAAAACATTCCAATTATTTACATTTTAATTTTAACTCCTCCAACAATCTCACTTTTCGAAAAAAATAAATTTAAAGACCCTTTTAAATTTTTTAATTTTTTATTAACTTTCAATCGCCTCTTAATAAAAATTCCTATTATTATCTTGTAAAATTATATCAATGTATTAAAATGATAAAAAAAATTATTTTTTTTATTGAAATGAGTTATTTTTCAAATTAATCAATAAAATATTGTCTAGACAAATTTCATGGATGTAAACTTTGATGTAATACTCTTCAATGAACATAAATGTCAATTTCATGTCAATTCATAAGTGTCCATTTCATGTCAATTGTTATAAATAAATACTATACTTTGCCGTAAGGGTACGTTTTGTTTTTATTTTTTAAAATAAGAAAAACAAGAAAAGACAAAGAAGACATTGGGTTTTTTTTCCTGAAAAAAATAAAAAATATTAAATTAAGAAAATAATAACCATTTCTCAAGAACACTTTAAAAAACACGAGAAAACACCAAAATGGTCACTGATTTGATATTTGATATAATACTATAAACTTCTTGAAGACGTTGATAAAATATTGCATAAAAACTTTTGTATGATATTAAATCATTAATAGTCTTAAATTTTGAATTGTTACATGATACATCAAATCAATTTAGGCTAATGTTTTCTTTATGTATTAATTTAATGAGTTATTTGGCTGTCTTATTATATTAAAAAAATAATAATAATTAATATTTTTATATAAATTATGTTAAAATAATCATTAAATCACGATCATGGTGTGGAACTTGGAATGATATCCGAATGAAACGCGTGGGGGTGTAGGGAAGATACCATGGACGTCGCATGTATGGAAACATTCTTCCACAAGTCTTCGGAGAAACCTCGTGGTGAGGTGGTCCGTGGTCCACACATCGGACGGCCCAGGTTGGCCGTACCTAAACTGACGGCTGTCACACGTTTACGTGCATTGACCTAGACTTTAGCGAGTCTACCCGCCAATCAGACCTCTTGGGTCTCCCTATCCCACTCTCCATTACACAGCGCGTGGCCACACTCGCCCCCAAAATGGGGTTTCCAATTATAAGTATAAGAAAGATAAATATATAAATGAAAATCATATGATGAAATATAAATATAAATATTTATAAATTTATATATTTTTAAATAATCTAAGTTTTCCTTTCAAATATATATTTTTTAAGTTTTATATTAATGAGTTAAAACAAATAAAATTGGTTTGAGGTGAGAAATAAAAATAATATAACAAATTTAATTATATTTTTATTATCTTACCTTTATGTTACTTCTCTTTTTCTATTTTGTCTTACATACTTTATTTTATTGACTCAATTCATTATTGACTAAGACACACATGATTATTAAAAAATAAAATTTAAATAAAATCTTCAATGCGTATTTATACTATAAGATTTAATAAGGGTTATATACAAGTTTTAGAGATTTTAAAGTATTTAATTTTATATAAAATTTTGAAATAATTATTAAATAGATTCCAAAATTGGTGTAATAAAATATGAAAATAGAATTGCGTTGACCAAAGTCAAAATGCATGTCATGAAAGGAGGGCGCGTGAATGTATACAAATTTATCTTTCTACATGGATAAGAGAGAAACTCTGGGGAATTGGAATTCCATTAATTTCCACAAAACTTCTACATTATTTACATGCAAGTTGGAATTATTTAAAAAATTAAAATAAAATAAAAATTGGAAGAAGAAGAAGAAGAAGACTCATTAACAGCCAAGTAAATGGTGGGGTGAAATTAAAATATTGATTTTCCCATTTCACATCCTTATCTATTTTATTTATATTATTAATTAAATTATATTTTCAACACCACCACCCCCCCTTCCCTTTCATGTCCATGTTCACTTCAAACCCAAGAAATCGTTTTCTATTCAATTTATAATTTTTTTTAATTAATTGAAAATCACATCAATTTATTACCTAATTAAGTTTTTTAAGAGTGTTAAAAAAATTATAATAATCACTTTTAGGTTTTTTGATTTTGAGATACAGTAAATTGAAAATATCAAATGAAAAATTAAAAATAAACAACAAAATCCCCATAATCTACAAGCAAGTTGGAAAGAAAACTCATTAACAACTAAGTAAATGGTGGGTGAAATTAAAATATTGATTTCCAAACTCCACGTCTTTATTTATTTATTTTATTTTTTTGAAATAGTCTTTATCTATTTATATTATTAAATAAATTAGATTTCAACACCCCCATGTCCATGTTCACTTGAAGTCGAAGAAATCATTTTCTATTAAATTTATAAGTTTTTTTTAATTAATTGAAAATCACATCGATTTATAACCTAATTTTTTTAATAAGAATGTTAAAAAAATTATGAGAATCACTTTTAGGTTTTTGATTTTGTGATACAATAAATAGAAAATATCAAATGAAAACAAAATTGAATATTAACTTTTAGGGTCTTTTATTTTTAAACACAGTACGGCTAGCAGTAAATAAATATATTTTATTAATTTATTTATAATATATTTGAAAGTGATTTAATTTGTAGTTATTTCTTAATAACATCTTTCATTGGAAATATAAATAAAATAAAATGATTTTACCGATTCTCCCCAAATCCGATTTGTTTATTGTGGGAATACACTCTGACATATTTTATTTATTTCTTAAAGTTTTAACTTATTTTTATTTACTTCATAGAAATGTAAAGAACTCTTACTCAAATAGTGAAATATAAAAAACAAAAAATCGTGTATTTTCTAATATAATTATAAAATAAATAATTTAAATTAGCATTTTATACACATTTTTAAAAATTTAAACATATTGTCTCCTAATAGACCATTTGATTAATAAATTTGAATAATTCAAGTACCACATTTGAATGTTTTAAATATTATCTTTATTTATTTAATAATCATATCAAATTTAACCTTATTTTTACAAAATTCATACTTTATAACTATTTTGATGTAAATAAGTCCAATCACACTTTCTTTAATATAATTCCTTAAAAATTACAACAAATACATTGATAATAATCATAAAGCATCATTTCCTCTTCTCTCTTTTTATTTGCTAGTCATTTTCCTTAATCAAATATAGTGATTTTTTTTTTTTTTTTACCATTATTGGCCTTAAATCACCTTTATACATCACTCTCAATTATTTTATTATCAATAAAGTAAATCCGAGTTTTTACTTTATTTTTTATGATTTTGTCATGGACTTGTTATGAATAATGGTTATACGGTTTTTGTACGACGATGAATGATTGAGAAGGTAAAATATATTCAATCAAACAAAAATATCAAATCATAGTCATCAATATGTTATATAACTGAAATCATAAATATTTTAATTATTATAAAATTGTAAAATATGTAGGCTTTGAATCACTTTATTCTATATTTCTATAAAATATACTGTAAATTTGAATCAATAAAATAATTTATCTTTAAAAAAATAATCATAAAGCAAATTTGATGGTTGTTGAGCCCTTGTAAAAAAGGTCATTTTTTTGGGCAAATAAGAACATAAAAAAATATTTATTTATTTATTATTTTTGGTAAGGGGCATTCAACAACATTGGAATCTACCCAAATGGTAGCTTTCCTTTTTCCTTTTGTTTATTTTTTATTTTTTTGTGTTGGAATTGATGAGAAGATAGTGATGATGGTGGAGGCCCCAACCCTCCTTCCTTTACTCCCTAAATTTAGTCCATGTGGGTCACCCTTCTCTCTTTTTTTTTTTACCATTATTGTTAAATTTATATGCCTTTTCCTTCAATTCCAAGACTAAAAAAAAACAAGCAAGTGGGGAGGGGATGATGCTTGGTTTTAAATGGCAGTGTATTCATCAATTTCAATCAAGACATCCCTACTTTAGGGCATCCCATCTTCATCTTCATATTGATTATTTTCAGATTCTTTAATTGTTTTAATGTTTGTTATATCGTGTAATACGGCCGGTTTGGTTTCGTGGTTTATTACGGCGTTTTTCGATGAGTGGGTGATTGAAGCAATGGCGTATTCGATAAAGATATAAAATTCAGTCGTGATCGTTCTTATCTTTGTATAAGCTTGGAGTCGTATGTATTTTTTGTCGTTATATAATTATCGAATATGAGAACTAGCGGGTCGTTATCGCGATAGCACGAATATTGCGTCGTATAAAGTTTTTTAGCGAAATTAATTATTTGTTTATATCGGATGTATTGTTGTTTTGAATCAACAAATATTCTTCATAGTTAACAGCTTGTTTGGTTATTTTTTTGAAATAGGGGAAAAAATAATTTTAGTGCTTTCTTTATGTTTTATGTGTTTTTCATAATAAGACATGTTTTTTATGTTTTTCTTGTTGTCTTTATTTTTGCAAACATAAAATAAATTTTAAAAAGGGTAACCAAATAGACCCAATTTATCCATATTATTCATAGCTAACAACACTAAGAATCTCTATAGTTCGTGTTTTTGAAAAGAACAATTTTTGAAAACAAGTGTTATTATTATCTGAATTTAGTGTTTTCGATGTTTTACATGTTTTTCATTAAAAAAAATCAAACGCGTGTTCATAGTGTTTTTCTTGTTTTTAAAACATAACAAAATATTATTTTCAAAACTATAGGCAAACAAGTCATAAGTTTTTTATTTTATTTAAAAAAAAAAAAAGGGAACCTATATCTTTGTTCTAGATATTTTGAAATAAAATATGATATGGGAATGTTTGATTAAGAAAGAACTTTGATCAAAATTTAAACTTTTAATAAAATAGAAAAAGGTAAAGGTTAAAATAATATAATCCACAAAAATAAATAAATAAAATAGGTGGCCCCATGGAAATCAAGGGTATCCTTTCAAAAAAATAAAGCCACCATTTATTCACTTTTTGAATATGCCAAATCTAGACAAGAAGTGGAGTGGGCTGCCTACTCATCATTTTATTCAAAAATGTTTTTTAATTCATATATTTTAATTAAAATGGGATGTAAAAATGGATCTCCAATAAACAAAAAACACAAATATGATTTATTTATTAAATTACGATTAAAATTTGTTTCATATAATATTAAATAATGCTTTAAATTTTTTAGACACAAAATAAAATGGGAGAGAACAAAGGATATCATGTGTTTCAAATAGTTTTTGTTTTATAATTTTTTTAAATACATAAATTTGATATTTTATTGACAAAAATATAGATTTGGAAACATATATATATATATATATATATATATATATATATATATATATTTTAAAAGTAAATTTCTCATTTAATATTTTATTTTTGATTGCACATAAAAATAATTTTTTTTTGATAAGTACATAATTTTTTAAAACATGTTATTTTTATTCTTAGAAACAAAAACAATTTTTTTCTCAATTGTAGAACGCAGTTTTGTGCCTGTTTAATTCTAATTTTAGAAAATTATTTTTTTGTTACGGAAAAAACATGTATGGCATTAAAAATGTGTCATTTCAAAAAATAAAACTATTAATATTTTGTTTGATTCATTTTTTTGTATTATAGAAAACATGGAGAATAAGACACGGATACCACTAAATTCAGATAGTACAGAAACGGTCTTCAGTGTGTTTCGTAAAAACTGTTTTTTAAAACAGTTTAAAACAATTAAAAGTAAGGGCTTGTTTAGTTAACGTTATTAAAAAAAAGAATAAGAAAAATAGAAAAATCACGTTTGGTTTTAAATGTTTTTGTTTTAAAAAAACATAAATAAAATAAAATAAAAACTAAATTTAGAAGAAAAAATAAATTTAAAATAAAACTAAAATAATGTTTTATGTATTTTTGAAAAACACGAATTAAACAAACCTGAGAACCTACTTAATTCTTATTTTGAGAAGCTATTATTAAAAGTAGTTTTTAAAAACATAAAAAATATCATTTTAATATTTTTTAAAAACTGTTATTTGTTTTTTTATTCTTCATATTTTCAAAGAAAAAAAGAAAAATCAAACTTGTTATCCTCATTCTCAAACAATTTTCAAAAAACCGTAACCCATCAGAGAACCTATAAACATGCCATTTGTTTTTTGTTTTTATTTTTTTTTAAAAGTTGGGTAATTTATCTTTTAAATATATGAATTTATACTAAATAGGAGTATATAAACATGCCATTTGTTTTTTGTTTTTATTTTTTTTTAAAAGTTGGGTAATTTATCTTTGAAATATATGAATTTATACTAAATAGGAGTATCACAGGTTTCCACGTGTCAATATCTGAGTAGGGGTAGCTCAGACTGACCATGTGCTGTGTTCTCTGACATTTTCCACTACACCCACGACGACCCGAATGAGAAAGGTGGTGGTGACATGGAGCTTCTGTGTTTTCTGTTCCTCAACTGCCACGTCGTCACCGGGCCCCACTCCCACACGACCTTTTTCCCCATTACTCCCATACTCCGACCTCTCTCTCTCTCTCTCTCTTTCTCTCTGCTTTCAATTTTGTTCACACATGCCACGTCATCTCCCTTAAAAAAATTCAAAAATAAAAAATAAAAATAACATTAACGTGCCCATTAAGTAAATTTGACTCTGATGAATTACTATACTTATAGTTGAGTGAATGATGTATATAATTAATAATAAATATTGAAAGATTATTTTTTATAAATTGTTTTTAGGTAAGTTTCGTCGAACATTATTTAATGCTTTGATGTTTTATTTTATTTAGAATTAAAAATTGGGAAAAAAGTAAAAAAAAGAAGAAGAGAAATGTGTATATATATTTAAAAAAATAATAATTTAAATATAGAGAGTAGAGGAGCGAGAAAAGCTGGCATTGGTTTGGAGTTCCCGGACACAGAGCGGGCTTTTATCGCCCAAAGCCTCTCTTTCTCTCTCTAGGAATTCTCTCATTCTCTATCTAGATTCTCTCTCCCTCATTGCGATCTCTCCCGCTTAGAGGCCGCTATTTTTTCTCCGTCGCTTGATCTCCATTACCATTCTGCCTTTCCCCAGATAGGTCTGCTCTTAATTCCTAATTTTCTCGTCGACGTTTCTGCTGATTTCAGGTAAATTTCCTCTCTCGTGTTCTTGGAAAAAAATTGCTATTAGGAGATTTTTCGGTTGTGTTTCTGAGAAAATTATTTTCTGGGTTTTTGTTTTTGGATTGTTCTGCTAAAAATATTTTTTCTTTTTTTCTTGGGTTTAGCTCCGCAGGGAGTCTCTTTGTTTGCCTGCATTTTTTTGGAGGGGGTTTTCAGCTATGTTTTTTCCGTTTTTAATTTACTTTTGAATTTTATATCATGTAGTTTGAATTTTTTTCTCTCACTCTTTTTGGTGTTTGATTTTGATTTATTGGTTTGTGGGAGCAAGGTAGGTTGAATTTAGGTGCCGTTCCGTGTCGTGTTGTTATTAATTAGGATCTTTGTACACTTTATTGAAGATCTTTTCTCCGATTCGTCTGTAAATTTTTATAAAATCCTCAAATGTTATGCCTGGGAAACTTTATGAATCTGGGTTTGCAAGCTTTTTGAAAGAAGAATCGGTAATTCATGGTTGTGGCTAAGAAGTCATTTTAGGAATGTGGCGTGTAAACAATGCATTAGAAGTTTAATTTCGTTCTTTAAAAAAAAAAAAAAAGAAGTTTAATTTCGTTTTGACTTTTGTGTTTCATCTTTTGCACGGGCTTTTTTCTGAGCTCCAACTTATCAAATCTCTTCTGTGCTAAGTTAATTTCCTTCAGGGGTTTGTTTAATATGGTCTTAACAGAAGATTTTTCGCATTTGAGCTTCCCTTAGCATTGGCGGTTGAGAGGGGATTTGTGGGGTTTTTTTTGGATGGTTTTATGTCAACTGTAATTATTCTGAGCTGAAACCCTAGGAGATGACTCGGGGTAGGATTAGGGCAAAGCTCAGGCAAAGCCATCTTTATACATTCACATGTCTCCGACCTCAAGCTGATGGAGATGTGCCACATTCAGTCGATGGGCCAGGATTCTCACGAATTGTGTATTGCAACCAACCTCAAGTTCACAGCAAGAAGCCCTTGTATTATACTTCAAATTATATATCAACGACCAAATATAATATAGTTACCTTCTTGCCCAAGGCTATCTTTGAGCAGTTTCGTAGGGTAGCCAATTTGTACTTCCTTTTGACTGCAATTTTGTCGCTCACACCAGTTGCTCCGTTCTCTGCTGTTAGTATGATTGCTCCTCTGGCGTTTGTTGTTGGGCTAAGTATGGCGAAGGAAGCCTTGGAAGATTGGCGTAGGTTTATTCAGGATATGAAGGTTAACGCCCGGAAAGCTAGTGTTCATAAAGGGAATGGTGTATTTGGTTTTAAGCCATGGCAGAAGATACGTGTTGGGGATGTGGTGAAAGTGGAGAAGGATCAATTTTTTCCTGCAGATTTGCTTTTATTGTCTTCTAGTTATGAGGATGGGATTTGCTATGTGGAGACCATGAACCTGGATGGTGAGACAAACTTGAAGGTGAAGAGGGCTTTGGAGGTTACTTTGACATTGGAGGATGATGGTACTTTTAATGATTTCAGAGGAACTATAAAATGTGAAGATCCTAACCCGAGCCTCTACACCTTTGTTGGCAATTTTGAGTATGAGCGTCAGGTTTATCCTCTTGATCCTAGTCAGATCCTCCTGAGAGATTCAAAGCTCAGGAACACAGCATATGTGTATGGAGTGGTGATATTTCCCGGTCATGATAGCAAAGTCATGCAGAATTCAACAGAGTCCCCTTCAAAAAGGAGCAGAATAGAAAAAAAAATGGACCAAATCATTTACATTCTTTTCACCCTCCTTGTGGTGATCTCGATGATCAGTTCTATTGGATTTGCAGTAAAGACAAAGTTCCAAATGCCTGACTGGTGGTACTTACAGCCCGACAATACCACAAACTTTTATAACCCCAAGAAGCCAGCAGTGTCGGGGATTTTCCATCTTGTCACTGCTCTTATACTTTACGGGTATTTAATACCCATCTCACTGTATGTTTCAATTGAGGTTGTGAAGGTCCTGCAAGCAACCTTCATTAACCAGGATATACACATGTATGATGAGGAAACTGGGAAGACCGCCCAAGCACGGACATCAAATTTGAATGAGGAACTAGGACAGGTCGAAACAATCCTTTCTGATAAAACTGGCACTCTGACATGCAATCAGATGGATTTTCTCAAGTGTTCGATTGCTGGTATTGCATATGGAACTGGTTCTAGTGAAGTCGAACTTGCTGCTGCAAAGCAGATGGCTATTGACCTTGAGGAGCAGGGAGATGAATTTTCTAATTTTCCCATGCGTAAAAACAGCAATTGTGATTCATGGGATAATGCAAGTGGCTTAGGAGCTACAGAAATTGAACTGCAGACTGTCGTTACTTCCAAAGAGGAGAAGGAACATAGAAATGTGATAAAGGGGTTCAGCTTTGAGGACATCCGGCTCATGGGAGGAAATTGGTCAAAAGAGCCCAATGCAGATGTCATTGAATTGTTTCTTCGGATACTTGCAGTTTGTCATACTGCAATTCCTGAGCGAAATGAAGAGATCGGGGGCTTTAATTATGAAGCAGAATCACCAGATGAAGGAAGTTTTCTTGTTGCAGCTCGAGAATTTGGCTTTGAGTTTTGTAAAAGAACACAGTCAAGTGTCTATGTTCGTGAGAGATATGTTTCTTCTGGACAACCAGTTGAAAGGTGAGGATATGAATTCCTTTTATTATCTTCCCTTGAATTCCCATTGTCTTGGCATCTTAGTTGTCTCTTGAAAAATTTTCAGGGAGTACAAAATTCTCAATCTGTTAGAGTTCACTAGCAAAAGAAAACGGATGTCTGTGATTGTGAGGGATGAGGATGGTCAGATTTTTCTCCTTTGCAAGGGTGCAGACAGGTATTGACTCGATTCTTTCTTATTTGTTTTCTTTTCCTTGTCATTGTCTCTGTATCTCAGCGTCTGCAAGGTGAGTGCATTTTAATTTTTTATTTTTTTTATGTCAACTTCATTATTCCTTTGCCTGGATTGTGCAGCATCATCTTTGATCTGCTAGCAAAGAATGGAAGGATGTATGAGGAAGCTACTACTAGGCATCTGAATGAATACGGAGAAAATGGGTTGCGAACATTGGCCCTTGCTTACAAAAAGCTTGAAGAGTCTGAGTATTCTGCTTGGAATAGCGAATTTATGAAAGCAAAAACTTCTATTGGGGCTGATAGAGATGCAATGCTTGAAAGCGTATCGGATGCTATGGAAAGGGAGTTGATCCTTGTTGGGGCAACGGCTATAGAGGACAAATTGCAAAAAGGGGTATGTGTTATTGTTTCTTCTTCACCGTATTGAATATGTTGTCTTTTGCATCCCATTCAACTTAGTCTCTTTTTCTTTTCTCCCCAGGTGCCTCAGTGCATAGATAAACTGGCACAAGCAGGTCTCAAGTTATGGGTTCTAACAGGGGATAAGATGGAAACTGCAATCAACATCGGGTCTGTCCCTAACCAATTCAGTAGAAGGCTCTTCTTTATATGAGAATTAACCTATCACTGCAAGAAGCTCCATCACGATAATGAAAATTTTCTTGTTTTGTGATGCAGATATTCTTGTAGTTTGCTTCGTCAGGGCATGAAGCAGATCTGCATATCTGTGAATCCAGATGCGATAGGCCAAGACGGCAAAGAGGTACTTGTTACTTTTAGAATGATGAGAAGTTGATTCAGGAAACTGATTTCATTCATGGTAGAATTTGTTGTTGTTTACCCCTGAACAGGCTGTCAAAGAGAACATTTTGATGCAAATCACCAATGCTTCTCAAATGATCAAGCTAGAAAAAGATCCTCATGCTGCTTTTGCTTTAATTATTGATGGGAAAACTCTAGAATATGCTCTAGCAGATGATATGAAGCATCAATTCCTGGGGCTAGGAGTTGACTGTGCATCTGTCATATGTTGTCGAGTATCTCCCAAGCAAAAGGCATTGGTATGATTATTTTTGTTTTTCTTATAATTTGCATTTTAGCTCTCTTTTCAAAATTGTTCTTTGCTCATTAATTTTTCAAGTTTTTTGTCATGTCTTTGTCTTTGGCTATGTCTTTAGTTGTTTTACCTTTTTTTGCACCAGGTAACGAGGTTAGTTAAAGAAGGAACTGGAAAAACGACTTTAGCAATTGGTGATGGTGCGAATGATGTTGGGATGATTCAAGAAGCTGACATTGGTGTCGGCATCAGTGGGGTGGAAGGTATGCAGGTTGGTAACATATTTAACTGGCTCTTTTTGCATGCATTACCTAGAAAAGCACTACTATATTTTCTACAACTTGGTTATGTTTGAACACTTCATATTCCTTGATATGTAATGTAAGTCCATTATTCGAGACACCCAAAATTATAGGGGAAAGAATGGATGTTGGGTTGGACAACAGGACAGTAACCATGCTCAACATCTATCCACACTTTAGTCAGGAATATATCACGTCTCAGCACCATATTATTTTTGGTTCTTTCTTCGTTGGATTTGACAATAACGTTTAGTAAAATTCTGCCCCATCTCAGTTACTAGCTTTACAATTGTTTTTCATGCCTCGACTTGACCTCAGGTTTCAGGGGAATATTTTCATCATTTCTTTTGGCCTGAGAAAAAAATTCATCCTTAGAGAATTTTGTGGGAACTGGCAGTGTTGGTTTGATTTTGTCCAATTCTATGGATGTATAGATACAGAAGTCTTTAGTACTTTATGATCAATGTTCATCCCTGTTAGGTTTTGGGTGGTTTAAGAAAGAGAATGCCATTTTTCTCTTCAGAAGCATGTATTAGCCCCTAGATGTTATGACCAGACTTAGAAAACTTTCAGCTTTATGCAGGCTGTGATGGCTAGCGACTTCTCTATAGCCCAGTTTCGGTTTTTGGAGAGACTTCTGGTTGTCCATGGGCACTGGTGTTACAAGAGGATTGCGCAGATGGTAATAACCAAAGATAGCTGTTTTTCGATATTTACTTTTTGTGCTTGTGATGCAATTTTGTGCTTGAATGCCCAATTCACTTCTTCTCTCACCTGTATTCAGATATGCTATTTCTTCTACAAAAATATAGCATTTGGCCTCACCCTCTTCTATTTTGAGGCGTTCACGGGATTCTCTGGGCAATCAGTTTATGACGATTGGTACATGCTACTATTCAATGTCATCCTCACCTCTTTGCCTGTCATTTCTCTTGGAGTTTTTGAACAAGATGTTTCTTCCGAAGTTTGTTTACAGGTAATAAGACCTCACCGTTTGTCCCTCATTTGGTATTTCATCCACTTCCATCCACCATTATCACTATTCTCACACTTTTCAATTCCTGTTTTCAGTTTCCTGCACTGTATCAGCAAGGCCCCAGAAACTTGTTCTTTGACTGGCATAGGATATTTGGGTGGATGGGGAACGGTCTATACTCCTCCCTCATCATCTTCTTTCTCAACATCATCATCTTCTATGACCAGGCCTTCCGCTCTGGTGGCCAGACCGCTGACATGGCTGCTGTGGGAACCGCAATGTTCACCTGTATCATATGCGCCGTCAACTGTCAGATCGCCCTTACAATGAGCCACTTCACATGGATCCAACACCTGTTTGTCTGGGGAAGCATCACAACTTGGTACATCTTTCTCCTACTCTATGGCATGACATCTCCATTGATTTCAGGCAATGCCTACAAAATCCTCGTGGAAGCTCTCGCACCTGCGCCAATATACTGGTTCGCGATTCTGTTAGTAATAGTCACCTGCAATCTCCCTTACCTAGCTCACATTTCCTTCCAAAGATCGTTCAACCCCATGGATCACCATATCATCCAAGAAATCAAGTACTACAGGAAAGACGTCGAGGATCAAGGTATGTGGACGAGGGAGCGGTCTAAGGCCAGACAGGAGACGAAGATAGGGTTCACAGCGAGAGTCGACGCGAAGATCAGGCACTTGAGGGGGAAGCTGCATAAGAAGTATTCAACAACAAATGTTCAGACATCATTATCAGTTGAGGGGGAAGCAGCTACATAACCCAGATCCATAAATTTGGTAGCATATTGTTCATGATTCTTCATTTTTTTTTAGGATGTGAGGGATTCGACAGTTTTTATTCTCCATTTCTGATTCATTTCCTAGTTTTGTTTTTTTGTTTTTTTTTGTTGTGATGTTGGTTTCTTTGTGATCTTCCCATTCATTACACCAGGCCTTGAAGCTACACTCTGTGCTTCAATATTTAGGCTTTGATGAGAGTTACAGCTTGTGAAATATCATCAATATCATGATTTCATATTATTTTACATTTCACTTTGCCTTGCCTTTTGCTCTCTTTTTTATCTGTTTGAAATCTTTGGCCTAAGAAATTTTCTTTGCTCTAATTCTTATAGGATTAGAAGGCTTAAGTAGGGGTGTAAGCAGATGAAATTATTCGAGTTTGACTTGTAGAATAGTTAAATTTAACTCAGAGTTAATCGAGTTGAGTTTGATGCATTTCGAGATACTTCTTTAACTTCAGTTTGATCTATTATTATTAATTTTAGTTAGTTGGGGTTTAAATGTTTGACAATTTTAAATTACATCGAAAAAAACTCGATCAAGTGCAAGTCGAGTTCGAGCTTCAAGTTTTTTAATCTACCATTTTACCACTTTGAGTCATGTGGACTCCTTGAATACTATGTTAAATTATTCATTTATTTTCAAAACAATTTATGAGTCTTTTGTTTTTCATAAAGGAAATAGTCATAGATTGTTTTGAAAAAACAGTTGCTTTGACTTATATGCTTATCACAATAAATGATTTTAAAAATTATTAATGTTTTAATTGAAAAATGATTAAAATACTCTAAACCAATTCATTTTAACAATAATTTTAAAATTTTAAAATTGGCAAGAATTTGTGGAGGTTTAGAGGCCTGTTTGGAGCTATATTCTCAGAAACAGCGATATGAAAACAAATGAAAGATGTTTTTTGAAAATATCTCTATTATTTTTAAAAATATTGATCTAACTCATTTATTTGGTTTTAGAAAAATGAAAAAACTTGAATTAATAAAAATTAAATCTATATATATATATATATATATATATATATATATATATATATATATATATATATATATATATATATATATATATATATATATATATATAATGAAAAAGGAATAATTTTGAAGTGTTTTTCTCATTAATTGGAAAATATTTTTTGAACCATTCAAGTTTAACAATTATGGGGCAAATACCTTGACTGGAACAAGCCCATGCTAGAAACCCAGGTCCAAATAAAAAACCCAAGAATATTCATATGATTGAAACGGTGTCGTATTGGTATAAAACATTGTCGTTTTGGTGGGGGAAAAGAACGCATATTTTCAACATACAAAAGTCCGCTTCGATTGGATCAAAGCGCGAGGACTGGCGATATCATGATGCCTCCTCTGTCTCCTCCTCCTCCCCCATTTTCTCTCTCTTTCTCAAATTTTCTCTCTCATTTTCTCGAGAGAGAAAATCTGAAAACCCTAGCCTCCTTCCCTCTCTATGCCCTCTGATCTTCCGCGAACTTTCCTTTTTTTTTTGGTCATCCTTTCGCTGTTTCTTCTCCCCTTTTGCATCGTACGGACACCGCAAGTCGGTCGTACTTAGAGGTCGTGCTGCTGCTTGATTACGCGGAATTTTGTTCGGCGTTGGTTTCTGATCATCGGAGCCGGCGAGGTGTACGACGATTGCTGATTTTGTTTTGTTTTGGAATTCGTATTTAGGGTTTGGTTTTGTTTCGTTTTTTGATTTGGAAATTTGACGATGGAGCCTCGAGTTGGCAACAAGTTCCGGCTTGGTCGTAAGATCGGCAGTGGATCATTCGGAGAGATCTATCTCGGTTTGTTGGCGATTTTGTTGTTTTTGTTTTTCTGATTTGTGTTTGGTTTTGGAATTTTACATTTGTAATTACGCAGGTACTAATATTCAGACGAATGAAGAGGTTGCTATTAAGCTTGTGAGTATTTTTTCCCGTTTACAATTCTTGATGGAAAATTAAGAAATTGAATTGTTTTATATACTTTTCTTGAATTTCTTCCGAATTTTTAGACATTTTAAAACCTGACTGATCGTCCCCATTTTATATAAACATGTATATTTGTGAATTGTCGGAATATATTAAAAAATCCAAGGACTCCTGAGTAAATTGTTGTATTTTTCATTTGTTTAGTTTGCGGGAATTTATAAGATGTTTAGGACTCAGAAATATATATATTTTTCCTCATCTATAGCTGTTTTTAATTTGAATCTAATGCTATGGAATTAAATGCTTTCTCATGAAATGTTTCATTTCCTTAATTTCCCCAAGATTTCTGAAGACACTCAAAATTGTATCTGTATAAAAAAAATTTATTATACAAACATATTCAGTAAAGCACTTTGGAAAACTTATCTTGGCGTGGAGATGAGATGGATTTGTACAAATTTGAGTATCATTTTGCCCATGTTCTTTGTTTTTTGCTGAAGAAATGTAGGAAGAGAAGAAACCAAAATATGGAATCTCAATGTTACTTAAACTTATTAGGAAAACAAGAAACACTTAATACAACTGTTAGAATCAGATGAGGCAAGTTTCTTTCCTTTTTACCTTTGATTGTTCCTTCTCATTCAAAACCCCATGATATCAAATAGCTTATTCTGAATCCTATTTTATTATTTTCTCCTCAGTTTTCTTGGTTTCAAAATGGAAGGTGAATGAAATTTCTAGGAGAAATAGTGCCTATTTATAGCATTATTTGGCATATATTATGATAAAATTTACCTATATAAAATATATTATGTTAGAAGTTATGGGAAATAGCATTGCTAACTTCTAAGGTATATTCTTTAGTTCCTAAAATGAGCTTTTTAAGAGATGAACTGCCTGTAGCCTGTCTGGAATAATGGTAGAGAAGTTGTAGCATTATGCATATAGTTTTAACCAAGATGTAACGTGTAATGTGGTTGATCCTTTTATCATCTACTAAGAGCAGAATTTCTTTCTCACTGATCAAAAAAAAAGAGCAGAATTTCTTTCTCAATAACTTCTAGAGCATGGTGCTGTATGCTCACTATACCTTTTTCTAACTACTTTTCTGTACCTGAGCAAGATGAATGTATTATTTTTTTTTCTGTGTTCTGTTTGTTGCTCGTGTTATTTGGAATGTTATATTTAATGGGATTTCAGGTTGGTACTTTTAGGATAACACTAGTAGGCACTGGGGTTGGAATTAAGATTAGATTGAACCATTTTTAGAAATAAAGTCTGTAGAAGCTGACCTTTGGAAGGATCTTGCAACCCTTTAGGAATAGCTAAATGATTCTCTTTCTTGTCCTCTTGTTAGGTTGATTTTGTATTGCAGTGTAGAACAACCTTCATAAACTTTTGTTGATTTATATTATTTAATCTATGCATATGGATTTAGTCCAAATGGTTGGGATTATTTAAGAGTCGCTTACATTGCATTTAGTTTGGATGTTAGAACTTGGGGATTGGTAAGAACTCCTTTGAAGGACAAAATGACTGTTGTTTTGGTGCTTCTTAACTAATTCACGACAGGAAAAACATCATCTTGTGCTTCCCAAGTCTACTTAGTAATGCCTATTTGGATTTACAAATTGGTATCGGTTATGTTTGGCTCAAAGGAGCTGCAGTGGAAATCTATGTGTTTTTAGTGGATTTAGTTTTCTATTCAGTCAAAGTTTAATGCCCCAGATGAAACTTGGAAATTTAAGGGACATTAGTAAAATGAGATGCGGAGAAAGTTCCATACAGTCCATACCAGAGATCTGCTCAATGTGGAGCAATAAAACATACCATTTAGTGATCTCACTAAGCAGCACCAATTTATTGGTAACAACAAGCATTATTAAGATTTAAATCATGTGACCTCATTTCTGTTCAGCAAGTAGCTTTTTTTTTCCTCTCTGAAATCTACAACCACTTGGGTACTTGGATATTACTGCCTGATAATAACAGCCTAGAGATGTATGCATCAACTGTTAGTGCTATTGACATCTGCCATATTATTGACCAGTTTTTGTTATAAGATTCTGTGCATTTTTTTTATCATAGGCATGTATTCCTGTAACTTACTAGAAGAGTTTGCTGATGGTAATTAATGTCTTGTTCTGTTTTAGTCTGATGTTGTTTCCTGTTTTTCAGGAAAATGTCAAGACAAAGCATCCCCAACTGTTGTATGAGTCAAAATTGTATAAGATACTACAAGGAGGAAGTAAGGAAATTTCTTCATATTATGTTATCCATTTGATTTTTCTGGTTTCCCAATTTTTATTTTATTTTTTCATTTATGAAACTTTTTTAACTTTGGCAGCGGGAATTCCAAATGTGAAATGGTTTGGTGTCGAAGGAGACTATAATGTTCTTGTTATGGATTTGCTGGGACCTAGTCTCGAAGATTTGTTCAACTTTTGCAGTAGGAAACTATCTCTGAAGACCGTTCTTATGCTTGCAGATCAGATGGTAGGATTTATTTTGTTGGTTTTTTCCATATTGTCATCACATCTTATATGCTTACGTCCTTCATTGGTTTCTTCTAATAATGGTACTTCTGTCAGATTAATCGAGTTGAATTTGTTCATTCCAAATCATTTCTTCATGAGATAAACAAAACCAGACAAGCATAACCCATGGGGTTGAGGAAGGCGTGCTAAATCAGTTTTAGTTTGTACTTGTTCCTCGACTTTATCTTTTCTTTTTGTCATATGTCTTGGTGCATCATTTTCTATTTACCTGCATGCAGGTCTATGTTATTGACTTTGGTCTGGCTAAGAAGTTCAGAGACTCTTCAACGCATCAACATATTTATATAGGTTTTAACTGCAGCTAATTGATAGTTTAATTAGTGCTTATAAAATTATTACATAGTTAACGTTGAGACATTTGGGTGTGGGCTTTATTGGCAGTAATAAAATTCCCCATTTACCTTAGTTCTTTTTTCTTAGATTTCCATTTTATTTTGAGGAAAGTTCGACATGATATTTCTCCTGTTTTTTATGCACTTTTTATGCACCATAGCAATCCTCATACATTGGAGATGGCCTACAGATGATGCAAGAGGGATTCGGGGAGAGATGCCTGGAATGCTGCTTTATTTTCATTAATGCCTTTTTATTTCAAAAGTGGAAGTTACTTCTGTGGGAAAAGTTTTTATAATTTGATTTTAATATGAGAAAATTTTTCATAACCCCCTGCATTCTGTTTAGAGAACTGTCTCGTGATCACACATCTCAGAGAAGGGAAAAAACCTTGATGTTGGTTTTTATATAGCCAGTCCCAAAGTTGGAACCATGAGGTGAATAGAAGGACAATAAGGTAGATTAGGGTTAAGAAGACGTGATTGCAGAGGACATAGCCTTAAATATAGCTAAATGGCCAATGAGGATTTGTGTAGTCAGCCTTATGCAGTTAAGATTGCCCATACATCTTCCAAAAGTAATGCATGGTGTAATTTATCATATTTGTGTGAAGTAAATTATATAAATTTGGGTCTAACTGAATTAGATGTATGCAATTTTGCAATTGCACATCTACTGGGTGCTTGTTAATCTTGTGGACAGTTGTCCTTTCTGTTCTTTTTTTGAAATTGGTAAAGTCTAAGAACACTGTTCATATGCCGGGCCTTCTATTTTTTTCCTTATGGTTTAACATATTACATTACCTTTTGAGTTAAATTTATCAAAAATGGCAGTACTGTTTTTACTATGTTATAGCTGATTAGTTCACATAAATTGCAGGGAAAATAAGAATTTGACTGGAACTGCAAGATATGCAAGCATGAACACTCATCTTGGCATTGGTATGCTTATACCATTTTCATTTCTGTGTTCCTGTTGTATTTATTAACATAATATTGAAAGGACTTTAACATTGATTTTTTTCTTAATTGAGTCTCACTACCTATCATTTTTCCTTTCTACTGCATAGAACAAAGTCGCAGGGATGATTTAGAATCTCTTGGATATGTTCTTATGTATTTCTTAAGAGGAAGGTAATCAGTCTTGGCTACCTTTGGCTGTCTCTTATTTTCCTCACATTGCATTCATGGTTTACTTACGACATTGTATTCTTTTAGTCTTCCTTGGCAGGGATTGAAAGCTGGAACAAAGAAGCAAAAGTATGAAAAGATCAGTGAAAAAAAAGTTTCAACATCGATTGAGGTAACTTTTCTTCATGCTATGTTGTTTGTTGCTAATGATCAAATGTTCAGCACCATGAAACTGACTGGAAAGCTCTCTGTTTCTGCCCTAGGCCTTATGTCGTGGTTATCCTACGGAATTTGCATCATATTTCCATTACTGCCGCTCACTTCGGTTTGATGATAAACCAGATTATGCATATCTCAAAAGAATCTTCCGCGACCTTTTTATTCGTGAAGGTCTGCAGATCTATTACATTTTTGACAGGCCTTGAAGCTCTTTATCTTTACATATCGATTCTCATACCATTTAGTCTGTATTTCTTCTTGCTTCAGGATTTCAGTTTGATTACGTATTTGATTGGACCATTCTGAAGTATCAGCAATCACAGATTTCCGGACCACCTGGCCGCGCTCTTGTAAGTGACATTACATGATTATTGTGGTTAGTTGTCATACTATAAGTCTTGAAAGACATTGTGAAATTATTAATACTTGTTAATTAGGGCCCTGGTGCGGGACCAAGCCATGGGATCCCTCCCGCTGTTGCCAACATGGATAGACAATCAGGTAGTTTCTTCCCCCGGTCCCCTCTTTCATTTACATGAATTCAATCTGACTTCATTATCCACGGTATTTATCTGGGTGATTATATCTGTAACATATCAGGTTGTGAAGATGGAAGACCCTCTGGTTGGTCTTCATCAGATCCCTCTCGCAGGAGGACCACTGCTCCTACTCTAAATGTCGGAAATCTGTCTAAACAAAAAAGCCCAGTTGCAAATGATTCAACAATGACTAAAGATAGTTTGGTATGTACTGACTGACCATGAATTTCCCATAGAATATTGAATTTAGATATCCTGTTTGGTCGAGCCTGGATATAATGTAATATATTTACCTATATGCAGTCAGCAAATGTGAGGGCAAGCGGCTCAGCAAGGCGAGGTGCGGTTTCTAGCAGTCGTGAAGGAGTTATTGTTGGCGAATCCGACCCATCTTGGTCTCGAGCTGATGCAAGCCCAGGAGCCCTCCGCAAAATCTCTGGCGGACAAAGAGGTTCACCTGTTCGTTCGTCGTCAGAGCACAAGCGCATATCTTCTAGCAGGAACGCCTCCACGAACATAAAGCTGAATCCACCCTCAAGGGTATCGAGTCCCTGCACTTCAATAACGAAGAGAGAGTGCAGTATTAGTGGCCAGCTCTCTACCCCATCCATCATCATCGTCATTGTCATCATCATCATCGTCTCTCATTGTAAATCTTGAAAAAACAGTAATACTTCATCACGCACTGTGAGTGGAATTTCTTGTTTCTGTGTATTGTATTTGAGGAAAGCAGCAGCAGAGGCTAAAATTCTATGAGGGGTTGTCCGAGTTGGGAATTTTTGCTCTTTTTTTAAAAGAGAGTCTACAGAAGAAGAATAAAGAGACACAGAAAGAGGAGAGGAGAGCAGACGATCCCCAACCGAAAACCAAATCCAACTAGGTAAGGGCTTTTGTGCGAATTTCAACACAAGTTTGAGTTTGTGTTTAAGCATGACTTCCAGTTTCTGCTTTTACATATTTCTTGATTTACTTTCTTTCTCTATATGTTCATGGTTTCTTTTGACATCATAAGCTATGTTTGTGGTTACAGACCATATTAAAAATACTGTCAAACTGTAACTAGGCCATTGTATTAATTTTTCTGTGTCTGTCACGTCGTTATGCGTTCTGAAAGTACTTTCTCCTATGAAATATCTTTGAAACTTTACATCAAGTTGGTTTTTTTTTTTTTTTTCCTCCAGTGTTCAGACTATTTTTTGAGTGCAGGGTAGTATGCTTGAAAGAAATTTTTTGAATAAGACACAGATAATTACAAGAATGATGCCGATGGTGAATTGATTATCTTAGAGATTATTAGGCTGGGGCATATTTGAGAGCAATTCTTGTGAAAATATTGTTATATTTGTAGCACTCATTTGTTTTTAGCGTTTGTGTGATAATTTTGTGTTTTGGTTTTTTTATTTTATTTTTATGGTTTAATTTATAGAAACACAGATAGTATTGTTGGAATATCCAACCTTGTCTCGAGTCTTGACGATATCCCCCAAAACCTGTCATGTGCCATACTTGAATCATGGTTCCGTGCTATCCATCTCTCTAAGGATGCGTCGAAAACAACATTACCATCTCTCATATGAACAAGTTTTCCCTATAACTCAGGTGATAACGTTATCATCTTATATTATTGTTGAAAGTGTTGATTTATGGTGGATGAAAAGGATGGATGAAAGTGGCTTTACTATTAGAACAGCTTTTATCGAAAAATTGGTGTGTGTGTGTGTGTGTATAATCTTTAAATTTTTATATTTTATTAAATATATCATTTTTGTTATTGATTTTAGTCATGACGGGTGGAATTGATTTTAATTATAATCGTACTAAGAGGTATGCGTTCTAGGTTCAAATACTTATATGTTATTATATGTAAAATTCTTTAAGGCTGATTTGATTAAATGACCTTTTTAAAACCCAAATTTGAAATCTGACCCTTTATCAAATTTTAGCCTATTTTATCAAAAATGTTTTTGTTTTCTTGTAAAAATAACATTTTCTCATGTAAGGGATAATGGAAATACATGAAATAGAAAATGATGTTTTTGTCTGAAATGAGTTGTTTTTCAAGAGGTGAGATTTACAAATTTAAAGGTATCTGATACTTTTTAATCAAATATTTTAATTCTTAAATTATTTAATTTGATGAGTATTCTATTTTTAATTATTTTATTTTTTCATTTCTTTTACTCCTTTTCCTATGTTTTTGTTTTTTGTATTTTCCATTAGTTTTCCACAGAAACTAAACATGAGGTGTTGATTAGAACTTTGTGGCAGAAACTGATATGATTCCATTAAGTATTTTTGTAGCTGTTTGTTAAAGATTTATATTCAGTTATATTTGATCATGGCTAAATAACTCCTGGTTTAGTTATGTTTAGAAAAATATTTTTTTGATTTTGATTTTATATATATATATATATATATATATATATATATATATATATATATATATATATATATATATATATATGCCATATATATTTCTTTGTGTATTTCCATCAGTTTTTAAACATAGTCTCAACGTCTAGGAAAAAAAAATTCTTTAGTGCAAAGATAAAGTCTTGGTTGTTTATTTTTCTTTTTCCCTCAACTTGTTTATAAGATATAAAATTTAATAATTAAATTAAAGTAATTAAATATTTGTGTTAAAGTTAAAAATTAAAATAAAAATAAAAAACCAATTTTAAAACATAATGATGAGATGAGTCTACTTGAAGGCTAATGGAGTAGGCAGGACAAGTGAGTAGTGTGACAGTTGTGAGAAGCAAACGATATTATAAGACTTGTTGACTAATCAATTAGAAAAAAAATTTATTTATTTTAATGATGTTGTATTGATTCAAGTTGCACTAATTCACTTCTATATTACAAAACTTACAGCTAGATTAGGCACACCAAATTTTATTTAATTAAAAAAATTAAAATTAATAAAAGGAAATTTATAACCATGTCAACTCTAGATAATAAACTATAAAATTCTTTCTTCCAACTACCAATGTCATTCAATTTATTGTTTCACTATCACTCATTAATTCATAGTTTTAAAACTCTTGTCTATAAATTATAAAAATAAAAAAAAGTTATAAGAACCGATTTTAAAAACTGTTCATTTTCCTGTAGGGTTTGGTTGAAGTGGTAAAGGGTTGTAACTGGTTTATGAGAGATCTCGAATTTGAATTCAATAACAAAGTACTAAGATTGGTTCAAATAGTAAGGGTTGTGATGGGTTTTTGGGAGTTCCCCAAATTTGAATTTAATAACAGGGTACTAAAACTATGTAAAGTGATTAGAAGTGAAAAAAATTGTTCATTTTTTTATTTTTCCTAAAAAAATGTGAATAATTTTATAAACTTGACAAAAAGGGTTGATGCCATATTATGATGAGGTATGAATATGAGGATGAAATTAATGAATGATAGAAGAAGGTGTAAGTGCCGGTTAGAAAAAGATTAAGTAGTGTGAGATAAAAAGCACTTTTGCATGAAAAGCACTTTTTAGCACCAAACCTTGTGGTCAAAATACGTTACTAAAAAGCACTTTATTAGTGGGAAAATTGCTTTTCGGCCGTACAGAAAACAACACAAACCCGACAAGCAATTTCGTGGAAATGGAGGATGTGATGGATGAGAAATAGTTTCTTTTAATTTTATTTTAAAATATATAAATAACGTGTTTTAAAATGTTTTTATTTAAAGTGTTTTTAATAAAAACATTTCTCTTTCAAAGTGTTCCTTAAAACAATCACCCATGAAATATTATTAAAAAAATGATGTTGTTGTACGATACTACCAGTATAAAAAAAAAAAAAAAGTCACTATAATTTTATAAGACTCTTGACAAAATAGAGTATTTATATAATTTAATTTTTACATTTTTTAAGTTTACCTTTACAAATTTTCTATTTTTGAAAATGGTGTCTGACACCTTAGTGTCATCGAGCATTTTCGTTTAAAAAACTATAAATGTGCTTGAAAATATTTATAACAATTATCTATTAGGCATTTTTCTTTTTTAAAAAAAATCATATGTGATTTATTTATATTTTAAGATTATTTCTGAAATTTTATTAAATCACTTTGATATTTTTAAATACATTTTCTAGGTCTAAAAGGTTTTTAGTAGAGATTGCCCATTAATACTAAAAGGTTTTTAATAATCTTTCGGAAGATTATTATGTTTCTTCATTTAATAAAATTTGTTAGATGTTTTAGTTTTAAGTGGCTTTTGTTTTTATTGCTTAATACTAAATGACACTTTTGTTCTTAATGATGCTTAATAGGATTAATTATTTAATGGTTTGTTTTTCTAAAAAAATTGATCTTCTAGTTTTTATCGAAATTTAGAGAAAATAAAATTTTAAAATCACATATATTTTTATTTTATTAGCATGAAAAGAAATTCGAGCAATTGAATAAAGTATATGATTATCTAAAATATATCTAGTTTTTTCTTAATAGAAAAAACAGCTAAACAATATGATGAAGAAAAATTTTAAAAAAATCAAATATTTTAGTATTTTCTATTCAACAAAAATAATAAAGTCATATATTAGCTTCTCCTATAAAAACCAAAAATTTTAAAAATTCAATAATAAAAGTTTAAAAATTAAACAAAAAACCAAAAAAATAAACCGCACCTTGAATCTAAAGTTTGGTAAGGCAAAAGATCATGAGATGTGACAAAAATATTTTAATTAAATTATAATTTGATTACTTTACATTCTACCAAACGAAACTTTATTGAAAAACCTTTGACTTTTTATAACTTGAGTTTGGAGTTTGAATATATCAATTTCCAAGCAAATTTATTGAAAATCTTTGACTTTTTTACGTTAAGTTTGGAGTTTGAATATCTCTTTTACATCATTTTCTAAGCAAATTGATTGATTTTTTTTACTTTTTAGGTTTAGGTATAAAAAAACTCTTATCAAATAAGAACGAGTTTTACGATGTTAGATGATGATAGGATAAAATTTTAATTTATAAAATCATCATCTCTAATCTCATATGAGAACGGGGTTTTTATACCTTAACTCATACTTTTTGACCTTAAGTTTGGAATTTGAATATCTCTTTTACATCATTTTCTAAGCAAATTTATGATAAAACTTCTCTTTTTCTGGTCATGGTTTTTCTAGGGACATTTGAGTTTTGTAGGAAGAAAGTGAAATGATCTGTTTGGTTGCTAAGAAAGGTAGAACACAGTGTTAGGTGTATAATTACTTTGTCCATGAAGAAAAGTCTTGAACTAAAAGCAGAAGCATGACTCCTTGATGACCGTTTGGATCTAGGAAAAGGTGAGTGATAGAAAAAGAAAATGGTGGAAAATGATCAAGAAAGAAGGTCATTTTGAAGCTTTTTCTTTTTCCCGACATTTTTCCCCATAACCAAACACAATAAGATTATACCCAGAATTGGGATTTGAAGTTCGCAAAATCAAATTCCCACAAAACAGCAACTCATTAACCCCATCAAATTCCAATAATCCTCATACCCCACTCAAATTTCCATGCCCAAAAAAGTCAAAATCAAGCTCAAAAACTTGAACCAATCCACAAATTCAGATACCCACATTAGAATTTCAAGCACAAATAGACATGGATCCAGTTTCATAAATCTCACTTTCTCAGAACCCAAACAGGAACAAGACAGTTGACAATTATAGTTTATGGAAAGAACATATAAGTATAGGGCATTAATTATATGGGAATTTGCAGAAAGAGTAGAGGGTTCACATAATCCATCACATAGTGATAGAAACACAGACACAAACAAGAAAAAACAGAAAGAAAAGAAAAATCACCACCATCCATAAACCACATGGGTATAAGTGTCCTTGATCCACCTGAAACTCTTCCTGAAAGAGCCCTTCATTTTTCCCTCAACGGCATAAACCTTATAGCTAGCAACCCTCTTCTTCCTCTGCAACTCTGGATCATTGAAACTCCAGCTTTTTGAAGAAGGCCCAAAACTGTTTTTCCCTTTCTTGATCTTCACCTCCTTCCCCATCTGGGTTGGTGGCTGTGAGGAAGAAGAAGAAGAAGAAGCATAAGAAACACTGTAACTCCTCAGATCATGCATCCCAGATGGAGCTGCCCTGCCTCCTCCATAGTAGCTCTCTATCTGCATCCTCCCTTCTCTACATGACTTAGATCTGAAATCCTCCATTGATATTAAATGGGTATTCCCCAGAAAGATGAGAAGACCAAATATTTGGGGGAGGATGGAGAGTTGAATATGGATAAGAAGGAAGAAGAAGCAGAAGAGAGAAGTAAAAGGAGGCTGATGGGGTTGCTTTTCTTTGTGGTATTCTTGATTTTCTTTTTTTCTTTTTCTTTTTTTTTTGTAATTATTATTGTGAATTGGAAAGATTTGACTGTCTCTACTCTCTAGTCGGCATGTTCTTTCACTTTAATGCTGGTTGTGACTTTATGGGATTGTCATAATTTTTATGTGTATTTTTATATGTTTTAGTGTTTTACAATGCATGAGGAATCAGGATACTTTATTTCAATCACCCAAGTGGGGTGGTTGAATTTGAGATATTTCATAATTAAAAATAATAATTAATATGTAAATAAATAATAAAGGATTGTCCATTATATTATACCTAACTTATATGGTATAAAATGCATAAAGTTTCAAAAATATAGGGTATAAGAAAAGGAGAAATCTCGATTTGTTTCAATAAGATAAATGGATGGAACAAGTTGTAATATTTTATTCTTACTTCTTATATTTGAATCTTAGATATTTTATAAACCTCATTTCATCCATTTATCATTTGGATCATGTCTCAAAGACATCACCTTTTTTTAAATTAAGACATCCTATATCAAACTTTTTTCTATATATGTCAATGAGATATGATTCAATATTTAGGAGTAGGTAACATATGAAATGACCAACTCCTACAATATTGTAATGTCAAAAAAACTTTTATATATATATATATGGACAAATGCTTAGGTGTTTTGTTTTTTTAAATAGGAAACATTTTTTTATGAATATTCTTTTTATTTTTTAAAAAGGTAAAATATGCTTATTGAATGGAAAATTTTGAAAGTTCAAACTTTTGAAAAAATTGATGGTTAAATATGGGATAAAGACATAAATTGAGTTACCTCTCCCATTTTCATATTTGAAGGTATTTCGTTTACCTGTTATTTTTTTTAAAATTACAGGTTTGATAGAACAATATGCTTAATTTAATAAAATTAACCTTGGTAGAGTTGTCGCGTGCATACGTTAGAGTTTAAAGGCAGACGTCACAAAAAAAAAGCGAGGAATACCAAGTGCAGTGCTTGATAGGAATATAATTTATTACATTAGTAAAAAACAAACCTTCATATGGAGTTGAAAAAAATTAGTATTAAATTATTTCAATGATTAATTCTAACTATAGAATCTTGTTGTGGTCAGTAAATCTATTATAATAGTTTTTTTGCACCGCCTCCACATGAATTGATAACAACCGTTGATTATGCACAACTAGTTAGGGGATAAGGGCCCCACCTTGTGATGGAATAGATCTAAGGGCCCTCATTCAATCATTCATGCTTAGATCTGTGCATGGAAGAAATTGACTAAGTCATATTGCATATAAAGCCAATAATGGGTGGAGCCCAAGCTCATGCCATGTTTCACTTTGCATTATGTGGAGTAGATGGAATTTGTACACTTTCTGGTTGGAAATATAAAATACATCCATACATAGATCATGCATCCATTCCCCATTCAAATGGGTCATATAAATTTTTTATATAATAATGTCTGAACTTGCATGCAACTCGATTAATCCTACGAGATCCTAAAATTAACATAAATCTTCTAATGAGCCTGAATAAATTCGGTACCTCTAGGATTTGGGTCATAAAATTATATAAATAATTGGAAATATAATTTTCAAAAATCTTCAACATTGCCCTCGGGGGCTTAAGGAGACCCACTCAAAAAAAAAAGAATTAGATGTCAAAAAAATAAAAAATTTCAAATTTTGTTTTTTAAGTTGGAAATTTTCCTACAAACATGGAATTTATATTAAAAAAGAGGGCAACATTTGAATGCTGGGTGTACGAAATTAGGAAGGATGATTATGCTATGTTGATGTGACAAGAGCAAAAGGCGTGTGGGTTTTTGCCTCTGAACTAATCAAAGGTTGAATTCAATTATTTGCACAAACCTAATTCCCATTCAAATCTTTTAGAAATTTCTACATCATTCATCAAAGTCCAATGAGATCTTATTTGTAGTAGAGTCTCTCACTCTCACTCTCTCTCTCTCTCATCATTTTTCATTTAATAATGATGAAAAATGAGGATGCTAAGAACAGACTTCATGAGAGTCCCAAATTGTATATGAAGGAATTGTAAGCCAAAATGTTAAGCTCACGAACACATATATAATGATTACACCTTTACCTAGATGATAACTATAAGGCTCTACCAGACCTTTTTAACCAATGAATCAAGATTCCAATTTCCACTTCTTTTAGGGTAAGAAGAGAAGATCCATGGGACCCTACTAGCCTTTAAGAGTCCACCGACTCTCATTGTTTTTGTTTTCAAATATTTTTATATATAGATATATATAAAATAAAATAAAAAGCCCCACAAGAACAAATGGGGGGCTTCTTCCTCGTATCCTCAAACCCAAGAACAGGACTGACGACTGACCCTTTGAGTTTCTGAAGATAAATGCTATTAAATGCAAACAGATCGCATGCCGGTTCTTAAAAAGAGTATATAGACATTAGTTGGATCTTATGTGGATCCTAACTTAACCTCTACCCCTATTAGCTTAGGATTTTGGTACCGTATAGATGGTCCCCATTAGAAAACAATATTAAATCAGGATATAATGTTACTTGTTTTTCTATTTTCTCTCAAGAATACACACATGACATACGTGACAAAAAAGTGGGGTTTGAATCCTATAATAATGTTATCCCAAACAAAGCAGAGCAAAGCAAGTGTAGGGGGGCCCGCATTCTTTTTTAAAGGCTTTTTTTGGGTTAAACAAATAGCTGGCCAAGAAGAATATTTAAGGAATAAATTCAATTCAATTGTTGCCACTAAAAACTACTGAATTCAAAATTCAATGAAAAAGCTTTTCTGTCTCCTTTAACAGAAATGGGCACATGTAAAAAAAAGAGTTGCACATTTCAAGCAAAAACTTCAGCTTCATAACATTCCCCCATAGAGGACAACAAAGCTACAAGGTAAATCATGCGTGTGTTGTTACTATGACAGAAAAAAGGAATCAATCAAAGAGATTAATAAATAACATTCTTGGGTAATTTTTACAAAAAAAAAACCAAAAACATTCCTAGTTTTGTAAAAAGGACATATTTGTGGATGCTTCACATGCCGATGTGAGAACAATTCAAAAACACTTCTCATTACATCATAATCGACTCTACACGCGCCGAAGGACAAAAGAAGTTAAATGATAAAGCCAAATTTAGCCGAACCACTGAATCAATATGAACAAAAATTAGCAATCACTATGAATAAAATATATGCATAGGATAAAGTAAATAAAAGCCATGTTAGATTGCAGAGGAAGGAAGGGTTTAGTGGATCTAGTCAGTAATCACTGACAAAAATACTTTTATAAAGTATTTCTCCTCATTGAAAATTTAAAGAAAGATCCAACAAAATAAACAATCCAAACTACAGGCTTTTTAGACAAAACAAGGATGGGAAAGAATGTGAAGAGAATCCGATACAAAACCTACCTGCACCAAAACTTGCAATAATATATGCCCATCACACTGAAATTGGCAACATATGTCAATTACCCTATCACAAATGTGCAGGACCCATATCATTATACCGTCAAATATGTCTGGAAACATTAAATTAAGATGCTAGACATTTAAAAGAAAAAAAAAAAAAACTCCCACGTTAAATAGTACTTCTGAAATAAGAACACCCCTTACCTCAAGGAACCCACAAAAAATACTTCTTTAGAGGAGATCAGCGACATTTGATGGCAGCTCCTCAATGACCACATTATAGAACCTTTGAATGTCAGACAGCATTCTCTCATCATCCCTGGTAACAAAGTTAATGGCAACACCTTTTCTACCAAATCGTCCACTTCGTCCTATTCGATGGAGGTAATTTTCTGGTTGAGTCGGCAGATCATAGTTAATAACAAGAGAGACTTGCTGAACATCAATACCACGAGCTAAGAGATCAGTAGTTATAAGAACACGGGAGGAACCAGAGCGAAACTCGCGCATGATTATATCCCTAGTGTTCTGATCCATGTCTCCATGGGTAGCAGATACTGTGTGATCACGGCCTCGCATCTTGTCGGTAAGCCAGTCCACCTTGCGTCTTGTGTTCACAAAAATGACACTCTGAGTGATGGCCAAGGTTTCATAGAGATCGCACAGTGTTTCTAGCTTCCACTCTTCCTTATCCACGTTAACATAGAACTGCTTAATACCTTCAAGGGTGAGTTCATCACGCTTTACAAGGATTCTCACGGGTTTGTTCATGAACTTTCGAGTGATCTCAAGGGCCTCAGGGGGCATTGTGGCAGAGAACACTCCAACCTGGACTTTAGATGGCAGCAGCTGGAAAATGTCGTAGATCTGACAACAGAAAAAGAAAAAATTAATGAATTAACGAAAAAAAAATAACAAAGCCAGTCCAAATTTGTTCATATTGAAAAATCCAGCTATAAGCAAAGGGCATGAACTTCTAATAATTAGAAAAAATAGTGTTCTTCACCATAAAGCATGGAGAAAGATTACAACTAATAAAGAAACAGAGATATATCAGAACAGACCTGATCCTTGAAACCTCGTGAAAGCATTTCATCAGCCTCATCCAATACGAACATCTTAATGTAATCTGGGCGAAGTGACTGTCTACGCAACATGTCAAAGACACGACCAGGAGTACCAACAACAACATGAACACCAGTTTGAAGAATGCGCTGATCCTCCCGTACACTTGTACCACCCACACAAGCATGAACCCTCACACCAAGATAGTCACCAAGCGCTCGCATAACCTTCTCTATCTGCTGTGCAAGTTCTCGAGTGGGTGCCAATACCAATGCCTGACATTGGACTAAACTATAATCAAGTTGCTGCAAGATTCCTGAGCAAAAAGTGGCTGTTTTCCCAGTTCCAGATTGTGCCTGTTGTATCACATCGAGCCCCTTGCAGAATGGAACAATTCCTCTTTGTTGGATCGCAGAAGGCTTCTCAAAACCTTCAAAAGCAGGTATGAGGTTTGTGCATGTTAAGAAAAGGTAGGCCAGAACAAAAAAAGAAAGCAACAGTAGTTCATAATTTTGCATAATGAAGACTAAGCAATTACTTAATGAAATACTACTAAACAAGCAACTCAATTTTCAGCACAGTTTTTTTTTTTTTTTGATCGATAAAAAGCAAATATATTAATAAAAAAACCCAAAAACGAAGGTTCCAAAACATACACAGGAAGTATACAAAAAGGAACCCAAAAGGAGAACAGAAAAGACAAAGGACAAAACCACCACCCGAAGGCCAAGCAGCCCAAGGAAGAGAAACTAAACAAAAAATGTTTTACCTACACCCCAACCAGGCCAAAAAATCCACCAAAGAATTCGTATTATCGACACTATGAATATTTGCCAGCGACCATAACTTGCTCAAAAAGATAAATTTTGTCCTCTGATCCGAAGTAGCCCTATTTTCAAAAACCAACATGTTCCTATTCTGCCACACAGTCCAGAATAAACATAAAGGGGCTGCAATCCATATGTTTTTACGTTTTTTACCCACCGGAGCACCTTGCCAAGAAAGGGCTGCAATCAATGTACAGCACAGTTATGCTATTGTTATTAAGGATGCAAGAGATGAGGCAAAAGTAGATTCAAGCTCTTCAGGATAATTTGATGACTAATTTAAAAAGAATTTCACAATCAGATAGTCAAAATCATATCAGAAAGCTAAGAACAAAAAACTCCACCAACCGATTAAATCAACAAGAAGCTTGAATATCGAGCTTGGAACAAAGAATAAAAAAACTAAAACAAACCCCCCAAAAAAATATTACAAGTAATGCTTGTTTATACGTACCATATGCATAGATACCCCTCAGAAGGTTCTCTACAAGTCCCATAGAGTCAAAACTGTCATAAACCTCATCATATGATGTGAAGAAATCTTGTCCATCAGATGAGAGCCTGGATCAATTAAATCATCACACAATTATTAAAATCAACTTCCATGATTGCGTATATACATAAACGACCAGGGCCTGTTATCACCAACTAAAATAAATTAAAGTAGACAAAGCTTTATAGTAATATGGAGGGGAAAACGCTATAAAAACCAATGCGCACAACCAGAAACTTACAAGTCACTCATTTTAGAATCATAGTGACGGGCATCAAATAGTGAACCTTCTGGTGCTAGACCTGCCATAACTGGAAACAAAAAACACTATTCAAAGTTAAAAGTTATCTCCCAATGGAGAAAGGAAGAGAGAGTATTGCCTACTAAAACAGCCAATTTCACATTTCTGAGGTTCTAGTGGGCCAAGCCAGGTGATAATGTGAAGTATTTCAGAAAGCCAAAAGGAAGAATCTTGGTACTCCTAATTACATGAAATGTTTAACATATGTCAACAAATCAAACACAACGAATAATCAACACCACACCTACACAAAGGAAAAGGAGAAAACACCTTGTTTTCCTAGGATAATGTAACAGAAAAGCCAAACTGAGGGATGGCTTTGATTTGTCCCCAGGTTAAATTCCCTTTCTTTGAGGAAAATGTAACAAAAGAGCCAAACTTGCAAATCATGCCAAAGAAAAGATTTACAAGCATTAACTTTTCTCTTATTATATGGAGGAGATAGTCTAAGAGGCAGACAGTTATCTGATATCCAGCACCAGAAACCACTTATGCCTTCCCCCACAAATGCTTACCAGGACTCAAAAGTGTACACGGCATGAAGTTTATTAGTGAGGCACAAAGATATTACAATAATAACTAAGTCCACATATGTGGAAATTCCAGCAGGGGTAAATTTATAAACAACAGCAATAACCGTAGAACATCTTTCAGGACTAACAATTAGAGAGAGAGAGAGAGAGAGGTGCATTTCCATCAGGGTTAGTCACTAAAGCTTAAAGCTTGAATGCTGATAGCAAATGGATTAGAAATTCTGTCATTCAATTATGTTTCAAGAAACAAAAGCAGGATAAGAGAAGAAATCAAAATTCTGATTCATAACATCTAGGACCCAACAAACTCTACAGAATTAAAGCAGCCAAAAATAAATAAAAATCACTCTACCACAATCAGAAAATACAGATTTGGAAAAACTAACACATGTGTTCTGTACTATAGAATTATAATGAAGTGAATTTCTAAGAACACTTACCTTTTCTTCTTCTTTCCCAAGGCTTTTAGCCACAAAACATGAAATCAGTGATTCCATGACTTGGGACCCAATATAATAATACCTACCACCCGATCCGGACAATGTACAAGAAACCTTATACAAAACACTTTGACTGTTGAGGAAACTCAGGAAAATTCATAATTGAACTGTCAAAACTAACATACACAATCTCAAATTTTTGAGAACCAAACCATAAAAAATACAAATATTAAAACTTTTTTTGTTCCTTTTAAGTACAAAGCAACATTAAAAGACAAATTCTAAAAGCCTCCTTTTTTTTTCTTCTTTTCTTCATATATAAATTTAGATACCAAACAATGAGAAAATGAACATGGACTGAAACCCGATAAAGCAGAGTGCAGCTCATAAACAAAGAGAAACCATTTTGCTGAAGAAGAAGAAACGTAGAAAAGTCACACTTGAAACAAACAACACAAGAGGTAAATAAAAATCCAAAGATGTCACTTCAATCTCTGACACAATTAATTCTTCGACGGAAGGAGAAATACTAAGTTTTCAATAAACCGAACCAGAAAAACAGACATGTAAAATTTTCCCTCTTTCCCTTTTTTCCAGAGTCCTCTCAGCAACCAAACAGTCAATCAATCAGAGGATTTTCATGGAACTCGCTAAATAGAACCCAAGCATGAAACATGCCCGAAAATTCACACCTGGAATGCCAACAGTGAAGTCCCAAGTTTTCAACAACCGAACCAACATAAAGCCAATTACTAAAAATTTCCTCCCCTACTCTAATATTCCCGGAGTACAATGCCTCAAAAAAAAAAAAAAGGTACTTTGCGATCATTTCGACCCCAAAAGTCGGAGAAAAATCCAAAAAAAACTCAAACACAGAGCGCAAGCACAAATATTTAATCAATCATTGTATGCGAGTGACTAGTTCTTCTGTTTCAATCGTAAAACGAAACACAAGTGGCGAAAAAAGTTCCCCTCTTTCCCTCCCTCCCTCGTCCACAAATACAAAAACAGATCCAAACACAGCCACAAATACACTGATACAGATCCATCCACCCTCATTTAAGAACATCCAATTTGATCATCATACAACCGACAGAAAAAAATACATCAAAAGAATCAGAAAACGACGAAGAGAAATACGATCAAAACTGTAATGAAGAAGATAATAACCTGAATATCGTGCTGATGAGAGAGATTGAGAACTGGAAGTTTAGAGAGAGACGGAGAGAGCAGCTAGGGTTTACCAACTCCTCGGATCTGCGCCGTGGAGTTGCGAGAAGAAGAGAGGATTAGGAAAGTAGAGAGCATGTTCCATATATCGTCCACCGTGTGGGCTAGTTTTTTCCCTTTTCCCGGTTTTGCCCTCGCTTTTGCTTAATAATTACATTTGGGTTTGCTTGGTTGGTGACTTGGTGTGCAAGTGAGAGAGTTTTAGAGATGGTATGGGACTCTATTGGTTGGTAACCAGTCAAAATCAAAACAAACTAAGGTGGTATTTGTTTTATTTTTGAGCTTAACGTTGAATAATACTTAATAGCATTAAATATTAAGTTATTTATTTTTTAATATTAAGTAATTAGTAGGAATGGCAATAAAACGGATTATTTTGGATTTTAAAATCGCCATTGGCTCTTAATGGCCTTGAGTTTAATTTAATTTTTAATGGTTTTAACGAGGTTTTTGATTTATTTTACCAGGTGAGATGGATTCGAATTGTATTCTTCTGCAATAAGCCAGAAGAATTATAAATTTAAAAAATGGGAAATGTTAATAAAAATAATAAATTGTCGTAGGGTTCGGAAGGCTTTAGAAAATTCTCTAGTCTTGGATGGCCAAGCATTTGCTTGTAGTTAAATTTAATGCCACTTGAAATACAGTGGCCGAGAAAGTTTTGTCGAATTACGAGACAAGAGGAAATTTTCAGTTTTTACATGTGATAAGTTGTCGGTATTTCAAAACGAATTTTATGAAAATCTCGAAAGTTGGAAATGGTTGAAAATTTAAGATTCATTTAAAATGAGTGAAGGCGAAAATAAATAAATTGTTTCGGAGACGAAACTTGGTTCGGAATGAAGCAATATAGGCAGTGTCGAAAATAATAATAAGAAGTTTAGTCCAGTTATATTTTAAAAATAATTATTTATTATTTTATTTTTATACTAATATAAATAATATTATTATTATAATTTTTAATAAATAATTTATAAAAATTCATAATATTTTTAGTTTTATAGTAAATATTAATTTTAATATAAACTAAAAATAAAAAAGCAAATTTAAAAAATTTAAAATTAAATAATAAAAGCAAAATAAAATGTAAGCAGAGGGCAAGTTGGGGAATTTTAAAATGCTCCACCCAGATCTGTTTAATTTTTAAAGGAAGACAAGTTTGAGAATTAAAAAAAAATAAGCAGTCGGTCGGGATGACCAGCCCGTCCCAAACCCTCCCGTCATCATTTCTAGTAGTGTATATTGTTATCTCTTCTTCTTGTTGGGCAATAATTGAGTTTTTCTTATTTTTATGAAAATAAGCATTACGAATAGAAAAAAGCCGATATTTTTCTTTACATTCATAAATTTTTTTAAAATTTAATGACAGTATTAAAAATTAAAAAAAAACAATATTGAAAATTTATTTAGTTTGGCGTTAAATTCGAACAATAATAGCTGGAATGTATTTGTGAACAATTATGTATAATATTATGGTTTAAAAGGGTTGGTTTCTATAAATTTTTATAATAATATAATTTTTTTAATATATATATTTTTTTAGTATATTGTCTCAATTAGAATTCCAATAAAGGATCTCTTCTAGCCCCTTTTCCCCTTTATCTGTTTAAAATGATGAACATTATATTATTTGAGTTATACTTTATGGAGTATAATATTATGGTTTAAAACGATTGATTTGTATAAATTTTTATAATATTATTCTTTAAAACGCTTTTTTATTTGTTTTTCTTATTGAAAATATTTTTTTATGGATATTAAAAATAATCATTTCAATTTTTTTTGCAATATATACATTATCATTTCAATTTTTTTTGTAAGATATACATTCAAATAAGCATCTAATTTGAAATTAAAAGCCTTGCATACATAATAAGAGTCAATTTGTTTACAATTTTTTAAAATTGTTTTTTTTGTTTTGAAAATTATGTTCCAAATAGTAAAACGACTTTTGGATAACACCAAAATCATTTTATTTATGTTTTCAAAAACCATTATTTTTAAAAAATAAGAATCAAATAGGAGCTAAAATTCCTTATTTTATACATCTGATAAAGATATTTTAATGTGGGTATGATCATTAGGGGTGTCAAACGTGTTGGGTTGGGTTAAACGGTTACGGGTTAAACAGGTGACGGGTGAAAAACATGTAAACGAGCCATGACCGTTTATTAACGTGTTAAGCGGGTTGACGTTATCGCGAACAGTTTAGGTTCCGCGAGCAGTTTAATCGGCGGTTAATCGGTAGCCGGTTATCGTGTTCGCGTTGAAACAAAGCGCAAATCGCGACCATTGAAAATCCGCGCAGCCCGATAGGAAAGCGATTAAGCGAATTAAGCGGGTTAGCGTATGCCGGCGCGGCTGCGGCCGTTTGTCGCGTATTCGCGGGTTATTGTTATCAGCGGCGGTTTGATCTCGCCAGCCGTTTATCGGTGGTTAATCGTGTCGATTAATCGTGTCGTGTTGAATTTTGGCGGCTGTGGTCGTGATTCCCTGTTTGCATTTACGAGTGTTTGAAAATGGTTTCTTTTTCGCATTTGCACGTATTTTCTATTTGAAATAAATAATTAATTGGGGTATAAAATATAATTTTTTTAAATATTTGTATAAATTTTCTAAAAAAACATTATGAAATGTTTATACCGTAATTGTCTTTAAAGTAACAGAAAATAATTCTCTTAATGTTTTATACAATATATATATATATATATATATATATATATATATATATATATATATATATATATAATATAATATTTTAAAATTTTATTTTATATTTAAATTATATTTTACAAATAATTTTTATGTAAAATATATTAATTTTATTCATTGTAAATGTTTATATCATTTTTAGAACAAGTCTCAAAAAATAAAATAATAAAATTTGTTATGTCCATTATGCCTAACTTAACTTTCAACATTTAAATAGGTATGACATTATTTGAAACAATTTATTACATTGTAACTAAAATATTTACGTGTCAAAAAAACTAAAAATATTATCTGAAAACAAGTGTTACTAATAACAATAAGACGTAAATAGTTTTTCTTTATCAAATTTGATTTTTTTTTTATAACTATTCACTTTGTATTATATATATATTTTTTAACAATTAAATGAATTATCATAATGTCTAACTTATGTGATGGAACGCTTAACATTAAAAAAACATGACATAAGTAGGGAAATGGCCTCGGATTGAGTTAAGTGATAACAATTTATTATATTGTAACTTAAATGTTTGACCTACAAAAAACAATTAAAATAATTAAAATTAGTTACCAAACATACTCTAAAATCTTATAAATGCTTTTTAAATTGCTTCTACTTTTATTTCTGTATTGTGGAATTGAATTCATGAAAAATACAATAAAAATGTCATTATGTTATATTCTAGCTTTAAAGTTTTGATATAAATTAATGTCAATGATCATGCATGTTCTATAATATATAAGTATTCGGTTAGCCTTTAATACAGAATTTTTAAAAATAAACTACTTGATAAATATTAATGGTAAAGACATTAAAATACACTAAACTTTTAAATATGGATTATCATTTTTTATTTGTTTTTTTTACTACTATGCACTTTAATTACATTGTTATAATATTATGTTTTTACAAAAACTCGAACTTTAAAAATTGTCGAGTTAATAAGAGTTGTATTATCTTCAAAACTTTGATAGCTTTTAACTTAATTATAAGATTGAATTATAATTTCAATCAATTTTTTATGGAGACATGTAACAAATAATGGAGTACAAACTACTTTGAAATCCATTACCTTGATGGCGTAGGCTGAGTCAACTTGATTGAATAAGTCTTTTTAATGTTTTAATTATAGATACTCAAATGCAATAAACTCACGTGTTCGATTCAAAAAGAGGGAAGCGATATGTTGATATCGTAATGTCATCTATGTTGTTGAAGTCAGGCGTTTTTGACTTGTTGATTTGTTGTTATTTTGGAGCTAATTTGCTGTGGATTTAATGTTGATTTGTTGCTGATTTTGTGATGATTTGTTTATGATTCACTGAAATTATTAACATTCTCTTGAATTCATTATCTTTGTTTGTTGATTTGATTACCAAGTCTTGTCTTAAATTATCTAGTTTTTTTTTATTTGTTTACATTTTTGGGTGTGAGTAGTTTAGGAAACTAAGTTAGTTTCCTTTATAGTTTTTGCCAAATATTTACTTTCCTTGTGGCTGAATTTTGGTTTTGTTCTACATATTTTTTGGGTCTATTTATATGCGTATTATCCCTATTTTTTCAGTTTACGAATTTATAAAATTAAGAGTTTAAATGTCTCTTTGGTTATTGAAATAATTTTGAAGCGATTGATTATTCATGTGTTTATCAGGAAACATCGTCCAGTTTATATCATCGATGCGGTATCCTTATCACAAAGGTTCTTTGTTTATACATGTGAGGTTGAGGATTCTGTATTAAGCTAAATATTAAGCAGTTGTCAGAAGCTTAATTCGATCATTCTTCTCTGCAAATTGATAGGTTCATGTCAAATTCTTTTGCAATTTTTTCATTGTGACAAACATCAATTGAACAATGTTATTCAAAACTTTTAATAGATTAATAAAAACAACCACAAAATCTAAAATAGTTATAACAACTCAAAATGTACACTAGTATTGTCCTTTTTCTTTTTCCTTCGTGTTGCATTTTATATTCAGCGAGATTGACTTGCAATAAATGAAGTCATAGCCTTTGACTTGTATTAAGTCTCCCTATAGGATTTCATTTCGTTATGGCATGTTTCTTTACATATGAAATCCGATAATGCTTAATATTGAAAATCCTACTTATATGAAACATTTTCCTCTATTTGAATTAAAAAAAATAAATAAAAGCCAATCATTTATTAAACCGCTTTCCCTTTATCTCTATTATTTTCTTAATTATACGTAATGATATGTAATAATTTAATATGAAATAGTAGATGCCAGAAAATTTTAAAAATTGATAGGCCATTAATAGGCCATGTGTGAAAAAAAAAATCCAGGCCATTTGTGCAAAAAAAAAAAAAAAAAAACTGACAGGCCATTTGTGCAGAAAACAAAATTTTGATAAAAAAAAAATTATTTTGACACCATAAAATTAAAAAAAGGACAGACCATTTATGCATAAACAAAATTGTGCTAAAAAAAAAACTGTTCTGAATACTTCTTATGAATAACAAGAATTGTGAATAAATATATGCATGAAATCGTAAATGTGGGTACATGATCTGATGTTGCGATCTGACCATAAATAAAGTATAATAGATCGATTTATTTACTTTATTCTTCAATTTCTGGCAACAATCCTTGTATTGGTCGATGAATGTCTTCTTAAGTAAAGCTGATCGTTCATAGCTCAATCTACTTCTTTCAACAACAACAAAAAAATTGTAGAGATATATATATATATATATATATATATATATATATATATATATATATATATATATTTTGTAAGTTTGTTTTTTATTATGCTTGATTGCAGTTGCAACACTTATATATATTTATAGAGTTTGGGTCAAACCTATCAATGAGCGACCCGACCCAATTTCTAACACTTTGGATAAGCTGTCGATTGTCCGATCGAACTGCGTAAAAAAAATATGTGTGAGCTTTATATAGGCTTCGAAACCGATTGATCGACGTTAAATGCAACGTGCAGCATGATGAATTCCTTATCTGAAATTAAATGTAACTTGATGTTTTGAGATTTTCAAATGTGGTTTGTATAAAATGATAAAGCGATTATCGAATGTCCAGCGAAAATGCGATGTTGATCGATGAGCAGCGTGTTGATCATCACCAGATAACTTAAGACTCAAGAATCTTCTACCCTTCCTTTTTTAAAGACTTCGACACCCATTATAATAGATGATAGACTTGATTCTTTACCGATAGGTTTGGCTCCCCAAACTCTTAGAACCCTGAACAAGAATAATTTAAATCACATGATTTTGAACCTTTTAGGAGAATTGAATGCTCTAAGAAAAGATTCCCCAATTACATCCTATACTTTTATGTGAAGAAATCTTTCTTCATCATCATGGGACTAAAGAAATTGGCAGATTTAACTGGATGATGAATTCACAGTTCAAATATTTGTTGGGCCAATCGTTTGTTTGATTGACAGAATATTTTCTTTCATATTTAATTAATGTATTCTCTCTTGATTGTACTTTGAGTGACTATCGATGTCAGGTGATAAGCTAAATATGGCCCACATCCCAATTTGTATTTTCATGTATTTTTTATTTTTTATTTTTTATTTTTATTTCATTTAAATTTTATGATTAAAATTGTATATTTGAAATTAATTAAAGCTTTTGTGGAAGGGTAAGCATGACTTTGAAATATTCGTAAGTGCTTTTCTAACATAAGTGCTTTTGTTGCTCTTAAGATTTGATTTAAGTGGTAAAAGGAGTTGGAAAGAGGTTATCGGAAATTTCGGGTTCAAATTCTTATAAAAACAAGTTACTGTAAGGTATTATACAAAGTAAATATATATATAAAAATATAAGAATAATTTTTAAAATTTTGAAGAGTTATTTAAAATTATTATTGAACTAGTTTTTAAATATTAAAATAAAAATCATATTTTTAGGTATATAACATATTCAAATAACCAATTATGCCTAATAATATAGTGTTTAATATAACTAACAATTTAAACCCGATCAATCTTGAATTAGGACTAGTATGGGCTACTATTTTATTGACTCGAAAAAATTAGACCAAATTTTAATCACTTGCCTAAGTTTTTAGTTTTATAAGGCAATTTCAATTCGACTTATCCGAAATTAAAGATAAGCTGGATTGCTATTTTATTTAGCCCTACTTGATTCGACGATTGGCCCAAATTGCAGCATTTAACCTTCGATGTTTATAAAGAATAACGTAAAGGAAGGGGTCGAGTCGAGGGGAATATAATAAAGGCCATTTTATTAGACTGTAATTAACCTGTTTAACTGTAAAAATACATTTTCAAATAATATATATATATATATATATATATATATATACTCCTATATTTGAGATTGTTTTCAATATTTTATTTTCAACCACAACTTTGAAGGAAATATGCTCTTAAGTCTTAAGGTAAAAAAATAAAATACACATTTTTTTTTTACAGTTAACTACTTTTAATTCATATGTATTTATTAATCGGTTGGATAGAAATATTTAGAAACACTGTTAACTTTAAAAGTATTTTGTTAAAAAAATAGGTTTTCGCTAAAATTAAGAAGCATTTTCAATAATATGAAAATTTCATTTGAAAAATTTCATCTATTTTCCAAAATATATTCAATCGATTTTTTTTTTTTTTTTTAACAAAGTATGCACTTGGCATATAAGATCTATTTATTCTATTGAAATTCGAACTCGAAACCTTTCCTCTTATACCTCGCCTATTGTATTTGAGTTAGACGTGATAGATTGATACTTCTAAAACATTATTAAGAAAAAATACTTATAAATAAATTTTATTTTTAAAGAAAAAAATTTAAAATTGAGTAATTTTAATGCTAAAATTATAATGTGGAAATTAGTAATATCCTTGAGTAAAATTTAAGTATTATATTGTCAAACACTAAAATGGATATTTGAAAGTGAAAAATAAATTTTAAGTGTTTAGTAAAATTTTGTAATAATAAAAAAATAAGATAAGTTGAGAAATTCATTTTTATTTGATGCCTTTTCCTCAAATAGAAAGTGAAACATATTTGAATTGATTTAATTTAAAAAAAAAAAAAAAAGGTAACATTGGATTTTAAAAATGCTTTCAAAATAAATTAAAATTATGATATATTGAAATGGCGAATATATCCTTGGATTACACAAAGGAAGCGCTATCTATACGCATGGTTGTACAGAGGCTTCATGATTCCATCCGTGTGTGTTTATACCTAGTGCTCTTCTATCTCACTCTAGCTCTCTCTCTCTCTCAAATCTCTCTATTCAAGCCCTAGATCTCTCAACTTCTTCCCAAAATCCCAGGTAATATCAGTATGTTTCAAGCTTTAACCTTTCAATTTTCTCTGTTCAATCTCTTATTTCATGCCAATTTGCCTTGTATCTTATAAGTTTTTTTGTTTTTTTTTCTTATGATTTTTAATTTGCGCTTTTATTTTATCGACCATGCGTTTTGGTTGCAGAGAAAATTGGAGGATTTTTTAAATTTTGTATTGATAAAGGCTTTGTCCGTGCAGAAATTGAGGATTTATTGGTGATGTATTGATGAAGTCCTTGAAGCTTGGTGCTAGTTGTGGTGTTGGTTTTGGATTTATTTAGTTGATTTGGATTTGAATTTGTTTCTTCGGTCTGTTCGAGTCTGATGATGTATGAGTGTTAGTTTAGTTCTGGTTCTAGTTTCCAAGAGTTGGAAATGTTGAAAGATGGGATCCAAAATTTTCTTTTCATTTTCCCCGTAACATTTTTAAGTTTTCCCAGTTGCGCAAAAGAGGAGAAGGACTCATTTGCTCAGTAAGTCATCCGATTCGCTGAGTTTCGAGGTCTTCTTTCTGTATGTATATGAACTGTGTTGTTTATTGTAATTAACTGGGTTTTTCTGTTATTCACCTGCCATTTGTTTGCTCAGAAAATGTAGACATTGAATTTCCTGGCCTGACAATCAGATAATTGATACGACAATTTTAGTTTTTGTGCTCATCTTGCTTCTATTGCTGGGTTTTCTATTTATTACCCTCTGTTTGGTTGTTGAGAGGAGAACTAGATGGAAGGGAAATGTAACAGTTAAAATAAATTTGTATTATATGTTTTTTGGTTTCGTGTCCTACATTTAAAAGCTCTGCTCAACTGATCCAAAATGTTGAATTGGATTAGTTGAGTGAGTTTTTAGTTTTTCTTCACCCCAAATAATAGAAAAACTCTAATGTCAATGCCAATTCATAGTTTGTTACTTGTGGGTTGTGAGCTACTAAACAGAGTATTAAGGAAATTATCGTTTCTTTCGTTTTACAGACTAGCTTATTTAAAATGGTTGACGACAATAATTCTCCGGGGTCACCTGACAAAAACCGAAGCCCTAATGCTGATGGAAATGCTCCTCCTGAGAGTGATGCTACCATGGATGCATTAGCACGAAAGGTTCAGGAATCTCTTATTCTTGGGAAGACACACAAGTTTTGGGAAACCCAACCCGTTGGGCAATTCAAGGATATTGGAAACACGAGCTTGGATGATGGCCCTATTGAACAACCAACACCTCTATCAGAAGTCAAACAAGAACCTTACAATCTTCCAAACCTCTATGAATGGGTCACTTGTGATATTGACTCCGAAGATATGTGTATGGAGGTTTATAACCTCCTGACTAACAACTATGTCGAGGATGATGAGAACATGTTCAGGTTCAACTACTCAAAGGAGTTCCTTAGATGGGCTCTTCGTCCACCGGGTTATTTCAAGAACTGGCACATTGGTGTTCGTGTGAAAAGCTCAAAAAAATTGGTAGCTTTTATTACTGGTGTTCCTGCTAAAATCCGGGTTCGTGATGACATTGTTACCATGGCAGAGATTAATTTCTTGTGTGTACATAAGAAGCTCAGATCAAAAAGACTTGCTCCAGTCATGATTAAAGAGGTAACCCGGAGGGTTCACTTGGAGAATATCTGGCAAGCGGCTTACACTGCAGGAATTGTTCTCCCTACACCTATATCGACTTGCCAGTATTGGCATAGATCTTTGAATCCGAAGAAACTTATCGATGTTGGCTTTTCTAGGCTTGGGGCTAGGATGACTATGAGCCGCACTATAAAGCTTTACAAGTTACCAGATTCAACGGTCACACCTGGGTTCAGAAAAATGGAGCTCCATGATGTTCCTGCAGTTACCCGGCTTCTTAGGAACTATTTAAAGCAATTTGTTGTTGCTGTTGACCTTGATGAAAATGATGTAGAGCATTGGCTTCTCCCCACTGAGAATGTTGTGGACAGTTATCTAGTTGAGAGCCCTGAGACTCATGAGATCACCGATTTCTGCAGTTTTTATACTCTTCCTTCAACGGTCCTCGGCAATCAGAATTATTCAGGTTTGAAGGCAGCTTATTCTTACTATAATGTGTCCACTAAGACCCCATTGCTTCAGCTGATGAATGATGCCCTTATCGTTGCCAAACGAAACGACTTCGATGTTTTCAACGCATTGGATGTCATGCAGAATGAGACTTTCCTAAAGGAACTCAAGTTTGGACCTGGTGATGGTAAACTTCACTACTATCTTTACAACTATCGCTTAAGAAATCCATTGAAATCAGCAGAGCTTGGGCTTGTACTGTTATAGTTTTGAGCTCCAAATTTACAATGCGGCATGGACTGTTTGGTAGCATTTTTGGTACTGTTTCTCTGATTTTTTCAATGATGAGATTGCTTTAATCATCTTGTTATACTTGATTTGGGAAATCTTTATTAGGTTTATGTCATGTTTTTCTTTTATAAGAACAGATCTTGTTTTTACTTTTTTTAGACTGAGATTGATAGGCAATCATTCAACATTAAGCTTGTTCAGTATCAGTAGAACTCAAAAGATGATTGGGAAGTGTGCATCCTTTTATTTGTTTTTACATCTTATTTGCACAAAACTCTGTATGTTCATGGTCTTAATATATATTTCTCTGTTTTTGGCTTTGAACTCAATCGTACATTTCCCTTTTTTTGGACAGGTAAATACTTTAGTTATAATACAGTAACTTGTCTCCATTGGAACTCGAACTTAGGACCCCTTCCCCTTAATGCCCGCCTTTTTGAAACGTTGAGTGTTCTACCATATGAGCTAGGTATTATGGGGACGATACATGTCCCTTACTTAAGAGCAAATTGACTTTGTCTCGAGCTTATGAGATTGTGGAAGTTGAGGAAATTCATGAGTAGCATGATTTTTGAAATTTCATGGTTTGATTGGGAAGTAAGGCTTTTCTTGTATGTCATTTTTTTCTTACCTATTCATTGCAGCTATTTTATTATATTGACTTCTAGTCTTATGTTTTTGATCATGATGGCGTTTAAACTTTCATACTTTTTTTTTGATAACCGTGGATGTTTGGGCCAGCTTGCACACATCTCGACTAATTCCATAGGACCTTGAAGTTAACAATCGGGTATTTGTATTCCTAATTGCTTTTAGCCATGTTTTGTCAATCAGGACGCTAAGCTGTAGCTTGTAATGCAGACTCTTCTAATAAACAGTAATTGATCATATCCTAGAAATGAAATCCTAGTATCACAACATTCTTGGTAGATCCTACCCGATGAGTCTTTTTTGTTGCATATGTTAATGCATTCAGGTAGATGTTTAGTATGTGAGAATGTACATTTCATTCGTTTTTTGTCATCCATTCATATGTTTGGATGACTATTTGAGAATGAAAATGAAATACAATATGGTTCTAGTAAAAATAAAGTCTCATTCATAAGTGGGATTTCAATTGATTTCCAAAGTTAATTTTGTATTTTGATACCCTGCAGAAAATTTTAATCCATGTTTAAGACAATTGTTGTCTAACTTGTTTCTATTTGCATTCTTATTCTAATTGTTACCAAACATTAAAATGCAAACAAAGAATCGATTCTGATTCCCATTGTTACTATAATAGAAATGAAAACAAACATTCACTCCAACAAATAATTATTTCTAGCCTCCTTTCTTGGAGCTTTGAACAGAAGAATTTGAATCACCAATTCGTTAAATGAAAACAAACATATTCATTCCTACTCTCTACTCTTTGACCAACCATGACCCCATGGTTGTGTATCATTGCATTGCATGTTTAATGTACGGTAATGGAATGCGGGAGAATTATCTGATTGAACTTTACAAGGGTGAGTTTATTCATACCTTGTGTTCAATTAGGATATTGTGTGACAAAATGACTAGGATATTCACAATGGATTAGGCTATATTAGACTATAGACATCCACATAATTTGGGTAGTCATGATGTCTTGCTAGAAACCGTTTATGATTTGTGAGCTAGAAATAGGTTTCGAGCTCACTACTTATGTTATGTGGACCTATAGAGTTGCACACTTAAATTGGGATGGATATTGGGCCTTGGGCTTAAATTAGTATTTAAGGGGGGGCTGGGGGGCTGGGGCGCATTCTTTTGGCAGAGGGGCAGTTAGGGTTTTATGAGACAACCCGCGTGCTAGCACACCTTCGTCTCCTCGGTTTCCTACATGTTCATTTGTTGTGGAGGGTGAAAGTGTGATCACTACATCTTTTGGTATGACAAGGAAGGTCTTCCCACACACACGAGGCGACAAAGAAGCGATATTTGGCCCAGAAATAGGTAATTTTCTGTCTCTAAACTGTCTTGGATGGGTTTATGGGGCAAGAAAGTTTTGTTTTTCTGCTGTGTCTCATTTGGCCCCATGTCCCCGAATCCCAACATAATCAATCATCTTTGCTAAAGTCTCACAAAAAGCATGCTCTAATATCAATAAAATTTTACATTACTTTTGTACCTTGTCGGGGCAACTGGTAAGTAAATTTTCATAAGTCTTCAATTCAATTTTCAAATAATATTCAAGGGGCTATGAAGAAGAGATTACAGGAAGTCTAAAAGATCCATCATTCCAATTGCATTAGCAAGTATCTTGGTTACCAAATAATTCAAGGAAGAGTTGAAAGAAGCACTCTTTTTGAAGTGATCTTAAGTCCCTAAAAAGGTTAGCATCATGGAAAGTGTGGTTCCTTTCAAGAGCTACCAAAATAACACCAATAGAGGCTAATTATGCGAGTACACCTCTTCATGTGATGAATTTCTTTAAACTTACAAGAAGAAATAACGAAGACTTAGATAAAATTATTAGGAATTTCTTATGGTTACCAAATATAGGATATAATTAACCGTTGTCTTTTCATTTGATCAAATCTGGCTTGTTCTTGCCATTGGAATTCAAAATATGGGCTGTGAATTGGCCTTTGGGTCTCATGATGGAGATGGGTCTAAGAAATTTTTTTAGGCTTTAATACATACAATATGATTCTTGGGCCATAATGTATGCGGGAGACAATTGTTTATACCAAAATTTAATTTGTCTTGACCCAATATTATTGAGGCCTGAGCCAAAGCCCATGGTTAAAAATCCAAGTGATATAAGTCTAAACCCAATTGAAAAGCCCTTGTAAAAAGCCTAAGTTATTTTTGAAAATTTAAATTTTTGAAGATTAGCCAACATAAGATAAATGAGAGTTTTTCAAGAGATGACAATAAAATAGAGAAACTTGGGGAGATGGTAAGAAGACGTGGACAATTACTTGATGAGGTGAAGTAGTGGAAAAAAATGAGGGAGCGGAGAATTTGTGTAGTTATTCAAGAATGCCTATAAAATAAGGAGAGTTCCAACGGAACAAAAGGACCGATAATCAATCAACTTAACAAGCAGCAATGACAATCTATGTTAGCATTTCTTAGCTTTCTAATTAACTTTCGTCAATTCCAGCATTCTATTTTCAAGTTATACTTAGATTCCAAGGAACTATCTAATTTATAAGCGTAGTTTCAATTCGAAAACACTTTAATTTCTTGGAACGTTTGCAATCACATACTTTTACTTTGTACTTTAGAGTGAAAATCACAAAAATCACCAATTAGATGGTAAAATTTTAAAACACTTTTGGCTTTAAAATGTTTAAAAAAACTAAGTTTTCAATAAAATTAAGAAACATAGAAACCCTTGGCCGCCCCTTCTTTACTCTCATATGTTATCTCTTCTAACCCATTTTTTCATTAGCAATGAGGGGTGATTTAGACAGCAAAACATATTCGATTAGATAGAGATAATAAATCAAATCATGTTCGTCAATATGTTGTAGAATTAGAGTCATAAAGTATTATAGTAATTATAGAATTATCAAATGTGTAGGCTTTGAGTCGATTAATTATGCTATTAACTTAGATGTTGTGTCATTCGAATTTGATTAGTCATTTGAATCAATAAATTTATCTTTTTCATTTAAATCGTGAACAAAAAACTTGTTTTTTAAATATAGTAACTTTCATTTTAATTGTAGTTTTAGACTAAACAATACTTCGAACTTCTACCTTGTCCAACGTGGCACGACGAAACGACACGATTTTGATGACGGTTTGAGTTATCATAAACTATAACTACAATTAAAATGAAAGTTATTATATTTTAATAGTAGTTTTCCCTAAAATAAATTCTCATACACAAGGGTAGCACCGTCTAGACCCATGGATGGTTGTATACTTGTATAGAGGCTTCATGATTACATGAGTGTGTAGGAGGAAAAGTGGAAGAAAAAAAAAATTGGAAGAAAATAAAAAATTATTTTAAATTTAAATTCATTTTATTTATTTCTTTATATTATATTAGAACTAAAAATTTTAATAATATGTAATTTTTTAAAGAATTTTGATAATATTTGATTTTCTTTTATATTTTTCACAATGAAGTTAAACATGAGAAAATCGTTTTTCTCACTAATTTTTTTTCTTTCCCCAATAGTTTTCCCGGGTTCCAAACAGAGCTTACATCTCTCTACTTCCCAAATTCCACATAACATAAGTATGTTTGCAAGCCTCAGTCACCTTGTTTTCTTTATTAAATCTCTGTTCTCATGCTCGATTGCCTTGGATAATGGAAATTTGTTTGTTTGTTTGTTTTTTTTTATTTTTATGATTTTTTAATTTGCATTTTTATTTTTGGTTGCTGAGAAAATTGGTTCGCTAATGTTGTGAGAGTGTTAGGTGCTGTTTGTTTTTTGACTTTTTGCTGAAAGTAAAATAACTTTATGTATTTAGGCTATTTGTTTTTAATTTTTTGATGATTTATTATTGATTTTTTAAAACTTTTTGCTGAATAGAAGACAAAATATTTGGTGTTTTGGTTTCTCATATTTTTTATTAAGAAAAAAACTAGATATTGAAATATAAGAAAAATTATATATTTATGATACAATCAGAAGCTACTTATGATCTAGATTTCATGATCCCCAGGGGCCATAATTTATATTGTTTGTTTTTTTTTTTTAAGTATGACTTATTTATGAATTTTTAAAATTTTCTTATGAATAGAAAAAGTAATTTTTTAAAAGGAAAAACTATATTTTAAAATCTTCCTAAAATATTTTAAAATATTTTCAAAATATTCTAAAATCTTTAAAACACACAAAATATTTTGAAAGAACAATACCGTAATCAATATATTTTTTAATTATTAAATTTAACATATATTCTATTTTAATTATATAAAATAGATAAATATAATAATAATTTTTAACAAAAATAATTTTTTTTTATCATAATAGTTTATCTTTTTTATTTTTTATTTTTATTTTTTTATTAACATGTTAAGATGTTTTTTGAAGTAATATCTTAAGATGTTATACATATATTATATATTATATAAATAATTTTCATTTTATCATAAAGTTAAACAAATTGTTTTGTTGATTAAAATGTTAATTTTAAGCATATAAAAAACAAACAATTTAATAGAAATACAATATTGAAAAAACAAATAATTTCATACTTAATACTATTAAGCCTTATTTAACATTTAGCTAAATAAAACTTATATTCAGCAATCAATAAAAAAAACAAACACCCACTTAGTTTAGTTCAGATTCTAGTTGTGAGAAGTTTTAAATGATGAAAGATTGGATTAAAAATTTCCCATTTTTAAAACCAACCCTTAAAAGAAAACTTCAATGGAACAAACAAAATTTAATTGTTATTTTAAATTATATTTTGTAGATGAGCTTGAGTTAGCTCCCCAAAAAACTATTACATTTTTTTTTCGGTTTGTTGATCAATAACAAACCATAATTGATGTTAAAAAAAAAAAAAAACCATAACTTACAGTAATTTCAAATTTTATTTTGGACAATCGTTCAACTATTTATAATTTCTAATAAACTTATACCCAACATTTCAAATTTCCTTTCATTATTGTTGAAATTTCTTTTATTGATTCACTCATATTTCTTGTAGGCATTAAACATCAATCTCTAACTAACAATTTACATAATTATTCAAAAGGAACTAATTTTCATCAACGAATTTTATTTTTATTTTCAAGGAAATATGATCATCAATGCAATCATATCACACTTGTTTTTTTGTAGTATATTTTGAAATAGATTTTTCATAATATGAAAAAATTCATCCAATATACCTAAATTCTTTACTTTTGTAGGTAGAGCTGTATCTTTATAGAATACTAATTTATTACCTATCGTCAAGACAATATTAATAAGAATGTGAAAAATTAGCCCAAACCAAAACATCATATCGGTGGTTCTCTCTCTATCACACTTGTGGTTTTATCTCTCTCTTCCATTACAAGTCGTTGGAGTCCGAGAATGGAAAACTTAACAAAGACCCAAGGTAAATAGTAAATTCTGATACCATAAGAATGTGAAAGACTAGCCTAGATAAAGACATCACAACGATGATTCTCTTTATCTCTATCACACTGATGGTTCTCTATCTCTCACTATCCTACTACAAGTTGTTGGAGCCCGAGAATGGAAAGCCAAATAAGGACCTAAGACAAATAGTAAAGTCTAATACGATGACAATGTGAAAGATTAGCCCAAACCAAGACATCACACCAGTGGTTCTCTCTCTCTATCACACTTGTGGTTCTCTCTCTCTCCTACTACAAGTTGTTGGAACTTGAGAATGGAAAACTAAGCAAAGACCCAAGGCAAACAGTAAAGTATGATACCATGAGAATGTGAAAAACTAGCCTAGACCAAGACATCACACAGATGGTTCTCTCCACTGGTGGTTCTCTCTATCTCTCCTACTACAAGTTGTTGGAACTCAAGAATGGAAAACTAAGCAAAGACCCAAGGCAAACAGTAATGTATGATACCATGAGAATGTGAAAGACTAGCCTAGACCAAGACATCACACAGATGGTTCTCTATCTTTATCACATTGGTGGTTCTCTCTTTCTCCCCCACTACAAGTTGTTGGAGCCCGAGAATGGAAAACCAAATAAAGACCCAAGGCAAATAGTAAAGTTTGATACCATGAGAATGTGAAAGACTAGCTCAAACCAAGACATCACACCGGTGGTTATCTCTCTCTCCCACTACAAGTTGTTAGAGCACGAGAATGGAAAACCAAACAAAGACCAAAAGCAAATAGTAAAATCTGATGCCATGAGAATGTGAGATACTAGCCCCAGACCAAGACATCACACCGTTGGTTCTCTCTTTCTCTCCCCCACTACAAGTTGTTAGAGCTCGATAATGGAAAACCAAACAAAGAACCAAGGCAAATAGTAAAATATGATACTATGAGAATGTGAAATACTAGCCAAGACTAAGACATCACACTGGTTGTTCTCTCTCTTTCTCTCCCGCTACAAGTTGTTGGAGCCCGAGAATGAAAAACCAAACAAAGACCTAAGGTAAACAGTAAAATTTGATACCATGAGAATGTGAAAGACTAGACTAGACCAAGACATCACACCGATGTTTCTCTCTCACTCTCTCTCTCTTTCTCTCCCACTACAAGTTGTTGGAGCCTGAGAATGGAAAATAAAATAAAGACCCAAGGCAAATAATAAAGTTTGATACCATGAGAATGTGAAAGACTAGTCCAGACCAAGACATCACACAAGTGGTTCTTTCTCTCTCTTTCTCTCCCACTACAAGTTGTTGGAGCCTAAGAATGGAAAACCTAACAAAAACACAAGGAAAATAGTAAAATATGATACCATGAGAATGTGGAAGCCTAGCCCGCCCAGACCAAGACATCACACTGTTGGTTCTCTATCTCTATCACACTGGTGGTTCTCTCACTCTCTCTCTCTCCCACTACAATTTGTTGGAGCTCGAGAATGGAAAACCAAACAAAGACCCAAGGCAAACAGTAAAATATGATACCATGAGAATGTGAAAGACTAGCCTAGACCAAGACATCACATCGGTGGTTCTCTCTATCTTTCTCTTTCTCTTCCACTACAAGTTGTTGGAGCTTGAGAAGGGAAAACCAAACAAAACCACAATGCAAATAATAAAATCTGATACCATGAGAATGTGAAAGACTAGCCTAGACCATGACATCACACCGGTGATTCTCTCTCTCTATCACACTAGTGGTTCTCTCTTACTCTCTCTCTCCCACTACAGGTTGTTGGAGCCCGAGAATGGAAACCTAAACAAGGACCCAAGACAAACAGTAAAATCTAATACCATGAGAATGTAAAAGACTAGCCCAGACCAAGACATCACACAGGTGGTTCTCTCTCTATTTCTCTCTCTCTCCCACTACAAGTTGTTAGAGCCCGAGAATGGAAAACCAAACAAAGACCCAAGGCAAACTACAAAGTTTGATACCATGAGAATGTGAAAGACTAGCCCAGACAAAGACATCACACCGATGGTTCTCTCTCTTTCTCTTACTACAAGATGTTGGAGCTTGAGAATGAAAAACCAAACAAAAACACAAGGAAAATAGTAAAACCTTATACCATGAGAATGTGACTAGCCCAAACCAAGACATCACACTGATGGTTCTCTCTCTATCACACTAGTGATGCTCTCACACTCTCTCTCTCCCACTACAAGTTGTTGGAGCCCAAGAATAGAAAACCAAACAAAGACCCAAGGAAAACAGTAAAATCTGATACCAAGAGAATGTGAAAGACTAGCCTAGACCAAGACATCATACCGATGATTCTCTTTCTCTCTATCCCACTACAAGTTGTTGGAGCCTGAGAATGGAAAACCAAATAATGACCCAAGGAAAACAACAAAATATAATACCATGAGAATGTGAAATACTAGCCCGAACTAAGACATCACACCAGTAGTTCTCTCTCTCTATCACACCGGTGGTTCTCTCTCTCCCCCACTATAATTTGTTGGAGCTCGAGAATGGAAAAGAGAACAAAGACCCAAGGTAAACAGTAAAATCTGATGCCATGAGAATGTGAAAAACTAGCCTAGACCAAGACATCACACCGATGGTTCTCTCTCTCTCTCACTCACTCACACACACACACTAAGCAAGTTGTCGAGCCCTGAGAATGGAAACTGCTGAAAGATCCAAGGCAACAAAGAAATTTACTGCATGAGAATGCAGAAAGTGACTGCAGCCCAAACTAAGACTGTAAGACTCGAGAAAATTCCAATTTTATGAAAAAGGGCAAAATTGTAATTTCAGTAAAAATACGGAATTTTTCTAGATCTCGATACAAATAGACTTCACGCTGGAATTGCCCACTAAATCTAGCTACTACGTTTAATTTTTAACAATTTCTAAGATCGCCTAATTTCACATTTTTCGGCGTGACTAGCTGGGCTTATCGTGAAACTGCTCATGAAAGACATGATGTGACAAAAGTCACCCACTACATGTACTCATAGACACATGTTGCACATTGTAGAATAATGGAAACACCACCTGTATTTGCCAAGGTCAAATAGTGAAAGGAAGGACATGATGAGAATTGAATAAAAGTTAATGAGAATAAGACAAAACTTAAATAGTTATCTTCAAAAGCAAAACAAGAGAAAATCGGGTAGTAAGGCAAAGTGGGCTGAGATTTTGGGAGTTTTAGAGAGAGAAGGAGCCTATTCTTCCCCTAGATTTATGCCGCTCGGACCGTCGCCTCGACTGAGTACAAATGGTGCCGATATACGCGGCGAGGGCTAAGCGTGGACACTGATTTGGTGGAGTTTCGACAAATCCAAGAGGTAGGGATCTTTCCTACTGTGTTATTCTTCGCTATATTTATGTAAATGGTTGGGGATGTCTAGGCTTGAATTAGTTGTGTTTTCGCCTCAAACATTTGAACCGGGAGCGGAGAAAACTCAAGAGCAATGTGAACAAGGCTAACCCGAGGCCTCTACCGCTTATGTGAATGAGGACTGGATTTTAGTGTCGTGATTTTAGTGTGATTTCTTATGATGTTGAGAGTGATTCAAATGAATTGCTTTGTGTTTTTAATTAGCCCATGTGAGCTAATTTGCAAGTTATTGATTGTGAATTTGCATAACATGATTTATGGATTAATTATGTTAGTATATACATGTTTTAATAGCATGAGCTCAGCTGGATTGATCATGCATTCCATATGCACTGGGGCACCCTAGAATATTAGGAGTGAGTGCATGACATGAAATTGAAAGAAAAATAAAAATGTTTGTGAAATGAATTTTAAGGAAGATTTTCCGAAGAATTGCTGATGAGTGCCCAAAACACTCATATTATACTCGCGTCGGTCTTTCATTTTTACATTTATTCTATAGTAATTTCATAGTTTTTGTGGGCTGTGCTCTGATTTATGTCTTGTTGGTTGTGTACAATCGAGCAAAAGAGCAAATTCTTGGAAGCATTTTTGATAATGGGACTCAAGGCAAGAGTGGCCGCCACGCCATGAGCCGCCCCCACGCCGCGACCCAACGTGGCGACGTACCACCGCCGCGACGCCCCGACGCCGCACGAGATCTCGTCATCATTAAAAAAGCAAAATAGTGGCCTAAACCGGACGGAGGCGTACGAACAAAGGCAATGACCTGTGAGCAGAAAGGACACAGACTTCGAGGAAGTGCCCTGGATTTGTACTGCTTTCTTATTTTTATTACAGAATTATGTTTAACATCAACATTTTGATCTTTTCACTCGTGATGTTCCGTATTTATTTCTACTGCTATATTAAACTCGCCATGTCGATGGATTAAAGTTTGATCTTTTATATTATTCAGTTGTTTATCAATTTGTTACATCTTCTCTATTTCTGTAGTTCAATTATATGATAATGTCTGGCCAACATTAGCATAATCACACTAGAGATCCGAGATTCGAGAGATGAGGTTTTCTGTGGATTCAGAGCAAAATTCCTTCGCTTGAATCGATAAATAGAGATATTCGGACCGAAGGTGGCACTGGGGTTAGAACGCTACATCTCTAATACTGGAATTGAGATAGAGATATACTCAAATCTATTTTCATTCTAGATAAAGATATACCTCGAGAGGATATCTCGTAGCAAGATCACCTCGCCATTGATAAATTGCAAATACATTGAATAATAATATTTTTAAGAAATAATCCATTAAAAATGACAGGGAGAGAGAACCCTAGCCTTCAATACCAATAATTCATTAGAATCTAAACTCGCCACGACTTTCATACATTCACCTTCTTTCCGAAAATCATCTTGTCAGATATTATCTAAAAAGCCGAACCTTTGTAGTCAATACACCTGTCCCTGTGGATCGATATCCGTACCACGAGTACACTATATTACTTGGGGCGACGCTATGCACTCAAGACATAGCGTATATTTTACACCGCGCTACCGCTGCTTTTGCCGTCACGGACAAGATTGATTGATATAGAGAATTCTACAAATAGATATTACTTTGAAATTTTCTTTACTTTTGTTTATTTTACAAGTGTCGGTAATTTGGCTTAAGGTCTGTGTTATTATTGCAAGATAGGTTTCTTGCAAGTGAATGATGCGACATCGAGATCAAACTAACCAACACCTGTTTGATCCTGAGCCAGAAAGACTTCTGCACAGACAAGGCGAGAACAGAGAACGTACGCATTAGGAACTAATAGTCATGGAAAACACTCAAGAACAAGATTCGCATTGAACAGACCGAACTACGTGAGAGGCCGAATGGAATCGCATTTAAGGAATCACACCAGCTATTTATACAAATCGATGATCCTTTCATGCTATTAGATGAGTTCAGATACTAACTAAGTAACTGTGACAAATTTCCATCGATACAATTTATTAAAGCAAACACTCGACCAAGTCAATCACGCATGTATGCTTCGTATCATCTTATTCCACGACTACCCCATGAGAACCAACATGCATTTGACTAATTTCAAGTTTGCGATACTATCAAATACAACGGAGTTACTGAAGAAGCTCTAAGGTTACGGTTGTTCCCACTTTCACTCGGGGATAGAGCCAAACACGCCAACTGGGGCCACACCGCATTCATTACTGGCATGGAATGATTTAGTGCAAAAAATTTCTCGACTAAGTTCTTCCTAATTGCCGAAAAATTGCAATAACCGTGCAAGGAATCAATACGCTTGAATGTAACTCGCGGGGAGAACCCGGCAGAGGCATGGGACAGACCACGAATTATCATGAAGTGCCCACACCACGGCCTGTATCATGGATGCAAGTCCACACCTTCTATAATGGGCCGAAATGCAACTAGAACAATGATTGATGCTTCAAATTGGAGGAGACCGATGAAGAAACCACACCAAGCTTATGAAATCTTAGAAGATGCCGCCACTAACACTAATCAAAGGGCTCAGAGAAGGCTACACCAAGAACACGGTGGGTGGTACAGAGCACGAGGTCCTCAAATAATCCGTGAATCATGTGGCACAACCGACTAAGCAAAGCAACAGACAAAGGAACCGCAAACGCAATCCAAACCAACCAATGGGAGTTATGTGAATTCTGTGGTGGACCACACAACAGCACGGAATGTCGGGCCGTGAAACCCTATGAGCAAGCCCGTGACGTGTCCAGTTTAATCGGGAATCAATCACAAAGAAAGAAGGACCATACGGGGAAACAATATCAATCGTGACCGTAATCAGGCCAGGGGTGGCGTGAATAATCGTAACTGTAATAGCTTAAAATCAAGGATATGGGTGGCGGAATAATCGTAACAATACGTTATCGAACGTAATCCAAGGAACCACCCTCCGAAAAAGTCGATTTAGAACAAGCTCGCACGTATGTTAATTTCCACTCGCTTTCATGAACGAAACTAAAGAAATATGCAGCAGCAAGCAACCCGGCGAACAATCGGCAAAGACAAATTGAGAAGCTCGAGGCACAATGGCCAAATGGCAAACTTATCGATGTAAAGGTAACCGGTTCTTGCCGAGCAATCTGTAAGTAAACCCAAGAAGAGACGGGAATGAGCATGTTAAAGCAAATTATACGAAGGAAAAGAATTGAATCACAAACAACTCCCGCATCAGAGAATGCTTAGAGATCGAGAAGGTCATTCAGCCAGAGCAAAAAGATGATGCAGACAAAGAACAGCCCCAAGAGAAACAGTCATCAGAGACCTCTATTGAAGCAAAGGCCAGCATACCGGTTCCTTACCCACAGCGTCTCAAGAAGCATAAACTGGATAAGCAATTCACGAAATTCATGGATGTGTTCAAAAAGCTGCATATCAATATCCCATTTGCTGATGCCCTAGAGCAGATGCCCAGTTATGTAAAATTCATGAAAGACATCTTATCCCATAAGAGACGATTAGCTGATTTCGAAACAGTGAACTTAACTGAGGAATGCAGTGCCATCCTTCAGAGGAAGCTGCCACAGAAGCTTAAGGACCCAAAAAGCTTACCATCCTCGCACAATTGAAATGCTATTTTTGAGAGCACTATGTGATCTGGGTGCCATTAATCTTATGCCCTTATCCATTTTCAAGCGTTTGGGATTAGGAGAAGCCCGCCCGACTACAATCACTCTTCAGCTTGCAGACAGATCTTTGAAGCATCCGAGAGGGATAATAGAAGATGTCTTAGTAAAGGTCGACAGGTTTATCTTTCCAAAGCATTTCATTGTTTTAGACACAGGAAGATAAAGAAATACCTCATAATCTTTAAATGACCTTTTCAAGCAACCGCGTGGCAATGATCGATGTACAAAGGGGCGAACCGAAACCGAGAGTGGGCGCAAGAGGGGCAAAGTTCAATGTGTTTGAAGGTGAGACACCCAGCCAGAAGTGATACTCGTCTACGGGCCGAAATGGTTTCGAGGCTATGCTCCAGCCAAGTGGTCTCACCGGGATTCTTTGAGACTAGCCTAGTGGAGAATGAGTCCCAGAACCCGAGCGAAGGCTAAGAATATGTCAAATGGATGGACTCTTTGGACACAATAGACGGAAATATCAATCTCCAAAGAAGGAGTTAAACGCCGGTCCCATCGACGAGCAACCACCCAAGATAACAAAACCTCTACCTAGCCATTTGAAGTATGCATACCTGGGTAGAATCTACATCACTGTGATCATTTCAAGATCTTTGACTGCACTAGAGAAGAGAAGTTATCGAGGGTCCTCCGAGATCACAAACATGCACTCCTGGATGGTCTCTAGCCGACCGTAGGGATTCGCCCTTCTATGTGCATGCATCGTATTTACTAGAAGAGGACATAGACCTTCGTGGAAGCGCAGAGAAGGTTAAACTGACAATGAAGGAGGTCGTCCGTGAAGAAGTAAATGGCTAGACACTGGGTGATTTATCCCATTTCGCATAAAGGTACGGGTAAGCCTGGGCCGTAAAAATAAGAAGCGGAGGAACAACCGCCATCGGGATCGAAACAACATCTTATCGCCCATCGCTAACAAGCACGGGTGGAGGATTTGTAATGATTACCTGGGTCGAACAAGGCCACTCGAAAAGATCACTTTCCTTTGCCGTTTTTAGATCAGATGCTCGATCGACTAGCAGGTTATGAATATTATTGCTTTTTAGATGGATATTCCGGCTACAACCAAATCGCCATAGCTCCTGAAAAGACGAGAAGACAACATTCACTTGTCCCATGGTACATTCGCATTCCTACGATGTTCTTCTGATCAATGCACTGGGTACTTTTCAGCGATGTATGATGGCCATATTCTCCTATTACGGTGGAAAGACAATTGAAATCTCATGGACGATTTCGCAATGGGAAATCATTTGATAACTGTTTAGAGAACTTGAGAGTTGTACTGGCAAGATGTGAAGAGACCAACTTAGTACTCAACTGGGAAAAGTGCCATTTCATGGTACAAGAGGGTATTGTCCTTGGACATCGGATCTCAGCAAGAGGGATAGAGGTAGATAGGGCAAAGATTGAAGCAATCGGTAGTTACCTCCACCCTCATCGCAAAGGGATTCGAAGTTTTCTAGGCCACGCTGGATTCTATAGGCGGTTCATCAAAGATTTTTCATAGATTGCAAAACCGCTGTCTAACCTACTAGTCCAAGGGATCCCATTTGAATTTGATTCACAATGTTTGCATGCATTCTCAGTGTTGAAGGACAAGTTGGTTTCAGCTCCTATTGTTGTGGCACCAGACGTCGCTTCCCCGCTTGAACCTCATGTGTGACGCTAGCCGACTTCGGGCGATTGGGGCGCTTCCGCGTAAACGAGAAAATCTTTCAGTAATCTATTATGCTAGTAGAACCTTGAATGATGCTCAGCTGAATTGCGCCACTCACAGAAAGAACCGCTGGGCCATCAGGTTTGCTGGCCAGTTCAGCCATACTGACGGGCAACAAGGTCGCCAGGCACACCGATCATTCTCGCCATTAAGTACTCGAAGCGACCAAGAAAGATGCAAACCCGACACTGTGGGTCCTCTTGTTGTAAGAATTCGATGTGGAAATTAAAGACAAGAAAGACACTGAGAACCTAGTGGCAAACCATCTTTCACGACTGGAAGGGGCCAGAGATGATGTCCCATTGAATGACGACTTCGTACGAAACCCTAGCCATCGAGGAAAAAGAGGGCAGTTCCATGGTTCGCAGATTATGTGAATTATTTGGTAGCTAAAGTAGTCCCTCCGAATTTAACTATCAGCAGAAAAAGAGGTTTTTCGCACACCTTAAACACTACTATTGGGAGGAAGCACTTTGCTGCACTGCTACCGATCAGTCATAAGGAGAGATGTGGTGCCCAAGATGAAATGCAGAGCATTTTAAACCATTGTCACACTCTACCGTGTGGTGGACACTTTGGTGGCCAGAGAACAGCAGCTAAGGTGCTTCAATCTGGTTTTTACTGGCCTTCCTTGTTTAAAGATGCTCATCAATTGCTTCACTTGTGACAAATGTCAACGAATGGGGAACATCTCTAGGAAAGGACGAGCACCCATGCAATCCACTTGGAGGTAGAATTGTTTGATTTATGGGGGATAGATTTCATGGGACCATTTCCTCGCATCATACAACAACCAGACATCTCATTGGGCAAGACTATGTCTCGAAGTGGGTAGAAGCGATTCCTACATCGCACCAATGATGCCAAGGCCGGGCTCACCCTCACGCAAAGAATATATTCTCACGCTTTGAACTCCTCGAGCCTTGATCACGTATAATGGTACCATTTCTCGCAATAAGGTAATTGGATAAGGTTTTGCAAAAAGTATGGGGCACGCCATCGTGACATCACTCTGCATACCACCCACAACAAACTGACAGCAGAGGGTATCAAATCGAGAAATCAAATATGATCGAGAAGACGCTTAACGGCCCAGAAGGATTGGTCTAAAAGATGGACGATGCACTCCGGGCATACCATACGCGACGAAACCCTGGGTATGTCACCGCTCGTAATCGCTACGGTAAAGCCGCGGTCATCTTCGCTGAATCGATGATCGGGCCTATTGGGCCACTCTACGCTTAAACATGGATAGTATTACCGGCGAAACGATCGCTCCAACTCAGTGAACTGGATGAATTCAGAAACGAAGCTTATGAAAACGCCCGCATTTATAAGGAAAAGACTAAAGCCTGGCACGACAAACACATCACCAGAAAGGAGTTCACAGCCGGACAACAAGTTCTTCTATTCAATTCCCGCCTAAAGCTTTTTCCAGGGAAATTGAAGTCTCGATGGTCCGGCCTTTCACAAGAACTGGGTCTTTCACACGGTGGGCGGTTACACATCCCGAGAAAGGCACATTTACAAATACCACCCAACGATTGAAGCCGTATTGCGGAGGCGAAGCCTTGGCTGCATGCTAAGCAAATCATTTCCTTTTCGACAAGAATGCATAAGATGTCGTGAAGCTTATCATGTGAGGCCCGTTCCCAAGCACATTGCGACTCCGTGGTCGCCGAGCTAACGACATTAAACATAGCGCTTCTTGGGAGGCAAACTCAAGTGTTTCTAAATTTTCTTTCTTAGCTTCCAATTTCTATTAGTTTGGCTTCAGCAATATAGGGTTTCTAGCTTTCTCCGTAATCTGTGTTTCTACTTGTTTGTTTAATTTCAGAACCCGCGAATGCAGCTAGTGGGAAGATTCGTTCAAGAGGTGCATTACAAGTCCATAAAGTCACAAGTACGAGTGGAGAGGGTTTTCCTGATCAAGAGATCATCAATGTGCCCAAATTTATCACTGATTCATAGATCTCTTGTCACGCCAGCGACGCGGTTTCTACGCGACCGCCAAATCGAATTGCTCGCCACGTAGCACGGACCCCACGCCGCGACACAATCATCAGACATCTCGGCCACGTCGCGAATGTGGATTTCACGCCGCGACGCCATTTTCTATGCCTCGGGTCACGCCGCTGACGGATTTCACGTCGCTGACGCCATTTTTATACCGCCACGTCGACGCGGATTCCACCGCGACGCGGATTAAATCCACCGTCACGCCGCTGACGCTGCTCCAACGTCTCGACATCGCTTTAGCGAGTTTCGGTCACGTCGCGACGTGATCTCGCAGACGCGCCGCGACGTGCCGCCTTATTTAAGGCCAAAAATTGCCCATTTTCGCTCTTCACCCAGACACCTCTCCATCAAACCCATACCCCTGCGGTACCATCCGCCATACTCGTCGGAGTCTCTTTCGCCTCTCGGCCTGAGACCTCCACCGCTCACCGACCATCAGTGTACCTCTTTTATCACCCTTCACCGGCTGGGTCATAAAGGGCATTTCCACCACTGTGTACTCGACTCTAGCTTGGGTACAGTAGTCTATGGTTCCTTTGTTTTTTTTTTTTTTTTTTGTGTGGTCTAGAGGTCTTGTAGGTACTCATTTCGTCATTTAGGGTTACCTTAGGCCCCGAGTCCCATTTAGATTTTGAGTCATTAGGTAGTTATTTAGTTCGATTTTTTTGTAATGCACACAGGTGTTCGTGTTTTTGTCTAGGTCAGTAGTGATCTTTAGTTAGTTTCTGCCCACACCCCGCACTCAGTTCTAATGAAGAGGCAAAATTCGTCTCGCCTCAAGCTGAGCTCCGACCGCTGAGGACCCGACCCCACATCTGATGCCTCGCTATTGTAAATGCGAAGTGTCGCGATCGGTTTGGCACCACGGTAAAAACCGCCGTTTGACAAGGAGTAAGGGGTTTCACCACCTTGATGATTTCTTCCGTAAGACTATCAGCGCTAAAGGGATGGCGTGCCTTGTGCCAACCACCCCATCCAAGAGCGAGCGAGTGTGGTGCGAGTTCTACGCTCAATCTCGCTCCCATGTTTTGAAGAGCCGGTGGTGGGCGTATTGGTCGAATTTTCAGCATGGAGTCACCACAGTTATTACGCCTAGAGCATGTCCCTTCGAGCCGCTCGATAAGCCCGCGGAGCACCCGACTACCCTCTCGAGATTATACGCGATCGACCAATGGTCTGGTGGAGCGGAAAAATCACGCGCGCGCCATGCGGTCAATTTCAAGGCCAAGCATTTGGCCTTCATTCCCATGTCCGGCACCACTTCATCACGCGCCGCGCCCCATCTCGACGACGAACGCGGTAGGAAGTGATCGCCCAAATGGGCCGTGTCAACTATGCCATCTTACTGCGTATACCCTTCGATGTCAAGGTGTTATCGATGCTATCCTCCATAACCCGACAAAGATGAACCCGACACCCTTCCTGATCTTTTGGCTTGTGCAAACAAGCCGGGTGCCCTCGACGACACCGATACTTGGCTCACCCAATCAGCCATATTCGCTCAAGCTGACACACCCTCGTGTCCCCGCGAACCCGAGGGGACCTATGATTGCGGGTCACGAGCTCCTGACGAGGACGAGCTTTATGAGTATCCGCTCGTTGGATCCCCGGGCGATCCCCGGAGACATTGGCCGCCCCCGTCCCAGCCCACCTCCACCACCACCCTCGCAGCCACAAAGGCAGCCCCCTCTCCAGTCCTTCCCCGCACCTCGCGAGGACCCTGCTCTCCCTCACTGAGCGCTTTGATGCAGGGGAGTCCCTTTCACCTATACTATTTATTTCTTGCCCGTGAGGACACTGGCTATTTTATTTGGGGTGTGGTGATCAGGTTTTATTTTGTTTAGTTATGTTTTGTTTTTAGTGTTTTTATGCTTTTGTTTCTTATAGTGCTTTTATTTTGTTCAGCATAGTCAGGTTTCTATTTAGTTCATGCTTAGTCCAGCTTATCTCGAGTCATGTGTGTAGTTCGTTTATGCTTGTGTTAGGTAAATCTTATATGTAACAATTGCGTGTTTGTGTGCCATGTTAAAAATCGAGGATCACTTTTGACTGAAACTATGATTAATATGAACAAATGCATACAATGTTTCATGCTCGTACTCAGTTGAATAGATGGAAAGGGTTAGTGAACCAATCCCGAGTAGTCAAGACACTGGCCTCAAGAACCCTATCACACTCACACACTAATGACCTTCAGAGCATGCATAGGCGCCGAGACCAACTACTGTAGTTCGACTAACCTTGGGAGACTCGAACCATTTAAGTGATGGGACACCCAATAAAAAGAGGATTGCCATCGAGCCCCAAACAAAAGAGAAAATACAAAAACAATAGAAAAAGTGAAAAAAAAAAGAAGACAAATGACAAAAATAGATATCTGCATAAGAATAAGCGAGATCATCCAATCGGAATCCCGGGCACAGTCTGAAGGGCTTGTCAAAGCCTAATGCCCTGAGCCAACTGGCCGGGAGTCATTGACTCTACTTTTCGCCCGCCACATGGGATGTAAGATGGATCATTCACGCAACCCAGCCCCCGAAGCTCAAGAGTACCCGGGTGAAGTTTGAAGGAATTAAATGCCCGGTGCCCCTTAACCAACTAGTAGGAGTCACCAATGATCCCGCTACGTGAACACTCGCTAAAACTTCTTGGCACTAGGGTTTTCTTTACATTTATTTTAAGTACGTAGGAAGTTTTTGTGTATTTGGTCGAATAAATCGCGCGTTCCTATCCTTTTTATAGTTAGCTTCCAAATAGGTGAGTCAGAGCTGGCTCAGTGTCGGAACCTAGACATATACTGGAGGTCATTCATTATAAAGCACATAGGCTTCTGGGAAAGGCTATCAAAAGTACCATGGATTTGATGCACTAGTCACTTTTACCTATTTCAACCTGAAGCTTCGAAAGTCGAACACTTGTAGCATCCCGTGAACTCGAGCAAAAACAAACAAAGGTGAGTTTGGCCCAATTGATCCTTACTTTTCAGCATGTGCAACACGCCTTAGTGTTAGCTGTTAGCAGTGGCTCCGATATGTGTCCGGTTCCAGATCTATTCGCTGGGGGAGCCAGCTGTAAGAACAAGTCGTGGGTGTGATGAGTGCCCAAAACACTCATATTATACTCTTCGCCGGGTCTTTCATTTTTACATTTATTCTATAGTAATTTAATAGTTTTTGTGGCCAGTTCTCGATTCGTGTCTTGTTTTAAGGTGTACACCAGCAAAAAGAGCAGCTCTCTGAAGCATTTGGAGCAACGGGACCAAGGCAAGAAAGTGTCAGTCATGATCGCAACGTGGCCCCCACGCCGCAGACCGCCCCACGCCGCGACGCCCAATGTCGCACGCCTCAACGCCGCACGAGATCTCGCCCTCATCATTAAAAGCAAAATAGGCTCAGAAACCTGAGACTGATGGCACACAAAGGCACTAATTCCAGAGCAGAGTGGTCACGTACTTCGGAGTAAGCGCCCTGGATTTGTACTGCTTTCTTTATTTTCGGATATTAGAATTATGTTTTTAACACTCGAACATTTTGATCTTTTCACTGTGATGTTCTAGATTTATTTCTGTGGCTATATCAACCCCGCCATATGTCGATGGATTAAAGTTCGATCTTTTATATTATTCATTGCTTATCAATTTGTTACACCGGTTTATTTCTCAGAGTTCTAATTTTTATATGATAATGTCTCGCCACATTATATAATCACATAGAGATCCGAGATTCGAGAGATGAGGTTTTCCAGATTCGCGAAAGTACTTTCAAATAATGGTAACAGATATTCCGATCCCGAAGGTGGCACTTCGTTAGAATGCTTAAGCATCTCAATACCGAATTGAGATAGAGACATACTCAAATCTATTCATTTAGATAGGCGGATATACCGAGGAGAGTATTATCTCGTGAAGTAAGATCACCTCGCCATTGACAAATTAAAATACATTGAATACTAATATTTTACAAATAATCCATTAAAAATGACAGAGATATAACCCTAAATTTCAATACCAATAATCATTAGAATCTAAACCTGCATTTAATTTCATACATTCACCTCTTTCCTAAAATCATCTTTTCGTATATTATCTAAAAAAGCCGAACCTTTGTAGTCCTACACATGTCCCCGTGGATCGATATCCGCATTCACGCAGTACACTATATTACTGGGGCGACGCGCGCACACACATAGGCGATATTTACACATCGCGCTTTCGCCCGCTTGCCTTGAGAGTCGTCCAAACAGATGGCTTCTCGGATGAGGACCAAGGATCGCTTTCGAGCGTTATCCAAGAATTCGCCGAGGGTAGTTCAACATTTTACCGAACTTCGGTAGCAAGTTTTTGAGAACAAAAATCTTTTTTTTTTAAAACTGGATATTTTATCAGATTCAGCTTAGGTGCATAGCGTGGAGGGAGTCGGTGAGGACTCGGACATGGGATTGGTCATGTAGACATTCGAAAGAGGTTCATGTAATTGCTTGGATGTGATTGTTTGCCATGATGATGCACTTAGGCTGGAGTAACCCATAGGAAATTATACTATCGGGCTTTGGCTCACCCTATCATCGAGGATCACTATTTCAGTAATGTGGAGTATACAAGAGGGATCATGTCACTAGAGGCCTGCGAAGAAAGTTTGGTTGTGATTCGGGCATTGTCATTTTGTATAACAGTATTAGAAATTGTGCATTTTAATATATACTCGTAAAGAGTAATTTATTAACTATCGGACTATTTGTATATAATGGATGATTTTAAGAAGATAATGCAGTAGCCCAAGTGGCCATTATTTTACCTCTCGCATGTGATCTGTGGTCATTATAAATTGTTGGGACAAGTTTTGTACCTTAGGTAGAGCTCCCAAAGACAAAGGAGACTCGCCTGATTATGAGCAGTGCTCAAGCATCCGACATTCATGAGTATTTCGTTGGCTCACTTAAGTTGTCACCCGGACCCTGGGCTTGGGGCAGCCAGTATCGAGCTTCAAGGTAAACGATTACCTTGCAGACTGTATGTGTCTAAGGCATTTAGGCCATGGTCATTAAGGTATATGAAAGATTATAGCTCGATGCTGGATACTGTGGTTATAACTTAGTATCGTAGTTAGGTATGCGGATTACCAGCAAACATAGACGTGATTAGAACACGCATGCATCAGGTTTTTATGTGTGAATGGTATAACATGAGTTGCTGGCATGAATCTGTGTGGGATCATGTGTTGTATGAATTGTGTGATTGTGTGCTTAGTGAATAGCACATAGGAAAAAAATAATGATGAGAAGAAATTTTTTTGAGGTTTTATAGTGTGTAAATATGGAATTTTTTTTAATGAATTTATTTTGTTCTACTGGAAAATGAAAAAAAAAAAAAAGTTATATATATATATATATATATGCTCGTGCGGGCAATGGATGTATACGCCCATCATCACGAGCATAATGGATTGTATTGTGACATGTGGCACCGGTTACGCTGCAAGGGCCATCAAGCAAAGCCACCCATGCCCACGACACGGCGTGGTAGGGCCACGATACAGGCCACGACACGGCGTGGTAGGGCCATCATATGTGCCAATGCATACACGGCCGGCTCAGGTGCGGGCGTGGGCGGCAAATACATGAAAGATGACATGGCCGGGAGTCGCGAGCACAAAAACATTGTATCAGGCCGGTGGGCGATCGCTGCGGTCGATACGCAGCCGTGGTCGAGATACTGCCAGAGCTTACCGATACGCGCAGGAGCTTCACTGCAGAGCGCGTGCACGCGGCTGCTTAAGCATGCAGCGATACGCGCAACACGACCAATCCACGCCACGAGACGTACCAGGCCGTGCATGCAGACACGACGCAGTTGCGCGCTGTAGTGTGCGCGCCAAGAAGGGTGGGTGCACGTGAATCGGGCTTTTGACTCGCGCACCTGTCGTCATTGTTTATGACCTCATGGAACACTGTTCATGAGCACTATTCACGAGGTTTAAAAAAAAATAAAAATAAAATAAAGTCGAATAATTTAAAAAAAAAAAAATTTTTGTTGTTGATTATGATTTAATATATGGAATTAATTGTCTTGCATTACCTATGAATGCATGGACATTGTGTATGACATGTGTATGACATGTTCGTTTTAGTGTGTGAATAGTTTCTCGGGTCAGGTTTACACCAGAGATACCGCATTGGAATATTAACTTGCCATTTGACGGTAGATGGTTAGTCAAGGCGAGGACGCAGGGTCAAGCTCCACGGTACCGGTCGCACCACCAAGATTTGACCAAGCAGCTTTGCCGGTAGTCAGGGATCATGGGCTACTACTATCAGACAGCTAGTGCAAAGAAGTAGCTGTGGAGGTCCGAGTAACCTCCGCAGGCTTGGTGCGGAACATCATCCTTCGACATTCATGTGTGGTGAGATTCGAATGTAGCCAAGCAGACCATCAGCTCACGCAGATTGGAAAGTGTCGAGGCTAGCGGAGATCGCCTCCCCCGATACCGACTAGATCAGGACTAGCCATTCCGCCTAGAGGCGAGGGCCCAAGTATGGGTGGAATCGGCAAAGACCCCAGACCTAGAGGCAATGACATGGGCAAGAGTTCCGTGAGCCATTCATGGGTAAGTATTTTCCAGATAACAAGCCATGCGAAGGCCTGGAGTTCCTGTGAGATGAAGGTGGGACTATGACGGTGATGGAGCATGTATGTTCACGGAGCTAGCCCGCTTTAAGTTGATGACCACGTACTACGATACGGCCAAGGTCAGGAGATTTGAGAATGGGCTGAAGTTGTCCATTCGGGGCAAGATCGTAGGACTTCACTTACTAGACACGAACTCTATGGTTAGGACTGCCCTAACAATAGAGAGAGAGATTGAGGATGCTCGGAGCACTCGGGATGCGGGTGTTAGTAGCAAGAGGAATGAGAGTCAGTCTTCTTCTAGTTCGGGAAAGAAGCAGAGGGCTTCTCGTTCACGTGGTTTCCAAGGCCGCGCCATCCGGGTCGTGATCTGATCGGGCCGCCAACAAGCAGCAGATGGTGTGCTACCACCGCGGCCACTCGACATTATCAAGAGGATTACCCTTAGAGATGTGGATCCTGGCTGACATCACAATCTCCAATACAAGAGTAGGACATGAGAGGATACAGTATATTCCTCCACAGCCTAGTACAGGCCAGAGGAGCCAGATCACTTAAGTGGAGCTGTGACGGCATCTTCGCTACACAGCAAAGCCGAGGCCGACCATGGGCCGAGGCGCAGGACGAGGTCCACGCGCAGTGACACGAGGGGTTCAGGCGTGTCTACGCCATCACACACCACCGGGTTGAGTCAAACAGATCAGCGCTTATACAGGTACATTTTTGCTATCTCGCCTACGGGCAAGAGTGTTATTTGATTACAGGTTTCGTGATTCATTTATTGTCGTACCGGGCCGCGATAGAATGGGTTGTGAGGTCGAGGCCTCGAGAAGTCCTTAGACGTGAGTTCTCCCCTGTGTGGAGTAGGCGAGATTGTGGATGGAGGTGTTCGGTTACGAAGCAGATCCTCGGATTCTACCTACAAGTGGATCCGGTGGTCATGGACATGTCGTGAGTTTGACGCCATCTTGGGATGGATTGCCCTGATACCTACAGAGTTTCACAACATTGTGAGCGAAGAGGGTTACCGCCTATGCTGCGGATCTATATCGCGGTTGTATTCTCAAGGGGACAAGGATGATATTTTGCCCCAAACAAAGGTACGAGTCCGCGTGTCGTGGATACCGCTGTCACAGCGAAGCAAGCCATTAGCTCTGCAGGACGGTGAGACTCCGACTTAGATCTACCTCGAGTAGTCTATGAGTATGAGGATGTTTTTTCTCGATGAGCTACCGGATGTCTCCGCGCGGTCGTAGACTTCTGACGAAGCACCCCAGATTTCTCGCCCATCTCTATGACTCCAGATGATGTCACCGGCTGAGTTTCAGAACCTCGAGTCCAAATACAGGAGCTATCGGACAAGGGGTTCATTGTGACGAGCACTTCACCATGGGGCGCTCCAGTTCTATTTGCTAAGAAGAAGGACAAGACTCTTTGACTGTGCATTGATTATAGACAATTGAACAGGATTACAATCAAGAATTCCAGACTCATTAATGAGGATTGATGACTTGTTTGATTAGTCGAGAGGAGCGAGTCTACTCAAAATAGACTCTCGTGACCGGTTACCATCGCCTGAGGTTAGGGAGACAAGTCCCTAAGACAAATGCTCGTGACGCTGCTATTGGCACATTGAGTTTACGCGTGATGCTCTGATTGACGACGCGCCAGTAGCATTCATGACTCATGCATAGGCGTTCCAACCCTATGATCGCCACGTAGCTTCTCGCGGTGACATTTTGATATACTCCCAGTCAGAGTGGGAGCATGAGTATCATTTGAGGATTGTGTTACAGTTGTTGAGAGACCATCAACTATACACCAAGTTCAGTAAGTGCGAGTTTTGGCTTACTGAGGTGAGATTTTTGGGACACGCGGTGTCAGCATCACACGTGTCAGTGGACCTAGAGAAGGTCGAGGCCGTGATGAGTCGAGAGGCCGGCTAGTCTTCGAGATAATGTAGTTTCTTGGGATTGACTAGGTACTACAGGAGATTCATTGAGGATTTCACGATTAGTAGTGACTATGACGAGATTGACCCTGAAGGAGGTCAAGTTTGATTGGGATGACCGATGCGAGGAGGCATTCCAGGAGTTGAAGAGGAGACTTACTTCTGCTCCTATCTTGATAGTCCCGGACAGAGGATAGGAGTACACAGTGTATTGTGATGCCTCGAGGGCCGGACTAGGATGTGTTTTGATGTAGTTTGAGAGGGTGGTAGCTTATGGTTCCCGTCAGTTGAAGAATCATGAGCACTACTCCCACACACGACACGGAGTCAAGGCCGTAGTCTCCGCCTTGGAGATTTGGCGCCACTATTTATATGGCGAACAGTTCGAGGTGTACTTAGACTACAAAAGTCTGAAGTATATTTTCACGCAACAGGACCTCAATATGAGGCAATGCAGATGGATGGAGTTCCTAGAGGATTATGACTTCACTTTGCATTACCATCCTAGTAAGGAAAATGTGGTGGCTGATGCGCTCAATCTAAGTAATGTGAGCATCAAGCAAGATAGCTTCCTGAGTGGCGGATGCTCTGGGGATCGTAGGATAGTTTGGCTACAAGATCGAAAGCGTGCCTGTGGTACGTTGGGGGAGTTTAGTAGCTAATCGCCTCAAGAGTAGAGTTATCGAGTTCCAGGGACAGGACACAGAGATAGTTTCCCTCAAGGACCGAGTACAGTCCACAAAGATGGTAGTCTTCGATATGCAGGACTCGGTAGTGGTTCCCAATGGTCGATTTAAGAGAGAGAGATTCTCGCAGTTTCACCGCCTCGGTTTGCCGCGGTGATCCAGTGGCACGGTGATGTACCAGATCTTCGCCGCCAAGATTACCGGAGCGGATGAAGAGACACATAGGGACTTGCTCGACGACGCCTCACGCGCCGCCAGGTGCTAAGGCTGAGCACCGTGGCCGCGAAGGCTACTTCCAGCCATCGAGGCGGCCGAGCGGAAGCGGAGCATGCTCAATGGATTTGTGACCCACTTGCCACGAACACCTCAAGGACATGATGCGGTATGGGTGATAGTGTGGACCGCTTACAAAGTCGGCACATTTTCTAGCCGTATGGATTTACCTTCACATCGAGAGACTCGCCGGCCAGATATTCGAGTAGATAGTCCGACTCACGCGGAGTACCAAAGATCCATAGTGCCCGATCAGAGACTGAGGTTTACGACTCACTTTTGGAAAAGTTTCCAAAAGGCTATGGACACCTACCGACCATGAGTACAACTTTCCACCCAATCGACGATGGTCAAATGTGAGAGGACTATACCTGTTAGAGGACATGTCGCGAGCATGCGTCCTCGATCATAAGGGGGTAGCTGAAGAGCATTTGCTCTTAGTGGAATTCGCCTATAACAACAGTTATCAGCGAGGATACAGATGGCAGCCTATGAGGCATTGTAAGGAGGCCATGCGTATCACCGGGAGCATAGTTGGACCGAGGTGGGAGAGAGCTGCATCACTGGTCCTGATCTGATTAGAGACACCTCTGAGAAGGTGAGCTTGATACGACACCGTCTTCTCACGGATCAAAGCCGGCAAAAGAGTTATGCTGATGTGCGACATCGACCCTTAGAGTTCGAGGTTGGTGATCACGTCTTCTTGAAGGTGATGTCTAAGAGAGGAGACGTTCCAGGCCGGAAGCTATCGCCGAGCCATCGCCCTTCGGTGATACTCCCGAGAGGCCAGAGACACCTCGAGCATGACCGGGACATGCCACTACCAACATGACGTGTGTCCACGAGGTATTTCACGCCTCCATGTCCGGAGGTACACCCGTGATCCACTTATGTAGTGGATTGTGGAGAGATTGATTCGCGCCACAAGAGGGTCGAGCTGCAAATCAACAAAATTTATATACACCTGTTTCCTACTATCGCCGTAGTCAAGCTATCGCAAAGATAGTGGTTCGTGGTCAACACTGTGGACGGGTTTTCATCCTAGGAATGATTTGCATAAGTGCAAGAATTGCAAGGCTTTCTATTTGGACTTTTTGGATTTTTCGAAACAAGGTGATGAGTTTGAAAATTGATTAACCTGTGAAACTGAAATGAAGTGTGAAAAGTTAATCAAGATTTGTGTCACTAACTTGGTAACTCAGTGGCAAACAAGCGCTCCCTGGTTTTATCCTCACAAGCAACCTATAGTCCAAGCCGCAACCGGATCTATGTTTAACTAGCAAACCTCACCCTAAAAACAACTCCTATTTGAGTTAACACTAGTGTAACATGCATCTATGGCCTCTCTGGGCGCTTGAAACCCTGGGCATTAAACATCATTTCGGCTCAGAAGACCATCTAAAAACCACAAGCAGCATCTAGCAATAAGTATACACTGTATCCTAAAGCATGGAGAGTATTGGCTAAATCAATAACATTAAATGCTATTCAACCCTAATTTGAGAAGATGAGGGCCATAACACAAAGACTCGTAGCTTTTAACACAAGAGGACAACATGCATATGCCCCACTACTCAAGCTAGCTTCCTTCCTTCAAAGAAAAGGAGGCTTAGGCCAAGCATCTCGAGCTGTCATCCCCAAGAGGGGTGTTCGGGCAAACAAGAAAATAAGGGAAAGAGGAGAGAGAAGAGAGAAAAACAAACCCTAACTAAAAATACGAGACTTTATTTACAAAAAATGAAAACTTACAAAATTTCTTCTCCCAAATTGTCAAGGCTAGGGTTACAAAAGGGAGGGGCTATATAGGCCACCTCAATACATGAAAATACCATAAATCCTAACAATTTGGCTAAGTTAAAGGACAAGAGAGTAATACACCAAATTTGAAGTCTGGCTGGCATTAATTACAAAACATGACGAGGCGTTGAATTTCGCTTAGATCTACATTCCCGCTTTAGGGTAACGAAATCACCATGCATAGCGAAAATAGAAATTTCACGTATGCTTGGCAATTTCTGGGCTTAGCTAGCGAAATTTCGCTAACTTAGCGAAATTTATGTGAGTAGCGAAAACATGAAATTTCGCTAGAACAAGGCCTAGCTTAAACCCCGGTGTCTAGCGAAAAATTGGTACTCATATAGCTACAATTTTTCGCTGGTGTTATGAATTTTCGCAATCCCAAATAAATTTTCGCAATCTAATAAATTCCGGATTTGCCGATCTTCACGCATTGCTCGCCCTCTGTTATCAGATCGATTTCCATCACTTTGCCTTCATTCTTTCTTAATTTCGTCCGACATGGTCGACAATCGATCAATCTGATTCATCATTTGACTCGACATTGAACTCCCAAAGTGCGCAAAACCCGCAAACAACCAAAAATAACCTCTAACCGCATAAGTGATACTAAGAAGACTTGAACACTTCCAATTGGCATAAATGACATGATTAGTGCGCAGTGCCATTTAAAACCTATCTAATATGTGGTTCAAAATAGCACTGGGGTACTAATCACACTCCCAACCTAAACGCTGCTAGTCCCTTAGCAATGCAAAAACAAAAGGAGATGCATGTAGTGATTTTCAAAAAGTTTATGGGTTTATGTACATATAAACGCACCTTAAACTCGAAAAATGACACCAAGTTTGAAAACCGACATGAAAGCCAAACCATACAAGAACAATTTTAGGTCAATATTGGTTCCATGATTCTCAACTTGAATTTCCACCTAAGTCTAATGGTTCTTTATATAACCACAGATTACGCCAATAAATGCAAAATTTGTCCTCCCCCCAACCTAGCACCGACATGGCCTTAAGCCGTTGAACAACCTAGGATAAGGATAAGCATGCACTTCTTTCTCTTTTATTCAACTACACTGCAGTGATGCAATGCTTAAAATCTGGACTTCACCAAAGTCCTAACGGGATTCACCGATGACTCCCAACCAATTAAGGTTTAGGCACAAGCCAAAAGGATCACCGACCACAAACTCTAAAGGCTTCACCTGACCCGAATGACTTCGAAAATCAAGCAGCTACACTGCTAGACTCTACCTATCCACCCCATGTAACGAACACTAAATCGATGACTCCCAACCAATTAAGGTTTAGGGCACCGTCGTATTACTATACACCCTCGGACCGTGCTCGGGTTTCAAGGCAAAACTTCACGACTTTATTTTTCTTTTTCTTCTTTTCTTTTTCTTTTTCTTTTTGGAAGACAACATTGGTCTTCAAGCATGGGTAACACAAACCTATCCTAGGTTGCCAACATACCTAAGGCCGGCTATGCAAAGTTTAAAGGAAGCAAACAAATTCAAAGCCTATTGAAATAACTGAGTACAAAGGTGTGAATCAGCATAAGGGAGAAATTCTTCAAGTCGAGCATACTGAACCGTGAATCGACCAAAACTCGATTCAAGCATGAATTTGCCTCTAACATAAAGGTGACAAACAGTGATTCAATTTTTTCCAACAAAAGCAATTCAATTGTCCACTGTAGCAATTCAATTGTTCAATTGAAAAGAAAACAATATACATGGTAAAGGCACAAAACATGGTATGCAAAAAGTTTGTATATATATACCGAATAGCTTTTTGATATAGCCAAAGTGGCTAGTACATGCATATCAAAGCTAAACATGTTAAAAAAATACACCGCTACTATGGCTAATACATGAATCAATCAAAATTAGCAGGCGCTGATAAAACCGGTAACTATACAAAATCATAAAGAAACCTAACCACCTCACCTGGCTGTGGTGGTGGTGGGTCTCAAGCCTGCTGTCGCCAGCCGCTTAACATCCAAATAAGTCGCGGGCCTCCGCGGTGGGCCTCTCTCTCGATCGAACACGAGGAAGGCCCAAGGGGCGTCATGATCCGGCCAAGCATAGAGTGACACCGGGCCAGCCTCCGATCCTCGTCGCTCGTAGTCGCTTAATGAGTGATGGCATCCATCACACCACTATCTCTAGAGTCAATAATGCACTCGACGAATGGTGTGCCGAATAGGATGGGTCGCGTATCGCCTGCAACCGCCGAAGCGAAGCGCACTGAGAGAGATGGAGGTGACATCCGTAGCCGACTCCTCTCGTACTCCGGGCTCGTGGGCAGGCATATCATCTCCGTGGGAGTCCCCAACCACCCGACCCTGCACCTCCTCCCGGTCCTCGCGCCGAGGCAGCGCGAGACGGCATGGGCTTCATCACCCGCCGCATCGACAGCACCAAAGGGCATCGGACCTCATCTCAATCTCCGGGCCCGCCGAAATCCCGATGCTCGAGAACATGGCAGGAGTCTCGGCATACTCACGTGAAGGCTCGCTCGTGCAGTCCTTCCGATGGACCTTCTCCGACCGCAAAAGAGAGGCCATCACCGCCCGGGAGGGATCGAACCCAAATCCCAGATCCGGTGAAGAGCCCCAAGATGGCCCTCCTTCCGGCACATAATGCTGCAGAGGAATTAAGCCTCGCACGGGGGGCCAGATGCGGCTCACTGCCAAAGACTGAGGCGTGCCGCTCCCAGAAAACACTGGACCAAAGGGTGTCTCCGGGCCGTTGCCTCGGATCCATCTCCCTATGAGGGGTGAGCCCACGCCGCAGAACCCTCCTCAATTGCGCTGACGGATGCGCAGCCCAAAGCCGCCGGTAATATCCGATGCCTCGAGTACACCGGGCGATCATCAATGTTGGAACTCAAGCCTGCGGACCCTACGCTCCCTAGAGGTCATTGAGTGGTAAAACTGCAACACCACTCGTGGGTAGTAATGCTGCCTCGGAATCATGAAAGGTAATAGTGAATACCGATCAACCTCATGGACTCCCAGATCCGGGATCACCGCGGACGCCAGAGCACGACTCGATGGAACCGCCTACGATGGAGTCGTACATTCCCGAATGGGGTTCCTACAAACAACGGCCGCTTCGAATCCTCGAGGCAGCGACAAATTTCGGTGATGAAGTCGCCGGAGCCGATGTGGACTGCACGCTTGAGGCTCGAGAAGAAGATGACTCTCCCCGGGTCCGACAAAGGCCCGCTTGAAGGCCGAGCCCTCCTAACTCTCCTCCGGGCACAGCGACATGGGGCCCGAGGTCCCATCCCGCGGTCCTGACATCCACGAAACCCCAGTGGCTCTTCTGTGCACCGCCGACCGGTGGATGGTACCAGAGTTCGACCGGCGCCGGGGCCGGGCCTTCGCCGGTGTGTAACGAACCTAACTCCACGGCCGGTCAGCGCGATCTCACCTGAGTGCGGCCAACCACACCGTACTGGAGTCGGACCTGTCGGGCCGGGCCTCTGCTCGGTGTATTGAACCTAACCTCACAGGGGTTAAATGTGGACTCCACCCCGAGTACCGAACCATACAAATCTAATACTACTTCCGAAGAGGGCTCATCAAAATGTAATTAATGCAATCGACACCGAATCGAGGCTCTGCAGGCGACCCAACCACTGGGGCCAGGCGATGAACTAGAGCTCAATCGACCGCAGTCACACCTGTGAATAGCCAAATAAAGCCTCAGAGGATCAATCACGAGGCAGAAAAAATAGATGGACCAAGGACTCGAGGTCCCTGGAACCTAAGAAGAGGTGTGCGCGTCAGAGCGAACGACGCGTTGGCTAAAGTGATCGTGGACCCAAGGCACGGCTGCAGGCCGAAATGCAGGGTCAAGCTCACATTTCGCCAAACAGAGACTCCGAAATGCGCAGGCTACGCGCTATGGCCTGAGGGTGCTCGTGCAAGCAGGATGGCGCAGCAGCGGACCGTGGCTCGCCGTGGCAGATTTCGGGCCGGCATCAGCGGCAAGGAGGCTCGGGACCAGCTCAACCGTGCCCCGGTCAGCCGGGACCGATGCGTGCAAGGCAAGGATGTGTAGGGCTATGGGCAGGGCAACCAGACCGCGGCTCAATAACAGGCGCAACCCTAGAGGGCTGGATCGGCTGCGGGCGCAGGTCGAGACTCAAAGGCTTCACTGAGGAGAATGAAGTGGCAAAATGGAAAAACCCCTCCTAGGTTTAAATAGGCGTTTGGCGGTAGCCGAAGGGTCTCCTACACCAGTTTTCGCTATTTTTAGCGAATTTGGCCCAAACCGATTATTCCACCTGCATAACGAAATTTCAGTAGTTAAATATTGAAATTATAAGAAATAAAAATTATAATGACAATTATTGTATAAAACTATAATTAAAATTTAATACACAATACTATAGTATATAAACAAAATTACTAAAGAAAACTCGCACTTAGAAACTTACTAACAATAACCTAAATTATCAAAATTAACTAACTTAAGACAAAAAAGCAAAATTATGAACTCCGCAATTCCTGCTTTTGAAAACATCGAACCCGCCTCAAAATCTCAAATATTCAAGGAGGGTCGAGGAGAATGATCTCTCAACCCCCGCAAAGAGCCCGATGACTCCATGGTGCTGGGAGCGTCCAATTGTTGAAGTGGTCCTCACCGATGGCTTTTGAATCGAGCAATCAAGCCATAGCAGTGCTGATGGCGTGACCAAAATTTCTTCATCTCCTTAGTTGATTACTCCCCGCACCCCGAAAGCACTTTTTGCTTTCCCGCATTGACCATTTGAAACAACTTCACCGCCATATGATTTTCCTTTTCTAGCAACTCATGTTTGTTGTTCAAATGAGCATGTTCAACTCGCATCATGTTACCAAAGGTAAGTTGCATTGACTTCCATTTCCTAAGAGTAATTGATGATTGCATTGGCTGTGGAAAAATGGTCTTCCTAAGATGATTGGTACATGATTGGGTTCATTTGCAATTGGCTCAGTGTCAAGCACTACAAAATCTACTGGGTAGTAGAATTTGTCTATTTTCACCAATACATCCTCAACTATCCCCTTAGGGATTTTCACTGATCTATCGGCCAATGAAAGTGTGATGTTGGTAGGTTTAAGTTCACCTAAACCCTAACCCGCTTGTATACCGAATACAGACATTCACACTCCATTCCTAAATCAAGCAATGATTTGTCTATGCACTTCCCACCAATATTGACCTAAATCGGTGGAGATCCCGGATCCTCGATTTGATGTATTTGTTGATTATGGCACCGACTCGTCATGAGAAATGCCTTCTTCTGAATGCCTAATCCCTTCTAATCGTGCAAAGATCTTTCAAAATTTTGCATAAGGTGGGCTTGTTTGATTATGTCCAAAAGAGGTATGTTAACCTTCACTTGCCTTAGGACCTCTAAAATGTCTGCCACAGATGCCTCTTCTACCTCTAAGTGCTTGTGGAAATGGAGGTGGTATGGGCAGATTTCATTGAATCCTTAGGAGAATATGCCTGCATCGCAATTCTTCCTTGATCGATTCTTCAATAGGCTTTGCATGGGTTGATCAACCTCTTTTCCACTCCTCGGGGTAATTATAGCCTAACTTCATCCATTCCCTCGAATTGTCGATGACCGACTCTACGGATTCTTAGATTTGGAACGTTTCAGGAAGTGAATCTCCTCTTCTTTGCATCTCTAGCAACTTGCTGATCTTGGTGATTGGAATACCGTAGGGTTGTCAATTTTCCGGGCTGAGATTGCTCTCAAGCCCATCTTATTCCTCTTATTCAAAGGTACTTTCTACGTGATCAATCCTTCAGGCGCTGCACATTGATTCCTTTGTTCCTCAACAAAGTCACTTCACCACCTTACTCAAATTCAATATGGCTTGTTCTATCGGAGAAGGAGGATGATGGTTGCTAGATCAGGAGGGGAACCAAATCGAGGTTTGGCACCCGGGGTACATAAAGTGTGTGGCTGGGTCTCCATGAGAGGTTGGGTGGTGATTCCTCCAATCGAATCAGAGGTATTACCATACGGAGCATCGATTGTCAGGGCTTGTATCAGCCTCTACAAAGTTTGCACATTCGACATCAAACCTTCACCCAGGGGCCATAGGACATGGTTCTACTGTGCACAGGATTGGAACAAGGATTGACCAGGTAGATTTTTCGCGAATCGTATGCACACATCTTGAGCCAAGCTGGCTTCAAGCTCTTCCACTTTCCCGCTGGGGCTGAAATCCTAGCCTCATCTCTATTTCTTCCTGCTAAAGGCATACATCCCACCCTCGGGTTAACCGTGGGTCTCATCCTTTCCACTCCTCTAGGTTGTGGCCCATCCCAACCCTTAGAAGTTTCAGCCACGTAATTTAAAAATCCATGGCTGTCCGATGTTTACTTAGAAAGTCTCCTCCATTAATATGAGTCAAAAGTCGCTCATGGCAGGAGACATACCACCATAGAAGTGGTCACCAACATCCAAGTATCAAACCCATGATGTGGACAAGCACTGATGGTTTCCATAAATCTCTCCCAACACCGGGTAACCCTCTCACTCATCCCGAGCTGCAAAGGTGTAAATTTGTCTTTTCAAATTATTAGTCTTATGAGCAATCAAGAACTTCTTCAGAATTTCGGCCGCAAACAAATTTTCAATTTCTAATGGTTCTAGGCCTCGTTGAGTTTAGCCAAATCTTGGCCTCATTCCTTTAGGGTCAATGCAGGAAATGCTTCACTTTAGCAAATCCATGTCCATCATACCTTCCTTAAAGGTAGTGCAAACCTCCTCAAAACCCTAATATGAGTGTATGGATCATTTTCCATACCATACATGTGTAGGAGTAGGTACTCAAATACGGCCTCACCGCTACATCTTCAGGAGGAATGATGTGACGGCACTAACTTTGGGAGGGTGGATGTGATCCCTACGGCCCCATAGTCATAATTCATCAGTTCTAGCCGACTGGGCTTGCTCTTCGCAAGGGATCCATGGTATTAGTGTGTACGACCGACTTCACCGACCGGGTCAGGTTATTAATGCGATTCTGTCACAGTCTTCTGAAGTTCCTCTGTCCTAGCCCTTTGCATACATTTGACCTAGCGAGACACAACAAGGCTAAACCAACTTTCAAAGGTTAAGGTTAGCTAAAATAAAAACTGACTGTATATAAAAAAAACAAAACGGTGAGATTCTTGCAAAGTGATGAAAACTGATTCTGCAAGCTGAGTTTCAAGTTAAAAGATTACGCCGCTTGTGATGTTGATGCGTCTGGCAAACTTATCGTGCGTAGTTTGGCACCATGCAGGCAGCGCCATTTTGATTACCGTGCCACGATGAAATTTAGAGCTAAAATCATGAAATTTATATGCACCTAAGGTTCCTACTGCTGCGTGGATTAGCTACTGGTATAGTGGTCTGGGTCGAACACGGGGATGTGTTTTCATCATAGGAATGGTTGCATAAGGTACCAAGAGATTGAAACACTACCCCAGACTTTTGATTTTCAAAAACAGTGTGATGAGGTTGAAAATTGATTAGCTGTAAGCGAAAATGAAGTGTAAAGTTAACTTTTGAAGATTTAGGTGCAAGCTTGGCGCCGGGGCAAACGAAAATCTCGGTTTTATCCTGCGTTATGACCAAAGCAACCTACTAATTAAAGCCACAGCAGTTCATGTTTGCTAGCAACCTACTCTAAAACTAACTCTATTTGAGTTAACCACAATTAACGATACATCTGTGGTACTCTCTGATTTAAGCCTGCGTCAGCATCTGTTTTGTAAACAGTAAGGCCATCTAAAAACCACGCAGTCACATCTAACCAATAAATATACCTTGTATCCTAAAGCATGGAGAGTATTGGCCAAATCAATGTGTCAAATGTATTCTTTCATTGAGAAGATGGGGGCCATAAATACGATTGCACATGGCTTTTAACACAAGAGGATCAACCATACATATACCACTACTCAGCCCAGCTGTCTCTTCAAAGAAAGGAAACAGCCAAACATCTCGAGTTGTCATCCTCAAGAGAATATTTGTGACGAAAATAAGGAAAGAGGAGAAGAGAAAAAACAAAACCACTACTTCATCTGAGACTTTATTTACAAAAATGAAAACTACAAAATTTCTTCTCCCAAATTGTTGCTTAGGGTTACAAAAGGGAGGGGCTTATATGAGCCACCTCAATACATGAAAAATACCATAAAAGCTAACAATTTGGCTAGGGTTAAGGACAAAGAGTAATACACCCAATTTAAGTGGGTTGGCATTAATTACAGCTTATAGCGAGGGCGGTGAATTTCGCTAGGGCTGAAGGAATTTCGTAGGTAGCGAAATCACCATGCATAGCGAAAATAGAAAATTTAGCTAGGCAGCGATTTCGCTCAGCTAGCGAAATTTCGCTGAAGCAGCGGGAATTTGTAATGATAGCGAAAACATGAAATTTCGCTGAGCCGATTGCCCTGTGGCTCCCAGTCTAGCGAAAATTGGTAATTTCGCTAAGGTTGCGAGGTACCAGCTAAGGTTGCGAAAATTTTAAGCAATCCCAACAAATTTTCTTGATCTTAGCGAGATTCACAATTCTTGATCTTCACTGCATTGCTTCACGTCTCTCTTGCATGGAGATTTCCATCACTTTGCCTTCATTCTTTCTTTAATTTTGGTCTGATTGATGGTTGAAACAATTAGGATCAATCTTCGTGATTCATCATTTGACTTTCGATATTAGACTTAGTACCTTAACCTGAAACAACCGAAAATAACCTCTAACAGGCATAAGTGATCTCTGAAGACTTGAACACTTCAATTGGCATAATGACATGATTAGTCACGCCAAAAAAGCACCCGAAACCTATCTAATATAGGGGTTCAAAATAGCACTTTTGGGTGCTAATGTCGAGAGATTGGGGTTGACCACGGATGGACTTAGAGGAGGACCGGTGTGTGCATTTTGGATAGCGAGGATCAGGTTTTGTAACCTTGAGACCATGAGGCTAGTGAGGTCTTTATGGCGACCTTTGTGGAGTAGGGTTTCACGTGGGAGCGAGGACACGATGTGCTCCGCCTATTCCTTCTTGTTTTGGGGATGAGGTAATGGTTTGAGTGGATTTAATACCTAAATGACTAGTTTTACATCATGATATAGTGCACGTTGCATATGCATAGTAGTTATGCGATTATCTTGAATTTGGGACATTTGCTGGGAGGAGAATGTAAGACCCGATAAAATTTCAATTTTTTGAAAAATGGCAAAATGGTAATTTCGGTAAAAATCTGAAAATTTTCTAAATCTCGGATGACAAAACGGACTTCACCGTTGGAATCGTCTCATGAAATCTAGCTACCACGTCGAATTTTGTCGAATTCCGAGACAGTAGGGATTTCAAGTTTTTCGAGGCATCGGGTGTCGGGAGCCGTAAAACGGCTCGTGAAAGACATATGATGTGACAAAAGTCACCCACTACATGTACTCATGTGACACATGTTGCATGATTAGAGAGATGATGGAAATGAATGACCTGGATTGTGCCAAGTATCAAATAGTGAAAGGAAGGGACATGATGAGAATTAATGAAAAGTTAATGAGAATAAGACAAAAATTAAATAGTTGTCTTCTCAAAGCAAAACAAGAGAAAAATCGGCAGTAAGGTGTAGTGGCTGAGATTTTGTAGTTTTAGAGAGAGAAGTAGCTCATTCTCTCTAGATTTATGCCGTTGGGCGTGGTTCTCGTGAAAAGTAAAAGTCGATCGTGGCGAGGGCTGCAGCGTGGACACTTGGAATTTAGTGGAGTTCCGACAATTCAAAGTGAGGATCTTTTCATACTTGTGTTATTCTTTGGCTAAGAGCCATGTAAATGGTTGGGGATGTTACGAGGCTTGGATTAGCTAGTTTTTCGAATCTCAAAACATTTGAGGCGAGTGGAGAAATCCTGGTGTTAGTGGTGTGTGAGCGATTGCCAACCCGAGGGTTTTTCCTTCACGTGGCTGTGTTGTGATTTTAATCATGAATTTTTATGATGTTGAGTGATTCAAAATGAATTGCTTGTGTTTGTTAATTAGCCCGTGTGAGCTAATTTTGGTGTTATTGATTGTGAATTTGCATAGCATGATTTATATTGGATTAATTATGTTAGAGTATATACATATTTTATATATATTAGCATGAGTTTGTTGGGATTGGCATCATGCATTCATATGCAGCGGGGTACCACAGAATATTAGGGTGAGTGCATGACATGAAATTGAAGAAAACGAAAATGTTTGTGAAAGGAATTTTAAGGAGAGATTTTGAAGAAATTGCCTTGGAGCGAATCAAACAGATCATAGATGAGGACCATGGTACATTTTGGAGTGTTATCCGGCCAATTTGCCTCGGGAGGAGTAGTCCAATATTTTGCGAAACTGTTAGCAAGTTTCGAGAACAAAAAGCTTTTGTTTGAAAGCTGGATATTCTAGCATTCGGCAGAGCATATGTGAAGTCGATGAGGACTCGGGAACATGGGATTGGTCATGCTTGAACATTGAGTAGGTTCATGTAATTGATTGGATGTGATTGTTTGCCATGACATGCACTTAGGTGGGAGTAATCCATGTAGGAAGTATCACTGTGGAGCTGCTCACCTTGTCGAGGGATCATGGCTGGTCTGAGGTGTACGGAGGATGGCAGCTCACTAGAGGCATCGTTTAGAAGAAAGCCGGGTTATGGCTTTGACATTGTCATTTTGTATAACATGTATTAGAAATTGTACATTTTAATATATGTTTGGTAAAGAGTAATTTATTAACTATTGAACTATTGTATATAGTTGATGTATTTTGTGAGTATTAATGCAGGGCCTAAGTGGGCATTATTTTCGCATGTGGACCACTGTGTCGATCGTAAATTGTTGGACGGGTTTTGTACCTTGGGTAGAGCTCCTGATGCAAAGGAGACTGCGCCGATTTCATAGTGATGTGATTTGCAGAGCATCACAGTATTCCAGGATGACGGGGTTGTCCGCTGGACCCCCGGTTTTGGGGAGTCACAAAGACATCACATCGGTCGTTTTCTCTCTCTCTCTCTCTCTCTCTCCCAATACAAGTTGTTGGAGCTTGAGAATGGAAAACCAAACAAAGACCAAAGGCAAATAGTAAAATCTGATACCATGAGAATGTGAAAGACTAGTCTAGACCAAGACATAACACCGGTGGTTCTCTCTCTCTCTTTCTCTCTCGTACAAGTTGTTTGGGCCTCAGAAAATGAAAAAAGCAAACAAAGACCAGAAATGACAGTAAATGCGATACCATGAGAGTGTGAAAGACTAGTGGACTAAGACATCACCGATGGTTCTCTCTCTCTCACACACACACACACTGCCCCTTCCCAAGTTGTCGGGACTCGAGAATGGAAAACCAAATAAGAAGACTCAAGGCAAACGGTGAGGTTTGATACCATGAGAATGTGAACTAGCTGGAGCAAGAGACATCATCTGGGTAGTTCCTCTCTCTCTCTCCGCTCTGAGTTTTTGGCTCGAGAATGGAAAACCAAACAAAGACCCAAGGCAAACAGTAAAGTCTAATAGTACGAGAATGTGAAAGTGTAAAACTCGAGAAAATTCTAATTTTATGAAAAATGGTAAAATGGTAATTTCGGTCAAAATCCAGAATTTTTTTATATCTCGGATGATGAAACGGACTTCGCGTTAAGAATTTATACTCGCGAAATCTAGCTACGCGTCGAATTTTGTAGAGATGAGTGAATTTCGCTTTTTCGAGGCTCTGGTGTGTCGGAGTGCCTTATGACGGTTGAGGCGTGTGATGTGGCCAAAGAAATGCGCTACTACGTATGTACCCTTGTGACACATGTTGCATGATTAGTGAGAGGATGGAGATGAATGGCTTAGATTATTGCATGTGTCAAAAAGCGCTAAGATAAACTAAAGGACAATGATGGAATTACCAAGTGAAAAGATTAAAAATAAAGACAAATAAGACCTTCTTCCACCATTTCTTTGGAAACGGGGCGGTGAGGGGGAGGCGGTTTTAGAGAGAGAAAGTGCAACTTCTCTCTAGATTTCTCGGCTTTCGGACCGTCGGTTCTCGTCGGGCCAAGAAGCAAAGTTGATCTACGCTACAAGGGCTACGCGTGGACACCAATTTACTAGAGTTTTAACAACTCCAAGAGGTAGAGGTCTTTTCCTACTTGGTTTATTATTTGGCTAAGAGCCATTTTAATGGATGAGGATTTGTTTAGGCCTGGATGACCGTGTTTTCGGTCTTAAAATATTTGGACCGAGTGAAGAAAATCCCTAGTGTGGCAGTGAATAGTATCGAGACCTAGGGTTTTACTGTTCATGTGATTTAATATTATGATTGTGTGTTGCTTAGGTGATTAAAATAAGATTACTTGAATTGTTATTAACTTTATGTGAATAATTTTGATGTTTTTGCTATGAATTGAATAATATGAAGTGTATGTGAGTTAATTTTTTGTTAATATATGCATGTAAAATATATTAGCATGAATTGTTTAAAATGACATAATGCATTCCCATATGCCAGACGCTAGGTAATAGGTGTGAGTGCATGACATGAAAAGAAAATGAAAAATGAAAATGGTTGTGAAATGAATTTCCGGTGGAGGTGCCGGTGGGTTGGGGAGGTGTCCAACAATTCACGTCGGAGGGGCCCATTAATTGTTTCAGAGGATTATTCAACAGATTCGCCTCGGAGGGTTGTCCAGTAGTTTTACTGGCTTCGGTAGTATGTTTTAAACAATCTTTTTGTTTTGAAAACTGTATTTTTCTTACACTTGGCTTAAGCATGTGTGAGGGAGTCGGTGAGGACTCGAGACATGAGATTGGGCATGTAGACATTCAAGTAGGATCATGTATTTGCTTAAGTGTGTTTGGTTGCCATTACATGTGCACTGGGTGGGAAATGCCCATGTAGGAAATTATCACTCTTGGGCATTGCTGGCTCCAGCCAGAGGATCATTATTTTCAGGTACATGGAGTGTTTAGGAAGGCGGTACTGGTGCACGGGAAGAAAGCCGACATGTGGCTTTGGTATGATGCTTTTATACTAATATGTATTAAAATTTTAAATCTTAATATATGTTTGTCTTAAGAGTGATGTATTGACTCTTGAACTATTGTAATATAGTTGGTTAGATTTTGGCGAGTATTGATGTATGGGTTCAAGTGTCCATTTCTTCACTCCTGTGGGTCTCATGACATGAGACCTGAGTTTTTCCTTGAGGTTGATGGGTTGTCAGGATGGCGGGATTTGGGGCGTCACCCAAAAAGACTAGCGGGACGAAGACATCCTGCCACGTGGTTCATTCTTTCTCTCTCTCTCCCACTACAAGTTGTTGGAGCTCAAGAATGGAAAACCAAACAAATACCCAAGGCAAACAGTAAAATCTAACTAACAAGTTACACATAATTGTTCAAGGCAATTTTCATGAATAACGTTTATTTTTCTTTGTAGGGAAATATGATGCATCAACACAATTTATGCACACTTGTTTTTAGTATATTTTGAAATAGGTTTTTCAGATTATGAAAAAATATATCATTATCACTAAATTCTTTACTTCTTGTAAGGTATAGCTATCATTTTAGAATACTAATTTATTACCTATCATCCAATTTCAAGATGATATTAATACAGTCCTTAATCATATTAATTTTTGTTACACAAACAATAATAAAATTAATATTGTAAAATAGACCAGTAATGTGAATAAATTTTGTAATGTACAATTTCATGCTTTTCATGACTGAGCTTAATAAATTACAATCAAAATATAATCAAGATTTCAAATATATATATATATATATATATATATATATATATATATATATATATATATATATCTCCTACCTCCTTCTCCTATCACTACCATACTTATAACCTTATATATATATATATATATATATATATAACACAATGATATTTTTAATGGATAGCACATAGTTCATGTTAAAAATACATTTGTAATTTTTTTGATTTATAAATATAATCTAATAAAGAACAATACTGATTTGTCTAATTATATTCATTATTTGTAAAATGATTAATTTTCTTTTAGGTAAATTGTTAAATATCTTATTATTAGCGCACTTCTATATACTCACTATACTAGTACTTAAATATGATGCAATCATCCATAAGTAATGAATAATTGAATAGTGTAAGTATATATTTCTCATTTTAAAATTCAGGACAAATTCAATTTCAAACCACTGTGATGACTAAAGAAACCTTATAATATATGTTGTAAAAATATCGTAGTAAACAATATTTTACATTTTCAAAGATGATCATCAAATTCTCCGGTATAATTACTTTGATGACAATGATGTGAACTCACCATAATACTTTATAATCTGCATTATATAACTATTGTATTTAACGATAAGTCGACAAGTTAAAAAATACCACAATTATATTGAGAAACTATACATCATTTTCATAATAATATTCAAACATAAAATAAATTTTAAGAGACTTCAGAATTGGACAAATATTTAGGGCTTCTACAATAGTATAAAATTATAAACATGCTAAACATATCAGTATAATAAGAATTTTCAAACTTTAAAAGAAATCTCATGTAATTAGTTCTGTTTATATCTATATGAATTTTGTCTCAAAATTTTATAAATGTGATTTTTGTATTACAACGACAATGATATCTAACATGTATAATTCATATAATAATAAATCATTTACCAAATGGTCTTTCATCCATGACAATTTAGTCATTTTACTATATGACTTCCTGTCATCCATTTGCCTTGATTTTGTGCTCAATAATAATATTATACAGTTTCATAGACATAAAACCTTAAAGTTTAGCCACTTTGGTGACTAACAACAATTTATAAGTGAATTTGATTGTAAAATATGAATAATTTTGATATTCAAAATATCAAAGTTTGGTCAATTCGATGACAAACATAATGTGAATATCAAATTAAATAAAAATTACTTAATTTGATATTCAAAATGTTAAAGTTTGGTCACTTAATAATTGCAAACATACATAATATGAAAGGTGATTTGATTAACAGACATTTTAAAAGCTAAAATTTGGAAATCTAACATTTCATCAAAATTTGACAAAACTACCATAATTATTTTCTTGTAAAAATAATCATTTATTTTCAAAGATATCTGTAAATATATTAAATAACAATGGATATTTTTATTCATAATGAGTCATTCTTCAAGAAGAAAAAAAATATGGAGAGAGTTAGCTTTAGAAATTTTGAGTTATTTATTGTCTTTTAATCAATATGAATATGAAATTAAACAAAATTTTAATCATGTGAATGTTAGAAATTTTAATTTCTAATTGATTCATATAATTTCAGTATTGATAATTGTTATCGTCGTACACACGGTGATGATTAGTGTGACATCTAAGAGACAATTATGAGGTGCATCCCTCGACCAAAAAAAAAGGGGTTTGATTCGAAAATCAAGAATCCGTCAGAGTCCTTATATCATCAAAGGCGATTTTAAGTATTACGGATACGGCATAGGAAAAACATATATATTATTACTTGGGACATTCAATTATCGTGATGGATTCTTAGTAGAAGTTTTTCTTTTCATTTTACGTGGTATGCCATGATTGTTAAATTGGTTGATTTAATTGTTCTATTAGGATCCAAATTGTTAAATCGTTTCCGCAAAATTTTCAAAAATTTTGGTATCAGGGCCAAGTTTAATAGAAATTCAATTACCAATTTAGGGTTTATGAGAATTTGGGTATTTCTTAATTAAAGTTAATTGTAGTTAATTGATGTTTAAATTAACTGTTTATGACATAATTAACTTGGGTTTTTAATTTTGAATTAACATTTCGGTTGAATATTTGAATTGATAGTTCGGCATTCATCGTGTGAATTCAATTGTTATCAGAATTGTGATTTTGAATAGTTTTATATATAAATGTTGCTGCTTGGTTTTAATTGACCAATTGTCGATTCAAATTGTGATGAAATCGAAATTCTTTTAAGCTATCCACATCGTCATCAATATGAGTAACACAGTAAGCTTATCTTTGTCTGTAGAAAAGAATTGATATGCATGTGCATAATATATGACTTATGCAAATTTCAGGAATTGTATAATAATTAAACTTAATAATTTTAAGTTCATATGATTTAAATCTTTAATATTTTAGTGAGTGCGTTAGTCACTAAGTGACCCAGCTCAGTTTCATTAAATGATTTAAATAATATTTATAAATGTTTATTTGATATAGCATCATAAATGACATTTAAGAATAATAAACATTTATAGTTATTTACATGTAGTTATACGATTACCCAAAGGTAGATCTTACTCATGTTAATAACAATTGAAGTAGGTTATGAACGCCATTTAGTGTATATAGTGTACATCCAAGATGACTTATATGTTAAAATCAAATTTTGTGATTGACCTTATATATGTTATATAGATGATGCATATTTGGTGATTGTTGGTTGTGTTTAGATTCAGCCCAAAGGTGAATTCAAATGCAATGTTTTGGTATATATATTATAGTCTGAATTGTGGTTTAAATTCAAAGTAATTAATAAGTGAGATGTAAATGTTTGCAGCGATCTCTAATGTGACTGCCAATGGTATCATGTTTAATGGACAAAACTATGATGACTGGATCGAATATGTCAGGCTAAATGCTGGCCTTTTGGGACTTGATTCAGCTCTAGTTATGGATGAACCCACTAAACCGACTGATACTAGTTTGGAGGCAGACAAGAAAATGTGGGAGAATTGGGAGGGTGAAGTAGGCTTATGATGAGCTTTCTTAAGCAACATAGCGCGCCTAATGTTAAGCCTTCGACCGAGACTAAAAAATGTGAGGAATTTGTGGCTGAAATTGAAGTGGCCACTATAATAGGACATTGTGAATAAGTTTATTGTTCTTTGCTCTTATTAATGATTTATCTAATAGAGTACACCATAGCTCGATCAATGGAGGAACATATTGCTCACATAGAATACCTAAGTAGGCTTAAGAGTTTGGATATAGATCTTGGTGAGCGAGTGTTGGTTGAGTTTCATTGAAATCATGTAAGGGTGATGATTTCAAGCAATTTCGGAGAACTTACAACCAACTTAAGGAAAAATGGTCTCTTTCGGATACTAAGGCCATGCTCATGCAAGAGGAAGCAAAGCGAAGAGGAAGACCTTAAGGTCGAACTTCCCAAACTTGACTTTGCTATTATGGTAAATCAAATCTTTGAAAGTTCTAATTGCGTAAAAACTCAGTAAGAAATGGAAGAACAAGGAAGCGGCCATTTAAGGTGTAGCCGGTAAAGGGAGCAAGGAGAGGTTGAAAAAGATTAAGAAATGTTTCTTTTCTGACAAACTGGGCCTGAAGGCCCCGATTGCGAAAAGGCATAGTTTGAAAGAGAGGTATACATTTTGTTTAGTATGCTTTGAATCAAATATGATTGAGGTTTCTTCTAATACTTGAGGTGACGACACTGGTGCAACCACTCATGTTTCTAATGTTATGCGGGGGTTACCCCTAAACTTTCACCGTCTTAGGAAAGTAAGCTTTTCTATTTTATGGGAAGCAGGATCTAAGAAAGCTAGAATTGAGAGGTGTAGGGACATATAAATTGTGTTAGATACAGTTTCTGCCTTGATCTAGAAGTGTTTATATGTTCTGATTGCTCTAGAAATCTTGTTATGTTTCCTAGATTGGATGTTTTAAGTTTGACTTTAGGATTGGACATGGTTGTTTCATTGTATCATGGAACAAACCTTTGTGTGAATGCAGTTAGTTGTCGGATACTTTATATTGTTTCAATCTTAAAATTCTACTTTTGTTAATTCCTGTTTAATGTTGATGTTAAATATGATGTTGGTATGAAAGATTGCACTTAATGAGTCTTAGCGACTTGTGGCATAAAAGGCTGGGTCATATCCAAAGAGGATTTTGAGACTAATTCGCGAAGTTTTGCCTGATTGGATTTTATCGATTGGAATAATACTTGTGTGGATTGCATTAGGGTAAGCAAACCAAACATGTATCAAAACAAGGCGCCTGAGAGTAGTGGATTACTTGATTTAATACATCTGATATTTGTGGTCCTTTCGATGTACCATCTTAGGCGGTGAGAGAGGTATTTCATCACCTTCATTTGATGATTACTCTAGGTATTGTTACCTTTATTTCTTTGCATGAAGAACTGTCCGGTTGATGTCAGCGAGACATTCATTTCGAGGATTGAGAGACAGTTAAATAGAAGAATTTAAAAGGTATCTACTTCCGATAAATTGGTGAATATTATGGAAGACATCGGAAGTTGGACAAATTCCGAGCTCATTTAAGAAAGTCCTTGTAGTCAGAGGCATTTATTACCCCACGATATACAATGCCCGGATCGCCACACAAAATGGCATAAGCCCAGAGGCGTGTCATTACATTCAGTGGAAATGGTAAGGAGTATGGTGAATCATAAGTTACGTACACAATTTCGTATGGATGTATCATTAAGGACAGCACTTTGCCTTAAATAGGGTACCTAGTAAAGCGAGTTCAGCGAACACATGAACTTTGGACATCAAGGCCTAGTTTAAGACATCTTCACGTGTGGGGGCTGTGTCAAGCGAAACCAGGAATCTACAATCCACATGAAAGTTGGATTCGGGACCATTAGTGGTTATTTCATTGGATATCGGAAAGGTCAAAGGGTATAGATTCTATTGTCACACAAATATAGTACGAGGGTAGAGTCAGGGTAACAGCTGTTGAAAATACTTGGTGTCGGTGGGTGTGGGACACGTGATGTGGAATGAGAGTCATTGATGGACCCAAACCCACATCAAATGATCCATCTCAAATTGGGAGGTTCCTATTATTGTAGCACAGCCACAAGGCATGAATATGGAACAACAGCAAATGGATGCTCGACACGATTATGGATGCCATTGTTCAAGAAGGAGGAAAAGTACCAGGATTAATGAGCAAGTGCAACCTCGAGAAGAAATAGTATCAAGGAGGTCTACTAGAGAGAAAGATCGGCTATTTCGAGATGACTATATAGTTTATGCACTTGAGCATGAAAGTGAACCAGGCATTGCTAATACTGGCCGGTCTCTTTCGCTTTGAGCCATGAGCGGGGTGAAGTGATAAGTGGTTGTGGCCATGAAGGAAGAGTTGAAATCCATGGATGACAATAATGTTTGGGAAATGACGGAATTACCGAAGGATTCTAAAAGAGTCGGTTGTAAGTGGGTCTTTAAGACCAGCGAGACTCTGGGGCAGTGTCGAGAGGTCTGAAGCCGGACTTGTTGCCAAAGGAGTTACACTTTCGAAAAGGATAGCATTGAAACTCTGAAGACTTTTCTTTCAGAGTTTACAAGAGGACTCTTTCAGGATTATGTGGCTTTGGTGGCTCATTTTGATCCTTTGAGCTTCACCAAATGGATGTTAAAAGGCATTTCTCAGTAAGATTTGGAAGAAGGGTATATGGATCCAACTCAGGTTGAGACCCTGAAGTAAAAGAATTTAGTATGTAGGTTGAAGAAATCAATCATAGTTAAACAAACCAGACAATAATGTTTGAAGTTTGGCAAATCTGTATTGTGTATGGATTCATAGAAATGACCCCGTTGACCGGTGCATCCCTACATGAGAAGGTTGGCGGGCGCAAGTTCATAATCCTTATGTGTTGTATGTAGATGATATTCTTCCTTATAGCTATTAGTAGTGGGTTATTGCATGATGTTAAGAATTACCTTTCTAGTAACTTTGAAATGAAGGAATTGGGTGAGGCTTCCTATGTGATCGAATGAAATATTTCGGGATAGATCACAAGGAATTTTGGGATTATCTCAAAGAGAGCACATCAGCAAAGTTCTGAAGATTTAAGATGGGAATGTGTTCACTTGAAGTCGGTTCATCGAGAGAAGGGAGACAGTTCGGTCTATCGATGTCCCAGCGATTTGGAGCATAAAGTGGATAATATTCCTTATGCTTCTTTAGTTGGGGAGTTTGAGTATCACTCAGGGACCTGCCTGTGAGCCGGATATAAACTGCGGTGGTATGTTAGTGGGTTATCAATCAAATCCCGGATTATTTCATTGGAGAGCTGCAAAGAAAGTTTTGAGGTACTTGCAAGGCACTAAGTATCACATGCTCACATATAGAAGAACTAGTAACCTTGAGATTGTTGGTTACTCGGACTCAAACTATGCCGGATGTTAAAGGATGCACGAGAGTACATTTGGCTATTTGTTCACTTCTAGCGTTAGACTATCTCATGGAAGAGTGGTAGCCGATCTTGTCATTGCTACTTCCATGGAGGCTGAATTTATAGCATGCTTTGAAGCTACGATTCAATCGTTGTGGATTGCACAATTTCATTGTGGTTTAAGTATCATTGGTACACCATTGCTAAACAAATGAGGATTTATTGTGATAATCTTTGGCTAGTGTATTCTTCTCTAAGAATGATGAATACACCAAAGTGCCCGAGCATATGGATTTAAGTATCTATCTGTCAAAGAATTGAAAAATCAAAGTTCAAATAGTGCACATTGACACCGTGATATGATTGCGGATCCGTTGACTAAAAGGACTAGCTCCTAAAACATTTATTGTCCATATTATTAAAATGGGAGTAAATTTACGAAGTCCTTGTATATCGGATGATTGGTCGCCATGTATGAATTTATGTTTGCGCGTTTATGTTTATTTTGATGCTACAGATATCGATGTTTGTTTGGATTTTGTATCTATGAATCATATTTCAGTTATGCATATTTTATTATGATTATAGATATTAGGTCTTATTTAATACATTGTGGGATAAGGTATTTTTCGGGTGTCTACCTTGTCAATTATGACATTTGAATTGAATTGACTTGTGATACATGGAAGGAATCAGGCGTTTGTCGAATCGTGACCGCCATCGGTCGGTCGGTTTGGATGCTACAGTTGTGACTTATATATAACATTTTAAGTGAGCTCAAATTTATGTTAATATGTTGTATGCTAGTCGTATATGAATCAAGTGGGAGAATGTTAGAAATTTAATTTCTAATGATTCATATAATTTCAGTATTGATAATTGTTATGAAATCGTACACGGTGATGATTAATTAGTATCTAAGAGACAGTTATCGGGTGTAAAGTATCCCTCCGTGCCGGTCGTTAAAATTTAAAGTATTTTGAGTGTGTGTTTTATTATTTGAGTAAATGTCTTAATAAAAGACATTTAATATTAACTGTATTATTTGAGTAAAATGTCTTAATAAAAAAGACATTTAATATTAGTATTCTACTCTATATATATATATATATATATATATATATATATATATATATATATATATGAAGGCATAGAAAGAACTGCAGCAAAAAAAGGGGGTTTGATTCGAAAGTCAAGGGTAATCAAGTCCTTATATCATCGAAAGGGCGATTTTAAGTGTTACGGATCGACATAGGAAGAAACATATATATATTATTACTTAGGACATTCAATTATATCGTGATGGATTCTTCAAGTAAGTTTTTCTTTTCATTTTCTGTAAATTATGTCATGATTGTTAAATTGATTAATTTAATTGTTCTATTAGGATCCAAATTGTTAAATCGTTTCCGCAAAATTTTCAACAGTGAAACCTTCATCATAATACCTTTAGGAAAACATAAGAAAATTGTGTGACGTCCCAAATCCCAAGGGTATTTTTTTTTGGCTTCTATATAAGTCTGTCGCGACAGAGAAATCTCTGTCGCGATAGAATACCTCTGTCGCGCTCGTGCCTCTGTCGTGCACGCATCCCAGTCACGCGCACATGCTTGTCGTGCTCGCGCATTTCTGTGTGAAGCGACGAGCTCCTGGCGCATGCGATAGAGGCGCGCCTCTGTCGCAGCGACGGAGAAGAGCGCGCCTATCACCGGCATCTGGCGGCTGTTGGCGACCTAGTGCCTTACCCCACTATTGTGACATAGAGCGCTATGTCGCGACATGGAAACCTTATGTTCTGAGATTTTCTGTCGTGACGTAAGAATACTCGGTCGCGACATAAATTCTCCCACGTTGGACAACTCTGTCGCGACATAATAACATTCCGTCACTACATGAATTTCCTTTCCTTAGCCAACTCCGTCGCGACATAAACTATTATGTCGCGACATAATTTCTCCTTGCCTTAGCCAACTTTGTCGCGACAGAAAATATTCTATTGTGACATAAAATCTCTCCACCATTACCAACTCTGTCGTGACAAGAAAACTCCTAACCTGGCCAAACTTTTTCACGACACAAAATGCTTTGTCGCAACACAAGGGCCCTTGATCTTGATCACACTCTGTTGCGACATAAAATACCCTGTCGCGACACAAAACCCTTTTGTCTTGGCCAAACTCTATCGCGACATAAAATGTTCTGTTGCGACAAGAAACCCTCTGGGCTTGGCCAAAACTCTATCGCTACATAAAAAGACTATGTTGCGACATGATTTCCTCTCACCTTGGCCTACTCCGTTGCGACATAATTTACTATGTCGCAACCTAAATCCTTTGATCTAGGCCACTCTCCGTTGCGACATAGAATACCTTGTCGTGACATAACTCCATGAAATCCTGTCGTGACATGAAATCTCTTGGCCTTTACTAAGTTCTGTTGCAACCCGGACCTCTTGTCGTGACAGTCTCGGTCTTGACAAGAGGGAACCTCTGTCGCGACATTGTCACGACAGAGAGCAACCATGACCGCGACCTAGGAACACCCTGCCAAGACCAAATCCTGTCAGGACACAAAACCCACTATCGCGACATAGAACCAGAAAGCTCTGTCGCGAAAGAGAAAACCTTTGTCGCTACCTAAACCCACCAACGCGCAGTAGCCTTTTTAAGCCTTTTCTGCACCTCCAGCTCTCTCCCAATTTCAGTAAATTTAATACTACTGCCTCTGTATATTATGCAGGCAGTATAAAACCTGGGAAAAACATTCTAACACTATACTGAACAAGTCTAAAAATAAGTTTTTATTACAAAACTTCTCATTTACATAAACAAAACTGGATATTCTATCCAGAATGTTATAGAACCAGAAAATAAGCCAGGACTTAGCCTTCTTCTTCAGCACTATGGTCACAGATGAGTTCCTTCACCTGATGTGCCTTCCATACCTTAAAATGTTTTCCCACGATGGGGTGAGCAATGCCTAGTAGAGGAATTCACCTACAAGGGCTACTCCTCACCTAAGTGTACATGCAATGAAAAACACACACATTCAAGTAAAAATATGAACCTTCCTACTCGAATTTCTACATGCCATGGATGAGAATGTGACTCACCCTATTCCATGTCTCGAGTCCTCACCGACTCCCTCACACATGCAAATGCCAAGTGTGAAAACCTGTCATTGGTGTTTCACCTAATGACCTTTTCTTTCAAAACAAAAGCTTTTTTTTTTTTTTTTAAACTCATAACCAATTGGACAAACCTCCAATGTTCATTTGATTTAATTAAATCTCGTGTGTTTATACATTTGTGGGCCACGGATTTTCGGGTTTACACCGTAGGACGCCGCACACCTTTCCGACATTTTTGACGGGCTTTCACCGCCGATGATCATGTCTAACCTCAATAACCTTAGGTCTTTCACCTTGGGGGGGTATCTACCCTAACTTGCTCCTCCCAACACATGTATATTCTATGTTAAAACATCAAGTCAGCACATATCAACATGATTTCTCACACAACCAGCATGTTATTCATACAAGCAACAACAAGAAATCTGGGTCTTCAAGTTCAGACCCATAATTCTCACAAACCATTTCACATGTCAGTCCATGTTCGGACTGACATATGAAACTAGCCCCACGGTTGGGACTATGCCTCATGACCATTGAATGGTCCTTAGACAAGGAATAAACAAAGTAGGAGAGAACCCTTACCTCTTAGAGTTTGACGTAACACAATGATTTTGGTACCTACGCGTAACTCTCGTTGCGTGGACCAACTTTAATTCTCGGACCATCAAGCTTCGACAGTCGGAACACCGGGAAATTTTCTCTTTCCCTCTTCCCCTTTCTTCCTCTTTTTATCCCCTGTTTTTCCTTCACCTCTCCTTTCTTTCTTTTTCCTTTTTCCTTCTCTCGTGATTTGATCCCGAGTGGGGCTTCGTTACTTTTCCTCCTCTCCTCTCCCTTTGCTGTGTCATGCCATTTGATTTTTCTTCTTTTTTCTTTTTTCTTTTCTTTCTTTTATATTTCTTTTCCTTATTCTCCGCCGAAATTTTCTTTTCCCCCCTAAGATATTTCTCCAAATATCTCCTCATTTGATGTCTTCTCCTCACAACTTGACACATGGCTCTACATGATCCCTTCAACCAAGTGCCATGTGTCAATTGTTACACCACATAGCTATCATGCTATGTGTCCATCTCCTAAAGTGTCATGTGGCATCCACATGTTCATGCCATGTGGCACCACTCCATGTGTCACGGAGCACCAGATGCCTCGAAAAAGTGAAATTGGGCTATCTGGAATGCGGCGAAATTCAGTGGGTAGCCAAATTTCGTGGGCGATTCAGCCGGTGAAGTCCGTTTCATCATCTGAGATCTAGAAAAATTCTAGGTTTTCAAACTATACTTTTACAGAAATTATCGTTTTACCATTTTTCACAAAAATTGAATTTTTCCCGAGTTGTACAAATTGACCCATAAGAAACTTACAATTCCCTTCATAATTCTATTACCATGGCATAATTTATGTAATCCACTTAAAATTTATGATCCCAACTTGTATAATAAGTAATTCTTTCGGAAAGAAAACTTTATAATACGAAGCTATAAAGAATTCAATTTGTTCAATTCTTGCATCCGCATCTATAGCATAAACTATTATATGGCAATGATCAATTAATAATTAACATAAATTATAACTCATATATTATATCGATTGTCATTAATTATATGTATATAATATAAAATTTGAACATTTAACTAGGTGTCCTATGATTCTTGAAACTATTTTGACCTTGAACAATTCGAATGGATGTAGAATCAATGCGATTGCAAGTGATGTCGAGGTCAAATGGTGTTCTTCTATACTTTGGTAGCAGAGATAGAGCAATTTCTTGATTGAAGTTAGAGTCTATATGGTGTGGGGTTTATTTATTTTTTTATTTTTTCTACTTAATGCTAAATACAATACAACTTTTGTTATGAATAGAGCTTAATAAGATTAAGTTACGATTGCTTCCTAAAAATCATTGTTTTAATCTTTATCAAAATTTTGAGAAAATAAAAATTTAAAATATATATGTTTTTATATAATTAGCGTGAAACTAATCTTTAAATCATAAAAAAAAAGTAAATTTAGAGAATAAGAATAATTTTAAAAAACAAAAACCAAATGGACCTCAAATTTTCATGAAAAAAACATAGCCTAAAGAATCAAGAAAAGAGTTTCATTGTCAAAAGTAAGTTTAGGCAAAAGCTATTTTGCTTTTAACAGAAAGCCAAAAAATAAAAGCCACCTAAGTTTAGTATTCAAAAACAAACACTTTATTAGAGTTCAGAATTGGTCATCCCAACCTATTTCGACCGCCCACTGCGGCCGTTGGTCAAAAGGGATCGGGCTAATCTAACCTATTTATATTCGGACTATTTCGACCAATCTAACTCAATCGATCAAAACAAACTATTATAGTTTTTGGAAATTACTATTTGTTCGAAAAAACAAAGAAATTAAGGAAAATATAAAGAACATGCTTGGTTCCTATTTTTTGTTGGCATGGAAAATACAAAGAACTCAAAAAACACTAAATTCAAATAATAAAAAATTTGTATCAAAGAACATTTTTCAAAAACAAGAACCAAGCGTTCTTAAAAACGTTTTTTTTTTTGTACTGAAAAACAAGAAGAATAAGGAAAACAAACACCAATAACATGTTTAGTTTCCCTTTTCTCTTTTCTTTGAAAAACTGAGAACAAAAAAAGAAAAAGTAAATTTAGAGAACAAGAACAATTTTAAAAATACAACCATTAAGACTTCAAATTTTCTTCTCAAAAGGGTGTTCCCTAGGAACTCCATCTGCCTTCTACAACATTTGCATCATCACTGATGCTACATCAAATCGGCTTGTTTAAGGTCTGGCAACCATAATCAAGAAAAAATAAATAAATTTTCTTTTCCACTTTCTTTCATTTCCTAGAATCAAGAAAAACGGAAGAAAGAAAGATAAATGACTTCTTTTCCATTTCCACTTTCAATCGTTTCGTAAAATCAAAAAAGAAATAAAAGAAAGAAAGTGGGACCGAATGGAAAGAGACGAAGAGAAAGAAGGAAACTATTTGATTAGATTCTCTTTTCCAAATATTTGGTTAAAATGCATCAAATAACCTTAAATTTTTTAATATAATTTTTTAACAAAAATGTTCTTTTCGATTTCTTGTATTTACATTGCCTTTTAATCAAAGGATATATTTTTGTAAGAAAATATAAAAAACATTAATGTCAAAATCAAGCCAAAAATTGGTGGGTCAAATTTCTAAAATAGGGTTTTCAAATAACCTTCTTTTAAGAGAGAAAAGAAAAATAAGGGAAAATGAAAGGGATATCAGATTAGTGCTTTGGACAAATTACCCGTTAATGTGTTAAAACCCAAAAAATATTATAAATATAACCCCTTTCTATACATGTCGGATTTAACCATCGTTAAGTTAGCATTTGAACAAACTTGAAGGGTGTCAAGTCCAGGTTTCTAACAACTTCTATACATGTTGGGCTTAACCATCGTTAAGTTATATTCGAACAAACTTGAAGGGGGTTAAGTCTAGGTTTGTAACAGGAACAATAGCTATTTAGGTTGGACTTAACTATCATTAAGTTATATTTGAATAAACTTGAAGGGGGTTAAATCCAGGTTTGTATGGTGGTTAGAGGAGTAAATTTGTAAAATGATACAAAAATATCATTCCTTTTTGGGTTTTAACAAAAGGGGTTAGATTTGCAATTTTTTTGTTTTTGTTTTTTTTTTGTTTTTTGTCCCTTTTAAACGGTTTCCCCTTTTATATATAAGCAATGTTTGAACAAGGCCGGTTGGACCGTGAACAGGAAATAAAACCGATTCGATTTAAAGGTTAAAAATGTTTTTCTTTGAACCGATTGTAAATCGGTCGAACCGATGGTTGAACCGATCAAATTTGGACGACAATTTGGCTGAACTAACAAGCTTGAACTTGGCCGAATTGGATCTGAACCTGTAAAATATATTTATAATTATTTTTTAATAATATATTAATGATCTATTTATGACATTATCGGTATAACCATGGTTCAACCGTCGGTTCAACGAATGAACCGTGAACTAGTAACTTTTTCAGTTCAGTCATTGGTTCGGTTTTTATAACATTGTATATGAGTTTCATTTGAAAGAAAAAACCCTAAATGAATTTCTATTACTCGCATGAACACATCAGTAAAGATTTGCTTTTTTGGAAGAAAATTTGTTTCTCAAAGATTAAAAAGAAAAAAAAGAAACATATTTAAAAAATAATTTTATGTATAGTTTATTATATAAATTATAATAAAATAGTATAATAAAAATGAATTAAGATGAATTTATTATTTAGAACTTGGAAACAAAATCATCAATTAACAAATCATTGTGGAAGTTTCAGGAAACATGAAACATAAGATTAAAAATCAAATTCTATCATTTTTCTCTTTCGTCATCATGACCTGCAATAAACATGGTGATTGGAAATTATTTGATAGATACGAAGAATTAAAGTGAATTTATTTTTATTCTTATCCTAAAATGCTAGTGACCTTTTACCATATGAATCTCTCTACTTTATTTCACTATGCTAGAAACGTCAATCCAACTACAAGTTATTGGAGCTCGAGAATGGAAAACCAAACAAAGACTCAAGGCAAAAAGTAAAGTCTAATACCATGAGAATGTGAAAGACTAGTCATGACAAAGACATAACACTGGTGGTTCTCTTTCTCTCTCTCCCACTACAAGTTGTTGGAGCCTGAGAATGGAAAACAAAACAAAGTCCCAAGGCAAATAATAAAATCTGATACCATGAGAATGTGAAATACTAGCCCAGACTAAGAAATCACACCGGTGGTGTAACACCCCAAATTATATCATGACAATTTTATAACATGTTTAGGGTATAATAAAAGCAAATGTATATTTTTCTGGAATTTAAATACTAATAAGAAAAAGGATAAGAACCCGAGATTAATCCAAAAGCCAAGGGTAAATTAGTAATGTACCAATCTAGGACCTAAATGTTATAAAACAAGAAGATGATATGCATGGTAAGAATTTAGACAAGTTGATGTGTAAATGGGATGGAATAGAAGGATTAAAATGCAAAAAGGGAAAATTAAGGCAAAAATGTGATAAGGCCAAACATGGCCTTATATTGTAAGACCCGAGAAATTCCAATTTCTGGAAAAAGGGCAAAATCGTAATTTCGATTACAAAATTTTAATTTCGGTTAAAAATCCGAAATTTATTCTCTAGATCTCGGATGATGAAACGGATTGCACCATTGGAATCATCTCGCAAAATCTAGTTACCACGTAAAATTTCGTAGAATTCCGAGACAGTCGGAGTTGACACGTTTTTCGAGGCACGCGCTTTTCGGTGCCTTAAAATCCATTCGATGCGACGAAGTCGCATATAACATCGCACTCATGTGCCATAAGTATGAGTAGAGAAATGATGAAATGGACGGCCGTAGATAGAGTCGAATGTCAAACTGAAAAGAAGGACAAAATGGTCATTTTTAAAAAGTTAAAGTCACAAAAGACAAATTGTAAATAGGACTTGTCTTCTCCAAATGTTAAAAGAACAAAAACGTGGGAAAGAGCAGGGGATTTATAGTGGGTTGCCGTTTGGGAGATTTTTAGAGAGAGAGAACACTTCTCTCTAAAATATCGCGCGATCCGACCGTCGGCAGTCTTCGGGACAAGAAGGGAAGCTGCTCTACGCGGAGAGGCCTACGCCTGGGTACCGTATTTAAGGAGTTTAGACAAACTCCGTGAGGTAGGGGTTTCTCCCTACTTGGGTTTTACTAAGTACTTTGTTGATGTTTGAGTTGAATGAGGTCATGAGGGGTTGAGTTTTGATCTGCCCAAATCTGGAACCGAGGCGTTGATTTTTCAAACCCATGTGGACACCGCGGATCGCCCACGTTGTTTGGTGTGCCATGTTGCAATGAAAGTATGAATGATGCATCGACGTAGGCGAGGCCGGAAATGGCCGTGAAATTCAAGTTCATGTGCGGAACCGGACGACAAGTGATTTTTCGAATAGTAACTCGAGTGTTTAATTATTCCTGAATATGTTCACAAAATAATTTTGCGGAAATAATGTGTTTGGTTGAGTAAAATTCAAATCGAATTGTCGTTTGATCATTAGCCCACGTGAGCTAATTTTGATGTAATTAATGGTGAGATTACATGACATGTTTGTGTGATTTAAATTATGTGAATATATGCATGATTATATATTTACATGTGATATAGACTGTAATGGAATTGGCATCATAGTATTCCATATGCACTCAAAATTCCTAGGATGATAGGAGTGAGGCTGAGGTGAGTCTAGAAAGAATGGTTTCGGGAGGGTTGCTCAAAACTAAAATGATCGGAGGGGTAGTCCATACAAAAAAATATCAATCGCCTGAGACGGCCCCAATTGATATACACTCCAGGGTGTCCATAACAATATCAATCGCTCTGAGACGACCCAATTGATATATATACATCGGAGGGTTGTCCACAAATAAACATAATGTAATTCTCATACGAGGCTTAGGCTATGTGAGGGAGTCTGAGGACTTGGGCAATGATGATGAGTTAGACATTCAAGTGATCATGACACTGCTTGAATGTGTGTTTATTTTTGAACATCAGACCGCACTTGGGTAGAGTGTACCCCACTTAAGGTGATTCCACTACTGAGCATTAGCTCACCTTGTCGAGGGATATTATTTTACAGGTACAGGAGCTTATGAGGGACGGCCTCGGTCCTAGAGACTGAGGCTGTGAAGAAAGCCAACAGGGCTTCGATGATTTTATACATGTAATAGAATTCCCTAATTTTGATATACGCTATTGTGATAAGAGTAAATTATTAACTCTAACTATCGGGACATAGCTGGTATGTTTTGCGTATATTGTTATGAGTAACGTTTATGGGCTCAAGTGGCCGCTTTACTCATGTGATGATATATCGGACCTGCTTGGGACAGTCGATACAGTCAGGATTCGCGTAGCTCCCGTACAAAGGAGACTCGCTCGATTTTTCTCAAGTGGCGTTTCTGCAACCCGACATCCACTTGTGGCCTGGCGGTAATCAACTAATCGGCCAGAATCGGCGTCACATATATTAAGCAAAAAATATCTATTTTCGGGGTTTGAAGAGTTAGGGCATCCGGTTAGGAAAAATGATTAAGACTGACCCGATACCCTCTGTGGTTCCCGTGGTCCCGCTAGCAGTCCCAACAAGTGTCATGGTGAATACGCTGCCACATCCCATTAACAGCAAGGCAATACACAACAGCAGATCCTCACAGAAGAACAGAAACTGAACGCAACATCCATCAAATGTATGCCAATCATAATACATAAGGAAAGATCCAAGATGGTTTCATGAATACAGTTATCAGTAATCATAGAGAGTACTTTCTGCAAATTTGAGGCGCAACGAGTTAGTTTAGCATGTCCAACGAGAGGCGTCAGCATCGAGTCAGAGCTACAGTCCACTTGCATACTATGTCAGATCCCGCTATGGCAGAACCACTCAACTTCAATATCTGAAAGTGAACTGATTTGTATCGGTATAGCCAAAACCAAAACAAACAACCCGCAGAGAACATTAACTATGATATAAAAAGCCAGCGTTTTAATTCTTCAAAAACAGATTTACTTCAAGACCTCATCGTCCACTTTTCAGAAGGTTCCCATTTAGCAAACATTTCACAAAACCCAACTTTACCAAAACCTAACAATATGAAAGTCATGCTCAATAAGTTAACCCACTTCATTATCAAGAACCTTATAACCTGAATTTATTCACCACATAAAAATTTGATGCATAAAACATATGAACATCATGTCGTACAATTAATCATGGAAAATACAATAATCATAACTATTAAAAAGGTTATGCCTTACTCAGAAACCAACAATGTACCGTATCATATAAATCAACTATGTACCATACCATATACATCAACGATGTACCATACCTTATACGTCAATAATGTACCATACTATATACACTAACGATGTACCATACCATGTACCCATCCTAAACCGTGGGACACCCCACCTCACGATAACCAACATCGGGAAATGTTGTAGTAAAACTAATGATGATAAACCGCTTCAGAAACCCGACTCACCCGCCGTGGAAATAATATGGTGACCGCTGATGAAACCAACCTTCTCACGTCACCGTGGCAAAACCTGAATAATAACAAACCGTCCGTAACCCGACCACGGTCGCGGAAATAATATATAACCGCTGATGTAACCAACCTCAATGCATAATCTGGCAATCTCGTAATACCAAACCGTCGGTAAACTCGACCACTACCGCGGAAATAATATATAACCGCTGGATAACCAACCCACCACACTATGGCAACTTCGGGCAGATACTAAACCGCTGGTAAATCCGACCTCACGGTCGTGGAAATAATATATGACCGTTGGATAAAACCAACCTCACGACAATCATGGTAATCCCAAGCAGCACTATAAGGAGCTACCGAACCCAATCTCCTAAGACAATATGGTACATCACCTTATAACCTCCATCTCAATGTCCTTACTCACGTGTACCTTTTTCCAACGTCACCGTATCTTAGGTTAAGAATTTATGAACTTACTTTCCACAACTCAATCCACTACATTGAAGATCTTTAGTTCCTCAATTCAAGCCGAAATTTGAGAAATACCTCAATGACCATATTCCTCAACCAATTATTAAACACATATATTTCAAAATCCATTTCATAAAACAATAATTTCTCAAGGGGGTTTAAAACCCAATCCACATGCCCCAAATATCTAAATACCATGCATCAGCCCACGAAACCAAGCATAACTTCCAAACAAAGGAAAATGTTGACAAAATTTACATGAAATGATAACTTGTTTTATATAAGACCTATAATCACATTTGTATGCAACCAACCATTTGATCAAACAAGATATATATAAATATTAATCACAATATATATCAATATAATATCCCAATCATTTTAAAAACATATAAACCACTCACGTACTACGACGCCGCCCCGTTCCTTGCAGATCGCCCCTCCTACCGGAGCGAAAAGGTCTTAATATAAATAAAACAATCTACTTAGATCCAATAACTCGAATCCAACAAATACTATTGGAATACCAAGGCCTTAGAATAATTTTTAGAACTATGAAACCATCCAATTGATCTCCCGACAGTCCAATTATTAATAAAGCAGCCCTATAGCCCGACATCTAAGTAAAATTGGGCTTTTCACCCAGAGCCAATTCTCGAAATTGAACCGTCCAATAATTCATAAAAGCATCCACTACTAATCCAACTCAATTTTGTCCACTCGACCAATCGGCACTCTTATTTCAATCCTAACTTCTGTGAATTAACTAAACAACCTAAAAATGGAAACTTGGACCAAACGACGTCCAAAATTTACAAACCACATATCAATGGAAAGCTCAAGAGACCAGAACTCCACCGCGACCATTACCTTGTCCAACAGCCGTCGTGGTGGCCTAAAACTCGACATCCAACCGGGTCGGCCAATTTGTTTTTGTCGTAACTTCTAAACTATGAGGAATATGCAAAAAAGGGACCACTAAATGAGTTCGGGGTCCAAAATGGTGGGAGGGAGGTAGCTGGGTTGCCCGAGAAATGAAATGGTCAAAATCACAAAATCCGTGACAAAACTGCGTACTGGCCAGCCGGGTTCGGCCTGGCCGCATCCCACATTCGGGCGGCGCGAGGTGAAATTTCACACCCGGCATAACCGAAGGAAGCAGACTTCATGGTCCGGCTGGGTAGCTGGTGGTTGGCCTGAGGTGCCTCCCCGGTCCACCTTCCACTACGCAAAAGCGCTAAACAACCCAACTCATGTTCCCTGGCTGGGAGAGCTTTTCTTAGGGTTTGAGCCAAGAGGGTGTTTTGGGGGCTGGGGTGGTTTCATTTGGCATCTCAAGTTATGTTTATATAGGGTCTAGGCCGCTGTGTAAAAATCCTGCACATGTAACTTGACACCGAGCAAAGAGCTACCGGTTGAACTTCTCATAGCCGTAATCCTTATCTCAAGTCTGATTGGACGCTCCGCCCCACCCAGTGAACTCATATCAACGAGGCCTACGAGATGGTGCTTTAGTTAACCTAAAACTATTCCTCCTCGAAAAAAAGTCAAACTTGGTCAAACTTGGTCAAAACTCGTATTATTTGGTACGGGTCGTTACAAAAAAGGAGAGAAGAGAAGAAGAGAAGAAAGAAGAGAAGAAGAGAAGAAGAAGAAGGAAGAAAGGAAGAAGAAAAATAAGGTATGAAAACTTGTTTAGGTTTGTGTATGGATTACATATATGGAATGATAAGGAATTGTTTAGATTCCATGTATGGAATTGATTGGAAATACTTGTCTATACTGGTTAAAGACAACTTAACTATCCAACATATGTGTATTTTGGGTTGGTTTAAGCCACTTGAAGTTTTTTTGTGTTGGTTTTTGGTTGAGAATTGTTTGGTGTTTTTCCCAAACGAAATAATGCATTTTTGGTTTCTAGATGAAACCGGCTGACTCATATTGATCGAAGGTCATCCGCTGACAGCGAAATCCAACTCGAACAATCGAAGAATTGATCAATCGGCTGGATAAATGAGTCTTTCGATTGATGCAAAGTAGCTTCCGCAAATGCACGTACTGCTGGGAAACGATAGACCGGTTGCACAAGATAGTCGTTCAGTTGGATGTAGTAACTGCCAGCTACTATACAACTAGGAAGCGGTCGACCGATTAATCAAAACGGTCAACCAGTTGAGGCAAAGGGTTGGCAGGTTGGTCAACCGGTTCAGTAAACAGTGTCTTTCAAGAATAGTTTCGGGCTGGTTCGAAGCTCGGGTTGTGTAACTTCTTAAGGTCAAATTCATGGCCTAGTTGCGGTTGATTGAGGCTTACTTCGGAGGCCTATTATGTGATTAAATGAAATGCTATCCCTTGGTTAAGGGATGAAATAATAAATGTCCACATAATGCATAAGTAAACATATATAGATTTCTAAATGATACAAAGAATAGTTATGTATGTTAAATGATCAAAATATCGTGATATAACTACCCTGATAATGCTAGCCAGTTATTTGGGGATATGAGATATGTATTGAAAATGAAATAAAAAAATGGATTGTCTGCCTAGAACCTAGTTGAGGGATAGATGGGCATGCCTATTAAGGAGAAAAAGTCTACAACATTACTTAATCGTCTCCGTCGGGTCATTGCCAGCCGTATTCGGGCCTTATAGAGGTCATTGTCTCGCATATCGATAATGTGGCCTTCGCCCTTATAGGTCATTGTCTCAGATAATGATAACAAATACTGGGCCCTTATAGAGGTCATTTTCGCAGACAAAGGATAACATCGCCGAGCCCTTTATGTATGGTTATCTGGCCTCGCACAATGATAACAACGCCTTCGAGCCCTTATAGTTTCCCATATCCACTTCTAAGGTATATGCAGGTATGAAACATAAAAACAAACGACAAGAATATGCAAATGACTGGAATATGATAAATGACATAATATGAGAAGCAAATCACTACTATGTGAGGACAAGTACACGTTGACAAGAACAGGAAGAAAAGTATAAAATGACACGAAATGTATATGAACAATGATAAGTAATGAAATATGATATGATAAAAAAGTATGAGATTGAATAAGTATGGGCAAATGACATGCATGAAATATGAATAAGCATGTGTATAAGTATATGATATGTTAAATGTATATGTATGTGTCTAAAGTGTGATGATCTTTATTAGGGGTCGTCCACGAGTATTATTCCCACTAAGCTATAAGCTTAGCACGGTGTTTTCACTAGTGTAGGTACAGAAGAAGGAAATAGAAGCTAGGACAATTCGCATCATCAATCAAGGCCAACGCAATACTAGGTGTCCAGACCAAGACCCCTTCGTCTATTTCAGATATGTTTTCGCTTTATACTGAATGTAAAGCTCAGAGGTTAAACACTCCCATTTATGGAGTTTGAATATATTTTGTAATCTGCTGCTATAGAATATATTTCAAGTTAAATGTTTAACAGTATATGAATGAATAAGTTTATAGTTTAAAATAAACAAGAAAAGAAAAAGAAAATATGACACCCTCACCTGACATCGAGTGGCGAGTGGGGGCGTCACAAGTTAATTAGTATCAGAGCGTTACAAGTATTAGTGGTATCTAACCGTTACAGGTAGTTCTCTCTCTCTCTTTCCCACTAGCAGTTGTTGTATCTCGAGAAAGGAAAACCAAACAAAGACCCAAGGCAAATACTAAAATCCGATACCATGAGAATGTGAAATACTAGCCCAGACCAAGAAATCATACTAGTGGTTCGCTCTCTCTATCACACCGGTGGTTCTCTTTTTCTCTCCCACTACAAGTTGTCGGAGCTCAAGAATGGAAAACCAAACAAAGACCTAAGGCAAATAGTAAAATTTGAAACCATGAGAATGATAAAATACTAGCTCAGACAAAGACATCACACTGTTGGTTCTCTCCCACTCTCTCAATCTCTCTCTCTCTCTCTCCCACTACAAGTTGTTAGATCTCGAGAAAGGAAAACCAAACAAAGACCCAGGGCAAATAATAAAATCTGATACCACGAGAATGTGAAATACTAGCCTAGACCAAGACATCACACCGGTGGTTCTCTTTCTCCATCACACCTGGTAAACAATAAAATTAGATACCATGAGAATGTGAAAGACTAGCCCAGACTAAGACATCACACCGGTAGTTCTCTCTAACTCTCTCCTTCTCTTTCTTTCTCTTCCTCTCTCTCTCCCTCTACAAGTTGTTGGAGCCCGAGAATGGACAACTAAACAAAGACTCAAGGCAAATAGTAAAGTCTGATACCATGAAAATGTTAAAAGACTAGCCCAGAAAAAAACACCACACTAGTGGTTCTCTCTCACTCTCTACCACTACAAGTTCTTGGAGCTTGAGAATGGAAAACCAAACAAAGGCCTAAGGCAAATAGTAAAATATGATGCTATGAGAATGTGAAAGACATCACATCACTAGTTCTCTCTCTCTATCACATGGTGGTTATCTCCCTCTCTCCCACTACAAGTCTTTAGACCCTGAGAATGGAAAACCAAACCAAGACCCTAGGCAAATAGTAAAGTCTGATTCCATTAGAATGTGAATGTCTAGCTAACACAAAAACATCACACCAGTAGTTCTCTCTCTCTCCTACTACAAGAAGTTGGAGCCTGAGAATGGAAAACCAAACAAAGTCCCAAGGCAAATAGCATAATATGATACAATCAGAATTTGAAATTTTAGCCCAAACTAAGACATCACACTGGTAGTTCTCTTTCTTTCTCTCTCTCTCTTTCCCACTACAAGTTGTTAGAGCTCGAGAATGGAAAACTAAACAAAGACCCAAGACAAAATAGTTAAATCTGATACCATGAGAATGTGAAATACTAGTCCAGACCAAGACATCACACCAGTGGTTCTTTCTCTATATCAAATCGATGGTTCTCTCTCTCTCTTTCTCCTACTACAAGTTGTAGGAGCCCGAGAATGGAAAACCAAACAAAGAGCTAAGGCAAAAAGTAAAATCTAATACTACTTGAATCTTAAAGACTATCCTAGAGACGAACATCACACCGATGGTTCTCTATCTCTATCACATTGGTGGTTCTCTCTCTCTTTCTCTCTCTCTCTCCCTCAACTACAAGTTGTTGGAACCTGAGAATTGAAAACCAAACAAACACCCAAGTCAAATAGAAAAGTTTGATACCAGGAGAATGTGAAAGACTACCCTAAACCAAGACATCACACTGATGTTGTCTATCTTTATCACACTGGTGGTTCTCCCTCTCTCTCTCGCACTACAAGTTGATGGGTCCCAAGAATGGATAACCAAATAAAGGCCTAAGGTAAACAGTAAAGTCTGATAACATGAGAATGTAAAAGACTAGCTTTGTCCAAGACATAACATCGATGGTTCTCTCTCTTTATCACACCATCGATTTTCTCTTTTTTTCTCTCCCACTACAAATTGTTGGAGCCCAAGAATGGAAAACCAAACAAAGAGTAAAGGCAAACAGTAAAGTCTGATACCATGAGAATGTGAAAGACTAGCTCAGATCAAGACATCACACCGATGGTTCTCTCTCTCCCTTTCTTTCTCTCTCTCTCCTACTACAAGTTGTTGAAGCCCGAGAATGGAAAACCAAACAAAGACCCAAGGAAACTAGTAAATTCTGATACCATGACCATGTAAAAGACTTGACCAGACAAGGACATCACACCAATGGTTCTCCACCGATGGTTCTCTCTCTCTCTCTGCCTCTCTCTCATTAAAAGCTATTGGAGCCCGAGAATAGAAAACAAAAGAAAGAACCAAGGAAAACAGTAAAGTCTGATACCATGAGAATGTGAATGACTAGCCCAGACCAAGACATCACATCGGTGGTTCTCTCTCTTTATCACACCGATGGTTCTCTCTCTCTCTCCCATGAAAAGTTGATGGAGCTAGAGAATGGTAGACAAAATAAAGACCCAAGGCAAAAAGTAAAGTTTGATACCAGTAAAATGTGAAAGACTAGCCAAGACCAAGACATCACACATGTGGTTCTCTTTGTATCACACATGTGGTTCTCTCTCTTTTTCTCTCTCACTCCCACTACATCTTGTTAGAGCTTGAGAATGGAAAACCCAACAAAGACATAAGGCAAACAGTAAAGTTTGATACCATGAGAATGTTAAAGACTAGCCTAGACCAAGACATCACACTGGTGGTTCCCTCTCTCTATCACACCCGTGGTTCCCTCTCTCTCCCTCTCTCTCTCTCCTACTACTAGTTATTGGAGCCCGAGAATGTAAAACTAAACAAAGACCTAAGACAAACAGTAAAGTCCGATACCATGAGAATGTGAATGACCAGCCTAGACAAAGACATAACACTGGTTGTTCTCTCTCTTTCACATTGCTGGTTCTCTCTCTTTCTCTCCCACTATAAGTTGTTAGAGCTTGAGAATGGAAAAAAGAACAAAGACCAAAGATAAACGGTAAACTCTAATACCATGAGCATGTGAAAGACTAAACACACCAAGACATTACACTGGTGGTTCTCTCTCTCTCTTTCTCTCCCACTACAAGTTGTTTGAGCCCGAGAATGGAAAACCAAACAAAGACTCAAGGAAAACAGTAAAGTCTGATACCATGAGAATAGAAAGACTAGCCTAGACCATGACATCACACCGGTGGTTTTCTCTATTTATCACATTGGTGGTTCTCTCTCTCTCTCTTTCCTATTACAAGTTGTTGGAGCCCGAGAATGGAAAACAAACAAAGACCCAAGGCTAATAGTAAAGTCTGATACCATGAGAATGTGAAGGACTAGCCCAAACCAGGACATCACACCGGTGGTTCTTTCTTTTAATCACACCGGTGGTTCTCTCTCTCTCTCTTACTACAAGCTGTTGGAGCCCAAGAATGGAAAATCAAACAAAGACTGAAGGCAAACAGTAAAGTTTGATACCATGAGAATGTGAAAGACTAGCCTAGACCAAGACCTCACACTGGTGGTTCTCTCTCTCTTTCACTTTCCCACTACATGTTTTTAGAGCCTGAGAATGGAAAACCTAACAAAGACCCAAGGCAATCAGTAAAGTCTGATACCATGAGAATGTGAAAGACTAGCCTAAACCAAGACATCACACCGGTGGTTTTCTCTTTCTATCACACTTGTGATTCTCTCTCTCTTTCTCCCACTACAAGTTGCTTGAGCCTGAGAATGTAAAACTGAACAAAAACCCAAGGAAAACAGTAAAGTATGATATTATGAGAATGTGAAAGACTAGACTAGACCAAGACATCACACCGGTGGTTATCTCTCTATCACACTGGTGGTTCTCTCTCTCTCTCTCTCTCTCTCTCCCCCTCTCCCCCACTACAAGTCTTTAGACCCCAAAAATGGAAAACCAAACCAAGACCCTAGGAAAATAGTAAAGTCTGATTCCATGAGAATATGAAAGTCTAGCTCACACTAAGACATCACACTAGTAGTTCTCTCTCTCTCTCTCTCTCTCTTTCTCTTTCATACTATAAGAAGTTGGAGCCAGAGAATAGAAAACAATACAAAGACCCAAGGCAAATACTACAATATGATACAATGAGAATTTGAAATATTAGCCCAGACAAAGAAATCACACTGGTGGTTCTCTTTCTTTCTTCCTCTCTCTCTCTCTCTCTCCCATATTTCTCTCTCTCTCTCCCACTACAAGTTGTTGGAGCCCGAGAATGGAAAACTAAACAAAGACCCAAGGCAAAATAGTAAAATCCGATACCATGAGAATGTGAAATACTAGCCTAGACCAAGACATCACACCAGTGGTTCTTTCTCTCTATTACACCGATGGTTCTCTCTCTCTTTCTCTTACTACAAGTTGTTGGAGCTTGAGAAAGGAAAACCAAACAAAGACCCAAGGCAAAAAGTAAATCTAATACCACGTGAATGTGAAAGACTATCCCAGAGCAAGACATCACACCGGTGGTTCTCTTTCTCTCTCTCTTTCCAACTACAAGTTGTTGGAACCCGAGAATTTATAACCAAACAAACACCCAAGGCAAATAGTAAAGTTTGATACCATGAGAATGTGAAAGACTAGCCTAGATCAAGACATCTCACCGGTGGTTCTCTCTCTCTCTCTCACACTACAAGTTGATGGATCCCGAGAATGGATAACCAAATAAAGACCCAAGGAAAACAATAAAGTTTGATACGTTAAAACCCTAAATTTAATGTTTTCATGAATAGTAAATTTCGTTTTCGATAAGTAGGTATTTGACTAGAAATTGTCAAATGAATAGTAATTTTCGAAAAATGATCCCTGAAGAATCGAAAATGTTCAGAATAATGTATTGAGGCTAAAGGAACTGAAACAGATTAAAATGAAATATTTTTAAGGCGAGAATGTAACACCCCTGAAAAAAATGTAATTTTGAAAAGTGGCAAAACCCAGACTGCCATCGAAATTTTGTACTTTTCAGATCTCATGTGATGATGAAACAGACTTTATTGTTGAATTCGTCTCACGAAATCTAGCTACCTAGTTGAATTTCGAGACAATTAGGCCCCCAATGCTGAGGTACGGTGCTCAAAAGCCATGACACGATTCATGCGGGTCGCTACATGGCTCCGTATGAGGAAGACACATGGCAATTGGAGAGAGAGAGAGGATAAGAGTGAGATGAAGATAAAGAAAAGAAAAGAAAAGAATATTGGAAAGTGAGAGGAAGTTTCCTCTCACTTGCTTAAAGTCAAACCCATCTTTGGTCTTGGAAGACCAATTTGTTGGAGGAGTGGAGGAGAGAAAACAAAAAGAAAAAGGAAAAAGGAAAAATAAAAGGAAAAGTGAAAATAAAGGGAAAAAAAAAAAAAAAAAATGAAAGAGAAGAGAGAAACCGAGAGTGAACGTGAGAGAGAGAGAGAGAGAATAGAGGAAGTAAGCTTCTCTCTTCCATTCACGAGTTTTCGTTGGTTGAAACTCGACAGGCCGGGAGTTAAAGTTGCTCTACATGATGAGAGCTCCGCGTGGGTACCGGAATCTTAAGATTTCGCCAAAGCCCAAGGTTCGGGTTTTTCCAGAAATCGAGAAAAGGCGGTGTCTCGGGAAATCATGCTATTTGAGGTAGGGTTTTTCTCCTACTCGGTTTAATTTATGTCTAAGGGCATGTGTGTGTGTTCAAGGGAAGTGTTGTTCCGTTTTTCCCTCGACCCTACGACGTGGTTTTGACTTTAATCACCATCACTCATCTCGAATTCGAGTGACCAAATTGATGGTAAACTAGATTGATAGGAGAACATATCTCCGTAGAAATAGGATATATCCAAATTCGACACCTTGGAACTCGGGAAATTACCAAAGTGCACCAACACTAATTCTCGGGTGGGACACAATGGTCATTTTTTTATTGTTGGCCTCCAACTTCAGACGACCATAACTTCTTCGTCCGAACTCCGTTTTGGGTGTTTTTGGACTCTATGGAAAGCCCACTGAGTCAAGATTCTAGCCATGTTCTGTAAAGAACAGTGGATGATCAGAACATGGCTGAAAATTTATGTTTTGCACCAAGTATGCAGGTTGCTTGGTTATGTCGATGTGAATAGCCGGGTTTTGACATGACCATTTCATGGCATGTTGTGGGCTATTGTATTATGTGGTAATTTCCATGAGTTAGCCTAAGAAAAGCATGAAAAAAAAGAGAGGTTGAGTTCGATTGATTTTAATCAATTGGAAGTGATTAAATGCTTAAGGGTTGCTTGAAAGTATATTATAGTTAATGATTTAATTGAACATGATTAAGGTATGGATGTTAATGGATTTTATGGATAATGTGACTTGTAAGAGGAAAGTGATTAAGGACAAGGATGGAGGTTGAAAGTTTTTAAAGGAGGAAAAAAGGCTTAAATAACTAAGGTGAGGGAAAATGTAAATGTTTAAATGGGTTCGCTCCTCGGATTCACTTTTAAAAAAGGTTTAACAGAAATGTTTTTTTTTCGAATCCGTAGGAGTGCCGGGAGGGTCCCTGGGGTTAGGAAAAGGAAACCCAGGATTGGGTCCCTTCATATATCATGAGATTGTGAAAGACTAGCTTAGTCCAAGACATAACATTGACGATTCTCTCTTTTTATCACACCTTGGTTCTCTCTCCCACTACAAGTTGTTGGAGCTAGAGAATGGAAAACCAAACAAAGAGCCAAGGAAAACAGTAAAGTCTGATACCATGAGAATGTGAAAGACTAACCCAGATCAAGACATCACACCGATGCTTCTCTCTCTCTCTCTCTCCTACTACAAGTTGTTGAAGCCCAAGAATGGAAAACCAAACAAAGACCCAAGGCAACCAGTAAATTATGATACCATGAGAATGTGAAAGACTAGCCTAGACCAAGACATCACACCGGTGGTTCTCCACCGATGGTTCTCTCTCTTTTTCTCCCACTACAAGTTGTTGGAACTCGAGAATGGAAAACTAAATAAAGACCCAAGGCAAACATACCAAGACATCACATCGGTGGTTTTCTCTCCTATCACACCGGTGGTTCTCACTATTTCTCCCATGACAAGTTGTTGGAGATAGAGAATGGTAAACCAAATAAAGACCCAAGGTAAATAGTAAAGTCTGATACCAGTAGAATGTGAAAGACTAGCCTAGAATAAGACATCACACATGTGGTTCTCTCTCTATCACACAGGTGGTTCTCTCTCTCTCTCCTACTACATCTTGTTAGAGCTCGAGAATGGAAAACCCAACAAAGACCCATGGAATACAGTAAAGTTTTATACCATGAGAATGTTAAAGACTAGTCCAAACCAAGATATCACATTGGTGGTTCTCTCTCTCTATCACACCAGTGGTTCCCTAGATATCCATCTCTCTGACTACTAGTTGCTAGAGCATGAGAATGGAAAAATAAACAAAGACCCAAGGCAAACAGTAGAGTCTAATACCATGAGAATGTGAAAGACCAGCCCAGACCAAGACATCACACCGTTGGTTCTCTCTCTATCACACCCGTGGTTCTCTCTCTTTCTTTTCTACTACAAGTTGTTGGAGCCCAAGAATGGAAAACCAAACAAAGACCTGTGACAAACAATAAAGTTTGATACCATGAGAATGTGAAAGACTAGCCTAGACCAATACATCACACCAGTGGTTCTCTCTCTCTATCACACCGGTGGTTCTCTCACTCTCTCTTCCCCTACAAGTGGTTGGAGCACAGGAATGGAAAATCAAACAAAGACCCAAGGAAAATAGTAAAGTCTGATACGATGAGAATGTAGAAGACTAGCCTAGACCAAAACATCACATCGATAGTTCTCTTTCTTTATCACACCAGTGGTTCTCTCTCTCTGTCTCCCACTACAAGTTGTTGGAGCTTGAGAATAGAAAACCAAAAAGACCCAAGGGAAACAGTAAATTCTGATACCATTAGAATGTAAAAGGCTAGCCTAGACCAAGATATCACATCAGTGGTTCTCTATCTTTCACATCGATGGTTCTCTCTCTCTCTCTCCCACTACCTTTTTTTAGAGCCTTAGAATGGAAAACCCAACAAAGACCCAAGGCAAACAATATAGTCCGATACCATGAGAATCTTAAAGATTAGCCCAAACCAAGAGATTATACTGGTGGTTTTCTTTCTCTATCACACTCGTGGTTCTTTCTCTCTCTCTCTCTCTCTCCCACTACAAGCTATTGGAGCCTAAGAATGAAAAACCAAACAAGGACCCAAGGCAAACAGTAAAGTCTGATACCATGAGAATGTGAAAGACTTGCCTAGACAAAGACATCACACTAGTGGTTCTTTCTCTATCACTTAGGTGGTTCTTTCTCTATCACTCTGGTGGTTCTTTCTCTCTCTTTATCTCTCCCAGTACAAGTTGTTAGAGCCTAAGAATGGAAAACCAAACAAAAACACAAGGCAAACAGTAAAATCTGATACCATGAGAATGTGAAAGACTAGTCGAGACCAAAACATCACACCGGTGGTTTGCTATCTCTATCACATTCGTGGTTCTCTCTCTCTCCCACTACAAGTTGTTGAAGCCCGAGAATGGAAAACGAAACAAAGACCCAAGGCAAACAATAAAGTATGATACCATGAAAATGTGAAGGACTAGCCTAGACCAAGACATCAAAACGGTGGTTCTCTATCTCGATCACACCCGTGGTTCTCTCTATCTCTCTCTTACTATAAGTTGTTTGAGCCTGAGAATGGAAAACCAAACAAAGACCCAAGGCAAATAGTAAAGTTTGATACCATGAGAATGTGAAAGACTAGCTTAGACCAAGACATCACACTAATGGTTCTATCTTTATCACACTGGTGGTTCTCTCTCTCTCTCTCTCTCTTTTTCCCACTACAAGTTGTTAGAGCTTGAGAATGGAAAACCAAACAACGACCTAAGGCAAACAATAAAGTCTAATACCATGAGAATGTGAAAGATTAGCCCAGACTAAGACATCACATTGGTGGTTCTCTCTCTCTATCATAGCCGTGGTTATCTATCTCTCTCTCTCTCCCACTACAAGTTGTTGGAGCCCAAGAATGGAAAACCAAAGAAAGACCCAAGGCAAAAAGTAAAGTCTAATACCATGAGAATGTGAAAGACTAGCCCAAATCAAGACATCACACCGGTGGTTCTCTCTCTCTCTCTCTCTCTCTCCTACTATAAGTTGTTAGAGCTCAAGAATGGAAAACTAAAGAAAGACCCAAGGAAAATAGTAAAGTTTGATACCATGAGAATGTGAAAGACTAGCCTAGACCAAGACATCACACCGGTGGTTCTCTCTCTCTCCCTCTCTCCTACTACAAGTAGTTGGAGCTCAAGAATGGAAAACCAAACAAAGACCCAAGGCTAATAGTTAAGTCTGATACAATGAGAATGTGAAAGACTAAACTAGACCAAGACATCACACTAATGATTTTCTCTCTATCACACCGATGGTTCTCTCTCTCTCTCACTACAAGTTGTTGGTGCCCGAGAATGGAAAACCAACCCAAGGCAAACAATAAAGCATGATAATTTGAAGCAAGGAATGTGAAAGACTCGCCGCACTCAAGACATCAGCACCGTGGTTTCTTTCTTATCACTCTCTCTCTCCCACTACAAGTTGTTGGAGCCCGAGAATGGAATTCCAAACAAAGACCCAAGGCAAACAGTAAAGTCTAACTAACAAGTTACATAATTATTCAAAATGAACGAATTTTCATCAATGATTTTTTTTTACCAAGGAAATATGATCATCAATACAATTATATCACACTTGTTTTTTGAAGTATATTTTGAAATAGATTTTTCATAAAATGAAAAAATTTATCCATTATACCTAAATTCTTTACTCTTGTAGGTATAACTGTATCATTATAGAACACTAATTTATTACCTATCATCCAATTTCAAGATGATATTAATAAGTCCTTAATGATGAATAATTTTTATTTAGGCAAACAATAACAAAATTAATATTGTAAAATGAATTGTAAATATGTAGACAATTTTGTAATGTACAATATCATGTTTTCATAATTGAACTTAATAAATTACAATAAAAAATTATAATAAGAATAAAAAAATTAATATTATAAAATGAATTGTAAATATGTAGACAATTTTGTAATGTACAATATCGTGCTTTTCTAATTGGAATCTTAATAAATTACAATAAAAATTATAATATTCTCAAATATATATATATATATATATATATATATATATATATATATATATATATGTATATTTATAAATAACTTAATGATAATTTTAATTGGTAACTTTAAAATCCATGTTAAAAATACATTTGTAATTATTATTTTTATTTATAAATATAATCTAATGAAATAATATAGATTTATCCAAGTAATCATATTCATTATTTTGTAAAATGATTAATTTTCTTTTAGGTAAATTGTTAAATATCTTATTATTAGTGCACTTCAATATACTCGCTATACTAGTACTTAAATATGATGCAATCATTCATAAGTAATGAATAATTGAATAGTGTAAGTATATATTTGTAAACCCCCACATGTCTAAATATCAATAATCGTCCAATTAGTTTTGTTGCAATTAACGTTCCCTTTTTTACCTCATGAATCAAAGTATAAGAATGATAAATATGAAAATGGTTACATAAATCATAGAAATAAAGGTTTTTAGGTGTGGGGTTAAAATACCATTAAAATGAACTGAACGCTCGAAAAACCTAGAGTAGTCCTCTATAGATTGAATTTGAGAGTGTAGTAGCAAACTGTAATTTTGAAGAAACAAAAAATATTCCCATGAACAAGTAAAATCGGGTACCGATTAAAATCCCATTTTTTCTTCATCTTTCTCAGATTTCTTCACTTCACTCTCACCCCACACCCTTTTGGAACCCTAGAAATCATTAGAGATGAAGAAAGGAAGGGCAAAACCGGAGATTGAAGGGTAGATTAGAGATCAAAGCTCAAGATCTTCATCCCAACCAAGAATTTATGTGGGTTTTCCTCATTCTCTCTCGCACGTGGCTAGGTATTTATATATATATGTATGTTTTCAGGTTATAAATGAGGTATATTTAGAGATGAGATCATTCTTTAGGCTTTCTACAAATTTTTATGTGTTTGAACAAAGTTAGGTGGAACACCCATGAAATCCTTTTTCTTGTTTTAAAAACTAGCATTGAGAATGATGACATTTCTTCAGCCGGGTTCTTCGGGGATCGATTTCTACTTCTAGTGATTTATGTGTCAAGTAGTAAAATAAATTGGTATGATCTCTTGTATTTTCTGGACAGGATATTGAAAGTGCTCCAAATGGAAATGGGGAATTTTGGGAAGAATGGGTTATAAATCGGGATTTACAAAATTATTGGTTAGAGTGATGAGTGTTAGTATTGGTTGTTTAAAAATCCAGTATTGGAGAATGATGACATTTCTTCTGAATGGTTCTTTAATTGATTTCTACTTAGTGATTCATGTGTTGAGTAGTAAAATAAATTGAAAGGATCTCTTGTATTTTTCTCGATTGTGTTATTGAAAATGCCTCCAAATGGAAATGGGGAATTTCAGGGAAGAATGGGTTATAAATCGGGATTTACGAAATTATTGGTTAGAGGATGAGTGTTGGTATCAAGCTGATGGAATAAACATGACTGAGAGGCTTTTGCAAGGATGCTCAATTCATGCTTCAAGAGGTTCTTTATAAGGATGCTTGAGAAAACTACTACGATGAATGAGAGGTTCCTTGTAAGGATGCTCAGCCTATGCTCAAGAGGTTCCTTATAAGGATGCTTGAGAAACACTACTATGATGAATGAGAGGCTCTTTGTAAGGATGCTCAAAATATTCTTAAGAGGTTCCTAGTAAGGATGCTTGAGAAATACTACTATGAAGAGTGAGGTTCCTTGTAAGGTTGTTCATTTTGTCTCAAGAGGTTCCTTGTAAGGATGCTTGAGAAACAAAAATAACGCAATAGGGGTGGAGGTTACTATTAAGTATGTCACCTTCCAAAATAACGGTTGGAAATGGTATTTGGTGAAACTATTTATAATTCATTACTGCTTCTGCGGTACATTTACTATGTTGTTTTTATATAAACCCGAGATCCGTTTAAAGTCATTGTTTTATAAAATTGTATATTTTATGATATGTTATAAAAAAATGAGACCGACCGTTTTCATCATTTTCTAAACCTTATTGGAGTTTGGGAGGATTCAGAGCTTCTCGTGCTCACCTCCCTACTTATCCCTTCTTCGATTTCACCTTGAGGAGGTAGGAGCGAGGAACCCTTGCATCGAGGCCCCACCGAGGGAATCTAAATCGGGGCTTAACATGCAGAGCTATCAGATCTTTCAGTACTAGAATTAGAGAAATTATTTTGAAATCATGTAAAGTCTAGTATTTTGTTATTCCGCTACGTTATCATAGTTTAATTCTTTGGAAATGTAAATGCCATTGTTGAGCATATTCTTTTGATATTGTGGCTATAGCTTGGCTTATTCTTTTGGAAGGTTGTTGTGGGTATTGAATACGGTGAATGTAAATCTTTTGGGACAATGTTGTAAATATTTTATGGATAAATGGATGTAATATGGTTGATGTATTATAATTGCACAGGTTGTGTTTTGGGTAGAGCTCACCGAACAAAGGAGACTCTGCCCGAATTTTGTTAAATTAAGAACTCCCGGTTATTTATAAATTTTATTAGTGCTTTCATGATATAAATGGTTGTTTGTATGTAATGCTGTCCCAGGGGGTATTTGGGGTGTTACAATATTTCTCATTTTAAAATTCACGACAAATTCAAGTTCAAACCATTTTGATGACTAAAGAAACCTTATAATATATGTTTTTAAAAATATCATAGTAAACAATATTTTACATTTTTAAAGATGATCATCAAATTCTCTGGTATAATTACTATGATGCAAACTCCTACATGATACTATAATTATTATATAATTGTTGTGATAAGTCAATAAAGTTAAAAATAAGATTATATTGGGAAACTATATCATTTTCAAAATAATATTCAAACATAAAAGAAATTTAAAGAGACTTCATAAATAGGACAAATATTTAGGGTTTCTATAATAATATAAAATTATAAACATGCTAAACATATCAGTTTAATAAGAATTTTGGGATTTTAAAAGAAATCTCATGTAATTAGTTATGCTTATATTTATATGAATTTTGTCACAAATTTTATAAATGTGATTTTTGCATCACAACGACAATAATATTTAAAACGTATAATTCATATAATCATAAAACATTTACCAAATGGTCTTTCATCTATGACAATTTGGTCATTTTATATGACTATATTATCGGATTTCATGATTTGTGCTCAATAATAATATTATACAATTTTATAGACATAAAACCTTAAAGTTTAGTCACTTTGGTGACTAACAGCAATTTATAAGTGAATTTGATTGTAAAATATTAATAATTTTGACATTCAAAATATCAAAGTTTGGTCAATTCAATGACAAACTGTAGACCCCAAAATTTGCTCACATATTATTATTATTATTATTATTATTAAATTTTACCTTTTGATTTTGTTTTTATTATTATTATTTATTATTTTTATTATTTTGCCTTTCTTTTCAAATCCCCCACCTCTTTTGGTACTCCCTATTTCTTCCCCCATCCCTATGACCAGCATTCACCCAACTACCCCCCTCTTCTTCTCCTCTCTTTATTTTCTCCTTTATCTTCGGATTCTCTTCGACTCTCGTTTTCCTCTCACCCCCCCTCTCGTTCTCCTCTCCTAATTCTCTTATGCTATCCTTCCCCCTCATTCTCCTCTCTTCTTCTCTTCCCCTCGCTTCATAAATTCCTCCCTTTTTGATTTTTTTTCCTCTGCTCCTCTCTTCTTCTCCTTCTCTTCTCGTGCCGCGCTGAGCAGGTCAGTTGACTGTCGACCATGAATACAAGTGGACGTCAGGTTACCAGACGCCACTTGAAAAATCGGGCATAGTCTCCTTTTGTGCGGGGCTCTGCAAATACAATATTTGTATATAGCACCGCATTTACCTGTCCCAATAGTCAATATATGCAATATACATCCCATGTCTGGCCACTTGGGCCGTAAACATTGCTGGTTATGCCGACTATGAACCAACTATATGCGATAGTTCTGAGTTAATATTTTACTCTTGAATGATACATATATTAAACTTAAAGAGAGTTCTAATACATGTACAACCACTAAAGCCACATCCGGCTTTCTTCACAATAAATCTCTAGAGACTGACTAGTCTCTCCTCGCCGCATCCTGTGCACGTAAAATGAGGGTCCCACGGCGGGGTATTTAAAAGTGCAGTGGGAGAATCGCGCAAGTGGGCTTTTCATACTAAGTGCAGTGCAATGTTTAATTTAAATACACATTCAAGCAAATGCATGATCCTACTTTGAATGTCTGCATGACCTTTCAGGATCAGGAGTCTCAGGCTCTCTCACCCTTTCGCTAAGCCTCGTATGAGAATTATTTTATGTTGGTGGACTACCCTCCCGTGTTATAAATTGTGAACCATCTCAGATGTTATATTTAGTGGACTACCCTCAGAGATATATAATTGTGGACCATCTCGGGTGTTATATTTAGTGGACTACCCTCAGAGATATGTCAATGGGCGTCTCAGACGATTGATATGTATATATGGACTACCCTCAGATGGATATCAATTAGGCGTCTCAGGCGATTGATGACACAAGTATGGACTACCCTCAGATCATTTCTAGTTTTTAGCAACCCTACGAACCTTTCTCTAGACTCGTCTATGCATTTCCTCACATAATCCTAGAGATTGTTCCCGATTGCATATGGAATGCATGTATACTAGTCCCAATCTGATCTAATTCACATGCAAATAACATGAATATACTCGCCTAAAAAATTAAAATCACCAACACGTTATGTAGTATGTCTCAAACATCAAAATTATGCGCAGGCTAATGATCAAACCTGACGATTTAATTTAAATCACTCGACCAAGCTTACCTATTTTCATAGAAATATATATTTTAGAACAGCATCTGGGAATAGTGAAAACCCTCGGTTACTATTCCCGAAAAATCTAAATCAACGGTTCACCTTACAGTGAACACGAGAAATCATGACCATTCCCAGGCCAATGCATACCAAACAAGCATCTAATACACAAATTAAACAAAATGCACTCAAAATAGCCCTAAAAGCGGTAGTGGGCAGGTCACGAGTACACTCCTTTTCCTTTCAAAAATTCTATCAATTCGGTCCCAAGTTTTGGGACCGATCAAACGGCTCCTCACGGCCTCATTCAACCGAAACATTAGTAAAACATTTAAATGGGAATAAGAACTCAAGTAGGGAGAAAATCCTACCTCTTGAGTTTCGGCTTCACCAAATCCGGGGTCACGCGTAGCTATTTCTGCGTAGAACATTTTCATGCTATTTCTAGTCGAAATCCAGCGATCGATTGCCACAAAGTCTTAGAGAAGGAAGAACGTTATATACTTACAAAACCCCGATTAACTTCTATCCTGCATCTCCTTCCCCAACTTTTACGTTTTTTGGCTTGGTTAAATGGAGAAGATGAGAGTCGTGCTCACTATTTAGTCTTAGTGACTTAAACATTTGCGAAAATGATAACGTCCCTTTTTCTCGGATTTGATGTCGAATTTATCTCGTGATCCATTTTCATCATTTCTCTACTCCTTCACGCCTTGGCACATGATTCGTGTTACATGTGACTTTCGTATATCGAAAATCGTTTCTGACACGATGCCTCGACGTGCCGTCTGTTGTCTCGGAGAGTGAGGAATTTTCGTCTGCTAGCTAGTTTCACGGCGATTGCTTGGTGAATCCGTTTATCATCGAGATCTGAGAAATTAATTTCGGATTTTTAACCGAAATTACAATTTTGTAATCAAAATTACGATTTTGCCCTTATTCCAGAAATTAGAATTTCTCGGGTCTTACAGTACTCCTCTTCCTCTAGTTTTCTTATTCTCCCCATTCTCATCTTTTTTTTTTCTCATCAATTTTTACTCTTAAAAGAAGCAAATTCAAACAAACATCACAAAGGTAAAAAGACTGATACCTTCTTTATTTTCTTTATTTTTTATTTTTTTTCTTCTCATGTTGTCAACACTCTTTACACATTTTTTTTAACATAAATTCACACACACACACACACACACACACATATATATATATATATATATATATATTTATTAGGATTGGATTTTTATGGGCTATTATGATATTCATGTATGTTGATATGAACAATTGTTGTTGGTGAAATTTATGTAATTAGCTTGAATCTTGCATTTTTCTCTTACTTTATTGTATTTAGGTTTATTTTGTGTTATTTATGTGTAATTATATTTTTGTGTGCTAATAGCTAACTTGAAATTTTTTGCATAGACTAGTCTTGAATAATATAAAATTAAATTTTATAATATTTGAATTTAACTAAGTTATCCCACTTTTAGGTGTTCAATTGACATAGTTTTATTTAATTTAATATGATTGAGCGTTATAATTTTATTTTGGAATTAAAATTTAAATTATTAAATATTGAGTGGAATGAACTAATTAGTTTAAGCTCATTAGTTTAGGCCTAACCCATTAGTTTAAGCCCATTAGTCTAGGCCCAACCTATTAGTTTAAGCCCATTAGTCTAGGCCCATCAAATTAGGTCAAACCCATTAGTTCAAGCTCATTAGTCTAGGCCTAACATAATTAGGTTCAACCCATTAGTTTAAGTCCATTAGTCTAGGCCCATCAAATTAGGCCAAATCCATTAGTTTAAGCCCATTAGTCTAGGCCTAATCCATTGAGATTTGGCCATTAGTTTGGGTCATCCGTTAGGTCCGACCCATTGGTTCAAATGGCCGTGATCACAGGCGTGTCGCGGGCCGTCCCATTATATTCATTCTTGGGCCGTAGTTAGGTTTAACGTCTGAGCGTACTCAAGGTTAGTTTTTGCAGACCACTAGGTCATTCGATCAAGCCTTTGGTAACGTATTCTGATTGGCTCTTTTGTCTGTCAAATTTCCACCCTTAATTTATTAAATTTCTCATTTTCTAAAATTCATTTTTTCAGTGTCTTAATTAAGTCTTCCAAAAATTCAAATACTAAATTTTAATTTCTCATTTTTTAAAAAATTTAAATATCAAATTTTCAAAAATTCAAATTCAAATTTTCTCATCTCATCTTCTAAGATTCAATTTTTTCAACTCTAAAATTCAATTCCCTTAATATTCAATTTCATTTTCTAGGTTTTCATTTTTTCCAATTTAAAATTCTCAATTTCAAAATTTAAGTTTCATAATCTAAAATACGAAGTCTCTAATTTCCAATTTCAAAATTTAAAGTTTCCAAATTTCAAATTTCTGATTTCTCAATCCTAAATTTAAAGTTTCATAGTTTAAAAATTCAAATATCTCAATTATAAATTTCAAATTTCTAAAATTCCAAATCTCAAATTTATAAATTCAAGTTCTTAATTTAAAAATTCAATTTCCAAATCCCAATCCAAATTCTCAAACTTCAAATTCATTTAAAAAATTCTCAATTTCCAAAATTTCAAACTTCCCGATTTTAAAACCTCGATTTCCGATGAAGTTTTTCAAGAATTTCCAAACACTGATTAATTTTATGATTCTATAAAATGGAATCTTGTGGAGTTAATTTGTGTAACATATAAATGGGCTTGAGTGGGGCCCAACATCTCATGTGTCATTTTAACAAATAATTCGACTTCAAATCTTTAACCCTTTTTTTTAATGTGAATATTCTATATTATTACGTCGAACTAACATGATTTTTTTATTGATAGCGCTTTCGATTCGCCGCCAAGGTACACATTTCTTATCTTTAATTTTGCTCTTTATTTGTCATCTACATGATTTGTTGGTATTCGTAATCAATTGATTGATTGTCACAGTTCCCTAAACTTGTTTAGTAGAGATCATTTTTATACGGGCTTAGAGGGGTGCTACGGTTCATCTAGTACATTCATTAGAGTAGCTGCATAAACCTCAGAATTTGGACTTGGATTTTTAGTGGGCACGTCTTTTCCTAAATAAGGAGTCACACTAGGGTTTTATTTCTTATTTTGTTTTTGCTTTAAAAAAATAACTAAAATAAGTGGCGACTCCAAAAACCATTTTTAAAAAAAATGGTTTTTCAAAGAAATATAAAAAGAAAAGGAAAGCGAGTCTCACCATCGAGTGGGGACGCACGTGAAAAACGTGGGTCCACAAAATGGCGACTCCTTTGGGGACAAATGTGTGGGTCAAGCTTCAACTCTAGTTTAGGGAAATGTGACATTTAATTGGTTAGATTATGGATACTACCCTTTGTACTTCTTGTATACTTTATTGTTGACAGCGCGGTATCTTGATTATTATATCTCTTGATTAGAATGTGCGTAGATTTTGATGATATACTTGTTCTTCGCATGACTTCTTGTTGTATGACTACCCCTTTCTTGTTTGACTGCATGTTTCTTGTCTATGTATGGGACACACATTTATCCTCTCATCTCCTACTCCTTAGTCTCGGTCGACTTTGTCTCTTTTGTTGTTGTGTTTGATGTTTGATTGGAGACTTGTTGCTCCTTGTTTGCTCTTCGATCTAGCCAATGATTAGGAGTAAGGTCTAGCGATGTGTTATTTCTATGTTTAGGAACATTCCAAAGGTGGTCGACATATTGATGCTGAGGAGTCCAATCTTTGAAGTCTTGTATAGCTGAGCTAGATTCGGGATATTTGTGTATTCAGTGTGCTCTTCTTTGTGTTAGATTTATTAGGTTTTTTTCGGATGCACCCACACATTCATTGTACACTTAGTTAATCCTGAGTGCTGAGAGTAGTGAGAGCCTTTACCATAGGCTCCCCCTTGGGATGTCGAGGAAATGCATGTGTGGAGTTGATGACTTACAGCAAGTAGACGCCCTAGTCCTCTCTTCGAACATGTAGGAGGTTGTGTACCCTTGGAGGTACAATCGCTCTGCTAGGGACCCCTTTAAAGGCCGCCACCCTTGTCTTGGAGCCATTAACCTTCTAGGTTGAGTTTAGATCTATTGATTAGGACTCTCCCATCCTGCACGTGGAGTGCGTTTGAGAGCCTTAATTTAGTTTTATTCATGATATGGATCTAGATTCCTCTATTTTGGTTTCCTCTCGAGGGTATATAGGGATTGATCAGAGTATTGAAGTTGATTAAGAATGGTTTGTGCATAGTGATGGATTCTTTAATTTTAGTTTCGATACAGCGGCATTCTTTTGGTTCGACATGTCTACACTATAAACAAAGGCCCAGAATCCTGGTTCTTGGTAGGTTGCAATATATTAGCAAGTTTATTGTTAAACGAGATACTTGTGAGCCTATCTTCAACTTTGAGGAAAGCGGCCCTAAGGTTTGGGATGATCAGTCTTGTGACGTTTAGTGGATTAGAGAGTATTTTCTTTCCCCTCTTGATTTGGTACCTCCCATGCCCGGACGACCTCTCTTGTTATATTTGTTAGTTTTAGATATCGCTTTAGGGTGCATGCTAGCCCAGCTTGATGATTCCGGTAGGGAGCGAGCAATCTATTATCTAAGTAAGAGGATGTTGGAGTATGAGACGAGGTACATTGTGATTTGTTGCCACAGCTTTGGTTTGGGCCTCGAGAATTGAGAGATTACATGAGAGAGTATTCCGTGCAGCTTGTTTCTCGTTTAGATTCTTTGAGGTATCTATTTGACGGACCCGGGGTTTGTGGCGGACTTATGAGATGGCTTGTACTTTTGGCGAGTTTGATATTTAGTATGTCGCAAGACCATAAAGAAGTGTGTTAGAAGATCCTTGACCTCACTTTGATTCTGAAGCGGTAGAGTGATTGATGATGATTTTCGGGATGAGGAGATCGCAAAGATGACTAGTTTGTCTGGATGGCGCGTATGCTTTGATGGTGTAGCTAACCGTGCGGATATGAATGCGTGTTCTATTGAATTTCTCCACATGGTGATCATATCCCGAAGATTAGATTCGTTTGGCAGCACCGGATCATTATCACGCCTGACAACATTTGTTGATATGAGCATGTATCTTTGGGTTAGAGACTGCACTTGAGCTCGAGATTAGAAGGATGGAATGCCGGTGATTCTAATCTAGTGATTAGACAGTTCCAGGGTGATTGGAAGACCAGAGATGTGAAGCTTAGACCATATCATGCTTATTTAGAGTTACTAGTAGGGAGATGTGACGACTTGAGCTACACTCACCTACCTAGAGCGCATAATCAGTTTGTCGATGCTTTGGCTACTTTGGCTTCCGTGATTGACATTCTTGAAGGTGTGGTAGTTCGCCCCCTGCTAGTTGAGACTAGAAGTGTTCTTGCTTATTGTTAGCCAATTATGGAGTCAAGGTTTGATGATGTAGTGCATTTGTGGTATCATGATGTTCTCGGTTTCTTAGATATGGCACATACCCTGAGGCTGTGATGGCTAAGGACAAGAGAGCTTTGAGACAGTTGGTGACCCACTTTGTGAAACATAGAACCCAACATATCAGGCGTGCAGCCAGATGGTGTGATTGTTGTGCTTAGATTGAGGTGCATTCGGCAATCTTGAGTGGTATCATGATATTTACTTTAGCTTCCATGATTGACATTCCTGAAGGTGTGGTAGTTCACCCCTTGCTAGTTGAGACTAGAAGTGTTCCTTATTGCCTTAATCGCCCAGTGCAGGTTTGATGATGGTGCAAGTATTTGCTATGATCATTATCAGTTCTTAGATATGACACCCACATACCACGAGGCGAAGTGATGGCTAAGAATGAGAGCTTTGAGACCAGGTTGGCGCCTCTTTGTGAAACATGGAGAGACAACATGTAGGCAATATAAGCGTGGTGTGTTATTGTTGTGCTTAGGTGAGATTCGGTTGTCCAGCGTCTTAGTGGAGATCATGATATTTACTTTGGCTTCCATGATTGACATTCCTGAAGGTGTGGTAGTTCACCCCCTGCTAGTTGAGACTAGAAGTGTTCCTGCTTATTGTTGCTTAATTGACAAGTCTGGGTTTGATGATGGTCTACCGTGGTATATGGTATTTATTAGTTTCTTAGATGTAACACACCTGAGGCGTGATGGCGGGAGCGAGAGGCTTTGGGACAGTTGGCGCTCGCTTTGTGAAACATGGAGAGACAACATATGGGCGATACAAGCGATGGTGTGTTATTGTTGTGCTTAGATCGAGATTCAGGTGATCGAGCTGATGAGAGAGATTATCTTGGGAGTTGTGGGCCCCATGGAAGGACATATGTTGGCTCGTAAGATTATAAAAGTTAGCTGTTACGGTTGACAGTAGACATATTGTTGTAGTTTGTTCGGAGATGTGCAGTGTCGGATGCATGGAATCTCGTACGTTCCACCCTTCGAAGGAGTTATGCATTGACCTCCTTGTAGTAGTTTTCAATCGGGGCATTGATTAGTACTTCAAAGTACTATTTTGAACCATTTATTATAGGTTTGAGTGCTTTTGTGTCTTAGTCATTCTAATTAACCCGATTACACATTAAGGTCCTAATATTCTAATGATCGCATTTGTGACAAATTTTGTAATTTTGCGAGCTAATTTAATACTAAAATTGTTGGAGTCTGATGTCAAGCATGGAAAATTGCGTCAAACTCAGCATTGCGGTCAGACGGAAGAATAGCGAGAAACGAGAAAATGGAGGCATTACGGGAATGCTTTCTGCGAGTAGCTGTGCATCATGAGCCTTTGACCATCTAGCGACCTGTTCACACAGCACCCAAACGCCTCGGTTTTTTGTTAAATTTTTTTTGTTTCTTCCGATATTATCCCTTGTAATACCTTCCGATCTTGGATTCTTTTGTAATTTCCCTTGACTTTGAGCATATATAAGCCTCAGTTTGTACAAAACGATCAATCACTTCACGTTGGCAATAGACGGTGGGCGGCAGTTTCGCCGCTGCTTCCTCCTTTCTCCTCATTTTTCCATTTTCTTTCATTTTCTCTCCCTTTCTCGGCTACAGGCCTCCTTTGAGGATGGCTTCTTTTCGGATGCTCGGATGAACCTCTTTCTCCTTAGAAGAGGAGGGTTGCTAGCCTTCCAGTTGAAATTAAGCGAAGGTCCTCTGGTTTTAACGTAGACATTTATTTTCATTTATGTTCCTCTTTCTCACTCTAGGTTAGAACTCCTTTGATGTGCCTTCTTTGATCCCGGTGTTTGAAAATGATCTTTTAGGGTTAGTGGATGCTTATTGCTAGATCCACTTTGAGATTCATCTCTAAGATAACTTTCTATTTTATCAACGTGAGGTAGATCGGGAGGCACGATTTTCATTATTAAGGAACGTGTGTTCAATAAATGCTTTTCAAAGGAAAATCATAGGGTTTTAGTTTTTAAAGCTAAATGAAGGTCGGTTCGGGAAATGACTATATGTCATCCTCCCAGCCTTGAGAAAAAGCAGGAGGACATGTTGGTTAGCAAACCCTAAACCAGGTGGCACGACACTTCAAGGGTTCTATTTGCATTTTTTTCTTATTTTTAGTTTTATTTTGTGAACAACCATCCAACTCCTGTTTTACCAAAAACACGAAAATCAAATTTAATTCACGGTTTAATATCGCGTAAGTCATTTTGTATGAAAACCCATCCACGTGTTGGGCCACAGACGGCTATCACTGCAGTGGCTTTGCTCACGACAATAGGAGGAATTTAGGATACAAATTTTTGTTGATTCCGGATCACCTAACTATTGGCATGAATCAAATGGCCGCGGATTCTTGCGGGATGGTACTAAGTGCGAATGATGACTGTTGAACACTTGTGATCCTCATCCACAAGTTCTGGTGAATTTTCTTGTATATATATCTTTTAATGTTTTTCGAGTGTGTTTAATTTTGTTTCATTTATTTTGTTTTCCTTCTTTACCGCTTTTGTAGTGAGTTGTTTTTTCCTTGTTTGGTGTTTGCTTTGTTCTTGTTGTAGGGGTTCGTGTTTCAGTGGGATAGAGTTTCTTAATCAAGGTTGAATTTGAACCCAATGTGTAGCGCCCCAAAAATACCCTGGAATTTTTATAATAAAATTTATTATTATATTCTGGGTATAATTGGGCCAGCTTGGGTATTTTAAGGGTGTTAGACGAATATTGATTAAATGATTGGCCAGATAAATAAACCCAGTGAAAAAGAGAAAAATATATAAAATTGAAAAATAGAGTTCAGGGTCCAATTATCAAGCAAGTTTATATGTCTAAGTGAAAATAAGAGACTTAAATGAAAAATAATAGAGAAATGGAGAGGACCTAAATATAAAAAAGAAATAAAGAAAAGAAGAAAAAATCCAGGAAAGGAATGTGTGGCATGTAGGAAAGTAGGAGAAGTTTCCTCCTTTTTAAAATACGATTTAGAGTGATCCGTAAGAAAGGAAAAAGAAAATGGAGGTATTTTAGGTGAGCTCGCTTCTCTTTAGATTTCCTGACGATCAGGGTATGGGTCCCGGGCGAAATGAGAGGAAAGTCCTTCCTCGTGACTAGGCTACCCAGTAGAGACCGAAGGAATCGGGACTTTCAACAAACTCCATGGTGGGTCTTCTCCTACTTGGTGGTCTTCTTCTACCCTAAGGACTGTTGGGTGGATTATACGGCCTTAGGGAATGTATGGTTGCATTTTAAACCATGGGAAGAATTTGCCACATTGTGTAGTGTGACTAGGCGAACCTTAGAGCTGATTTTGGGTACAGTGAAGGGAATTTAGTGATCGTCCTTCTGGTAAATTGTAGCCACATCGATTAAATTGATGTTAGGCTTTGAATTTCACGATTTGGACTACTCTGTAGACTAAGTTATAGTCTTTTTACTGAGGAATTCGGCCAGCTAAATCTGGTTGGGTCGGTTACGCCAGTCGGTCAACTAGCCGGACCTTAGAATGGGTTTTTGGGTCGGAAATAAAGAGAATTTGGCAGTAATTCTTCTGTGAAATTGTAGCCACATCAATGAACTTGATGTTAGGCTTTTGAATTTCTCAATTCGGACTCTTGTAGACCAAGTTATGGTCTTTTTACTTACGAGCGATCAAATGGAGTGCGGAGTCGACCATAGAGGTGCGTCTGTAGAGATCGTAGGTCTGTAGAAATTCGTGTCGAGGATCTACAGCCAAGAGTGTGAGTCTTGAAAACTCGGCTCGGCCGGGAGTTGATACGCATGACCTCCAACCGGAAGCCATATCTCAACCGTTTGAATTTCAGATTTGGGTGTTCTTGAACTCTGAAGCCCGGTGGTGAATCATCCATATGCACGAGGAGATTATTAGATGTCGGCCAGAAGTGTTTGAATGGCTGTCGCCCGGTGCGATGATCGGTTCAGTCGGCTCGTCGGGTGACTCGCGACCTCAACGGAAGGCCATATCTCCTTTGTTTGAACTCAGATTTGGGTGTTCTTGAACTCTATGGAAAGCCGTGAGTCAGAATCCATCCATATGCTGAGAGATTATTGAATGTCGAGGCCAGAAGTGTTAAGTGAGCTCGTCACTTGATGCAGCTCGTCGATTCAGTCAATAGTCAAGGTCATATCTTCGTTTGAACGATTTGGGTGTTATTGGACTTTATGGAAAGCCCGTTGGTCGAATCATCCATATGCACGAGGAATTATTAGATGTCGAATGAAGTGTTTGAATAGGCTCGTCCGCCCGATTGCATTTCGTCGGTCAGGTCGATGATGAGTTGACTACGCGCGACCTCCAACTTGAATCATCTCGCCGTTTTGAACTCCGTTTGGGTGTTCTTGGACTCTATGGAAAGCCCATTGGTCGAATACGACTGATATGCCTGAGGAGGATAGCAAATGTCATGCAGGGTGTTAGACTGGGCTCGTCCTTCCGTGCAGCTCGTTAGTTGGTCGGCTCGCCGGGGGTTGACTACGCATGACCTCCGACGGAAGGTCATATCTCGCCGTTTGAACTCAGATTTGGGTGTTCTTGGACTCTATGGAAAGCCATTGAGTCAAGAATACGTGATATTCCTGAGAAGATGGCAGATTTCATACCAAGGTGTTAGGCCCAGGCTCGTCGCCGGTCGCGACTCGTCGATTCGAATCGGCTCGTCGAGTTATTTGCGCGCGACACTCAGCGGAAGATTATATCACCGACTGTTTGGGAACTCCGATTCGGGTGTTCTTGGACTCTATGGAAAGCCCATTGAGTAAAGAATACATTCATATGCACGAGGAGGATGAAATATGTTTGGCCCAGGGTGATAGATCTAGCTCGTCCAGGTCGGGTCAGCTCGTCGATTCGAGGATTTGGCCCCGTGGCCTTGACCTCGATTTCGGAGGTCACGCTCATGCGTCCGAACTCTGATTCGGTGTTCTTGGACTCTATCGGCCCATTGAGTCAAGAATCCATCTATATATATGTATATATTGTTAAAATTGGAACTCATATTAAACTCCAAAATCAATCCCTAGCAAAACTCTTAGTACACACGAATAATATTGTTCTTTAATGGTTTTGGAATAGGGGTAAACAGGAGGAAAATAGCGAGATTGAGATTCCAAAGATTGGAATCAAAGTGCCAAGATTTTTGGGTTTGTTCTACTGAATCCTATTCTTGATTCAAGTTTTTGCATGTTCGTTCTCTGACTCTATTCTAATGTCAAGTATTTTGGGTAGTTTACCAAGCATATGAAATGAGTGCATGAATGAGTATATGAAATAATTACATAGATTGAGTATATCCTTGAAACGAGAATACGAAAGTAAATATGGAATTGACTATGATATTTAGCCAGAATGAATGTGATTGATAAATCGAAATGTAAGTAGATAGGACAATTCTTGACATCTTGAATTGCATCGATATCACAAGATGAGCCTTTGACCCGGGATGCGCAATCGACATCGGAATCCGCAGGCACCCGAGAGCACATCGATGTCACTTGAGGCGGGATGCACCAATCGGCATCCGTCATGATGGTAGTATGACATTGAAATGTCCCACTTGGCGGGATGCCAATCGGCATCGTCATGATGGCATATGGCATTTAAGTGATACCACATGTCGGTGCACCAAAGCGACATCGCATCGTGATGGGAGACGGTGTTAAATGTGTAAGCACATTACCGAATAATAATAAGGGCGGGATTCATCAAACGGAATCCGTCAGAAATGTGAATTGAAGAGTCAAGTGAAATAACCAACATTGAGGAGTGTAAATGAGATTTTTTTTATGTATATGCTTAAATCTCATAAATTAAATTAATGAAATGGGTGTTGCATTGAAATTGCATGATGTGGTTGGTAAGTGTTTAGAAATTGAAAGCATGTGAAAATAAATAGCATGAGGATTTGTTGAATTAATAGAGCGTAGTTTAATATTAAATTCATCTTTGAGTTACATTGAATATTGGAATAGAAGCGTATGAACCACTAAGCATAGAAAATGCTTAGCGTATAGTTTATCATCTTTGTAGTGAAGCGAGAAGGGAGACAGATCGTCTTTCTTGCGAGAGTCATAGAGAGAGTCTGACGTATAAGTGTATACTCGTCATTTGCATATCATCTCTTGTGAACAAAATTGGTATTTATTTTTTAAAACCAAAAGGTTGTGGCCGAACCTTGATTTTGAATATCATTTTGAAAGAGCATGAATGCCTTCTTTGTAAATGTATTTTGTAAATGTTTAGAGAGGAGAGAGAGAGGGCCTGCCACACACCTTCCCAGGGTTGCGAAATTTGTAAATGATTGTGGGCCCACTTGAAACTGACTTAGCTTCATAACTAAACAAATTAATTAAACATTTTTAATAAGATAAATAAAACGTCGAATGCTTAGGGCTCAGGTTCGGATCATCATTCGGGTCGGGCAGGATTCGGTCGCTACACTTTTGAAAAATAAAACTTAATAAAATGTAAATAAGAAAAGATTAAGCGGGCGTCCACAGGGCTTCGGTTCGGACTGCGCCCCTCTGGGTCGAGGTCGAGATTCGAGGCTTGGGGGTCGCTGATGGAAGAGGGATCACGGTGTGATGCGAGGGTAACCTGGGTGCATATATGTCCATAAGGGATTACAGAAACCAGCCATGGAAAAGTCAGCAAACAGCGGAGAGGAATCCAAATGAATATAGGTTTATGAGGGACTATAGAAACCAATGGATGAGTTCACCATATGAGCATGCCCACAACCATAGTTGGGGAATCCCACACAAATTCCTCATGGGAACTAAGACCTCCACGATATGCACCTCCTGAACCTCCATATTATGCTTCCAACTCCTCTGATCCACCTCAGCCACCAGTGTTGATCCCTCCATTTAAGATGAAGCCATTTGGACCTTACCTAGATAGTGGATGACTCTGTGGCAGAGCAAAAGGGGATTAATGCCCATTCGAATAAGATAATTGTCACTGTGGAAGACAATTTGAACAAGAAATTAAATGGGCTGAAAAATGACTTTGAGCATAAATGGGACAACCTGCAAGACTCCATTGAAAACCTCATCGATCAACAGCAATCTCCACGGAGGAAGAGTGCCAAAGTGACACCATGGTAGAGGAGCGGTGTGTAACCATTACACCCGGGGGCTTATAGGATTTAGTGGTGTACAGATCCTTGGGTATGTGTGCTGTTGTTTTCCATGGGAGAGAGAAAGAAGAAATCCTCCATTGTTGAAGTAAGGAAGGCAGTGGAGAGGAGCGATGGAAGAACATCAAGAGGTAAGTTCGATCACATCTTTGCCCACACACTGCAGCACAATCCACACCCAAAGCACCTACCACAAAGGTACCGTTGCTATGCGCCTGCAACACTTCAAGACATTAGTGGCCTTTATTCATGTGCACTACATCAAAGACATTGTTAGTTGCTTATGTTGCATGGCATAGTGGATGGTTAGTCTTTGGTTCGGACATGGAGCCTTTGGACCTTAGCATACTCACAACTCCACCGGTTCCAACGGCCTCAAAGGCCTAAAAAAACTGAGTTTGGGGGAGCCACAGCCTCCCAAATTTTTGTTTCATTTTATTTAATACTTTATTTATTTTATTTTGATTTAACAATTTTAACTTTTAGATTTCACATAATTTTTAGTTAACCTTTGTTTTGGCAATTTTCAATTTTATGTAATTTTCTTAAATTTTTATAATGTTTATTTTGCAGTTTAGGTACAAAAATGTTTGCGGTAAAGGCTCACCACGAAAATTTATGGCTTTGTGAAATTTATAACTGCAATAGTGCATAATACAGTTTTTTTGCTACATTGTTCCTTATTTCGTCATACCTGTGATATATATTATTATGTATTATTATTTTATATATATATATATATATATATATATATATATTTGCTATATATATATATATATACCTTATATATATAAATATAAATTCGCACATGCGAAATTTCGGAGTTCTTAATTTTATATTTTATCAATTCGCGGCCAATTTTGTTTTCATCATAACTTTTTCATGTCAGAACTCAGTTTCTACTTGTTTTTGGTATCGTTGGAAAGATTAGAGTGTAGAATCAAATATAGCTAAGAAGAATACTTTTGAGTATTATGAAGGTGTAATTTTAAAGATTCTCATTGGTCCTCTTTTTTTTCCTCTCTTTTCTTCTCCTAACTTGTTTATATGAAGCCCAAATGGAGTGAATAAGGTGTTGATGGAAATCTTGCGAAGTCTCCTATCAAAAATGAGCACATATCATCAAGGAGGTAACACTTCCTTCTCTAACTTTCCAATCCAAGACCTATTGCGGATAATGTGACATTTGGTTGGGGGAAAGTTAGCGAAGGAAGTGGCATTTATTTTCTTTATTTTGAGCAAGCCCATTTTGCGTGTTCGGTGGCTTGCTAGTTGTTCTTTGTGGTGATTATACCATACATCTTACTTTTCAAAATAACCACCCATTTTCATTTTGTGTAGTTATACCTAACATAAGTTGGAAAAATTAGGCTTTGTCAATTCTATTGATGTTAGATTGGTTCCATGCCTGGCTGAGTGGATAATAAGTTGAACTCTTGTTGCTTTCGACCATTTTTCTTCCACCTTTAGCTAACCACACACTATGCACATTAGGTTTCAATAATAGGCTGAAAAACTACCTACCTCCTAAGCTTTGCAAAACCTACCCTAGTTTCGTTGACTACCTTTAATAGGTTAAGGACCCCCATGAAAAGAAGGCCAATGTGTCTCCCAAAAAATAAAAGAAGAGAAAAAGAAAAAGAAAAAGAGAAAGGCCTGGCAGCTTTGCCTTGAAACGACATGGTCAAGGGGTTTATGGAAGAAAGCCTTTAAAGTGCGTACCTAAGCCAGCGGTTGGGAGCCCACGGAAAGCAGTTAACAGCTGTGGGTGGATAGGTGGAGTTTTAGCAGTTGTGAGTGCTGGAGTTTCCGAAATCATTGGTCCCAGGGGTGAAACACGAAGGATTAGTGGTCGAAAAGATCCTCCTTGACTTGGTGCCTAAGCCTTAATTGGTTGGGAGTCATGTTAGATCCAGATTATGGACTTTGGTGAGGTTGATTCCTCGGCATTGCACCTACAACACAAAGATAAATAAGAGGGGGAGAGGTGGGTCTGATCTTATTTAGGTTGGTTAGCATACTAAGTTGTGCCGTTAGCTTGGTTGGGGAGAGTGCGGTTGCGAGTTATTGTTGAGGGTGATCAATGAAACCTGGAGCCACAGTGGGATTCACAGGTGGAGTCATCGAGAAGGAAACGCTTTTAATACTCCATTTTGTATGGCATTCATTCTCTCGAGGTAGTAATTAGGCTAAGTTTCGGTAATTTTCATTGAGAGTTAGGCATTACTCATTCACAACCTTTTTGAAATACCATTTTTGTGAACATTATTTTGTTATCGTTTTGTATGCTCTCTCTTTCTTTCTTTCTTTCATTGCTAAGGTTGCTTGATATGTAGGTTAGGATGTGATTAGTGCTCAAAAAGTACACATTTTGAACCCTATTTATTATAGGTTTTGAGTGCTTTTGTGTACTAATCACATTACAGATAACCGATTTACATTAAGGTCCCTACTATTCTAATAGCATTTGTGGAAAATTTGTAGTTTTCTTGAGCTAATTATGCAAAATTGTTGGTCGATCCAAGCACGAAGAATTCAAGTCAAACTCAGCATTGCAGATCAAAGACCAAAGGAAAGAATAGCAGAAAACAGAAGAAAATGGAGCATTACAGGAATGCTTTTCTTGCAAGCACTGTGCATCCTGCGAGCATTGTTCATCCAACAACTGTTCCTTCTTTTGGCCTTCGGTTTGTTACATTTTTGTTTCTTGATATTATCCCTTGTAATACCTTAGATCTTAGTTCTTTTGTAATTTCCCTTGACTTTGGACATATATAAGCCTCGGTTGTACAAAACGATCAATCTTCACGTTGGCATGACGGTGGGCGCGGTTTGTCGTTCTTCCTCCCTTTCTCCATTTCTTTCATTTCTCTCCCTTGCACGACTGCAAACACTCCTTTGAGGATGACAACTCAGAGGATGCTTGGCTAGACCTCTTTCTCCTTGAAGAAGGAGGGCTGTTAGCTAAGTTTAGGAGTAAGCGACGGTCCTCTTGTTTTTAACGTAAGCAGTTATTGTCATTTATGTTCCTCTTTCTCCTCTAGGGTTAGAACTCCTTTGATGTGCCTTAACATTGATGTTGGCAATCTTTAGGGTTCGGTGGATGCTTATTGCTAGATCCATTGAGATTCATTGATTCTTTCTATTTATCAACGTGAGGTAGATCGGGGAGGCACACTTTCATTAATGCAGAACATTAATGTTGATAAATGCTGTTTTTCAAAGGGAAAATCATAGGGTTTAGTTTTAAAGCTAAATGAAGATGGGTTAAAGGAAATGACTATATGTCATCCTCCCAATAGCGAAGGAAAAAGCCAGAGGACATGTTGGTTGCCTTAAAACCCTAAACGATGGTCGGAACACTTGAGGGTTCTATTTACATTTTTTTCTTATTTTAGTTTAAACTTGTGAACAACCATCCAACTCCTGTTTTTTATAAAAAGCACGAAAATCAAATTTAATTCACGAGTTTTAATATCAACATAAGTCATTTGTCTGAAGAAAACCCATCCACAGTGTTCCGACCATAGAGCCGCCCATCTGATAGCTTTGCCCTAAACAGTAGGAAGGTAGGATACAAATTTTGTTGATTTGGGATCCACCCTAACGTAGCATGAATGAGACATGAATATTATTATTAAGATATTTCGCCAAAGTCTTACAGTGGTCATGAGTTCATTCTAGTAGCTATTGATTATTTCACGAGGGGAGTGGGTAGAGCCACTTTGTGAAATAAATGCGATAAGGTGTCACCTTTATCAAATTGCACATTATCTGCAGATATGGGGTTCCTCATGAGTTGATATTGGACAGAGGTGTTCATTTTAGGGGTGAGGTTGACACTTTATTATAGAGATATAGCATCTAGCATCACAGATCGTCTGCGTATAGGTCGTAAACAAATGGGACAGTAGAGGCCACGAACAAGAATATTAAGCGGATTATGTGCAAGATGATTGAGACTTCTCAAGACTGGTCCGAGAAGCTTCCTTTCGCATTATGGGCTTATCGCACCTCCTTTCGCACTTCTACAAGAGCCACACCTTACTCTCTAGTTTATGGCATGGGGGCAGTTTTTCCCATTGAGATAGAGATGAGATCCTTCAGAGTAGCCTTAGAGCAACAAATTTCAGAGGCGGAGTGGGTTCAGTCTTGGTTTGATCAGCTTAGTCTGTTAGATGAGAGGAGATTGAGAGTTCTGTGACCATATTCAAACTTGCAAAGGAGCAGCCAGCAAAAGCGGGGCGAAGCATACGGTATGGCGAGGTGATTTGGTTTTGAGAGTCCTTAAAGGATTAGTCACTGACCCTAGAGGGAAGTTAGTCCAAAGGGAGCTGCATGGTTGATGGACTTAGATGGAAACCAATTCGAAACCTGACCAACGTGGATCAACTAAAGTTTGCGTTTGAGACTAGCAGTCGTAGGATGGGTAGCCATCATTTCGGTCTTCATATACCTTATCACTTAGTACTTTCACATTTTTACTGTACTTCTTATTGAGCCTCACGCGCGCATTTTGGCCTTTTTTTCTCTTATATGGTGCCTTTTCATGCACGGGATAAAGAGCCCTGCGAGGTGTGTGGATGCCTTAGTTTGAGGATCTTTTGAGTTATAGACACATACATTTATATTCTTTATCGCCTTACCACATTCACTTCATTGTATCGCTCCTTTTCATAGTTTCTATGTTTTCACCACTTTCTTTCTATGCGTATTTCTCGTTACATCTCATTCTTTCCCATAGATTGGTGATCTATTCATTTCTGCATGGAGGTTTGTCGGTGTCATCCGCCCTCATTCAATGACATTATTCATAGACTTTTAGTTTGAGAGGCTTATGTCATTTAAGTGGAGTTGTTTTATTGTACCTTCGCGCTTAGAGATATGTTCGTTTATTTCCATATTGGTTTGTCTCTTATTGTTTTATTCAGTCTGTGCATAAAAAAAAAAAAAAGGAAAAAAAAAGAAGAAGAAAGAAAAAAAGAAAAAAGGTATTAATAAATAAATGCGCACGTCTGTTCATTATCGATATTCCATGATGCGTTATATTGTTATGATGTGTTTTTTGAATGTAACCTTGGTTGGTATGTAAACTTCGAGATCCAATATCATGTGCTACTTTGAGATTTATTAGTGGTATAACCGAGATGGCCGATCCTCTCCTAGGAGACTCCGGTCGGTGTCATATTCATCGTCAATTTGTCGACGACATGTCTTCCCCATGCATTGGTTGGGCGATTCATCCCATATCATCATAAGTTTCTTCCATACTGTTATTTATCTTCTTGACTTCATACCTCTCATTTTCACATTTATCACCCTCATATGTTTATTGATTTTGAGTTTTATGTTTCACTTCGCGTCCTTTTCCTCTTACCTATCTCATCACATGTTACACTTTTTGCATCACATCATTATTATTAGCACTTCCATTGGAAGTTCTTGTGTCTATGGCTCATGAGACTTCTTATGCATGTGGCATTCCACACACGAGGGCATGAAGTTGATCATGAGGTGTTTGAGCCTTGTTTCCCTTCATTTCTTTTACACTTATCACCCCCAGCACATTACGGTCGGGTGATAAGACCACCCTGAGACCATGGGATTTAATGTTTTCTTTGACAACATCTACTTTGATGGGTATTTGAGACTTGGTTGATATCTGGACATTATTATGTGGCTTTTTCTAGGCGATGCCTTACTAGTGTTTGGATCCATTTCTAGTTGCGATTCTGGATGATCCGAGGTTACCTTTTGTTATTGGGGGATGCAGGGATCTAGACTGATTCCTCGACATGCCATCTTGGGAGCATACCCTATACGTCGAGGATCATGCGGATGTGTTTGTTTGTGTAGGCGCCAGTTCTTCTTGAGATGTCGAGCCATATTTATTTTGATATTTGGGGTTTCATCATCTCTATTGGATGACATTCATGTCATACTTGACACATCCCTTATCATGAAGTCATCGAGGAAATTTGTTTGTTTGTGCATATAATCATTGTCGAGAGGATGGATCTTGTTGACATTTTTGGGATTTCATCATGTTTGATGAAGATGCCACACTAGGGCATATCCATATCTTTGGGATCATTTGGAGGTGGTTGGATTTGTCCGGACGGTTCTTATTGAGGATATGAGCCGTTGTTAGGCATTTTTGGACTTCATCGTGTTTTACGTTGGATGTCATACTAGGGCATACCCACTAACCGCCTTTACTATCTTTAGTTGAGCGTTGGACCGTCTTCTACATAAGGCGATTCGGACCGCCTTCATATGGATAAGATGTTTAGGCTTCATTGCATCATGTGCTAACAGCCGATTTGCCGTTTAGGCTTAGTCTTGTACTTTGCGTATCAAGCGTTCGAGACTTTCGCCTTCATATGGATAAGATGTTCGAGACTTCATCGAGCCTGCATTGCTAGCACAGCCCAGTTAGCCGGATTCGGACCGTCTTCTACATATCAGGCGTTCAAACTTCGTCTTATGGATAAGACTAATTCGGACTTCATCGCATCACATGTACTGCTATGGTTTAGAGCGTTCGAACTAATCTTACGGATCGGGCGTTGAGACTTTGCTGCCTTCCTTATGGATAAGATGTTTAGACTTCATATGCATTACATTTTCTAGCACAACAGATTAGCCCTTTAGACTTCATTTTCTACATATCAGGCGTTCAGACTTCGCCTTTATATAGATAAGATGTTCAGACTTCATCTGCATCACATTCGTGGCTCCCTGACGGATCGAGGCGTTGAGACTTTGTGCTTATGCATATCAGCGTTTAGACTTCGCCTTTATATGGATGAGATGTTCAAACTTCATTTGTATCACATTTGCTAGCACCGCAGTTAGATGTTCAGACTTCATCTTCTGCATATTAGGCGTTCAAACTTCGCCTTTACCTTATACATTTTGAATAAAGGCATTTAGGCTTCGCCTTTGTGTTTCCTCGTTTCAGGCCAGACATTCCGATGCCTTCACCATAGTTCAGACTCTCAGATTTCATCTTTATTAGAGATATCGCTACCAATAGTCATGGTCGTTAATATCCTTTTACTTTGATCCACATAGTTTATTTAGTTATCGTACTCTTCGCACAAGCTCATGGGTTTCTCCATGGCGGGTGTTGATGGTCCTCTGATGCACATGACCATTCTATCACCCATGTGTCGACTGATTTTTCCTTGTTTCAGGTTTCGATATAGGTTTCACCTTTGGGGGGACCTTCTTAGAGAGAACTTGGATCTATGTCATGACTTTGCTGGCCTCCATGTTGTTTTGTCCTTCTGTTGTTTGCTTTTGATGTTTTTTTAGAACTCATTTTAGCTGCTTGAGTTTGAGAGAGTTAGTGTTCTTTGTGACACTTTTGGGGGTCTCCTTTATTCTTCAATAGAGTTCATCTTGTTTCACTTACTTTTCACACTTTCACTGAATTCCATTATTCACATTCGCTACACTTACAAACTCTATCGAAGAGGGGGATATTTGTAGACCCTAAAATTTGCTCACACATTATTTTTATTGTTATTATTAAATTTTACTTTTTGATTTTGTTTTTATTATTATTTTATTTTCTTTTTCAAATCCTCCATTCACCTACTCCCAATTTCTCTCTTCCCCCATCCCCTATGACCATACCTTACCCAACTACCCCCCCTCTCCTTCTTCTCTCCTTCTTCTCTCCTTCATCTCCGGATTCTCTTCGGCTCTCCTTCTCTTCTCACCCGCCCTCTCCTTCTCCTCTCCTTCCTCTCCCGATTCTCTTATGCTCTCATTCTCCTCTCCCCCCCCCCCCCCCCTTCTCCTTTTCTTCTCTTCCCTGCTTCTCATACAACCCCTCCATTTTTTTGAATTTTTTTTCCTCTCCTCCGACTCCCTCTCTTCTTATTCTTTTCTTCTTCTACTCCTTTTCCTCTAGTTTTCTTATTCTCCCCATTCTCATATTTATTATTCTTTTTTTTTTTCTCATTAATTTTTACTCTTAAAAAAAGCAAATTCAAACAAACATCACAAAGGTAAAAGACTCATACCTTATTTATTTATTTTTATTTATTATTTTCTATTTTTTTCTTCTCATGTTGTCAACACTCTTTACGCATTTTCTTTAACATAAAATTCACACACACACACACACACACACAGATATATATATATATATATGGGATTGGATTTTTCTTTTATGGGCCATTATGATATTCATGTATGTTGATATGAATAATTGTTGTTGGGGAAATTTATGTAATTAGCTTAAATCTTTCATTTTTCTTGTACTTTATTATTTATTTGGGTTTATTTTGTGTTATTTATGTGTAATTATATTTTGACCGTGTTAATGGCTAACTTGAAAATTTTATATTGACTTTAGGTTGTGGAATAAATTAGAAGTTTTTTTAGATATAGTTTAGATTTTAATATGTGGTGGTCTTGATTAATAGAAAATTAAATTTTATAATATTTGAATTTAACTGAGATTATCACTTTTAGGTGTTAATTAACATAATTTTTATTTAATTTAGTATGATTGAATGTTATAATTTTATTTTGAATTAGGGTTAAATTATTAAATATTCAAATTAGGCCCAACCTATAATACCAAAAATATGCCATAACAATTTTATAACATGTTTAGGGTATATTATTAGTGCATTTGGAAATTTTTGGTAATTATTATTTTGCTAAGTGAGAAAATTTCGAAACTCAGAATTTGTACAAGATACAAGGGTAAAAGTGGAATTTGTCAAAATAGGATATAAAAGTCATAAGATAATAAGGTTATATGCCAAAGTGGAATAATGAGAAGTTGTAGTGTAAATAATAGAGAGATGGAGGACTTAAGCGTAATAAAAGGGAAAAAATTAAATATAAAAAGGGGATAAGACTAAAAATATCTCATTTTGGTCCCAGAAGGGAAGCTCGCTGGGTAGAAGAAGGGGAGAAGAGAAGAAGAAGAGGAAGACGAGAAGAAGAAGAGGAAGAAGAAGAAGAAGAGCGAAAGGTATGAAACTTATATGAAAACTATGATTTTGGTATGGATTATTGGATTATTGGACTTTTGGACTTTTGTATGGAATTGTTTGATGAAGAAGAAACCATAAACCCATTTTTTTTTTTATGAATTTGGGTCTAAAAGAACCCTACTTGGTATATTGGTTGTGTTTGGACTTGGGTTTGTTGATTGTAATCCTCAATCGAGGAATATTTGTATTAAGGAAATATTGGGGTTTAGGAATCTTGTCAAAATTTCTCGAGCTTCGAGGACGATCATAATATTTTTCGTCTTCGAACTCAGTTCAATTATGTTCTTGGACTCTATGGAAAACCCTTTGAGTTTTGAATCCATCCATATATAGCATGATAATATTGGAACTCATATTAGGTCCAGAAATCACGAAAAACAGTAGGCCCTGCTGGTTCTTCTCGTAGTCATTATTCATGAGAAGCCTCCAACTTCGGATGGTCATAATTTCTTCATTCGAACTCCGTTTTGGATGTTCTTGGACTCTATGGAAAGACCTTTGAGCCTAGAATCCATCCATATATATCTTGATGAAATTGGAACTCATATTAGGTCCATAAATTACGAAAAATAGTAGGCCCTGTTGGTTCTGCTCGTAGTCATTGTTCATAGGAAGTCTTTAACTTCGGACGGTCATAATTCTTCATCCGAACTTCGTTTCGGATGTTCTTGAACTCTATGGAAAGCTCCCAGTCTAGAATCATACATATATAAATTGAAGAAATTAGAGCTCATATTGAGGTTATAAATCAAGAAAAATGATAGGCCTGCTGGTTCTTTCGTAGTCATTGGTCATAGAAGCCTTGACCGAGCGGTCCATAATTTCTTCGTCAGAACTCCGTTTGGATGCTTGAACTCTATGGAAATCCCTTTGAGTCTGGATGCATCCATATATAAATTGATGAAGTGGAATGATAATTAAATAACCATAATCATACATAGGTAACCATAGTTATTCATCGTATAATGAGATATGAAAAATGCAAAGATACGAATAAATGATTGTAAATATCGCATGTGAGATATGAGATATATACTGAACATAAAATACACATGGATTGTCTCGGATTGTCTCTTAGAACTCCGGGTAGGATATGGGCATGCTTATTGGTGGAAAACAAGTTTGCAAGATAATGACCGTCTTACTAGTTTTCGCTTCAAAGGTTTTCAGTCTTATATAGATGGTCATTGTCTCGTAGATAATGATAACAGCGCTTCGGGCCCTTAGATGGTCATTGTCTCATATAATGATAATAGCGCCTTCGTTTTATAGACCAACGTTTCGCATGCTGAGTGTGCGCTTCTAAGGTTTTTATAATTTTCTTTATCCACTTCTAAGGTTTATGCATACATGAAACATAAAACAAATGACTTGAATATGACATACGAAATTTATATGAACATTGATAAGAAATGTAACATGATATGATAAGTAAATATGAGATATGTATAAACATGTTTAAATGATATGATATGTTAGATGTATATGCATGTGTATAGAAGTGTGATGATCCGTGTTAGTGGTCGTCCACGAGTTTATTCCCACTAAGCGTAAAGCTTAGCACGGGTTTCCATCCGTGTAGGTATGGAAGCAAAGGAAAGAAGGTCGAACAACCCTCATCAGTCTCCAAGGTCAACACATAGTTAGATGCCCACCGAAAGACTTCACTATTTGGCATGTAATATTTTGTTGTCAACAAATGTAAAGTTGAATAAATGAACTATTAATTTTAATATATTTTAATTCATGAATATATTCAGATACTGTTAGGTATGAACAACAATATATGACAGAGAATAGAATAGTGATAACCTCGTCCCATATCGCATTACAGTATAATATCATCACACAGGCAACGGAGGTTTAGGCGTTTCGACAAGTTTTTAACCTTCTAGATAGATTATAAGATAAACATGCATATGTTGAGTAATGTGTTGACCTTTGATGGATGTCCTTGTGTTTTGTATAGATGGATCGTTCTCAAAAAGCTGTTGAGAGTGTTAACCCAAGGGAACAAGAGTTATAAACTTTTGAGCCTTCAGAATGTAATGTACCTAATGAGCCCATGGAAGCTCATGAGAATATCGTTAGTATGGCTCTGCATTGATAGATTGACTAATTCTAAAGCTCCAATAGACACAAAGAAGAAGGTACTGAGTAGAGGAATTCCATAGGTCGTGCTACATGGAAGAGTCATCAAAGCCGACCTCGTTAGCAAAGCCAGAAAGGTATTCGAAGAGGTTGCATGCTCCTCCCGATCGAGCATCATGTGCGCCTCACTATCATAGGCGAGGCATATGATCGCGGAACCGGTGCTCAAAAGTCTAGGGATTCTGAATCCCATGACATAGGAATTCTTTGTCCAAGAGTTTAGGGCAAAGTATGTTACAGACATGTATAGGGAGTCCAAGTGGAAACAGTTCCTGAATATGAAGCAAAGGAACTTATCTATGGCTGAGTATGAGAAAGAGTTCAGCCATCTCAGCAAATATGCACCGGAAGCGGTCCTCACCGAGGCATTTCGGTGTAGGCAATTTGAAGATGGACTACATGATTCCATCAAGAGGTACTTAGCACCTGTGACTTCTCTCCAACAGGTGAACTTTTATCAGTTGGTCTAAGCTGTAATGAAAGTGGAGAGAGTAGAAACTAGCAGCAAAGAAAAGTCTCAAAAGAAGAAGTTCTCAAAAGGAGCCTCCTCCTATTCTGGTAAAAGAGCTAGAGATGTTCAAGCCGAAATAATACAAGATTCTGACATAAAGAGGTAGAAGACAGGAGGTACAATAGTATCTAAGTGGTAGAGGTGCTTTAGTCGATTAGTGGAGAAATCCCAAGGCACTCATTGCCATAGTAGATGACATTCTGTGTTTGTGCTGTTGATGTGAGGGGCTCGTGTGGAAGCCTTGAGCATTTGATAGCACAGTGTCCCCGAGAGTCAAGGGATAATAGAAGTCAAGGAAGTGGCAAGAGGAAGATTTATGGCACTCTTTCGACTCAAGGATCGAGGTAGGGGGTCGAGTGGCCCATCTCAGCATAGAGGATGAGGAGGTATAGTTTCGTAGATGTTGGATTGTTTTATGCTCTACAAAGACTACAAAGACGAGCATATGCTATGAAGGCTCGTGAGGATCATGATGCTCCTGAGGTTATAGCTGGTATATTTTCTTTATATGATATTGAGATGCATGCATTGATTGATCCTGGATCTACTCATTCATATGTGTGCATGGAGCATGTATTTGACAAAGTACCAACGATGGAGAAATTAGCATATGACATGCATGTGACTAGTCCGTTAGGGCACAACGTTAGTGTGAATAGCGTATACAAAAATTGCCCCATTGTTATACAAGCAAGAGAGTTTCTCACAGATTTGATAACCTTACCATTCTGAGAGTTTGACTTGATTATGGGAATGGATTGGTTGACTAAACGCTGAGCCATCGTTGATTGTGGATAAAAGATAGTAGTGTTGAGATGCTTTGATCAGTCTGAGGTGATAATACAGGGCATTAGATCCAACGTAATGTCCAATGTGATCTCAACCATGCAGGCGAGGAGATTTATAAGAAAAGGATATGAGGCATTCTTTAGTTTCCTGATACTTGACTCCAAGAGAGGTCAAGTTGATGTAGAAAAGATTCTAGTAGTAAGGGAATTTCCAGATGGTTCTCAAGAGTTACAGTATTCCCTGCAGGAGTGTGACTTATCCATAGAAATCGTGGGCGTGAACAACCCTCGTGTCTAGGCACTCCATGATTTGGCTCCAGCAGAGCAAGGAGTTAAAGGTTCAACTACAAGAGCTTTTAGATAAAGGGTTTGTACGACCCAATGTTTCGCCTTAGGGTGCAAATGTTTTATTTTTGAAAAAGAAAGATGGCACTCATTTGATGTGCATCATCATCTACATCAATAAGGTGACAAGTGAAAACAAGTACCCATTGCCGAGAATCAAGATCTTTTGATCGCTTGAAAGGAGCGGGTGTCTTTTCAAGATCTATACGACCCAGATATTATCAATTGAGAGTAAAGGAAGTAGATGTCAAGATCGTGATTTAGGAACCCAATATGGCCATTATGAGTTTTTGGTAATGCCATTTGGGTTGACTAACGCACCGACAACATTCATGGATTTAATGAATAGGGTACTCCAACCCTATGTGGATCATTTTATAGTGGTCTTTATTGATGACATCCTGGTGTATTCTAAGGATGCACAGGAACATGAACAACATCTGAAAATAGTCCTGCAGATGCTAAGAGAAAAGAAGTTATATGCTAAGCTTAGCAAATGTGATTTTTGGCTAAAAGAAGTTTCCTTCTTAGGCTATATTGTGTCAGCAGAGGGTATCAGAGTTGACCTTACAAAGATCGAGGCTGTTGTGAATTGGAAACCACCTCGAAATGTAACCGAGGTGAGAAGTTTCTTAGGCTTAACAGGTTATTATAGAAGATTTCCAGAAGCAGGCTTTTCTCACTATAGCTTCTCCGGTCACTAAGTTACTCAGAAAGGAATAAAGTTTGAGTGACGTAAAACGTCAATAGTTTTGAATTGGGGCTTGAAAGGATGCTGGTTGAAGCACCGCATTGACGCGAACCTACTTTGGGGAAAAGAGATACCTTGTATAGTGATGCTTCAAGCATCGGTTCGGGATTGTTAATGCAAGACGGAAAGTGGTGGCTTATGTGTCCAAACAGCTTGAAGCCATGAACAAATTATCTCACTAATGACCTAGAGTTGGCTGCGTAGTGTTTGCTTTTTGAAAACATAGTGACACCATTTTTATATGGGGAAAGTGTAGAATTTACACCGATCATAAGAGTCTCAAGTATCATAACGTAGAAAGAGTTAAATTCAGACAATGAGGTGGTTAGAGTTATCTGCTGATTATGACGATCATGTACTACCACCTTAAAAGGCAATGTAGTAGTCGTATGCTGTCGAAAGACGCTGGTAGCAATGTTACCATAGATAGATCATCAAAGGCTGGATGAATACGCAACAATATATAACCCATTTTACCAAACATTATAGATGCAGAAACTAATAAGAGCTATAAAAGTTATAGATGGCTAGAGATGGTCACGAGACCGAGTGTTTAGTGAAAGAAGCTGGAAGTTTGTATTTCCAGAACAGATTATGTGTGCCAGATGATAAAGAGCTAAAGAAAAAGTTGCTATTTGAGGCTCATAATACGATATTTACCATGCATCAGGAGGTATGGGTATGTACCAGACTTGAAATAGTTTTATTGGTGGAAAGGAATGAAAAGAGATGTGACTAAGTATGTGTCTAAGTGTTTGACGCTACAAGAAGTCAGTTTGATATTATGCCAATAGGGCTGTTAAATTCCCTTCCAATTCCTAATGAATGGATAACATTACTACGGATTTTGGTGTCGTTTGCCCTCACACAACGTATGGATGACTCTATCTCGGTGATTGTTGTTAAGCCTACAAAGTCGGCCCATTTTATACCTGTCCAGATGGACTATTCTATGGATCGACTAGCCGAAGTTATAGCGTGGAGGAGATTGTACGATTTCATGGTGTACTCGTTATCTATCAGGTCGATGTAGATTCTGGCTTATATTAAGGTTATGGAAGGAATTATAGTCAACTTCAAAGTAATTAAGCTAAAGTTCAAGATAACATTCCATCCGCAAAACAAGATGGACATCAGAGGAGGTTGATTCAAGTAATTGGAAGATATGCTTCGAGGTTGTGTCATGGAATTTTCAGAAGTTAGATAGGAATGGAATTTTGCCTTATATAAATAGTTTTAGTTGTTATTAGCAGATGGTCACTGTATACGAGGCTTTAGGTGGTCGGAAATGTAGAACTCCCCTGTGTGTTGGACGGTTAAATGAGCATAGTGATTGGTTCAGACATAATGAAAGATACTCAAGAGAAAGTGCAGGTTATTCGAAGCGTTAAAGGCGAAGGATCGACAAAATCTTATGCCGATTTGAAAAGGAGAGACATTACATATGCGAAGGGAGACAAGGTCTTTGAAAGTATCGTCGGGAGGAAAATTCTATGGTTTGGTAAAATGTAAAATTCGATTCTTCGGGAGGTCCATAGATCATATGAGGTTTTGGAACAAATTGGCCCTGTGGCTTATCGTTTGACACTCCCTCCAGAATTGGCCAAATTACACAATGTGTCTCATGTGTTGATGCTTCGGAGATACCACTCTGATGAGTTGCACATACTACCAGTGCAGGATGTGTAAGTACAAGCATATTGGTCATATGATGAAGAGCCGAAAGCCACTGCTCCTGAAGGTGAAACAAATTTGCGAATAAGCGTGTCTATGGAAAGTGCTCCGCAACACCATGGTAGGGAAGAAAGCTACTGGGAGCTAGAAGCAACTATGAAAGCATGATATCCGCAACCTTTCAAGATAGGTAAAAATTTCACTTAAATTTCTTTGGCTGGGAGAGTCAGAATACCTCAAAATATGCTCTAATGTTTTTATAACATGTTTAGGGTATATTATTAGTGCATTTGGAAATTTTTGGTAATTATTATTTTGCAGAATTTGTACAAGATATAAGGGTAAAAGTGGAATTTATCAAACATGATATAAAAGTCATAAGATAATAAGATTATATGCCAAGTGGGAATAATGGGGAAGTTAGGTGTAAATAATAGAGAGATGGAGGACTTAAGCGTAATAAAAGGAAAAAATTAAATATAAAAAGGAGATAAGACAAAAAATATCTCATTTTTTGGTCTAAGAAGGAGAGCTCATACGGGTAGAAGAAGAGAGGAGAAGAGAAGAAGAAGAGGAAGAAGAGAAGAAGAAGAGGAAGAAGAAAAAGAAGAGCAAAAGGTATGGAACTTGTACGGAAACTATGATTTTGGTATGGATTATTGGACTTTTGGACTTTTGTATGGAATTGCTCTTGATGAAGAAGAAACCATAAACTCCATTTTTTTAGCGAATTTTGGGGCCTAGTGAACTACTGGTATATTGGTCGTATTTAGATTCAGTCAGAAGATCAGAACCCTCAATCGAGGAACATTTGTATTAAGGAAATATTAGTTTTATGAGTTCCACTCTTTCCTGACAAGTTCTCGGGACTTCCATGAAAAGAACTTTGAGTCTAGAATCCATCCATATATAGCCTGATAATATTGGAACTCATATTAGGTCTAGAAATCACGAAAAATAGTAAGCCCTACTGGTTCTACTCGTAGTCACTATTCATGGGAAGCCTCCAACTTCTGATGGTCATAATTTCTTCGTCCAAACTCCGTTTCGGATGTTCTTGTAATCTATGGAAAGAACTTTGAGTCTAGAATCCATCCATATATAGCTTGATGAAATTGGAACTCATATTAGGTCCAGAAATCATGAAAAACAAAGAGCTTTGTTGGTTCTGGCCAGAGTCACCGCTCCATAGAAGCCTTCCAACTCGACGGCCATAATTTCATCTTCCAAATTCCGGCTTTCTTTGATGTCTCTCAGCTCTATGGAAATACCTTTGAGTCTAGAATTCATCCATATATAGCTTGAAGAAATTGGAACTCATATTAGGTCCATAAATCAAGAAAAACAGTAGGTCCTACTGGTTCTGCTCGTAGTCACTGTTCATAAAAAGCCTTTAACTTTGGACGATCATAATTTCTTCGTTCGAACTCCGTTTGAATGTTCTTGGACTCTATGGAAAGCCCTTTGAGTGTAGAATCCATCCATATATAGCTTGATAAAATTGGAATGATAGTAAATATCTCATAAGCATACATGATAACCATAGTTATTCATGCATATAATGAGATATGAAAAATGCAAAGATATGAATAAATGATTGTAAATATCGCATATGATCACCAGATAGCAATAATTATTCGGGAATATGAGATATGTACTGAACATAAAATACACATGGATTGTCTCACAGAACCCGGTAGAGAGGGATAGATGGTACGACAGGAAAAACAAGCTCAAGCAAAGATATCGATCGACTGCCCCATTCAAGTCATTACAAATACTTTCCTGGGCACTTATAGATGGTCAATACCGCATTAATGATAACAATACTTTCTGTCCTTATAGATGGTAATTGTATCGCATAATGGTAATAGCAACTTCGGGCCCTTATAGACTACTGTTTATTAAAGGAGTAATACGCCGCCTTCGTCTTTTATAGCTCTCTCTTTACTTCCACTTCTAAGGCTTATGCATGACGAAACATAAAACAAATGATTTGACATGACATACCAAATGTATATGAACGTTGATAAGAAATGTAACATGATATGATAAGTAAATATGAGATATGTATGCTAACGTTTAAATGATATGATATGTTAGATGGCTATGCATGTGTATAGAAGTGTGAATGATCCGTGTTAGTGGTCGTCCATGAGTTTATTCCCACTAAGCATAAAGCTTAGCTTGGGTTTTCATCCGTGTAGGTACGGAAGCAGAGGCAAGAAGGCCGGACAACCCTCATCAGTCTCCAAGGTCAACACATAGTTAGATGCCCACTGAAAGAATTTTTGGTCTATTTTGTATATGTAATGTTTTTTTTTGTTTGTAAACAAATGTAAAGTTTTTGTATAAGTTGAACACTCCCATTTGTGGGTCTTGAATATATTTGAAATTCGTCAATGTATCATATCTACATATTTATTAGTGTATGAATGAACAAGTTATAGTGCATGCATAAATGAATAAAGTGATAATTCTCGCCTTACATCGCGCATCGTGGTGGCTGGCCTAGGGTTCCACACAACTCCATTGGGCTTAGCTTCCAACATTAATTAGGTTCATTCCATTACTTAAGCCTATTACTTCAGCCAACCTATTGGCTTTAACCCATTACCACTCCATCAAATTAGATCTAAACTTATTGGGTCAGCCTCATGTTTCAGACTCAACATACTGGTACCAACCCATTACTTTCAGTTCTATTACCTAACTTATTAGCTTTAAATTATTAGTCTAGCTCAAATACAATTAGGCCCAACCCATTAGGCTTAAGCTTCATTAGCATGTGCTCAACCTATTGGTTTAAGCCTCCATTACTGTGTCTCAACCTATTGGGCTTGGGTTTCTCCATTAGTCTAAGCCCAACCCATTAGTTCAAGTCCATTAGTTTAGGCCCAACATAACCCATTAGTTCAAGCCCATTAGTCTAGGCCCAACATACTTAGGCCCCAACCAATTAGTTTAAGCCAAATTTACTTTTGGGACCCACATATTGTGACTCCAACCTATTGGGTTTCAGCCGAATATACTTGTTCACATATTACAACCCATTTACTGTAATTCAACCCATTATGTTTAACTCAGATGTGCCTAACTCTCTAAGGTTAGTTTATCGACCCTTTATGTCATTCAATCAAGCCTACACGTATTCGGATCATTTAACCCGCGTTTCCACCCTTTAATTTATTAAATTTCAATTTCTAAAATTCATTTTTTCAATTTAATTCAAAATTCAAGTCTTTCAAAATTCAAGTACTAAATTTTCATTTCTCATTTTTTAAATTTAAATATCCAATTTTCAAAATTCAAATTACATTTTCTGCCTTTTTAAATTCAAATTTTCAACTCTAAAATTCAATTCTCTTAATTTCAATTTCATTTTTTTCCCAGTTTTTATTTTTTCCAATTTCAAAAATTTAAGTGTCATAATCTAAAAATACGAAGTCTCCTAATTTCAAATTTCAAAATTTAAAGTTTCCAATTTCAAATTTACAATTTCTCAATTCCAAAATTCAATGTTTCATAGTTTAAAAATTCAAATATCTTAATTTATAATTTCAAATTTCTAAATTCCAAATCTCAAATTTATAAAATTCAAGTTCTTAATTTAAAAATTCAATTTACATAATCCCAATTTAAAATTCTCAAACTTCAAATTCATTAAAAATTCTCAATTTAAAATTTCAAAATTTCACTAAACTCATTTCAAATCAAGCTAAAATTTCAAACACATGATTAATTCTATAGTTCCTATAAAATGGAATCTTGTGGAGTTAATTTGTGTAACATATAAATGGGCTTGGGTGGGGCCCGACATCTCATTTCTCATTTTAACAAATAATTTGACTTTTAATCTATAACCGTTTTTTTTAATATGAATATTCTATATTATTGCGTTGAACTAACAATATTTTTTATTGATAGCGCTCTCGATTCGCCGCCAAGGTACACATTTTTTCTCTTTAATTTTGCTCTTTATTTGTCATCTACATGGTTTATTGGTATCCGTAATCAATTGATTGATTATCACAGTTCCCTAAACTTGTTTAGTAGAGACCGTTTTATACAAGCCAGAGCCTGCAAGGCCACTACCATACCTTCCTCCTAATAGGTAACATGACTCCTCCGACCAGACTGGGTTTTTCAAAATATCGTTCCTAAATAAGGAGTCATACTAGGGTTTTATTTCTTATTTTGTTTTCCCTTTAAAAAAATAACTAAAATAAGTGGCGACTCCAAAAATCATTTTCTTTTTAAAATGGTTTTTCAAAGGGAAAAAAAAGAAAAGGAAAGCAAATCTCACCATCGAGTGGGGACGCACGTGAAAAATGCGGGTTCACTCAAACATAATGTGAATATCAAATAAAATAAAAATTACATAATTTGATATTCACAATGTTAAAGTTTGGTCACTTAATAAATGCAAACAGACATAATATGAAATGTAATTTGATTAACAGTCCTTTTAAAAGCTAAAATTTGGAAATCTAACATTTCATCAAATTTTGACAAAACTATTCTAATTATTTTCTTATAAAAATAATCATTTATTTTCAAAGATATATGTAAATACATCAAATAACAATGGATATTTTTATCCATAATGAGTCATTCTTTAAGAAGAAAAAATATGAAGAGAGTTAACTTTACAAATTTTGAGTTATTTATTGTCTTTTAATAAGTATGAATATGAAATTAAACAAAATTTTAATCATGTAAAACCTTCATAATACCTTTAGGAAAACATAAGAAAATTGACCCATAAGAAACTTACAATTCCCTTCATAATTCTATTACCATGACATAATTTATGTAATCCACTTAAAATTTATGATCCCAACTTGTATAATAAGTAATTCTTTAGGAAAGAAAACCTTTTAATATGAAGCTGTAAAGAATTCAATTTATTCAACTCTTGCATCCGCATCCATAGCATAAACTATTATATGGCAACGATTAATTAATAATTAACATAAATTATAACTCATATATTAAAATGATTGTCATTAATTATATGTATATAATATAAAATTTGAACATTTAACTAGGTGTCCCATGATTCTTGAAACTATTTTGACCTTGAACAATTCGAATGGTGTAGAATCAGTGTGATTGGAAGTGATGTCGAGGTCAGATGGTGTTCCTTTATACTTTAATTGTGAATGAAACAATTTTCTTGATTGAAGTTAGAGTCTATGGTGGGGTTTATTTATTTTTATTTTTCTACTTAATGCTAAATATAATACAACTTTTGTTATGAATAGAGCTTAATAAGATTAAGTATTTAGTTTCCTAAAAAAATCAATATTTTAATCTTTATCAAAATTTTGAGAAAATAAAAATTTAAAATATATATGTTTTTATATAATTAGCGTGAAACTAATCTTTAAATCATATAAAAAAAGTAAATTTAGAGAATAAGAATAATTTTAAAAAACAAAAACCAAATGGACCTCAAATTTTCATGAAAAAAACATAGCCTAAAGAATCAAGAAAAGCGTTTCCTTGTTAAAAGTAAGTTTAGGCAAAAGCTATTTTGCTTTTAACAAAAAGCCAAAAAATAAAAGCCAACTAAGTTTAGGCATATTCAAAAAACAAACACCACTATTAGAGTCGGTAATCAATAGACCTAACCCATTTCGACTACCCATCTATGATTTGGCAGCGGGATCAGACTAAGCCGACATATTTATATATTCGACTACTCTTTCACCATCCAACTCAATCGATCAAAACAAACTATTATAGTTTTTGGAAATTATTTTTTGTTCGAAAAAACAAAGAAATTAAGGAAAATATAGAGAACTCAGAAAACACTAAATTCAAAGAATGAAAAATCTGTATCAAAGAACATTTTTCAAAAATAGGAACCAAGCGTTCTTAAAAACATTTTTTTTGTTTTGGAAAACAAGAAGAAAGAAAACAAACACCAATAACACGTTTAGTTTCCCTTTTCTTTTTTCTTTGAAAAACTGAGAACAAAAAAGAAAAGAAAAGTAAATTTAGAGAAAAAGAACAATTTAAAAAAATATAACCATTAAGACCTCAAATTTCCTTCTCAAAAGGGTGTTCCCTAGGAACTCCATCTGACTTTTACAACATTTGCATCCTCACTGATGCTACATCAAATCGGTTTGTTTAAGGTCTGGCAACCATAATCAAGAAAAAATAAAGAATTTTTCTCTTCCACTTTCTTTCATTTCCTAGAATCAAGAAAAACAGAAGAAAGAAAGATAAATGACTTCTTTTCCATTTCCACTTTCAATCGTTTCATAAAATAAAAAAAGAAATAAAAGATAGAAAGTGGGACCGAATGAAAAGAGACAAAGAGAAAGAAGGAAACTATTAGATTAGATTATCTATTCCAAATATTTGGTTAAAAAACATCTAATAATCTTAAATTTTTTAATATAATTTTTGAACAAAAATATTTTTTTCGATTTCTTGTATTTACATTGCCTTTTAAACAAAAGGTATATTTTTGTAAGAAAATATAAAAATCATTTTTGTCAAAATCAAGCCAAAAATTGGTGGGTCAAAATTCTAAAATAGGGTTTTCAAATCACCTTTTATTGAGAGAGAAGAAAAATGAGAGAGAATAAAAGGGATATCAGATTAGTGATTTGGACAAAATTACCCCTTAATGTGTTAAAACTGAAAAAATATTACAAATCAAACCCCTATAGATGTTTTGACTTAACTATCGCGGTTAAGATTTTAACAAACTTAGCGGTGTCAAGTCCAGGTTTCTAACTACAGCTTCTATATATGCTGGGCTTAATCATCGTTAAGTTATTTTCGAACAAACTTAAAGGGGGTTAAGTCTAGGTTTGTAACAACTACAATAGCTATTTAGTTTGGACTTAACCATCGTTAAGTTATATTTGAACAAACTTAAAGGGAGGTTAAATCCAGGTTTGTATGGTAGTTAGAGGAGTAAATTTGTCAAAATGATATAAAAATATAATTCCTTTTTGGATTTTAACAAAATGGGTTAGATTTGCAATTTTTTGTTTTTGTTTTTGTTTTTTTGTCCTTTTTAAACGGTTACCCATTTTATGTATTAGCAATGTTTGAACCGGACCGATTGGACTGTGAATTGGCAATAAAACCGATTTGATTTAAAGGTGAAAAATGTTTTTCTTTGAAACGGTTGTAAATTGGTTGAACCGATGGTTGAATCGGTCGAACCGATCGAACCGGTCGAATCGACGGTTGAACCGATCTAACCAATAGTTGAACTGGTCGAATCAACGGTTGAACTGATCGAATCGACGCTTGAACCAGTCAAATCTATTTATAATTATTTTTTTAATAATATATTAATTTTCTATTTATGACATCATCGATACAACCAAGGTTCGACTGTTGGTTCAACAAATGTATGGTGAAATGAATTGTGAACTAGTAACTTTTTCGATTCAGTCATTAGTTTAGTTTTTAAAACATTGTATATGAGTTACATTTGAAAGAAAAAACCTTGGAAACAAATTTCATTATTGCGTGAAAAATACTTTTCATTTATTAAAAAATATTTGTTTCTTTTTTTTTTGGAAGAAAAAAAAATTCTCTCAAAGATTAAATGAAAAAAAGAAACATATTAAAAAATAATTTTATTTATATTTTATTATATAAATTATAATAAAATAGTATAAAAACAGAATTAAGATTCATTTATTATTGCAAACTTGAAAACAAAATCATCAATTAACAACCATTGTTGAATGCCTAAGTAAAATACAAAACATAAGATTAAAAATCAAATTCTATCATTTTTCCTCTTTTGTCATCATGACCTGCAATAAATATGGTGATTGGAAAATATTTGACACATACGAAGAATTAAAGTGAATTTCTTTTTATTCTTATCCTAAAATCTTAGTGACCTTTTACCATATGAACATCTCTACTTTATCATGCTAGAAACGCCTAATCCAATTATGCTTATCGAGTCCGAGAATGGAAAAACCAAACAAAGACCAAGGCAAAAGTGCTGACACATGAGAATGTGAAAGACTAGTCATAACAAAGACATCACACTGGTGGTTCTATTTCTCTCCCACTACAAGTTGTTGGAGCTCGAGAATGGAAAACAAAACAAAGACCCAAGGCAAATAATAAAATCTGATACCATGAGAATGTGAAATACTAGCTAAGACTAAGAAATCATACCGGTGGTTCTCTCTCTCTCTTTCCCACTAGCAGTTGTTGTAGCCCAAGAAAAAAAAAACCAAACAAAGACCTAAGACAAATAATAAAATCCGATACCATGAACAGGTTGTAAATCGGTTGAGTCCGACGAACTGGACAATCGATTTATGAACCGACATAACTAATAGTTGAATTCCACGACCGATGGTCGAACCGATCGAATCGACGGTTGAACCGATCAAATCTAGTTATAATTATTTTTTAATATTATATTAATTATCTATTTATGACATCATTGGTACAACCAAGGTTCGACCGTCGGTTCAACAAATGAACCGTGGAACTACGAACTTTTTCTTTGGGCTCAATCATTGGTCTTGCTTTTAAAACATTGTATCTCGATTTTCATTTGAAAGAAAAAAACCTTGGAAACGACTCATTATCATGTGAAAAATACGTTTCATTTACTAAAAAATATTTGTTTCTTTTATTTGGAAGAAAAAAAATTTGTTTCTCAAAGATTAAAAGAAAAAAGAAACATATTAAAAAAATTATTTTATGTATAGTTTTATTATTTAAATTATAATAAAAATAGTATAATAAGAAATGAATTAAGATTCATTTATTATTTTGAACTTGAAAAACAAATCATCAATTAACAAATCATCAAGTGAATGCCTGGCGAAACATGAAACATAAGATTAAAAATCAAATTCTATCATTTTCCTCACATCATGACTGCAGAATAAATATGGTGATTGAAAAATATTTGATACATACGAAGAATTAAAGTGAATTTCTTTTTATTCTTATCCTAAAATCCTAGTGACCTTTTACCATATGAATCTCTCTACTTTATTTCACTATGCTAGAAACGCCAATCCAACTACAAGTTATTTGAGCCTAAAATTAAAAAAAAACAAACAAAGACCCAAGGCAAAAGCAAAGTTTAATACTCATGAGAATGTGAAAGACTAGTCATGACAAAGACATCGCACCAGTGGTTCTTTCTCTCTCTCCCACTACAAGTAGTTGGAGCCCAAGAATGAAAAACAAAACAAAGACTCGAGGCAAATAATAAAATCTGATACCATGAGAATTAGAAATACTAGCTTAGACTAAGAAATCACACCTAAGGGTTCTCTCCTTCCCACTAGCGCTTGTCAGGAGCTCAAGAAAAAACCAAACAAAAATCCAAGGCAAATAATAATATCCGGTACCATGAGAATGTGAAAGACTAGCCCATACCAAGACATCACACCCGTGATTCTCTCTATCTATCACACTTGTGGTTCTCTCTCTCTCCTACTACAAGTTGTCAGATTTCGAATGGAAAACCAAATAAAGACCCAAGGCAATAGTAAGAAGCTAGTAGAAATTATTAAATACTAGCCTTGACAAAGACATCATACAGGTAGTTCTCTCCTGCTCTCTCTCTATCTCTTTCTCTCTCCCACTACAAGTTGTTAGAGCCCGAGAAAGGAAAACCGAACAAAGACACAAGGCAAATGATAAAATCTGATACCACGAGAATGTGAAATACTAGCCTAGACTAAGACATCACACTGGTGGTTCTCTCTCTTCATCACACCTGGCAAACAATAAAATCAAATACCATGAGAATGTGAAAGACTAGCCCAGACCAAGACATCACACCCGTAGTTCTCTCTAACTCTCTTCCTCTCTTTCTTTCTCTTCCTCTCTTTTTCCCACTACAAGTTGTTGGAGCCCGAGAATGGAAAACCAAACAAAGACCTAAGGCAAATAGTAAAGTTTGATAACATGAGAATGTTAAAGACTAGCCCAGACAAAAACACCACATCAGTGGTTCTCTCTCTCTCTCCCACTACAAGTTCTTGGAGATTGAGAATGGAAAACCAAACAAAGGCCCAAGGTAAATAGTAAAATATGATGCCATGAGAATGTGAAAGACATCATACCGGTGGTTCTCTCTCTCTCCCACTACAAATTGTTGGAGCAAGCGAATGGAAAACCAAACAAGATCCAAGGTAAACAATAAAGTTTGATACCATGAGAATGCGTGAAATACCAATTTTGTACCAAGACATCACACCGATGGTTCTCTTTCTCTCACTCTCTCTCCCACTACAAGTTGTTGGAGCCCGAGAATGGAAAACCAAGCAAAGACCCAAGGCAAACAGTAAAATTTAATACCATGAGAATGTGAAAGACTAGCCTAGACCAAGACATCACACCGGTGGTTCTTTCTATATTTCTCTCTCTCTTCCACTACAAGTTATTGGAGCTTGAGAATGGAAAACAAAAAAAAACCACAATGCAAATGATAAAATATGATACCATGAGAATGTGAAAGACTAGCCTAGACCAAGACATCACACCGGTGGTTCTCTATCTCTATCACACTGGTGGTTTTCTCTCACTCTTTCTCTCTCATTACAGGTTATTGGAGCCCGAGAATGGAAAACCAAACAAAGACCCAGCGTAAATAGAAAAATCTGATACCATGAGAATGTAAAAGATCAGTCCGTAATTCAAGACATCACCCTGCACTAAACAGAAAAGCGTATATTTGTAGGAAAATATAAAATCATTTTTTTTTAAATCAAAGAAAATGAAAGGGATATTAGATTAGTGCTTTGGACAAAATTACCCGTTAATGTGTTAAAACTAAAAAAATATTACAAATCTAACCCCTTACTATATATGTCGGACTTAACCATCGTTAAGTTAGCATTTGAACAAACTTGAAGGGTGTCAAATCCAGGTTTCTAACTATAACTTCTATACATGCTGGGCTTAATCATCGTTAAGTTATATTGCACAAACTTAAAGGGGTTAAGCTCCAGGTTTGCACACAGCAATAAAGAGTTATTTAGCTCGACTTCAAATCCATTGTTAAGTTATATTTGAACAAACTTAAAGGGGGTTAAATCTAGGTTTGTATGGTGGTTAGAGGAGTAAATTTGTCAAAATGATATAAAATTATCATTCCTTTTTGGGTTTTAACTAAAAGGGTTAGATTTGCATTTTTTTTTTATCATTTTTAAACTAATTTTTATATATTATAATGTTTGAACTCTGATCGATTGGATCGTGTGAATCAAGAATAAAACCGTATCTTACTTAAAGGTTAAAAATGTTTTTCTTTGAATCGGTTGTAAATCGGTCGAACCGATCGAATCGACGGTTGAACCGATCAAATCTAGTTATAATTATTTTTTAATATTATATTAATTATCTATTTATGACATCATCGTACAACCAGAAACACCGTTTGCTCACTAGTCGAACCGTGAACCAACTTTTTTGGTTCAATCATTGGTTCGATTTAAAACATTGTATCTCGAGTTTCATTTGAAAGAAAACCTTGGAAACGAATTTCATTATCAGGTGAAAAATAATGCTTCATTTACTAAAATATTTGCTTTTATTTGGAAGAAAAATTCTTGCTTTCTCAAAGATTAAAAGAAAAAGAAACATATTAAAATAATTATTTTATGTATGTTTTATTATAAATTATAATAAAATAGTATAATAAGAAATGAATTAAGATTCATTTATATTTCAACTTGAAAACAAAACTCATCAATTAACAAATCATTGTCAATGCCTAGTTAAACATGAAACATAAGATTAAAAAACTCAAATTCTATCATTTCTCTCTTTGTCATCAGACTCAATAAATATGGTGACTGAAAAATATTTGATACATACGAAGAATTAAAGTGAATTTCTTTTTATTCTTATCCTAAAATCCTAGTGACCTTTTACCATATGAATCTCTCTACTTTATTTCACTATGCTAGAAATGCCAATCTAACTACAAGTTATTGGAGCTCGAAAATGGAAAACAAAACAAAGACCCAAGGCAAAAAGTAAAGTTTAATACCATGAGAATGTGAAAGACTAGTCATGACAAAGACATCGCACCAGTGGTTCTTTCTCTCTCTCCCACTACAAGTAGTTGGAGCCCAAGAATGAAAAACAAAACAAAGACTCGAGGCAAATAATAAAATCTGATACCATGAGAGTTAGAAATACTAGCATAGACTAAGAAATCACACCGGTGGTTCTCTCTCTCTTTCCCACTAGCAGTTGTTGTAGCCCAAGAAAAAAAAACCAAACAAAAATCCAAGGCAAATAATAAAATCCGGTACCATGAGAATGTGAAATACTAGCCTAGACCAAGAAATCACACCAGTGGTTCTCTCTCTCTATCACACTAGTGGTTTTCTCTCTCTCTCTCCTACTACAAGTTGTTGGAGCTCGAGAATGGAAAACCAAATAAAGACCCAAGGCAAATAGTAAGAAGCTAGTAGAATGATAAAATACTAGCTCAGACAAAGACATCACACAGGTAGTTCTCTCCTGCTCTCTCTCTATCTCTTTCTCTCTCCCACTACAAGTTGTTAGAGCCCGAGAAAGGAAAACCGAACAAAGACACAAGGCAAATGATAAACTGACACCACGATCAGAAATACTAGCCTAGACTAGCTAAGGCATCACACCGGTGGTTGTCTTCTCTTCATCACACCCGCAAACAATAAATCAAATAATGCGAGAATGTGGGAAAGACTAGCCTGCACCAAGATATCACACTGGTAGTTCTCTAACTATCTTCCTCTCTTTCTTTCTCTTCCTCTCTTTCTCCCACTACAACTTGTTGGAGCCCGAGAATGGAAAACCAAACAAAGACCCAAGGCAAATAGTAAAGTTTGATAACATGAGAATATTAAAGACTAGCCCAGACAAAAACACCATACCAGTGGTTCTCTCTCTCTCTCTCCCACTACAAGTTCTTGGAGCTTGAGAATGGAGAACCAAACAAAGGCCCAAGGTAAATAGAAAAATATGATGCCATGAGAATGTGAAAGACATCATACCGGTGGTTCTCTCTCTCTCCCACTACAAATTGTTGGAGCAAGCGAATGGAAAACCAAACAAAGATCCAAGGCAAACAATAAAGTTTGATACCATGAGAATGTGAAATACCAGCCTAGACCAAGACATCACACCGATGGTTCTCTTTCTCTCACTCTCTCTCCCACTACAAGTTGTTGGAGCCCGAGAATGGAAAACCAAGCAAAGACCCAAGACAACAAAGAAATTTAATACCATGAGAAATGTGAAAGACTAGCCTAGACCAAGATTACCACACCCCAAGTGGTTCTTTCTATTTCTCTCTCTTCCACTAAGGTTATTGAGCTTGAGAATGGAAAACAAAAAACCACAATGCAAATAATAAATATGATACTCATGAGAATGTGTGAAAGACTAGCCTGTACCAAGACATCACACCGGTGGTTCTCTATCTCTACCACACTTGTGGTTTTCTCACTCTTTCTCTCTCATTACAGGTTATTGGAGCCCGAGAAGGGAAAACCAAACAAAGACCCAGCGTAAATAGTAAAATCTGATACCATGAGAATGTAAAAGACTAGCCCAGACCAAGACATCACCCAGACCAAACAAAGTGTATATTTTTGTAGGAAAATATAAAATCATTTTTTTTTAAATCAAAGAAAATGAAAGGGATATTAGATTAGTGCTTTGGACAAAATTACCCGTTAATGTGTTAAAACTAAAAAAATATTACAAATCTAACCCCTTTCTATATATGTCGGACTTAACCATCGTTAAGTTAGCATTTGAACAAACTTGAAGGGTGTCAAGTCCAGGTTTCTAACTATAACTTCTATACATGCTGGGCTTAACCATCGTTAAGTTATATTCGAACAAACTTAAAGGGGGTTAAGTCTAGGTTTGTAACAGGTACAGTAGCTATTTAGTTTGGACTTAACCATCGTTAAGTTATATTTGAACAAACTTAAAGGGGGTTAAATCTAGGTTTGTATGGTGGTTAGAGGAGTAAATTTGTCAAAATGATATAAAATTATCATTCCTTTTTGGGTTTTAACTAAAAGGGTTAGATTTGCAATTTTTTTTTTTTATCATTTTTAAACGGTTACCCCTTTTATATATTAGCAATGTTTGAACCGGATCGATTGGACTGTGAATCGGCAATAAAACCGATTCGATTTAAAGGTTAAAAATGTTTTTCTTTGAATCGGTTGTAAATCGGTCGAACCGATTGAATCGACGGTTGAACCGATCAAATCTAGTTATAATTATTTTTTAATATTATATTAATTATCTATTTATGACATCATTGGTACAACCAAGGTTCGACCGTCGGTTCAACAAATGAACCGTGAACCAATAACTTTTTCGGTTCAATCATTGGTTCGGTTTTTAAAACATTGTATCTGAGTTTCATTTGAAAGAAAAAAAAAACCTTGGAAACGAATTTCATTATTGTGTGAAAAATACGTTTCATTTACTAAAAAATATTTGTTTCTTTTATTTGGAAGAAAAAAAATTTGTTTCTCAAAGATTAAAAGAAAAAAGAAACATATTAAAAAAATTATTTTATGTATAGTTTTATTATATAAATTATAATAAAAATAGTATAATAAGAAATGAATTAAGATTCGTTTATTATTTTGAACTTGAAAAACAAAATCATCAATTAACAAATCATTGTTGAATGCCTACAGAAACATGAAACATAAGATTAAAAATCAAATTTATCATTTTCCTCTTTTGTCATCATGACCTGCAATAAATATGGTGATTGAAAAATATTTGATACATACGAAGAATTAAAGTGAATTTCTTTTTATTCTTATCCTAAAATCCTAGTGACCTTTTACCATATGAATATCTATACTTTATTTCACTATGCTAGAAACGCCAATCCAACTACAAGTTATTGGAGTCCGAGAATGGAAAACCAAACAAAGACCCAAGGCAAAATGTAAAGTTTAATACCATGAGAATGTGAAAGACTAGTCATGACAAAGACATCACATTGGTGGTTCTCTCTCTCTCCCATTACAAGTTGTTGGAGCCCGAGAATAGAAAACAAAACAAAGACACAAGGCAAATAATAAAATGTGATGCCATGAGAATGTGAAATACTAGCTTAGACTAAGAAATCACACCGGTGGTTCTCTCTCTCTCTTTCCTACTAGCAGTTGTTGTAGCCCAAGAAAAAAAAACCAAACAAAGATCCAAGACAACAATAAAATCCCACTCATGAGAATGTGGAAATACCAGCCTTGCACTAAGAAATCACACCAGTGGTTCTCTCTATCTATCACACTAGTGGTTTTCTCTATCTCTCTCTGCTACTACAAGTTGTTGGAGCTCGAGAATGGAAAACCAAATAAAGACCCAAGGCAAATAGTAAGAAGTCAGGAGAATGATAAAATACTAGCTCAGATAAATACATCACACCAGTAGTTCTCTCCCACACTCTCTCTATCTCTCACTCTCTCCCACTACAAGTTGTTAGAGCCCGAGAAAGGAAAACCAAACCAAGACACAAGGCAAATAATAAAATCTGATACCACGAGAATGTGAAATACTAGCCTAGACCAAGACATCACACTAGTTGTTCTCTCTCTCCATCACACCTGGCAAATAATAAACTCAAATACCATGAGAATGTGAAAGACTAGCCCAGACCAAACCGGTAGTACTCTCTAACTCTCTAACTCTCTAACTCTCTTCCTCTATTTCTTTCTCTTCCTCTCTTTCTCCCACTACAAGTTGTTGGAGCCTGAGAATGGAAAACCAAACAAAGATCCACGGCAAATAGTAAGGTTTGATAGAATGTTAAAGACTAGCCCAGACAAAAACACCACACTAGTGGTTCTCTCTCTCTCTCTCCCACTACAAGTTCTCGGAGATTGAGAATGAAAACCAAACAAAGGCCCAAGGTAAATAGTAAAATCTGATGCCATGAGAATGTGAAAGACATCACACCGGTGGTTCTCTCTCTCTCCCACTACAAATTGTTGGAGCGAGAGAATGGAAAACCACACAAAGATCCAAGGCAAACAGTAAAGTCTGATACCATGAGAATGTGAAAGATTAGCCTAGACCAAGACATCACACCAATGGTTCTCTATCTTTTTTTTTTCTCTCTCTCTCCCACTACAAGTTGTTGGAGCCCGAGAATGGAAAACCAAACAAAGACTTAAGGCAAACAGTAAAATTGAATACCGTGAGAATGTGAAAGACTAGCCTAGACCAAGACATCACACCGGTGGTTCTCTCTATATTTCTCTCTCTCTTCCACTACAAGTTATTGGAGCTTGAGAATGGAAAACAAAAAAAAACCGCAATGCAAATAATAAAATATGATACCATGAGAATGTGAAAGACTAGCCTAGACCAAGACATAACACCGATGGTTTTCTATCTCTATCTCTATCACACTGGTGGTTTTTTCACTCTCTCTCTCCCATAACAGGTTGTTGGAGCTCGAGAATAGAAAACCAAACAAAGACCCGGCGTAAATAGTAAAACCAGATACCATGGGAATGTAAAAGACTAGCTCAGACCAAGACATCACCCAGACCAAACAAAGCGTATATTTTTGTAAGAAAATATAAAAATTATTTTTGTTAAAATCAAGCCAAAAATTGGTGGGTCAAATTTCTAAAATAGGGTTTTCAAATCACCTTCTTTTAAGAGAGAAGAAAAATGAGAGAGAATGAAAGGGATATCAGATTAGTGCTTTGGACAAAATTACCCCTTAATGTGTTAAAACTAAAAAAATATTACAAATCTAACCCCTTTCTATACATGTCAGACTGAACCATCGTTAAGTTAGCATTTGAACAACCAAGGGTGTCAAGTCTGTGTTTCTAAATACAACTTATACATCTATACATCTTGGGCTTAACCATCATTTGAAATTTATATTCGAGCAAACTTAAAAGGGGTTAAGTCACAGAGTTTTATGTGAGATCGATAACTATTTAGTTTAGACATAACCATGGTTAAGTTATATTTGAACAAACTTGAAGAGGGTTAAATCCAGGTTTGTATGGTGGTTAGAGGAGTAAATTTTTCAAAATGATATAAACATATCATTCCTTTTTGGGTTTTAACAAAAGGGGTTAGATTTGTTAATTTTTGTTTTTGTTTTTGTTTTTTTGTCCTTTTTAAACGGTTACCTCTTTTATATATTAGCAATGTTTATTTGGACAGTTGAATGAGTAGTCGATGTCAGCGGTTGATTTAATGGTTAAAATGTTTTTCTTTAGGCGGACATCGTCGATTGAACCGATGGTTGAATCGGTCGAATCAATCGAACCGATTGAATCGACAGTTGAATCGGTCTAACCAATAGTTGGTATTCCAGCTGGCCTACCATTTCGGCGAATGTGGTTGAGCCGTCCAGTCGGCGGCAGGCCGTCAGAATGACGGCAGGCTGGTGAATCTATTTATAATTATTTTTTAATAATATGTGATTATATTTGACATCATTAAGTGCAGCCAGGTTTGTGAAACGGTTCAACAAATAGATAAATGAACTAGTAACTTTCGGATTAGTCATTGGTTAAGTTTTAAAGCATTGTATTTGAGTTTGATTCAAGAAAAAAAAAACCTTAGGCTTAATTTCATTATTGCATGAAAAATATTTTTCATTTACTAAAAAATATTTGTTTCTTTTTTTTGGAAGAAAAAAATTTGTTTCTTAAAGATTAAATGAAAAAAGAAACATATTAAAAAATTAATTTTATGTATAGTTTTATTATATAAATTATAATAAAAATAGTATAATAAAAAATGAATTAAGATTCATTTATTATTTAGAACTTGAAAAACAAAATCATCAATTAACAAATCATTGTTGAATGCCTATAGAAACATGAAACATAAGATTAAAAATCAAATTCTATCATTTTCCTCTTTCGTTATCATGACCTAAAATAAACATGGTGATTGGAAAATATTTGATACATACGAAGAATTAAAGTGAATTTCTTTTTATTCTTATCCTAAAATCCTAGTGACCTTTTACCATATGAATCTCTCTACTTTATTTCACTATGCTAGAAATGCCAATCCAGCTTCTAGGATTATTGGAGCAGGGAATGGAAAACCAAACAAAGACCAGCGAAAGTAAAGTTTAATGTGAGAATGTGAAAAACTAGTCATAGAAAAAGACATCTGCAGGTGGTTCCTTCTCTCTCTCTCCACTACAAGTTGTTGGAGCTCGAGAATGGAAAGCAAGCAAAGACCGAGGCAAATAATAAAATGCGATACCATGAGAATGTGAAATGCAAAAATAAGACTAAGAAATCATCTGGGGTGGTTCTCTCTCTCTTTCCCACTAAGCGATTGCTGCCTTGAGAAAAAAAAAGCAACAAAGAAGACCTAAGACAAATAATAAAATCCGATACCATGAGAAAGTGAAATACTAGCCCATACCAAGAAATCACACCAGTGGTTCTCTCTCTATCTACCAGGTGGTTTTTCTCTCTCTAAAACACTCTGAGTTGTTGTTGGAGCTCGAGAATGGAAAATAAACGAGACAGGCAAATATTGGAAATTTGAAGCCGGAGAATGATAAATGCTATCTCAGACAGACATCACACGGTAGTTTTACGCCGGCTCTCTCTCTCTCTCCACTCTGAGTTGTTAGAGCGAGAAGGAAAACCAAGCAGACCAGGGAAAATAATGAAATATGATGCCACGAGAATGTGAAATACTAGCCCTAGACAGACCTTGCTGTTCATTGTTCTCTCTCTCCATCACACTTGGAAAACAATAAAATAAAATACCATGAGAATGTGAAAGACTAGCCTGGACCAAGATATCACACTGGTAGTTCTCTCTAACTATCTTCCTCTCTTTCTTTCTCTTCCTCTCTTTCTCCGCTCCTGACTTTGTTTGGGACCAAGATGGAAAAGCAGGCAAGACCAAGGCCCAATTGGCAAGTTTGATAACATGAGAATGTTAAAGACTAGCCCAGACAAAAACACCACACCAGTGGTTCTCTCTCTCTCTCTCCTGCAGAGTTCTTGGGCTTGAGATGGAGAACCCAGACAAAGGCCCTGAGGTAAATAGAAAATCGATGCCATGAGGAAATGTGAAAGGCCCAACCCCGGACAGACATCAGGGTGGTTCTCTCTCTCTATCACACTTGTGGTTCTCTCTCTCTCTCACTACAAATTATTGGAGCAAGAGAATGGAAAACCAAACAATGATCCAAGGCAAACAGTAAAGTATGATACCATGAGAATGTGAAAGACTAGCCTAGACCAAGACATCACACCGATGGTTCTCTTTCTCTCTCTCTCTTTCTCTCTTTCTCTTTCTCTCCCACTATAAGTTGTTGGAGCTTGAGAATGGAAAACTAAACAAAGACCCAAGGCAAACAGTAAAATTTAATACCATGAGAATGTGAAAGCCAGCCGGACGAGACATCCCCTGCTTGGTGGTTTCTTTTTTTTATATTTCTCTTTCTCTTCCCTCTGAGTTATTGGAGCTTGAGGAATGGAAAACCCGAAAAAATCCTGGTACAAATAATAAAATCTTATACCTTGTAGGAATGTGAAAGACTAGCTGAACCCAGAGACATCCTGCTGGTGGTTCTCTGTCTCTACCACTTGTAGTTTCTCTCTCTCTTGCCCTTCTGAGGTTGTTGGGCAGAGTCTCTGAAGCTAAACAAAGACCCGATATGATGTACACTAAAATTAGATGCCATGAGAATGTAAAGGCCAGTGAGACCAGAACTGTCACAAGTGGTTCTCTCTCTCTATTACACCGATGACTCTCTCTCTCTCTCTCTCCCACTACAAGTTGTTGGAACCCGAGAATGGAAAACAAAACAAAGACCAAAGACAAAAAGTAAAATTTGATACCATGAGAATGTTAAGACTGGGACCATACCAAGGCATCATGTGGTGGTTCTCTTCGCTGTCTGCAGTGATTCTCTCTCTCTCTCTCTCTATTCTGAGTTGTTGGTGCTAGAAATTGAATACCAAATAAAGAGACCCAATGAATGGGGTGATACCATGAGGGAAATGTGAAAGAAGAGCTAGCCCGGACAAAAAAAAAAAAAACATAGAGTGGTTTCTCTCACATCAGAGTGATTTTTTTCTCTCTTTCGCTATTAGTTATTTGGAGCAGATAATGAAAAACCAAGCAAAGACCCAGCGAAACAGTAAAGTCTGATACCATGAGAATTTGAAAGACTAGCCCCGGGACGAGAAATCCTGTTTAGTGGTTCTCTCTTATTTATCCTGTACTGAGTTCTCTCTTTCTCTCTCTCTCTCTCCCATTTATAAGTTGTTTTGGAGCAGGGAGTGAAAACCAAACAAAGGAATAGAAGGGAAGCAGTGAAGTTGTTTACCTTGAGAATATGAAAGACTAGCTAGACCAAGGCGTCACATGGTGATTCTCTACTCTCTACTCTCTACACTCACTACACATGTTTTCAAACCGAGGAATCGAAAACAAATAAAGAACCAAAATGACAGTGAAGTTTAATGCAGTTGTCTTGGTTTGGCCAGATATATAATTACTTAGTTTTGCGGTCTGGATATCTCCGGAGATATCTCCAGATTTGGATATTTTATATGAATATCGATATATCGAAAATTAACAAAAATACTTTGAAATTCATGGAAATACTTTGTAAAAGTTTAAAAATGACATTAATAATGAAATATACACATTGATATTACATTGCAATGGTATTTCAAAACCAAAACGAAGATCGATGTGACTCGTTTGCTTAACATTGGCAGAGGATACCATCTTGATGAGAATAATACTCATACGAGACATAGTGTTAAATAATATTGATTATAAGATTTAGGCATCACGAAGCACCAATGTCTTGGCTGTACCCCAGCCTCTCGTGGATGAAATTTAGGAGTTCCGCCCACATGCTTGTTTAGGAAATCCTTGTGCATTTGATGTGATTTTGGAATGACATTTGTGGATCAGTAGAAGATAGTTAATCATTCCATATTCTGATGGAACTTGAAGGATGTGAAGAAACTATGCAACTCATTGTGTAAGGAGGAAAGAAGAAGCGTTGGCATCATTGGATGAATCTTTGTATTGGTGCCAATGCTCAGCTGGACTCAAGGCCAGTGACGAATCCTCGTTTTTGTTGTACTTAATATTGTGATAAACCTCTATATGGCTTTCCATTAAACCGATACACTGGCTCTCTAGACCAGCCAAGTGCTTCATCTTGTGTAGCATGTGTGAAATCATCTTGCAGTGAATGGATTTCGATGGATATTCACTTTGTTGTCGATGCGCATTATCCCCACCATCATTTTTCTGGTATCTTTACCACCATTGGTCCCTCTCCTCTTAAACCATCATAGCCTATAGTAGGAAGTACAGGCCAAAATAGATTACTACTATGTTCAACAGATCAAAGGGTCGAAGTGACAATGAGGGTGAAATAGTCTGCAGTGTCTTGGTAAAACTTTCACTATGAACTATCCTAGCCGAGATAAAACCCAGCTTAACATTAACACACTTTACCAGACATATTACTGACAATTAAAACGGATCAAGGTTCCATTTTCATCGTCTAAATGGAGGTCCTAGCCATTTAGAATTGATTATCCTTTTCTTCCCTTGCAGGCTGGCTGGAATGTAAGGTAAATCAAGGTAATATTTTTCAACAACTTTATCGGTCTCTGCATATCTACGTATCTCTAGTTTCATGTTGTATTAACAAAACTAATTATTAGAATGAAGGAGTAGTAGCTAATTTCTTTGTTTGTATGGATGAAAATGTGCTCCATTCTCACACATCTTGAAGATGATGTGGTTTGGGAAAGAACCTTAAGGGCGGAATTCATAATGTGGGAGGCGAGGTTTCATACATAAACCACCATTCAACTGCAATAAAAATTACTAACATTCAAAATCTAATAATAACATGGTAATGGACTTTACTTTTAAACTTTTAATGAGAAATAACACTCACTAGGAACCATTAAATCTCTTGATGCTATTGCTACTCGATCATCGGATCCCCTTTTGGCATCTCGAAACATAATAAGCTGTGAATTCACAATGAACTTGGCAAATCAATATATGTGTAAGTGTAACCGAATAAATTGAATCAATTAATTAGAAATATAGCCTATTGATGTACCTCATTTCCAATATTACCAAGACCTATAGTAGTAGAAAATAATTTTCCAAATACTTCATGAACAACTTGGTGCTTCGGGGGTCACTACTAACTCAGTGCATATTGAAATCTTAGTTAAGATAATCCTTTAAGTAGTTTTAAATTATTGTGAAGGAAGTAGGAAAACAGCTGTACATTAAAAGTGATTATGATATTGAATAGTTACTGTTTGCATAAAGAGGATGTTTGAGGTTTTATCTAACGATCTTACACATGATGATTTTTGACCCATTCTTTGTAGCTTTGAGTCTGCATTATAGATTTTGCTTCATCACTTGAATCAACTCATACACAAATGGCATTGTTGGAGGATTTGGAGATCAGCAATCACGAAGAAGCTGTATATAGTGCCTCATAGATTGACATTAGGTTAAAGACCTTCTCCCAATGTGGATGATTAAACATAGGTCCTTGGCCTCCCGTCCAACGTCGTCGATGCAGAGCTAAGCTTGTGAGAAGCCCATTTCATCACTAATAAATATCTTCTTCAAATCAGCCTCTTTTTAGAAGAATATACAGGGCGATGTAATTTAGCCATGATCTTGTTGCCCACAGACGCCTGATATCTCCACCTGAAATCTTTCTCATTATTCTGAGCAACCCGACCATGATTGGAGATAGAGTTGGTGATTTTTAGTGCATTGGTAATCAAGTTTGAAAACACTTTCTCATTTACGATGTCTTGATCATAAGGTCGATGTAATGTCTTTGCACGTGGAGTCGATATAAATTGTACTTCTTCAGCAACAATTTCCCTGACCTTCACAATCTTTGATCCATTTATGCGTAACAATTTGTACAATATTTAGCCGCTGACTTCCTTTATCGTCCTTGTGAACCATAAATGTATTTGTGTCTTTGATATTATCCAGATGCATCCGAGACTTAAAAAAAATTGTAATTCCTTTACAATATACCATGAAATTAATGATGCTTAATTTAGTGTGTAAAACCTGGGAAAATTAGAAATTTTAAAAAATGGCAAAATGATAATAATAATAATATGGCAATAAATTGCCCGGGAATATGGATTCAAGGGAAACTGAAAATTCTACAGATCTCGAGATAGCCAGAAAGGATTGCACCGTTAAATTCGTCTCGCGAAATCTAGTGACCCAGAAAAGTTTCGTTGAATTTTGAGACAATCAGAAATTTTACCCGACACCACCTCAATATGTTCTTTACAGGAATAGATTCATTATATTTGCGTCAAAATATGAGAAATTTGACCAGGTTAATGACAATCCATAAAATTCAGATCAACGGCCCTCTTACCACACAATTACATACCGTATTATCTGGCAGTCCAAACATAATTTAGTACAATTATTTTCGCCACATCAAAGCCACATCATGTCTAGGCCTTCTTCATAATCACGGCCACCGTCAGTCGTCTCCACTATCTACTTGTACGGGGAGGGGGTCTGACGAAGGGTAAACGATGCCCGATGAAAAATTCTCTACGAAGACTACTCGCAATGCACATGAAATGGCGTACATAAAACATCAAACCATATTCCATATAAATAATGCAATTCTATATGGAATGTTCCGTGTCATGCATGAGATAGGATATCATTATAACCTGATCGTGCTCATCCGCCTTGTAATTGAAAAATAATATGATCGTGGTGTTTACCGGTGACTTAATATGAACAAACCACTCGTTTGTTGTCGATCAAATGTTTGTTTGGTTGAGTTAAGGAGGTGTGGAGCTGTTTCGCCGAACAACACTAGAACACTGTGTTATGATTGTAACAGAACCAGGTGGAGGTCTTTTCGCGCTGGGAAGTTTTGCCCGTCTTGCTTCACCCGAACACATGTGATTTATTATTATTATTATTTTACCCGTTGTGAGTCTCGATTTTGGACGTTGTCCCATTACGAGCTCTGCGATCACGAGAATGGTGAATAACGATCTTATCTTTTACGGAGCTTGAAGCGATGTGGCCGTCTGTATGAAATGCAATCATGCCATTTCATGCGATGTCGTACTACATGCACAATAAGAGCTACATGAAACATTTATAAATTCCGAATAATTATATTTTCTACATAGAATTTCCATTTATCACCATTTCCATGTTAATACATCCATGACACATATTAAACATGAATTTTACATACAATGACATATTATTTATTTCTAACAATAACATACAAAATGGCGAATCTAGGACCATATACAGGGGCACCTCTTGGTCCCTTCAGTTGATCACTTAGAATTACTTGTGATACCAAAACACACTCTTATGAGGCTAACGTACCAGTATACTCAGGCCCACGATACGTAAGCTCAGTTTACGTGGTACCATAAGCGTCGCATGCACTGGGTTAGTGATCTGGCACGGAAGTCTTTGCCTGACTCGACCCATACCTGGCCTCTCTGCCTATCACGTGTAGAAGGCGCACGTGCAACGCTTTAAGGTGATATTGGTCCCTCGTATTTGGTGAAGGAACAAAGCGTGTCCTCACTTGTCCCACTTGATGACTAGGTGCGTTGTCAGGTAACTGGGATCCACACTGTGGACAGTCTGTCTCATGTGCTTTCGAGGTTGATGGCAATGAAACATGTCATCGGCCGCAGGCGTACACGTACCTAGGGGACACGTGGGACCGAGTAAGCTATCTCTTTCCCCAGGCTTCGAAGAGGGTGGGATCCTCCTTCCTCTTCCCATAGAGCACTCGCATCGAGATGCCTGGAAGTCGTCCTCCGTCTCTCTCTCTATGGCGGTATCCAGACCATAGAGTCCATATCTTAATAGGCGGAGGCCCATAATCTTGCCAGAATGGACAGCAAGTCCATTTACTCTCAAATCTGACATGGACATGTCTATGGCCACATAGTCATCACTAAAATGTGCCAACTCGGTGAATCTGGCCATGTACTTCATCATTGTCATTGTTCCATGCTTTAGCTCTAGGAACTCTTAGGCCTTAGGTACGGAAAATACTTATCTAAAAAAAAGAGCACAGTATATGGAACTCTGCTGAGTCATTGCCTCTACGTCGAGAGGTCTTAGCCCGATCCTACCACACTTGGGACTCTCACCCTCTGGGTGGGCATGGCCTTCTTGTGGTCCCTCATGGCGTCGGGTAATCTCATGGCACGTACCTTCTGATATGTCGGAACCAATGGTTTGCCACCATCAGGTCCCCTCCCCCTTGTGAATGTCGGAGGATGATGTGACTTAAACCTCTGGAGGTTACTCGGACCTCCCAACTACCGGTTGCACTGCTTTGTCACGATGGCGCGGGAGGCTATGGCAATAGCCTCGGCAAGGCATCTTTGGTAAAACTGGTGGTGCGACTGAACCTCGTGGATGACCTCTCGTCCGAGTCTGACTTGCCATCGCATGTCAAATAATTTAACAAACTTTATTTAATTTCATTCACGATCTAACTAGTAATGCACATGCCAATCACTAATAGACTTATAACCCATGAGCCGACCGTTCATCACAAGTGGTGCTACTTGCCAACCCTCCTTTAATTTACTTGATAAAATTTAACACTTTCGCGCGTAATTCATTTCTGTTTTAGAACCCTAGATTATAGTTTCTAACCTTAACTTTATTCCATACTCATATATACATTATGCCATGCATATAATTTTCCCGGACAGTTCGGGTTGAAAATTTCGGGATTGTTTTCGGATAGCGTGGACAGCATTTTCGGAACTATTTTCGGGCAGTCCGAGACGGTGTTGAGGTTCGGTTTTGATCCTGAGAGTGATGTCTATGGGGTTTGTGGTGTGTTTTGGTATCACAGTAATTCGATGATGAACCGTGAAGGGACCAAGAGGTGCCCTGTTGTATATGGGTTCGAGATTTGAGCTATTTTGTATGTTATTGTTGGAAAAATAAATAATATGTTGTTGTATGTAAAATTCATGTTAATATGTGCTTGCGGGATGTATTAACATGGAAATGATGATGAATATAAATTATATGTAGAAAATATAATTATCCGGAATTTATAAATGTTTAATGAAGCTCTTATTGTGCATGTAGTACGACATCGCATGAAATGGCTTACATTTATATACCTGATCCTATCCTTGTCCCGAGTCGGAGTGTGTGTACATGAAATAATGTTATTCACCATTCTTGGTGAATGTGTGGTGAAACTCGAGGAAATAGGACAGCGTCGAAATTGAGACTCACGGTTGAGCAAAACATAATAATAATAAATCACGTGTGTGTTTGGGTGAAGCAAGATGGGGCAGATCCCCCCCCCTCTAGGGTGAAAGACCTAAATTTTATTCTTGGTTAGACATATGTATCCAGCGATGAAAGTTCGCGAAAGTGTCGGAAGGCGTTGCGAAGCTTGCGGTGAGACCCCGGAAATTATGGCCGAATAAGCATACGGTTGATAAATTAAAATTAGAGGTTGTCTAATGGGTTAAGTCGTGTTGAAACACCAATGACTGGTTTTCACGCCCAGCGTTACCAAGTGTGAAGTCGATCGAGACTTCGGGTTGTGGGCATAGAGTCTCATCGTGCATGACACGGAACATTCCATTTAGGATTGCATTATTTATATGAATATGGTTTGATATTTTATGTCGCCATTTCATGTTGTTCATTTAAGTGATGCCCTTGTAGGAGAATTTTTCCTCTTTGGGCATTGCTCACCCCACGTGTGGGACCCTGGCTGGTGCGGGGTGTGCGGGGAGGAGACGACGCTCGAAATGGTAGTGATTATGAAGAAGGTCGACATGTGGCTTTGATGTATGGAAAAAGAATTGTAATTAAATTCTTTTAGACTATTGTATAAATAGTTGGGTATGTAATTATGGTAAGAGGACCATGATCAGACTCTTGTGAGATACATCGATAGTGGTAAAATTTCATATTTTGATTTAAATATGAATGAATGGGTCAGGTAAAAGCGTATTGGGGTAGTCTTGATAGTATCTTAGAAACGAGTGTTTAGTTTTAATATATGATATGTATAAGAGTGTTGAAATAAACTCTTGTGGATTACTGTTATACAGGTTGTATGTTGGATAGAGCTTCCCGAACAAAGGAGACTCTGCCCAATTTTTTGTGGAAATATGGATCCCGATAAATGGGACACAACCGCATGTGTTGTCGGGTAACGAAATCCCACAAATTCTGAGTTGTGAGTTGTTAATAGGACCCGGTTAGGATGTCTGTGAGCAGGGCCAGATCCATCCATCACACATAATTGTGCACCCATAGGTCTTCCATTTCCCCCTTTGGAGATTCACATAATCTTCCATGTCTTTATACTTCATATCTAAAAATATGTTTTTGATTTCATATGGAGATGGTGCCTCTATTCCCATGCCTACAAGTTATAAAGTAAATAATTATATGTGTGGACAATAATGGTTTGCAACTATAATGTAAAGATAAAGAGAAAAGAAAGAGAAAGAAAAGAAAAGAAAATAATATTATTAGAATTGAATAGTTTTTACACTTTTTCACATCTTGGTTTGTTGTGCACCCGACAATCATGTTTTGAAATGGTGAGAGTATGCTTTGTGGTAGCAGCGCTCTCATATATGAATAATTGTGTGTGTGTGTGTGTTGTGTGTGTTATTGTTATTTTGTTATTGTTATTATTATTATTGTTAATTAATCGGCCCTGTTCTACCACAACTGGTACCTCCTTTAAAAAGATTTTTAATACTCTTTTCTCTTGCTACTGAATATTTGTATAATGATGGAGCAAGAGGTGGTGATGGATCCGATTGTCTCACACTTTAAGGTCTTTGCACGTGCCTTACTGGATCAATTGAATGTGATTATGAAGGCTCATCTATTGCAATTATATATATTAGAAATGTTTGTAAATCCGTGTATACTATAATAATGAATTTAAGTTAAAAAGATTTACCAAATTTTCTTTTGCCTCTCATAAACCCTTCTTCTTGTTGTCGATTCCATTCACTAGCTTTGGATGCGCAGGCATGCGCTCGATAGTCATTTCGTCTCGTCGGGGTTCATGTCGGTGGATACATATGGAACATCATCATCTTCCTCTTCATTTTCCTCATCATCATCATCATCTCAAAGAAAGCATCACCATACGTCATCATCGAGATGTACGATGGCGGCTGCTGTGCCTTGCAGTTCAGCTCGAATTTCTTCAATATTTGGAGCTTTCTTTGCTTTGGCTTTATTCCTCTCAACCAAAAGTTGTCTCATTTATTTTTTAACTTCGGGAGGCACATTAGGACACTTCTTGCTATTTGAGTGGGGATCTGTATGTGATAAGTGAAATTTAAACCGAGTAATTCCACCACTTTTAATGAAAGCGATACCGCAAAAAATTGCATTAATCCACCATTTGTTCCTTGATAGATTATCTGATATTTCCAGCGGGATCACGGCCTCCTTCCTCCAGTGTGGTTCCACTTCCACTATCCATCCTATAAACTTGATAATTGTCGATTCATATTCATAATCTCGATCTAAATATAAAAAGTTGTATAATTCATATTACATTAATTAACAATTTATTACATTTCATCATTCATAATAAATGTCTGAAGTCTAATGTTATTAAATATCTAAATATACATAATATATATTCATATTTCATACATTAATTAACAAATTTTTATATTTCATATTCATAATCTCAATCTAAATAAAAAGTTGCATTAATTATCATAATTTAAAGAAAATGTGTTTTTACATTAATTAACAATTTATTATATTTCATATTCATAATCATAATCTAAGTCTAAAGTTACATTAAATATCTAAATATACATAATATATATTCATATTTCATACATTAATTAACAAAATTTTATATTTCATATTCATAATCTCAATCTAAATATAAAGTTACATTAATTATCATAATTTAAGAAAATGTGTTTTTACATTAATTAACAATTTATTATATTTCATATTATAATAATGAAATTTAAGTCTAAAGTTACATTAAATATCTAAATATATACATAATATATGTTTATATTTCATACATTAATTAATAAATTTTATATTCATATTCATAATCTCAATCTAAGTATAAAGTTGCATTAATTATCATAAGTTAAGAAAATGTGTTTTGATGAATTAACAATTTATTATATTTATATTCATAATCGTTATCTAAATTCAATGTTATATTAAATATCTAAATATACATAATATATATTCATATTTCATACATTAATTAACAAATTTTTATATTTCATATTCATAATTTCAATCGTATAAATTATTAATTATCATAAGTTAAAAATGTGTTTTAAATTAATTATTTGTATATTTCATATTCATAATGCAATCTAGTCCTAAAGTTACATTAAATATCTAAATATGTAATATATATTAATATTTCATACATTAATTAACAAATTTTATATTTCATCCATTATCTCAAGCTAAATATAAGAATTGTATTAATTATCATAAGTTGAAAATGTGTTTTTACATTAATTAACAATTTATTATATTTTATATTCATAATCGTAATCTAAGTCTAAGTTATATTAAATATCTAAATATACACAATATATTCCTTATTTTCATCTGATAATTAACAAATTTTTATATTTCATATACATAATTTCAATCTAAATATAAAGTAACATTAATTATCATAAGTTAAAGAAAATGTGTTTTTACATTAATTAACATAATATATGTTCATATTTTATTTTCATAATCACTTTAATAAATACTTAAATTAAATTAAACCTTAATCTAAATATAAACTAAAAATTAAATCTTAATCTAAATATAAACTTAAATTAATCACTAAATTGCACAAATGTAGAAAAAAAAAATAATTAACATGAAACATACCTTAAGTTGCAAAAATTGTAGCCATTGATGATGGATGGAAGACTTGGACACACTAAAGTGAAGACGAAAGAGTATTATTATACAAGACTTTGCATATAGGAAATTGACTGAGGAGAGGAATGGATGAGTTTGATAAAGTGACGTTTTGAGTTATTTATATAGATTTTGAGTCAAACTAGCCTTTGGTCAGGCCACTTTAAAAATGAATTATGGTGCATTGGATTTGATTTGGATCAAATCGGCCAGTTAGATCTTAATCTGTAGATTACACACACCATAAATCAATTATGGTAGTTAGGATGGTGAATATTGAAATCTGCAGTGGATAAAAAATATAGCCAGTTAGATCAAGAGATTGAAATCGTTTATTTGGATCAAACTGATTATTTGTTGATGAATATCGTGCCGTTGGAATTTTGAATTTTGAGACAAAATCTTAGCTTTACGTGTCGACAATTCTTGCTGCATTGGATCTTGGCGAATTTTAACGATATCGGTTGATATGTTGATATATCGACCAAATATAAATTATATTTTGTTCCTAATACCGGTTTTAGGCATGTGTTCGATATGTGGTAGTATAATGTAATGCTCTCGATGATATTGGCCCCGAATTACCAGTACAAACCTGATGAACTATTATTGTTTGTTTGATGTCGTGTGAAGGGCTGAGCCACTGATATATCGACGATATATCACGACATTTCCATCTCTGTTTAATACCATGAAAATAAGAAAGACTAGCCCAAACCAAGACATCATACAGGTGGTTCTCTCTCCCTCTCTCCTTCTCTCTCTCTCACCACACACACACATCTCTTTCTCTCTCTCTCTCATGTCTCTCTGCCTCTTTCTCCATTTTATGGGAGTTTTGGGCAGTATGAATTGAAAACCAAACAAAGACCCAAGTCAAAATTTAAAGTTTGATACCATGATAATGTTAAAGACTAGCCCAGACAAAGACATCACATTGGTGGTTCTCTCTCTTTATCACGCCGGTGGTTCTCTTTCTTTCTTTCTCCCCCTTACATGTGTTGGGAGCCTGATAATGGAAGAGCAGGCCAAGACTTAAAAAAAAAAAAAAAAAGAAAAGAAAGAAAAAAGAAAGAAAAAAGGAAAAAAAAAAAAAAAAGAATGCGAAATAAGCTAAAGTGCGATACCATAAGAATGTAGAAAGAATTTAGCCTAAACAGAACATCATATGATGGTTCCTCTCTATCTGGTGCTTATCTCTATCTCTCTCTTTCCAACTACATGTTGTTAGAGCCTAAGAAAGGAAAACCTAATAAAGACCCAAGGAAAACAGTAAAGTTTGATACCATGAGAATGTGAAAGACTAGCCCATACCAAGACATCCTTTTGTGAGTTCTCTCATCCTATCACGCCGCTGGTTCTCTCTCTCTCTCTCTCCCACTACCGTTATTTAAAGGCAGGGAATGGAAAATCGACAAAGACCGAGGGAAACGTTTGAGTCGATGTGAGAATGTGAAAAGAGCCGCTGGTAAGAACATGCTCAGAATTTGGTTCTCTCTATCACACTAGTGGTTCTCTTTCTATCACACCAGTGGTACTCTCTCTCTCTCTCCCACTACAAGTTGTTAGAGCCCGAGAATGGAAAACCAAACAAAGAACAAAGGGAAATAGTAAAGTCTGATACCATGAGAATGTGAAAGACAGCCACGCTTGACACATGACAGGTGGTTCTCTCATATCTCTCTTCTGAGTTGTTGAATAGAATGGAAACTAGAAACAAAAGGCAGAAAGAAAATAGTAAGGAGTAGATGCAAGTGGGAATGTGAAGGCCTGGCGCCCCCAGTAGCAGACATCACCGATGGTTTCTCTCTCTACCATCACATCAGTGGTTCTTCTCTCTCCACTGCAATTATTGGAACTGAGAATGGAAAACGACAAGACTGGGTTGTGTGTTAACATCTGATACCATTAGAATGTGAAAGACTAGCCTAGACCAAGACATCACACTATTGGTTCTCACTCTCTATCCTGCTTGGTGGTTCTCTCCCTCTCCCACTCTGGTGATGGAGCCCAGAATGGCGAATGAACTTAGGCGAGAGGTAAAGCGGTAAAATCGATACCATCGGAATGTGAAATATTAGCTCGAATCGAAGACATTTCAGGGTGGTGAAGATTTATCGATATGACATGTACATGGTTATTGCTGATAGTAGATTGATGTGTAAAATATACGCCTATATGTGCGCGAGTGCAGCGTCGCCCCAACAATATAGTGTACCAATGGTACGGATATCGATCCACACATGGGATAGGTGTGTGAGTCTAATTGGCTTTTTAAATATTATCACTTGGAGGTATAGTATTGTGTAGAAATCGAGCTAGTGTGCAATTTAAACTAGACTAACCTTCGAAGATGAATTCTGTGTATTGCATTTAGAGCTATATCTCCCCTCTGCCATGCTGATGGGATTATTTCTTAAAGATGATATTATTCGATTTATTCATGATTTATTGATGGTAGGTGATCTTGCTTACAGGAAATACCCTCTCTCGAGGTGTATCCAGCCCTATCGCTAGTAGAATTGAGGTGCCTCTCTTGACTCGATACTCCCGGCAGCTTAAATGTTCTAGCCTTAATGCCACCTTCGGGTTTGGAATATCTCTGTTACCCAAGATCAGCGGAAGTTTCTTTCACCCTTCGAGATCCTGGGTATCCTCATCTCTCGAATCTCGGATCTCGATTATAGTCATCTTAATGTTGGCCGGAGACGTCACCATGTAAAATGATTCACGAGATACTCATGAGATGCTAACAAATTATAAACAAGCTGAATAATATAAATTACTAATCTTTTAATCCATAAGAATGTGACAGGGTTCATGACACCCTAGGTATAAATCCCTACAATTATCTTGAATAGAAAATACAAATCAGTAATATGTGACATCGATGCCTACATCTGAAAAGCGGAAAAATCGAATCCACGGGCTCTTCGTCCAAGATCGATATCCTTTCTTTGCTCACATTTACGTACCTAGTTCATCCAGATCTCAATGCCTGAGATTACGCACCTTTTTGGCACCAATGGTAGAGAACCAAACTCGAAGCGTCGTGGCGGTGAGGCGTCCGCGGCGTTGGAGACATCGCGAAAAGAAAAAAACGCGACGTTGTTCTTTGCTTATTGACTTCTATATATAGTTGACGGACGTCGCGGCGTTGGGATGTCTGGCACGTTGGGGGCGTCAGCGGCGTTCTAACCATCTTATGCTTGCCTCTCTCTCTCTCTCTTTCTCTCTCTCTCTCTCTCTCTCTCTCTCTCTCTGCGCTCCTTGAATGCTTCCAAAACTTGCCCTTTTCACATCGGTGCACTGCATTCACAGTGCACTAATAAGATATCGAAGCTATAAAAATACATATTTAAATGTAAAATAACGCTAAACGTAAGAGCCTGACAATGAAGCTGAGCGGGTATAACTTTTTTTACATTTACACACACATTACACATTTTTTTGCACTTCCCACACACTTTTTTTTTGGTGTTTGGGCTCGTCACCCCAGGCTCAGCTCTTGCCATCCCCATTGTGGCATGTGGCCCAGTGGCGCAGCGAGGGAATGGATAAAAATTTGGACACACACCCTGCAAACTCTAGTCTAACACAAAAAAAAAAGAAGAAGAAAAAGAAGAAGAAAATGGTGATGCACATCTTCGATACATAGAGGATCAGGTGGATTAGATTTCTGACATGACTGGACAGTTTTCAGTTTCTGTTTCTTTGACAGACATGAACAGATGACCGTTCTGGGTGCCAACCGACTCACAGGCTGTCGTGTTATTTGAAGTTCTGAGTTAGCAGGTGTTCGACTATCGAAAGAAGAAGAAGAAGAACCTAGGTTCGCCGGTGAAGTTGACTAGTGCTGACCTCGTAGTGATAACCTTTCCCCGAGGACCACATGCGTTAAATAAGCCGTGAAGAAGCCTGGTATGTTACTGTACACTTTGGTTCAGCGCTGAGCTTGAGTTCAACTCACTAGTGCAGGAGAAAATCTAACTAAGAAAGGATAGGAAGGCAGGCATCGTTTCATTTTTGCATTTCTGACATACCTACTCATAACATAGAACAAAACTAGTGCGTAAGTTTATCTCTCTCTTAAGTGTTCTTAACGCATGTGAGATCGATTAGTGAGAAGCTCCCACGGTTAGTTAGAGCACCGAGCATTCGATTCCTAGAACATCACCTAGGAACATAACTATAAACCTAAGGCATTGTTTTACCCACTAAGTTGTAGAAAGAAAAGAAAAAAAACACTTTATCTCTTTCTTTCCCATCCTATGTGAGCGAGTAAGTAATGACTCCGGCAATTAGCTGAGAGCATTAGGCTTTAAAGCCTCGGGTAGCTGGCGGCAGTGTGGCGTGTGTGGCGGCTGTGCACACGGGATTAGTTGGAGGATCCTTGTTGTTCATGCTAAATACTTTCCCCACAATTTATTTATTTATTTATTTTTATTTTTATTTTGTTATTATTATTATTGTTATTATTATTGTTGTTATTTTTTATTTATTTATTTATTATTATTGTTGTATTGTTTCAACATTTTATTTTGGAATCAATGATCCTCTTTTATTCATTATCCCGTCTCTTCAGTGTTAGAGACTCCGGGGTTTATTGAACCTTGGTATTAGTCGGGCTCGGTACTAGGCAGCATACCTTAGAGATCATTTGTGTGTGAGTGTGATAGGCTCATGAATAGTTTCTTATTGCTTTTTTTGCAGGTGATTCAACATACTTCCCTATTCAGCATAATTCGATCATTGAAGCATCACATTCAAATCCTTTCTTCCATGACAATAGTGGATTCGGCTCAAAAGTAATCCCTGTCTCGAAGCGTGGCATCTTTCTGACTACACACCGCAACTGCTAACACGAGCACACTACCACTACCACCACACATGCATATGATCCTAAAACATAAACGCTGACTAAGCACTGAAACTAAAACATCCTAAGATAAGCAAAAATTATAAATAAAACTAAATAAATGTGAGGCTACTTATGCATAAATGCAAATAAACTCAGTACACATAAACATAAAACTAATCTAGAAAACTTCGTTGATCACTCGATCTACCCATACCCCGAGCAAAATGCTCCCCAGGTGTCACATTTGGCCAGAAAAAAAATAGTAGGGTGAAGAGACTCCCTTGGTGATCGGGCGGGTCTTCTTGGTGGTGGTGGCGGTGGTGGAGGAGAAGCGAAACGAGCAGCGCAATAATAACAACTTATGTCATCAGCCTATCATGACTGAAACGACTCCTCTTCTTTGAAGAATAATTAACGGTTGGCCAATGGCTGCCTCCTCTCAGCCTCTTGCCCACCTCGTATTTGTGTGATGAGGACTCGTTGCTCCTGGGTCGTCCTTAATGCATGTCAGAAAGCCTTGCTCGATGGGGAGAGCAGGATCTCGGCGGGTGCGGGGTGGGGTTGGAAGGGGCTGCCCTTGCCGGTGGGGGCGGGGCTGGCGTGGTGATGGCGGAGTCGTTGTTGTTAGGTGAGCGGGCGCGATGTCCTCACGGGGGTGCGGGAGTCCAGCGGGCAGATGAGTCGTGAAATATACCTCGTTTAGAAACCATGGCGAATCATTAAACCCCCTCAGGTCGTGGTACACAGTTTGTCCCTCTTAGCAAATATTGCGCGATATGATGGGGTGTAACCATGCCTCATTGTCATCCGAGGCACCGGCTCATTGCATAAGTATAAATGAGAAAAGGTGCCCCAAATTCATCTTAAGCGTCACGGTTATGGAGGATGTTCTGCCTGATATGATTGTTGTTTGATGACTGTTGTTGTTGTTGTTGATTGTTATTGTTGTTATTGATTATTGTTATTGTTATTGTTATTGGTTATACCCGTTGTTGGCGTCCTCGATAACTTTGCCCCACATCAAAGAATATCTGAATGATGGCATGCTAGTTGGCGAGGGCGGCAGCGGTCACACCACGTTCGTCGACCGAATGGCGAGGCGATGCTTGATGAAGTGATGCGGACAGGGATATAGGCGAATGTTTTGGCCTTGAGTGAGCGGCAGTGGCTGCTATGGCAGCCCAGCTGGCCCTCAGCTGTTGAGCTTCCACTCACCCGCCCTTGTCGGGACCACTGAGCCTGGGGTAGTCGGGTCTCTGTGGCCGATCAGCGTCCGGAGGACGTGATGCCCAGATTATGTGAGTAGTGATTGGTCGGGCTCCGCGCTGAAGTCGAGAGAGGAGAGGCGGAGGGAGAAGTGGAAGGGCGACCCGACCACCTCCGCGGAACTTTCTTGACTGACGTGGGAGGCTGGATTGGCGATAAATTCTACGCACCACACTCATCGCATTGGATGGGGTGGTTGGCCCTTGCTGTATAGCGCTACAAAGTGCCATGCATCATGGCGCGATGTCGCTTCTTGGAAAAAATCTAGCGGCATTCGGGTGGTGGAAACCCTTCCTTAATGAAAGAGCAGTTCTTACAGAGTAAGTCACATAGACGGAGGTCGGCGACGCCCCCTCGTTAACAGGCAGCGTGACATCATAATTTTAGGGTGGTCCTCACTAGCGAGACCTTTTTGCCCACGCGGTGACAACTCTGCCTTTTTCCCGGACATAGGTGAAAGACACAGAGCTCTAGAAAGTCGATGAACTTCCAAAATGGTACTAAGGTGGTAAAGCGGGGTTGAAGCTGAAACGATATATCGAGCACCTGGTACTATACACCCTAGGGCCAAATATAGAGCCAGCGACGAGAAGACACCGGCCCGGACGTGAGATACGCAGCCCGACCTAAACTATACCTAATGTGGAATCTCTCCAGACCCCGAGTGACGGACTCGTGAAGGAGGGACACCTCGTGCGATTAATGGCGAAGAGCGAGGCAAGGAGACAGTGGAAGTTTTAGGAGTGTGTGATGGTGCGGTGGTATCAGAGGAGGGTGTCGGAGGGGCAAAACTGCTTTGGCCTCCGATCGGTGTGTGTGGGGACTAAGCCCAGGTCGGTGAGGAAAGGTGTCTTGGGGATTAGGGTTGACAAAGGGGAAAGGGAAGAGGAAGGAAATGGGTAGAGATGGCTCGAATGGGAGGTGTGGCCTTAAAGCGAGGCGACGTCGCGACGTTAAGGCGGCGTCGTGGCGTTCGAGAAAATGGAATTGTCCAATGTCGCGGCGGTCCGGAATGTATTTAAAATCGTCGCGGCGTTGGATATCAAATCGCGGCGTTCGAGTTCAAAATGGCGTTCTGGCGGTGGGAACGTCGCGGCGTTACCCAGCGTCAGCGATGTTGAGCCAGCGTCGCGACATTACGAAAGGCTATAATGTACATTATGCAACCATAGTCTAAGATAAGAAAACTCCTCGTGTAAATGTGACTCACGGACTTTATGCGTGCTCTACATGAGTGGATCCTCCCGATGCTTTTTGATGTATTATTAAAATTATACATTGAAAAATGATTAGATTACGGACGGGACAACAAACCAACATAACCCAAAGCGGATAATAAATAAAAATTGAGACATAAGGAAAAATTACTTCAAAAGAAACTTGGGTTGCCTCCCGAAGCGCTATGTTTAATGCGTTGTTAGACGGCCTTTGAATCTCGATGTGCTCGGGGCTCGCACAGCGTGTGTTCGAGATCTTAGAATCGCTGCTACGAGCCGTGCAGTGCGATCGAAAGATGATCTGCTCAACGGAACGCTATTTTTCGCGCTGCACTTCTTTCACTTTCTTTACCACCTTTTCACGCCACGCGCACGCGCGCGCACCACCACTTTGCACTTTCCTTTCGCGCGCCCGCACACACCACTGCCGCGCTACTTCGCGCTTTTTCGCACTTTTCCACGCTTCATACTTTTTTCTTTTTGTTTTTTTGCTTTCCCACACTTTCACTACCTTGAAGAATAAACTATCGATGGTGAGTAGCGTAGATGTTCCTTTCTCTGCCTTTTTCCAGGGATGTGTAATCTGCATCACCATGTGAAAAGGGCCCAGTCCTTTGTGAAGGCGGACCATGCAGACTTGATTTTACGAAAGAGTTTTAGACGGGGAATTCGCAGAGAACTTGTTGTCGCCTCGAATTCCTTCTGGTAATGTTTATCGTGCGGGTTTGTCTTTTCCTTATAAATACGGGCATTTTGTAAGCAGTTCTGAGATTCGTGCAGTTCACGACCTTACCAGGTTGTAGCGATCGCTTCTCATTGTGTCGCATCCGTATTTAGTGCAGGAGTTGATCAGACTCAGTCATCTAATTCTTTGGAAGATGGCGTAGCTGTAAGCAATTCTAAAGGCGACATACGAGGGTGTTTTAAATGCTATTACCGATCTTGAGTGCATCTTGATCTTTTAGACCAATCCTTCTTGGGCTGTTAGCTATCTTCTCCCAGGAATGGGACCAATTTCTCACACCTACCTGCCACCACCATATGCCTGGGTTGATGCCTGCGCGCCCGTTTCGAGCATGGATGATACGCTGAGAGATGTGCGATGGCGTACCCGCAGCGCGAAAAACGTCAATCACCTTATTGTAGAGAGAAATGAGTACGCATTATCTGTGATCGATTACTTTCGAGGGTTCAATCATTGAGAATATGTGGCTGCGAAGAAATTAACTCTGACCTTGGCATCGTTAGTGCGGTGAATTGTGACCCACTTGAGGACATAATCACGTAGATGTAAAAGTTGTTATATGATGGAAATGGTCATAAAATCTATCCCCATAAGTCAAACCCAGCAGTTCTACTTCTACTAGAATAGGATGCATGGTGGTTCGTCCTTCTACCCACGAAATACACATTTGTTGACATTTGTCACATGGATCTGAAATGATGAGCATCCTTGAATAAGGTAGGCGGTAGAAGCCAGTTGGAGAACCTTACAGCAGCGGTATTACGCCGCCCCAAAATGTCACCACATGGTAGAGTGTGCGGCCGGTGGTTGGCTCTTCCACATTCTTTTCATCCTCGGGCACACATCAGGATCCTTGGTGTGTGATGTGCGCCAGAGGATTGGCTCCTCCCAGTAGTAGTGCTTCAAGTGTGCAAAGAACCTCTTTTTCTATTGATAGTTGAATTACGGAAGACTACCTTGGCTACCGATAATTCCGCATGTCGCGACGCGGGCGCCGCATTTTTTGTCTCCCGTGCTTCAGATTCACTCATCTGAAAAGTAATCATTTCTCACCTAAATATCATCGCACCCCGCTTCGATCGTGAAGATAGTTTGCCACTTTTTAGGTTCTCGGTGCCTTTCTTATCTTTAATCTCTCAGCGTCAATTCTTACGACAGAACTTCCCACTGATTAATCGAGGTTTGTCTTTTTAGTCATCAAGTATTTAATGGCGGAATGATCGGTGTGAGCGGCGACCTTGTGCAATCGAATAAAGTCACGAGATTTGTCAAGCAAGACAATGGCCAATAGTTCTTTCTCTGTGGTGGCATAATTCAATTGGGCATAGATTCAGTTACATTTGCATAATGCCTTAGGAGAAGTGCAGAAGGGCCTCTCGTTTACGCGCATTGCCCACGTCCTTAATCGGCTTGAAATGCACATAAGTTGAATGGGAAGGACGATGCGGGGCCCTGACAATAGAGCTAATACCCGACTTATCTTTCAGCAAAATGCATGCAGTGCGCAAATCAACGAGCTCAAATGGTCCTTGGACCGATTAGACAACGGTTTTTCTTGATATGAGAGAAGTCTTTGATGGGCGCTGTAGAATCCAGCCTTAACAAACTTACTTGATCCCTTTGCGTGAGGTGGAGGTAATTTTCAATTGCTTGATCTTTGCTTTCTGTCACCTCTATTCCTCTTCTTTGAAATGGGTAATAAGTACAATACCCTCTTGTACCATAAAGTAGCACTTCTCTGATTATTATTATGATGTAAGTTGGTCTCCTCGCATCTTATCAATACTTATCTCGAATTTTCGGAGCGGTTGTCAAATGAATTGCAATCACAGAAAAATCATCAAGTGAAGATTTAGGTGTCTTCCTCGGCATATCGAGAGAAAAGAAATAGCGCATCATCATCGTTGAAAGGTGCGGCGCATTGCCTGATCCGAAGGCATGCGCGCGCAAGAATCTGAATGTCCCGCAAGGGACATGTGAATATCGTCTTCTCGATCTTCGAGGGCTAGCGATTTGATTGTAGCGGGAATATCCATCAGCGACGTGTGTGTGTGTTCATGATCGGCTGATCGATCCAACATCCCGATCTAGAAAGCGGCAATAGGAAATGATACTTTAAAGTGGCTTTGTTCGGTTCAGATGTCAATCCTGAATCCTCCACCGATGGCTGTTAGAAAGCGTGTATGTTATTCTCGGATTCTTACCCTTTTTACTTTTTATGGCGAGTTGTTATACTTCTTAAGTCTTCATAGTGGACCCATGCACTATGAAATAAGACAAGTACAGTATCCAGCAATAGCCATTTCAATACTTCCTTTCGGACTACCTCTTTCATCGTTGGATTCAGCCTCCTCTCTTCCACTTGAAGGTTGCATACTTATCTTCCTAGCAAAATCACGATGCACATGCATGGAAGTGATCACTTTTAAATCGGTAGAACCACCCAGCGTATTTTTATGGTCTCTAAGGACCTCAATAATCTCTCCTTCTCTAGTTCAACAAGGACGCCGAGATGATCACCGTGCAGGATGCTACCTCAGATATGGCTACTTCAAATGGCTAGGTGAGGTTTCTGCTCCATCTGCGGTTGTTCAAACGACAGACCGACGTTTAGCTCCTCTCGCCTGTGTGGATTCAAGTATTTCCTCCTATTGGGTTCGAAAGAATCCATCCATTTTACATATTCTTCTGCTTCTTCGCTCATATTCTCAGAATCATTCTCCATCACTACCAAAGGTCAAGAGACCACTTTGCCACACTATGCTCTTACCATCTTTGCCATAAACATGTATCACTCTTCACGGATGTCTCACAACTTCAAACACGTTGAACTCGACTTCATCTTCCCGCACTCTTCCCATATCCCCTATGAACATCAATCATCAGCCTGCCAACAGTAAGAAACTGGCTCGCCCAAGATTAAGTGGGTATTTCTTTATCCTCTTCCATATCTAAGACAATGAAATCATCGGAAGATAACTTGTCAACTTTTACTAAGACATCTTCATTACCCCTCCTGATGCTTCAAGGATCCGTCTGAAGTTAAAGTGTGACCTGTAGTCGACGAGCTTCACTAATCCCAAACGCTGCAATGACAATGGCATGAGATTACTGCCGGCACCAACCACATGTACTCTTCAAAGATAGCATTTCCGATGATGCACTGATAGTGAACCGGCCTCGGGTCTTGCTTTCGCAGCCTTCTCCGAAGTATGGCACTACATTCCTCGCCAGTTAACTGCTTCAAATCAACCACCTTCTCTTCTCGGTACGCATAGTCTTTCATAAACTTTACATAACCGGGCATCTGCTCCAGCATCAAGAAACTAATATTGATGTGTAACTTTTGAACACTTCCATGAATTTGGTGAATCGCTATCCATTTATGCTTTAGACGCCAGGGGTATGGAATCGCGGGTCATTCCTCGCTTCGCAGTGTTTCCCCGCAGATCGTTTCCGAGGCCGCCCTCATCCGCATGATCATTCTGACTGGGCTGGATGACCTTCTTAGTCTCTTCCTCCTCTATACCGATTTCCTCAGGTTCCAATTCCTTACCACTTCTCAACATGACTGCTTTAACGTGTTCATTCCCATCTCTTCGTTTACTAATTGCTCGTAAGGAACCCTACGTTCTTCAGACGCTTATTTCGCCCACTGCATTCTCCAAGCTTCTCAACCGCGGCGGGCTTCGATTGTTCACCGGGTGGCTCGTTGCCGCATACTCGCTGGGTCTCATTCATAAAAGCAGAGCGAAAGCCGCATTTACAGTGCGGCTTTCGTTTAAGTCCACCTTTTTCTCGTGAGATGGTGGTTCGCAACCTGCTTGATGGCATATTGTTGCGATTGCTCCTCCATCCAATTTTTGATTGTTCGACCGCTCGACTGACATACGCCACCTTCGGGCCTTGATTTTGACTCGATAATTGTTTCCATATCGCCCTTCACGTGGATCGACTCGACAACCTCGACACATATCGGGCCGCTTAACGCTTGGTTTCCTCGACCGCATTTTCAGGTTATTGTGCTGCCCATAGAATTCACACAACTCCCATGGGTCGGGTCTGTAGCATTCGCGGTCTTCGTCTGCCTAGTTAACTCCGGCTAGTAAGTCAGGTAAACATGATTAACCGTATTATTTGAGAACCCTCATTATCCGTGCCACCCATGACTTTCACTGGTGTAGTCTTCTCCCTAGGCCATTGATTTGTGTTAGTCGCAAAGATCTCCGCACTTCCCTTATAAGCTTAATATCCGTGGTTTTCTCTCATTGTGGCTCCTCCAAATGGTGCATCAATCACTGCTCGCTGTACTCTCGTATTATAGAAAGCATGGACCCGCATCCATTTGGTCGGCTCGAGATGGGCACTTCCCTTAATAGTTCGTGAAATTCATCCCATGCCTCACTGCCTCTTCCCAGCTGTCCAAAAGTATTGATCTCTCACGATAAAAGCAGTACTCTTCGAGGTGGGAAAAACTGGGTCGTGAATTTCGCACCAAATCGCTCCATGAAGTAATGGAACCTATGGGTTTTAATTTGTTAGCCAATGCTTCGCTCTATCACCTAGCGAGAACGGGAACAAGCTTAACTCAGTGCTTCTTCTCAAGAACCCCATTGTACTTGATCAGATCGCAAAACTTCAAGGAAGCTCGTCAATGCATATTTGGATTCTCATTAGGCAACTCGTGGAACAGGATGTTCCAAGCACCAGAAAGTGACCGACTTCAACACGGTTATTTCGCTCAACAGTGGTCTTCCTCGACAGTCGCTCAACAATGCTGGGCGGTAGAGCAACCTCTAACAACATGAATGGATCCGCCGAATAAACCACCGGTGCTTGATTCCTTCCATTATTCGCTGCCTCTCAGGGCTGCTTTTGCTCAATGCTAAGATCCCGCTCTTCATCGCTTTCCATGTCGCTATATTTCTAATATGTCTGCCGTTTCTACGTATTCGTAAGTTCTTCGCTCAGATCAAACAGATGTCAGTCAACCCGATCTCGTCGTCACATGTACCACCGAACCCACGCAATCACACACGAAACACCAAGACCAAATTACCAGCACTTGTAAAAACAAATAAAAACAAAAATTCCAGAGTGATATCTAATTGCTTTATTCTCTATATCACTCTAAACCTATCCCTGGCAACGGCGCCAAAAACTTGATAGGCAGAAAGCGTGATGTGTAAAATATACGCCTATGTGCGTAAGTGCACGCGTCGCCCCAAGCAATATAGTGTACCAATGGTACGGATATCGATCCACTCGGGATGTGTGTTGCGTACAAAGATCGCTTTTAAATATTATCCGGTATACGTATTGTGTGAAATCGAGCTAGTGTCTCAATTTTAAACTAGACAACTAATTCGAATGAATTCACTGTAATGGAGATCAGGGCTATGTCTCCCCCACACCTCGATGGATTATTTCTTAAAGATGATATTATTCAGTTTATTCATGATTTATTGATGGCTAGGTGATCTTGATTATGAAATACCCTCTCTCGAGGTGTATCCGCCTATCTCGCTAGTAGAATTGAGTGTATCTCTACCCCAACTCGATTCTCCGAAACGCTTAAATGTTCTAACCTTAATCGCCACCTTTGGGATCTGAATATCTCTATTTACCGAATCAACCAAGGTCGTTTATCGCATCCCGGGTATCCTCATCTCGAATCCTGATCTCCAAGATAGTCACGCCAATGTCAGTCAGACATCACCATGTAAATGATTCACAGATATAAAGGGTGATGTTAACAAATTATAAACAATCGAATAATATAAATTACTAATCTTTAATCCATAGCAATGACAGGTTCAACAACACCCTAGGTATAAATCTAGAACATACCGAATAAGAAAACACAATACGCAATATGTCAAACATCACGCCATCATTCAAGAAAACGCTGAAAATCCAAATCACGCTCTTCGCCAAGATCAATGTCACCGCCGCTTCCGATGCATGCACTGACCTCCAATGCCCGACTTCGCGACCCCCTTTGCTTTAATGATGAGAGAACCAAACTCGCCCGACGTCGCTGAACGCCAGACGTCAAGATCGCCGGAATGCTATGACGCTGTTACTTGTTGACTTCTATAGTAGTCGACCCAACGTCAGCGACGCCGACGTCGCACGCCGGGACGTCGACGCTCCATTCATCTTTATGAACGCTCGCTTCCAAATGCCCAAAACTTGCCATTTTCACATCAATTGCACTCGCATTCACACAAATTCGCACTAATCGAGACATCGAGTTATAAAAATACATATTTAAATGTAAAATAACGCTAAAAACGTAAGACGTATCATGTATAACCTCGAGTGTTTTCAAGACTCATCAACGCCCCAAAAATACCTTTAGAATTTTATAATAATTTTATTATATATCCGCATAAGTCAGCCGACTGGGTATTGGGGAATCGTTGGGATGAATACCGATTTCAATGGATCAGGACAAAAGGTCAAATGCAAATGATTTGTGATTGAGTGATATGCAACAGAGAATTGATTATAACTGAAATTCAACCCAAGCGAAAAAGGGCAATTTGGAAATGGAAAATTAGGACCTAAGGGTCAATTGTAAATAAGTTTATATGTCTAAGTGCAAATATGAGGAATGAAGTGCAAATAGAAATAAGTGTGGGCTATATTGCCATTTGGGAGAACTTAACCCAAAAATGCATTTTGTAGCCAAACAAGGCCTTGAGGAAATGAGATATTTAAAACCAAAAGTAAAAAAAAATGAGAAGTGAGACAAAGTGTGGAAGGCCAAACATGGTCTTACACTTAAATGAGTGATTTAAAGACCAAAAGGTGGCCTGTGGGGAGCCTCATTCTGAGCAACCCGTTTGGGAGAAAGAGAAAGGAGAAAAGGGAGAAGAACAGGGCAAAGTGGGGAGATCAAGGTTTGATTGGGCTTGTTTCCCCATTTTTGCTCCTAAGAGATTAAGCAACTAAGAAGTGAAGATTTGAAGAGGCTAAGGTAAGAAATAAATCAAAACCCCTTTGTTCTTATGTTTGAGTTGGGGAAAACCCCAAATGTGGATAAAAATAGTTTTGTTTTGGTTGTAAATGAGTTTTGAGATTATGTTGAGGTTGTTTTGTATTGTTGGTTGGGATTGGTTTGGATTGGTTTTGTGCAAAGGTTTAAAAGGAAAATGTTGAGTTTTCAAAGGAAATGTCACAAAATTTTAAAACCCTGTTTGTTTTCGATATAGATTAAGTTATACTATCCAAATGAAGTGATTTTTAATTGCGAAGAACCATAAGAGATAGGCTAAATGTATAGAAGGGAACAGGAGAAAATTGAAAGCAGCTCTAAGACCCAAAATACGGGCTTAAAGGTGAGTTTGGGTAGCTCATCGATATGCTCTTATTTGGGTATTGTTATAAGAGTCATTATAAGTTGAGTTTCACTCATCCAAATCGAGCGACAAAAATTACAGGTAAAATAGAATTTCTAGGGAATACTTCTTGAAGAAAAGTACGTAAATTGTTACCCCAAAGTTCCCAGAAATTTGTCAAAGTGGAGCTATGTGTAAGAACATTTCGTTTGCAAATCGAGTAGTATGGATGTAAAATGCAATAACTTGAGTTTTGGTGTTCCAAATTGGATGATTCCAGTTGGAGAAGAAATTTTAGAACCATAGTTTCAAATTATTAAAAGGAACCATTACCAAATTGGAGTTAAGACCCTGAAATTGGGAATAATAGTAGGTAACTGGGTGAGCTGAGCATACTGACCAGTTTGGCATTAAAATGCCGTAACTTGAGTTTGGGTGATCCAAATGAGATGATTCCAATTTCTAATAAAAATAGACTCATAGAGATAAATTTTATTGAAGGAAGCATGAGCAAATTATGGCTCATGTGTCCCCAGAAAATTTTGCAAATGAAGGGGTATCAGGTAGACATAAACCCTGACCAAAAACTCCTAGAATAACCTACTACGTGATTTGCCATCAGATTAATGTGGCCGACGTGAGGAAAAGCCCGCATTGGAAGTCTAGATTGGTGATCAGAATCAAAGGATGATTTTGGTTTGTTCTATTTCTCCTATTTCATTTCAAGATTTGAAATATTTATTCTAAATGCATAAAAAACATATCAATTGATTTAATTGATTTGATAAAAGTGATTGTGCAAATGTCTCGCATATGACAATTGTACGATTATTGAAAATGAATTGTTTATACAATGCACGTATTAATTTATATTTTGCTATAAAGGATTTGAACTCTTAATAGAATGTTAATCGCTTATTTTGCATTAAGGGATAGATTGATGTACCAATGTAGGTCAAAATAACAAGACTACAAATCCATTGTATTTGATAAACACTGACGCAGCCCCTGGATCGGGATGTGTAGTGTTCACTAATTGATTTTAATAACTGGCCACAATTCAAATGAGACCGTATCGTGTTATAAAACCTTTTATACCTACCAGCCAATCCGACCGTGCTCTGATTATGATATCCTGTATACCGAAAACATAAGTTAAATTTGTTAAGGGCAGAATTGAATTGAATTGTAGAAATGAATTGAATTTCCAGGAGCGTAATCAATTGATTTGAGATTGTGAAATATTGGAATTTAAAAGCATTGTTTGCCAATTGAAATGAAAAGCATTGTGAAATGCATGATTTGATAATGCATGATTTATTGAATATGAAAGGTATATTCGGGGATGATCACGAACTATAAATGATTGTATATAAAACAAGTATATGTATTGTATTGACATTGATCATCCAAAAAGATTTGAAAGTATTGTTTAGCAAAATTGCATGATTTGACTTAAACTGAAATTGAAGAATGGAATTGTATAGAACCACTAAGCATGAAAATGTTTAGCGTATTGTTTTATCAATGCGCAGGTACCAAGTGATTGATAGTGATTGAAAGTGGACCCAAGTTCAAGGAGCTCAGAGTCATTCAGAAAGTTCACGGAGTATGCTCCGACATATGCATGCACTTCATTTGCTTTTGAACATTGATATTTTGTAAAAACAAGTTGAAACTCTGAACATCTATTTTGTAAATCATTTTGAAAAGGCTTGATATGCCTCTATAGTAATTTCAGATTAGTATTTAATGAAATGTAATACACCCTTTAAAACGTTTCCGCATATTTGGTGCAGCGATTTTATGTCAACTGTGCACGCCACGGGGCAAAGTGATAAATGATTTTGATAAGGTGATTGGGCGATACAGCAACTCGACTCTGTCAGGAAGTCGCCAAACTGGCGGGTCGAGAACGGGTGCTACACTTCTTTCTCTCCACGATGGTTTAGACTAGCCTGCACTAAGGCATCACATCGATGGTTCCCCTCTCTATCAAGACGGTTCTCTCTCTCTCCCGCATGTTGTTGAGGTTCGAGAATGGAAAAACCTCAAAAAAGACCCAAGGCAAACAAGAAAGTTCAAGTCAGTGAGAATGGGAAAGACAAGCCTAGACCAAGACATCACACCAGTGGCTCTCTATCACACCGATGGTTCTCTCTCTCTCTTTCTCCCACTACATGTTAAAGCCCAAAAATATAAAACCAAACAAAGACCCAAGGCAAATAGTAAAGTCTGATACTATGAGAATGTGTTGCGATGATGTCGCGACGTTGGACAGGTAGAAATGTCGTGATAGAATGTGAAAGATTAGCCTATACCAAGACATCACACATGTTGTTCTCTTTCTCTATCACACCCATGGTTCTCACTCTCTCTCTTCCACTACAAGTTTTTTAAGCATGAGAATGGAAAACCAAAAAAGACCCAAGGCAAAATTTAAATACTAAAACCATGAGAATGTGAAAGACTAGCGTAGACTAAGGCATCACACCGTTGGTTTCCTCTCTATCACACCGATGGTTCTCTCTCTCTTCCCCACAACAAGATATTAGAGCTTGAGAATGGAAAACCAAACAAAGACCGGAGGTAAAAAGTAAAGTCTGATACCATGGGAATGTGAAAGACTAGCCCACACCAAAAAATCACACCGGTGGTTCTCTCTCCTCTCTCTCTCTCCCACTACATCTTGTTAGAGCTCGAGAATGGAAAACCCAACAAAGACCTAAGGAAAACAGTAAAGTTTGATACCATGAGAATGTTAAAGACTAGCCTAGACCAAGACATCACACTAGTAGTTCTCTCTCCCTATCACACTCGTGGTTCCTTATCTCTCTTTCTCTCTCCCACTACTAGTTGAGCCTGAGAATGGAAAACTAAACAAAGACCTAAGGCAGACAGTAAAGTCTGATACCATGAGAATGTGTAAGACCAGCCCAAACCACGACAACACACCGGTTGTTCTCTCTCTCTCTCTCTCTCCCACTACAAGTTGTTAGAGCCTGAGAATGGAAAACAGAACAAAGACCCAAGGCAAAAGTAAAGTCTAATACCATGAGAATGTGAAAGACTAGTCCACACCAAGACATCACACTGGTGGTTCTCCCTCTCTCTCTCTTTCTCTCTTACTACAAAGTGTTGGAGCCTAAGAATGGAAAACCAAACATAGACCCACGAAAAATAGTAAAATATGATACCGTGAGAATGTGAATTAGTAGCCCAGACCATGTCATGACACAGATGGTTCTCCTCTCTCTCTCTCTCTCTCTCTCTTCCTCTTCTACTACAAGTTGTTGGAGTCCGAGAATGGAAAACCAAACAAAGAACCAAGGCAAACAATAAAGTCTGATACCATGAGAATGTGAAAGACTAGCCCAAACCATGACATCACACCGGTGGCTTTCTTTTTCTATCACACTGGTGGTTCTATCTCTCTCTCTCTCTTTCTTTCCCACTACAAGTTGTTGGAGCTCGAGAATGGAAAACCAAACAAAGACCCTAGGCAGTAAAGTCTGATACCATGAGAATGTGAAGGACTAGCCTAAACTAGGACATCACATCGGTGGTTCTCTCTCTCTCTCTCCTACTATAAGTTGTTGGTGCCCGAGAATGGAAAATCAAACAAAGACTGAAGGCAAACAGTAAAGTCTGATACCATGAGAATGTGAAAGACTAGCCTAAACCAAGACCTCACACTGGTGGTTCTCTCTCTATTACAATGATGGTTCTCTCTCTCTTTCTTTTTCCCACTACATGTTGTTCGAGTCCAAGAATGGAAAACCTTATAAAGACCCAAGGCAATCACTAAAGTCTGATACCATGAGAATGTAAAATACTAGCCTAGACTAAGATGTCAAACCGATAGTTCTCTTTCTATTTCTCTCCCACTACAAGTTGTTTGAGCCCGAGAATGGAAAATAGAACAAAGACCCAAGGAAAACAGTAAAGTATGATATTATGAGAATGTGAAAGACTAGACTAGACCAAGACATCACATCGGTGGTTATCTCTTTATCACATGGTGGTTCTCTTTCTTTCTTCCACTACAAGTCTTTAGACCCCAAGAATGGAAGACCAAACCAAGACCCTAGGCAAATAGTAAAGTCTGATTCCATGAGAATGTGAAAGTCTAGCTCACACCAAGACATCACACCGGTAGTTCTCTCTCTCTCTCTCTCTCTCTCTCTCTCTCTCCTACTACAAGAAGTTGGAGCCCGAGAATGGAAAACCAAACAAAGACCCAAGGCAAATAGTACAATTTGATACAATCAAGATTTGAAATATTAGCCCAAACCAAGACATCACACTAGTGGTTCTCTTTCTCCCTCTCTCTTCCACTATAAGTTGTTAGAGCCTAAGAATGGAAAACTAAACAAAGACCCAAGACAAAATAGTAAAATCTGATACCATGAGAATGTGAAATACTAGCTCAGACCAAGACATCACACCAGTGGTTCTTTCCCTTCATCAAATCAATGGTTCTCTCTCTCTTTCTCCCACTACAAGTTGTTGGAGCTCAAGAATGCAAAATCAAACAAAGACCCAAGGAAAAAGGTAAAATCTAATACCACGTGAATGTGAAAGACTATCCCAGAGACGAACATCACAACGGTGGTTCTCTATCTCTATCACATCGATGGGTCTCTCTCTCTCCTCACTCTCCAATTACAAGTTGTTGGAACCTAAGAATTGAAAACCAAACAAACACCCAAGGCAAATAGTAAAATTTGATACTAGGAGAATGTGAAAGACTAGCCCATACAAAGACATCACACCGGTGGTTCTCTCTCTTTCTCTTTCTCTCTCTCTCTCGCACTATAAGTTGATGGATCCCGAAAATGGATAACCAAACAAAGGCCCAAGGAAAACAGTAAAGTCTGATAACATGAGAATGTGAAAGACTAGCTTAGTCCAAGACATAACACCGATGGTTCTCTCTCATTATCACACCATTGGTTCTCTTTCTCTTTCTATCACACTACAAGTTGGTGGAGCCCAACAATGGAAAACCAAACAAAGAGCAAAGGCAAACAGTAAAGTCTGATACCATGAGAATGTGAAAGACAAGCCCAGATCAAGACATCACATCGGTGATTCTCTCTCTCTCTCTCTCCTACTGCAAGTTGTTGAAGCCTAAGAATGGAAAACTAAACAAAAACCTAAGGTAACCAGTAAATTCTAATAACATGACCATGTGAAAGACTAGCCCAGACCAAGACATCACACCGGTGGTTCTCAATCGATGGTTCTCTATCTCTCTCTCTCTCTCTCTCTCTCTCCCACTACAAGTTATTGGAGCTTGAGAATGGAAAACAAAAGAAAGACTCAAGGTAAACAGTAAAGTCTGATACCATGAGAATATGAATGACTAGCCCAGACCAAGACATCACATCGGTGGTTCTCTCTTTTTATCACACCAATAGTTCTCTCTCTCTCTCCCACAACAAGTTGTTGGAGCCAGAGAATGGTAAAAAAAATAAAGACCCAAGGCAAAAAGTAAAGTCTGATACAAGTAGAATGTGAAAGACTAGCCTAGACCAAGACATCACACATGTGGTTCTCTCTCTATCACAAAGGTGGCTCTCTCTCTCTCTCTCCCACTACATCTTGTTAGAGCTTGTGAATGGAAAACCCAACAAAGACCTATGGCAAACAGTAAAGTTTGATACCATAAGAATGTTAAAGACTAGCCCAGACCAAGACATCACATTGGTGGTTCTCTCTCTCTATCACACCCATGGTTCCCTCTCTTTCCCTTTCTCTCTCTCCTACTACTAGTTATTGAAGCCCGAGAATGGAAAACTAAACAAAGATCGAAGCCAAACAGTAAAGTTTGATACCATGAGAATGTGAAAGACCAGCTTAGACCAAGACATCACACCGGTTGTTCTCTCTCTATCACACCGGTGGTTCTCTCTCTCTCTCCCACTACAAGTTGTTAGAGCCCGAGAATGGAAAACATAACAAAGACCCAAGGAAAACGGTAAAGTCTAATACCATGAGAATGTGAACGACCTCTCACACCAAGACATCACACCGATGGTTCTCTCTCTCTTTCTCTCCCACTACAAGTTGTTTGAGCTCGAGAATGGAAAACCAAACAAAGACCCATGGAAAATAGTAAAATCTGATTCCATGAGAATATGAATTATTAGCCCAGACCATGTCATGACACGAGTGGTTCTTTCTTTCTCTCTCTCTCTCTTCTACCACAAGTTGTTGCAACCCAAGAATGGAAAACCAAACAAAGACCCAAGTCAAACAGTAAAGTATGATACCATGAGAATGTGAAAGACTAGCCTAGACCATGACATCACATCGGTGGTTTTCTCTTCCTATCACATCGGTGTCTTCTCTCTTCTCCTACTATAGGTTGTTGGATCCCGAAAATGGAAAACCAAACAAAGACCCAAGGCTAACAGTAAAGTCCGATACCATGAGAATGTGAAGGACTAGCCCAAACAAGGACATCACACCGATGGTTTTCTCTTTTAATCACATCGGTGGTTCTCCTCTCTCTCCTACTACAAGTTGTTGGAGCTCGAGAATGGAAAATCAAACAAAGACCGAAGGCAAACAGTAAAGTCTGATACCATGAGAATGTGAAAGACTAGCCTAGACCAAGACCTCACACTAGTGGTTCTCTCCTTATTACACTGGTGGTTCTCTCTCTCTTTCTCTCTCCCACTACATGTTGTTAGAGCCCGAGAATGGAAAACCTAACAAAGACCCAAGACAATCAGTAAAGTCTGATAACATGAGAATGTGAAAGACTAGCCTAGACCAAGACCTCACACTGGTGGTTCTCTCCTTATTACACTAGTGGGTCTCTCTCTTTTTCTCTCTCCCACTACAAGTTATTTGAGTCCGAGAATGGAAAAACAAACAAAGACCCAAGGAAAACAGTAAAGTCTGATATTATGAGAATGTGAAAGACTAGACTAGACTAAGACATCACACCGTTGGTTATCTCTCTATCACACTGGTGGTTTTCTCTCTCTTTCGCCCACTACAAGTCTTTAGACCCTGAGAATGGAAAACCAAACCAAGACCCTAGGAAAATAGTAAAGTCTTATTTCATGAGAATGTGAAAGTCTAGCTCACACCAAGACATCATACCAGTAGTTCTCTCTCTTTCTCTCTCTCTCTTTCCTACTACAAGTAGTTGGAGCCCAAGAATGGAAAACAATACAAAGACCCAAGGCAAATACTACAATATGATACAATGAGAGTTTGAAATATTAGTCGAGACAAAGACATCACATTGGTTGTTTTCTTTCTTTCTCTCTCTCTCTCTCCTACTACAAGTTGTTGGAGCCCAAGAATGGAAAACTAAACAAAGACCCAAGGCAAAATAGTAAAATTCGATACCATGAGAATGTGAAATACTAGCCTAGATCAAGACATCACACCAGTGGTTCTTTCTCTCTATCACACCAATGGTTCTCTCTCTATTTCTCCTACTACAAGTTGTTGGAGCCTGAGAATGAAAAACCAAACAAAGACCCAAGGCAAAAAGTAAATCTAATACCACGTGAATGTGAAAGACTATCCCAGAGCAAGACATCACACCGGTGGTTCTCTATTTCTATCACATCGGTGGTTCTCTCTCTCTCTCTTTCTCCAACTACAAGTTGTTGGAACTCGAGAATTGAAAACCAAACAAACACCTAAGGCAAATAGTAAAGTTTGATACCATGAGAATGTGAAAAACTAGCCCAGACCAAGACATCACACCGGTGGTTCTCTCTCTCTCTCACTACAAGTTGATGGATCCTAAGAATGGATAACCAAACAAGGACCCAAGGCAAGCAATAAAGTTTGATACCATGAGATTGTGAAAGACCAACTTAGCCCAAGACATAACACCGATGGTTCTCTCTCATTATCACACCATTGGTTCTCTCTCTCTCTCTCCCACTACAAGTTGTTAGAGCTCGAGAATGGAAAACCAAAAAAAGCCAAGGCAAACAGTAAAGTTTGATACCATGAGAATGTGAAAGACTAGCCCAGATCAAGACATCACACCGGTGGTTCTCTCTCTCTCTCTCTCTCCTACTACAAGTTGTTGAAGCCTGAGAATGGAAAACCAAACAAAGACCCAAGGCAACCACTAAATTCTAATACCATGAGAATGTGAAAGACTAACCTAGACCAAGACACACACTAGTGGTCTCTCCCACTATAAGTTGTTGGAGCTCGAGAATGGAAAACAAAATAAAGACCCAAGGTAAACAGTAAAGTCTGATACCATGAGAATATGAATGACTAGCCTAGACCAAGACATGACATTGGTGGTTCCCTCTCTTTCTCCCACGACAAGTTGTTGGAGCCAGAGAATGGTAAACAAAATAAAGACCCAAGGCAAAAAGTAAAGTCTGATACAAGTAGAATGTAAAAGACTAGCCTAGACCAAGACATCACACATGTGGTTCTCTCTCTATCACAAAGGTGGCTCTCTCTCTCTCTCTCTCTCTCTCTCCTCTCTCTCCCACTACATCTTGTTAGAGCTTGAGAATGGAAAACTCAACAAAGACCTAAGGTAAACAGTAAAGTTTGATACCATGAGAATGTTAAAGACTAGTCCAGACCAAGACATCACACCGGTGGTTCTTTCTCTCTATCACACCTGTGGTTTCATATCTCTCTCTTTCTCTCCCACCACTAGTTATTGGAGCTCGAGAATGGAAAACTAAACAAAGACCCAAGGCAAACAGTAAAGTCTGATACCATGCGAATGTGAAAGACCAGCCTAGACCAAGACATCACACCGTTGGTTCTCTCTCTATCACACCCATGGTTCTCTCTCTCTCTTTCCTACTACAAGTTGTTGGAGCCCAAGAATGGAAAACAAAAAAAAAGACCTGTGGCAAATAATAAAGTTTGATACCATGAGAATGTGAAAGACTAGCCTAAACCAAAACATCACATCGGTGGTTCTCTCTCTATCACATCGGTGGTTCTCTCTTTCTCTCTCTCTCCCCCTACAAGTGGTTGGAGCACGGGAATGGAAAACCAAACAAAGACCCAAGGCAAACAGAAAAGTCTGATACGATGAGAATGTGGAAGACTAGCTCAGACCAAGACATCACACCGGTAGTTTTCTCTTTTTATCACACCGATAGGTAGTTCTCTCTCTCTCTCTCTTTCTCCCACTACAAGTTATTGGAGCTTGAGAATGGAAAACCAAACAAAGACCCAAGGGAAACAGTAAAGTCTTATACCATTAGAATGTGAAAGACTAGCCTAGACTAAGACATTATGCCGGTGGTTCTCTCTCTTTCACACTGATGGTTCTCTCTCTCTCTCTCCTACTACATTTTGTTAGAGCCTTAGAATGGAAAACCCAACAAAGACCTAGGGTAAACAATACAGTTTGATACCATGATAATGTTACAAACTAGCCCAAACCAAGACATTATACCGGTAGTTCTCTTTCTCTATCACACCCATGGTTATTTCTTTCTCTCTCTCCTACTACAAGCTGTTGGAGCCTAGGAATTGAAAACCAAAAAAAGACCCAAGGCAAACAGTAAAGTCTAATACCATGAGAATGTGAAAGACTAGCTTAGACCAAGACATCACACTAATTGTTCTCTCTCTATCACTTCGATGGTTCTCTCTCTATCACTCTAGTGGTTCTTTCTTTCTTTCTTTCTTTCTCTCTCTCTCTCTCTCTCTCTCCCACTACAAGTTGTGGGAGCCTGAGAATGGAAAACCAAATAAAAAGCCAAGGCAAATAGTAAAATTTGATACAATGAGAATGTGAAAGACTAGTTGAGACGAAAACATCACACCAGTGGTTCGCTATCTCTATCACATTTGTGGTTCTCTCTCTCTCCTACTACAAGTTGTTGGAGCCCGAGAATGGAAAACCAAACAAAGACCTAAATAAAATAGTAAAGTATGATACCATGAGAATGTGAAGGTGTAAAACCCGGGAAAATTCGAATTTTCTGAAAAAGGGTAAAACGATAATTTTGGTCAAAATCCGAAATTTTTATAGATCTCGGATGATGAAACGGACTTCACCGTTGGAATCATCTCACAAAATTTAGCCACCACGTCGAATTTCATCGAATTCCGAGACAGTTGGAATTTCACGTTTTTCAAGGCACCGAGTGTTGGGTGCCGTAAAACAGCTTGTAAAAGACATGTGATGTGACAAAAGTCACCTACTACATGTACCCATGTGACACATGTTTCATGATTAGTGATAGGATGAAATGAATGACTTAGATTAAGCCAAGTGTCAAAATCCAAACTAAGGACACAAATGGAATTTTGAAAAGTTAAATGAATAAGACAAAGATGAATATTTTTCTTCTTCAATTTGAAGAAGAAAACGTGTATTAAAGGGGCTGGAAATTGTGCAGTGTGTGGTGTTTGAGATTTTAGAGAGAGAAAGTGTCTTTCTCTCTAGATTTCCACTGCTCGACTGGCCGATTCGCGGGAAAGTTAAGAAGAAAAGCCTGGCTTCACGCGAGGGCCACACGTGACACCGATTTGGTGGAGTTCCGACAACTCCAAGAGGTAGGGGTCTTCTCCTACTGGTGTTATTTTTTGGCTAAGAGCCATGTGAATGGTTAGGATATTCTCGAGGCTCGTACGTGATTTGGTCTCAAAACATTTGAACTGCGTGGAGAAAATCCCTTTATTAGGGCCGTGAACAAAGGCTAACCCGAGGGTTTCACTGTTCACGTGATTTTGTTGTGTGATTTTGTGTGGTTTGGGTGATTCAAAGTGAATTGCTTGATTTTTTAATTAGCCATGTGAGCTAATTTTGGTGTTATTATTGTAATTTGAATGACATGAATTGTGTGAATTTATTTATGTTAATATATACATGAAAAATATACTAGCATGAATATTTTGAATCGTACACGCATTCCATACGCACCGCAATCCTGTAATAAGGTGTGAGTGCATAACATGAAAGAAAAAACAAAAACAAAAAATGTTTGTGAAAGGAATTTCAATCTAAGATTTTCTCGGAGAATCAGGTTTGGAGATCAGTCTAACACCACGCCTGAGCCCAGCGAATTGTTTCTGAGGCTATCCAACACATTCGCCCCTGAGGGTTGTCCAAAAAATTTACCGAAACTCCTGTGAGTGGGCTCAGAACAAAAAAGCTTTTGTTTTAAAACTTGTATTTTTACTAGCATTTGGCTTAGGCATGTGTGAGGGAGTCGATGAGGACTCGAGACATGGATCGCATGTAGACATTCAAGTAGACGTTTATTTACTTGAGTGTGATTGTTTGCCATAACATGTGCACTTAGGCTGGGCAACCCACGAGGGAAATTATCACTTCATCGGGCTTTGCTCACCCCGTCAAGGGATCACTATTTCGTGCACAGAGTGTAATGATGACGACGTCACTAGAGGCCGCATTTTGTAAAGAAATCCGGTTGTGGCTTTGGTATTCGCTTTGTAGAACATGTATTAAAACTTTAAATTTTGATATATGTTTCGTTAAGAGTATTGTAATAACTCTTGAACTATTGGTAAATAGTTGATGTAATTTCAGAGTATCATGCATGGGCCCGCGGTCATTTTTATCGGCACATGGACCCTAAGATGGTCATTGTTAATTGTTGGGACAGGTTTTGTACCTTGGGTAGAGCTCCCCGTACAAAGGAGACTCTGATAGATTTTCGTGAGTGGTGTCGGGTTACACAACATCCACGAATATTCCGCAGGTTGACGGGTTGTCAACGGACCCCTGGGAATTAGGGCGTCATAGAAGGACTAGCCTAGACCAAGACATCAAACCGGTGGTTCTCTATCTCGATCACACTCTTGGTTCTCTCTCTCTCTCTCTCTCTCTCTCTCTCTCTCTCTCTCTCTTTCCCACTACAAGTTGTTTGAGCCCGAGAATGGAAAACCAAACAAAGACCCAAGGCAAACATTAAAGTCTGATACCATGAGAATGTGAAAGACTAGGTTAGACCAAGACATCACACCAGTGGTTCTATCTATGTCACACTGGTGGTTCTCTCTCTCTCTCTCTTTCTTTCCCACTACAAGTTGTTAGAGCTTGAGAATAGAAAACCAAACAAAGACCTAAGGCAAACAGTTAAGTCTGATACCATGAGAATGTGAAAGATTAGCCCAGACTAAGACATCACACTGGTGGTTCTCTCTCTCTATCACACCCGTGGTTATTTATCTCTCTCTCTCTCCCACTACAAGTTGTTGGAGCCTAAGAATGGAAAACCAAAGAAAGACCCAAGGAAAAAACTAAAGTCTGATACCATGAGAATGTGAAAGACTAGCCCAAACCAAGACATCACACCGGTGGTTCTCTCTGTCTATCACACCAGTTGTTCTCTCTCTCTCTCTCCTGCTACAAGTTGTTAGAGCCCAAGAATGGAAAACCAAAGAAAGACCCAAGGAAAATAGTAAAGTCTGATACCATAAGAATGTGAAAGACTAGCCCAGACTAAGACATCACACCGATGGTTCTCTCTCTCTCCTTCTCTCCTACTACAAGTAATTGGAGCTCAAGAATGGAAAGTCAAACAAGACCCAAGGCCAATAGTAAAGTCTGATACCATGAGAATGTGAAAGACTAGGCCAGACCAAGACATCACACTGATGATTTTCTCTCTATCGCATCGATGGTTCTCTCTCTCTCTCTCCCACTACAAGTTGTTGGTGCCCGAGAATGGAAAACCAAATAAAGACCCAAGGTAAACAGTAAAGCCTGATACCATGAGAATGCGAAAGACTTGCCCAGACCAAGACATCACACTGATGGTTATCTCTTTCCATCACTCTCTCTCTCTCCCACTACAAGTTGTTGGAGCCCGAGAATGGAAAACCAACAAAGACCCTAGGCAAACAGTAAAGTCTAACTAACAAGTTACATAATTATTCAAAATGAACGAATTTTCATCAATGAAATTTATTTTATTTTTTCAAGGAAATATGATCATCAATACAATTATATCACACTTGTTTTTTGAAGTATATTTTGAAATAGATTTTTCATAATATGAAAAAATTTACCCATTATACCTAAATTCTTTACTCGTGTAGGTATAGCTGTATCATTATAGAATACTAATTTATTACCTATCATCCAATTTCAAGATGATATTAATAAGTCCTTAATCATGAATAATTTTTATGTAGACAAATAATAACAAAATTAATATTGTAAAATGAATTGTAAATATGTAAACAATTTTGTAATGTACAATATCATGCTTTTCATAATTGAACTTAATAAATTACAATAAAAAACTATAATAAGATTCAAATATATATATATATATATATATATAAAATAACTTAATGATAATTTTAATTGGTAACTTTTATAATCCATGTTAAAAATACATTTGTAATTATTTTTTATTTATAAATATAATCTAATGAAATAATATGATTTATCCTATATCATATTCATTATTTGTAAAATGATTAATTTTCTTTTAGGTAAATTGTTAAATATCTTATTATTAGTGCACTTCAATATACTCACTATACTAGTACTTAAATATGATGCAATCATCCATAATTAAGTACATATTTCTCATTTTAAAATTCAAGTTCAAACCACTTTAATGACTAAAGAAACCTTATAATATATGTTTTTAAAAATATCGTAGTAAATAATATTTTACATTTTTAAAGATGATCGTCAAATTTTCAGGTATAATTACTTTGATGACAATGATGTGAACCCCTACATAATACTATAATTATTATATAACTATTATGTTGTGATAAGTCAATAAAGTTAAAAATACAATTATATTGAGAAACTACATCATTTGCATAATTATATTCCAACATAAAAGAAATTTAAAGAGACTTCAGAAATAGGACAAATATTTAGGGTTTCTACAATAGTATAGAATTATAAACATGCTAAACAGTATAATAAGAATTTTCAAATTTTAAAAGAAATCTCATGTAATTAGTTTTATTTATATTTATATGAATTTTGTCTCAAAATTTTATAAATGTGATTTTTGCATCACAACGACAATAATAGCTAAAATGTATAATTCATATAATAATAAAACAGTTACCAAATGGTCTTTCATCCATGATAATTTGGTCATTTTATATTACACTATATTATCTCATTTCATGATTTGTGCTCAATAATAATATTATACAATTTCATAGACATAAAACCTTAAAGTTTAGTCACTTTGATGACTAACAACAATTTATAAGTGAATTTGATTATAAAATATGAATAATTTTGACATTCAAAATATCAAAGTTTGGTCAATTCGATGACAAACATAATGTGAATATCAAATTACATAATTTTTTGGTCACCTAAGCTTGTGGACTGATTAAAAAACATTTTGAAAGCTAAAATTTAGAAATCTAACATTTCATCACCCAATTTTGACAAAACTATCCTAATTATTTTCTTGTAAAAATAATCATTTATTTTCAAAGATATATGTAAATAAATTAAATAACAAAAGACATTTTTGTCCAAAATTTATTCATTCTTCATGAAAAAAAATATGGAGTGAGTTAATTTTACAAATTTTGAGTTATTTAAGGTCTTTTAATCAATATGAATATGAAATTAAACAAAATTTTAATCATGTAAAACCTTCATTGTAAGACCCGAGAAAATTACAATTTTCGGAAAAATGGCAAAATTGTCATTTCGGTCAAAATCTGGAATTTTTCTAGATCTCGGATGAAGAAACGATTTCAATCGTTGGAATCGCTCTCGCTAACCCAGCCACCACGCCGAATCTCACAATTCGAGATAAATTTAATTGGGTGACATTTTTCGCAATCGAAGATCACACAGAACGACACGTGATGTGACAAAAGTCACTACTACATGTACTCATGTGACACATGTTTCATGAGTAGAGAGATGATGGAAACGATCTGCCAGATTGCGCAAAGTATCAAAAATCAAGAAAGGACACAAGTAATTATCAATTGTTAATGAATAAGACAAAATAATGAACAGTGTTGTCTTCTCCATTAAACACCAAAATTTGGGCAGTAGCTGGAGAGGAGAGATGCAGTGGCTGGGTTTTTGTTTCTTTTTTTTTTTGAGAGAGAGAGCACCTTCTCTCTAAGATTCCGGCCGACGGATCATTTTGATTCTCGACTTCCGAGCAAGAAGAGCCTCGTTTCTACGCAGTCGCAGGCTACTTGACACCCATTTGCTGGAGTTCGAAACTCCAAGAGGTAGTGGATCTTTTCACCGTGTTAATCCTTGTTTAAGAACCATGCAAATGGTTGCACGCTCAGGCTCGTTTTAAATTAAACTCGTCTCAAAAGCTTTCAACCGAGCCGGTAAAATTCACTGGTTTATCGTGAAATAAGAACTCCAAGGGTTTTATTGTTCACGTGAATAGTGACACGAAATAAATTGTGTGAAAATGTGTTTGGTCGAAAGTGGATTCAAAATGAATTGTTCGTGTTTCGTTAATTAGCCCATGTGAGCTAATTTTTGGTGTAATTGACGGTGAATTTGCATTACATGTTTTGATGTGGATTTAATTATGTTAATATATATACACGTGGAATATATTACATTTAACGTATCGAATTGACATCACGCATTCCATATGCACTGGGCACCCTAGAACAATAGAGTGAGTGCATGAGGTGGTTTCTGAGAGAATTGTTTTGAGGGTTGGACTAATAATAATAATTATCGGAGAGTGTCCATTACAACATTGGAGGGTTGTCCATAAAATATCAATCGTTGGAGACGGCCCAATTGATATACATCGGAGGGTTGTCCATATAAATTATCAATCGTCGGAGTCGGCTCAATTGATATACATCGGAGGGTTGTCTACAAAATAGATTATCTGAGTCGTCCACCATCATATCTGAGGGTCAGTTCACTCGCTAAAAACAAATACCTTTGTTTGGAAATGGTTTTCATACATGACTTAGGGCAAGTGCGAGGTGGAGCCTATGAGGACTCGAGAGACATGGTCAGCGATGCAGATATCTCGAGCAGTTCATGAAATCATTAACGCGATTGCTTGCCATGTACGCTGACTCAGCGAGTAACCCGTGTAAGAAATTATCACTACTAGTCATTTCACCTCGTCGAGGATCACTATTTCCGCATAGGAGCGTGCATGAGGACGGCGCCGCTAGAGGCCGATTTTGCAGCCAGTGCCGACGTGGCTTCGTGATTCGCTTGTATAACATGTATTAAAATTGTAAACTTTTGATATATGTTTGGTAAGAGTGATTTATTAACTCTTGAAACTATTGTATATAGTTGGGATATATTTTGTGAGTGATGATGCAGGGGCCTAAGTGGCCAGTTATTTGACTCGCATGTGGACCCGATGAGGTCATTGTGATTGTTATTGTGCTCAGACTCGTGCAGCCTCCCGTACAAAGGAGATTCTCACCGATTTTCGCGGAAAGGTGTCTGCCACGGACATCCACGAGTATTCCGCTGCCGATTTGAGCCACAACGGACACCCCGCTTTGGGGCGTCACAGCTTGATATCAGAGCCTAGGCTTATAAATACCTAAAGCTTAGTGTCGATAAGTTAGGTATACGATTATCTAGGGCTTTAGGGGCTTGGGCTTAGGCCGTAGTCTTTAAGAGGTAAGAACATCACCACTTGGTGACTCGATGTTAGGGTTAGGTATGTGATTACCTAGACAATCACGGGATAGGATTAGAACACTGCATGCACTGTGTTTTATGCGTGATTGAGTGTATAACATGTTGATTGTCATGTATGTTGTGTGATTGTTGTGTATGTATGTGTGAATGGTGTGCATAACATGGATTGTTATGTGTTGTGTGATTGCGTGCTTAGTGAGTAGCACATAGGAAAAAAAAAATTTTAATGTTGAACACTAGGGTTAGTATGAGAACAGGAGGTTGAGAAATTTTGGACAAAATGGTCCAAAATTAAATGAAAAAAAATGTGATGTGAATAAATTTTCTAAGGTTTTACAGTGTGTAAAACTGAAGAAAAATGGATAAAATAAATTCTTTGCATTTATTCGGGGTGTACCGGAGAATGGAAAAAAAAAAAAAATATATATATATATATATATATATATATATATATATATATATTTTTTTTTTTTTGGGTGTTTTTCCAAAGAGCGCATGTGAAAAAATGAATGAAAAAAAAGAAAAAAAAATAATCTGGTAGAATCGTCATATCGCTTAACTGCGGTCACGATACAATGGAAAATTGTATCGCGACATAGCCTTCAATGTGCGCTGGTCATATGTCACGATACAATCGGATTGTATCGACAAAGCGCTGCGCCACAGAGGTGGCCAATGATACAACTAGTTGTATCGCGGACAGCGAAGGCTTGACGGTTGCGAGCGCGTCACGATACAACGTTGCTCGCGATGCGGAGCCGAGGTGTGGTCGCTGGTCAGGTCGCGATACAACATAGCCGTGGTCGCACACGCACAAAGATGCTTAATACAGTACACGACACGGCGCTACACTCGCGACACGATAGCAAGACGCCGCGACACGGCCAAAGACGTCAGCGATACGGCAGCGACGCCATGGCACGATCGACCACCGCCACGATAACGGCCGGGTGATGGGCCACGACACGGCCGCTTCGCGCGACGCCCGATGCCAGCTGCGCGCGGCCCGTGCATGCAAATGGTTCGTCGGGTGCACCCGCACTTAACCCGCTTTTGACCTGCATTGTTTCAGCCACCGTTTGGGGACACCGTTCATGAGCACCGTTCACAAAAGTTCAAAAAAATAATAAATAAATTTTTTTTTTGAAAATAACATAAAAATAAAAATGAAAATAAAATTTTGTAAAATGAAATTTCAAAAAATGAAATTTTTTGTTAAAATGATTTAATAAATGAGAAATTATGTCTTGCATTACCTATAAATGCAAGGACATTGTGTATGAAATGTTTTCTGTGTATGAATAGTGTCTCGGGGCTGTGTTTGAGCCTTGGAGATACTGCATTGAAATTTAACGTGCCATTTGACATGTGTAGATGGCTGGGCCAAGGCGAACGAGGGCGTCCACGAGGTATTGGTCGGGCCACCACCAAAGATTTGATCGCAGCTTTTGTTGAGGTCAGAGGGATTGCGGCCGCCGCTATTGCACAAAGCAAGGAAGCGGTGCAGCCGTGAGGTCCGAACACCTCCAAAGGTTTAGTGGCACATCATCCCTCCGACATTCATGTGGAGTGAGATCCTACGCGGTAGACCATTGGTTCATGTAAGATCGAGAAGGTGTTAGAGGCTATGTAGATTACCTCCTCGACACGATCAGATTAGACTAGCCATGCTTCTAGCTAAGAGGGTGAGGCTCAAGTATGGTGGAATCAAGCAAAGACTCTAGAGACCTAGAGGCAAATGACATGGGCAAAGTTCCGTGAGCTATTCATGGGTAAGCATTCGACATCGCGAGGCACGCCGAAGGCTTAGGAGTTCTGCAGAGTCAAGCAAGGGACGCATGATCGTGATGGGATTATGTGGCTAGATTCACTGAGCTAGCCCGCTTTGCCGATGATCACGTGGGCCACGCATATGGCCAAGGTTGTGGAGATTTGAGAATGGGCCGTTGTCCATTCGGCGTGATCGCAGGACTTCGCCTACAGATATGGACTCCATGGTCGGGATGCCGACCATAGAGAGAGATCCGAGGATGCTCGAGCACTGGGATGCGTGTTAGTAGCAAGTGAAAGGAGAGCCGCCTTCTTCCGGGGCCGTGAAAGAAGCAGAGGGCTCTAGTTCATGAGGGTTCTGTGGCCGCGCCATCCCAAAGGTGGATGTGATCAAAGGCCGGTCGCGGCGTATGGTGTGCTATCATTGCCAAAGAACCCGACACATGAGGAGGGATTGCCCCCAGAGACTTGGATCCGTTGTTTCGGACAACACGCCCCGCTAGTAGTAGGACAGAGAGGATACAAAGATATTCCTCCACGCGACTAAGATAGGCCGCAGGAGCCAAGCCAGCCTCTCGTGAGTCAAGACGGGCACCCCCTCGTTACACAGCAAAATGAGAGGCCGATTAGGCCGGTGGCAGAGGAAGAGGCTCACCTACAAGGACGTCAGGGGTTTAGGGGCGTGTCTACGCCGTTATACCACTGGCTGAGTCAGCAGATCAGCCAGTTATACAGGGTTACAATCAAGAATCGGTGCCCATTACCGAGGATTGATGATTTGTTTGATCAGTTGAGAAGAGCGAGAGTCTACTCCAAGATAGACCTTCGCATTGGTTACCATCAACTGAGGGTTAGGGAGACAGATATCCCTAAGACATGATGCGCGAGTGGGCACTTTTGAGTTTACAAAGGATGCCCTTTGATCGACGGCACGCGCTTAACGGTATTCATGACCTCATGCATAGGGTATTCCACCCCTATCTAGATCGCTTGTCATACTTTTCGTGGATGACATTACCTACTCCCACAGAGCGAGAGCATGAGTATCATTTGAGGATCAGGTTACAAATTTGCCGAGAGACCACTGGCCAGAGGCTGTTCATTGGCGCGAGTTTTCGCCATCGAGGTGAGATTTTTTAGGATACGCGGTACCTGCGATCGCGTGCCGGGACCTTAAAAGGTCGAGGCCATACCGAGTCGAGAGGCCAAAGTCGGGCCTTCAAGATACGTAGTTTCGGGTCACTAGTATTATAGAGATTCATCGAGGATTTCTCCCGACATAAAGACCTATGACGAGATTCTGACCCGAAGGAGGTCGGAGTTTGATTGGGATGACCGGCGCGAGGAGGCATTCCAGAGTCAAGAGAGGCTTACCACGCTCCTATCTCGATAGTCTCTGACAGGGACAAAAGGGCCACGTTGTATCAGGATGCCTCGAGGGGTCGGACTGGATGTGTTTTGATGCACCGAGAGTAGTAGCCTTATGGTTCCCGCGCTTGAAGAATCATGAGCAGACTACCCCACACACGGCATGGAGTTGGCGGCCGTAGTCTTCACTCAAGATTCGGGCGCCACTACTTATATGGCGAGAGTTCGAGGCGCATTCTGCACTACAAAGTTCAAGTATATTTTCACAATGTACGGACTCAATATGAGGCAACGCAGATGGATGGAGTTCCAGAGGATTATGACTTTCACTTTGCATTACCATCCTGGTAAGGCAAATGTGGTGGCTGATGCACCCGCTTGAAGTCACGAGGAGCGTCAAGCAGATAGTTTCAGAATGGCGTACGCTTCTAGACTATGGGATCAGGTTACAAAGACAAATGAAAGGTGCCTCGTGGTACGCTGGGGAGTTTAGTGCTACAACTGGCTCTCGTTGAGCAGAGTGATTGAGTCCCAAGGACAGGACGCAAAGATAGTGTCCATCGTGACCCGTACGCCTGGCGCTGTGATGAGGGTCGGACCATTCACATAGGCGGGTAGTCTTTGTGATAGAGGACGGGTAGTGGTTCCTCAGTTGACCGATTTGAGAGAGAGATTCTCGTGAGTTTCATCGCTTCGATTTGTCGCGGCATCCAGTGGCATGAAGATGTACCAGATCTTCATCACAAGATATCGAGCGGAATGAAGAGACACGCAGGGACTTTGTTCGACGATGTCTCACGCGGCCGTGAGGTCGAGGTCGAACACCGTAAGGCGCCAGGCTACTTCAGCCATTGGAGGTGGCTGAGTGGAAGTGGGAGCACGTCACGATGGATTTTGTGACCCACTTGCCACGGACACCGCAGGACATGATGCGGTATGGGTGATAGTGGACCGACTCACGAAGTCGACACATTTTCTAGCCGTGCGGATGACCTTCACATTGGAGAGATTCTGTCGGTTGTATATTCGAGAGATCGTTTGGCTACATGGAGTACCAATATCCATATTGTCGAATAAGGACCCGAGGTTTACGGCGCACTTTTGGAAGAGTTTCCAAAAGGCTATGGGCACACGGCTGACCATGAGTACAAATTTTTCACCCACGTGACGGATGGTCACCACGCAGGACTATACAGGTAAGTTAGAGTGACATGTCATGAGCATGTGTCTCTTGGATCATAAGGGTAGCCGGGAAGAGCACTTGCCCTAGTGAACTCGCCTACAACAATAGTTAATACAAGTATACGCATGGCACCATATGAGGCATTGTATGGGAGGCCATGCAGCCATTGTTATACCGACCGATAATGAGAGAGCTCCATCACCGGTCCCGATTCGATCAGACACCTCCGAGAAGGTGAGCTTGATTCGACAAATAGCCTTCACGGTCGAGCAAGGGTAGTAAAGAGCTATGCAATGTAGCCACAACACCCTTAGAGTTCGAGGTTGGAGATCATGTCTTCAAGGTGATGCCTAAGAGAGGTGTGGTCGGGTTCTGGCAGAAGGTTTATGGTGCTCTATCGCGAGGTTTATCGGGCCCTTCGAGATACCGAGAGGGTAGGCACCGTGATATCGCTGGCTTTACCGCCAAAGATGTCGTGTTCACGAGGTATTTCACGTCTCCATGCTCCGGAAGTATACTCCAAATCCAGCCCATGTAGTGGATTGGGGAGAGATTAAGGTTGACACTGATGGGACCTTCGAGGAGGGACCAATGTGCATTATGGATAGCCGTGATCAGGTTTTGCGACGCAATACCATGAGGCTAGTGAGAGTGTTATGGCAGCACCGTGGAGTGGAGGAGTCAACATGGGAGCATGAGACACGGCGCGCCACCTATCCCTGTTTAGGGATGAAGGTATCGCGGGTTTTACCGCTTAATACTTAAATGACTAGTTTACATGCATGGTAGAGTGCAAGTTGCATATGCATGTGAGTTGTTGAGATTGTCCAGAATTTCGAGACAAAATTTCTTTTAAGGAGGGGAGAATGTAAGACCCGAGAAAATTACAATTTTCGAAAAAAGGGCAAAATCGTCATTTCGGTCAAAATCCGAAATTTTTCTAGATCTCGGATGACGAAACAGACTTCACCGTTGGATTCGTATTGCAAACTCTAGATACCACGTCGACCCCTCGTTAACTCGAGACAATCGAATTTGCATCAAGCCGAGGCACCCAAGACGTGTCGTGAAACAACATGTGATGTGACAAAAGTCACCTACTACACGACTACGTGACATGTTTCATGAAAGGTATGATGGAAATGGAAGGCCTAGATTGTGCCAAGTGTCAAAAATCAAGAAAAAGGACACAAGTGGAATTAATGGAATTGTTAATGAATAAGACAAAATAATTAACAATGTTGTCTTCTCCATTAAACACCAAAATTTGGGCAGTAGCTGGAGGGGAGAGATGCAGTGGCTGGGTTCTTGTTTTTTTTTTTTTTTTGAGAGAGAGCACTTTCTCTCTAAGACTCCGGTCGATCGGACCGTCGGTTCTTAAAGGAGCAAGAAGGAAAGTTGTTCTACGCGGCAAGGGCTACGCTGCGGCACCGACTGTGGAGTTCAAAACCCAAGAGGTGTGGATCTTTCCTACTTGTGTTAATCCTTGTTTAAGAATCATGCAAATGGTTGAAATGTTCTGAAGCTTGTTTTAGCCGTAAACTTGGTCTCAAAAGCTTTGAACCGAGTGAAGAAAATTCCTAATTGAGTGATCGTGAACAGTAACCCGAGGGTTTTACCGTTCACGTGAATAGTGACACGAAATAAATTGTGTGAAAATGTGTTTGGTTGAATGATTCAAAATGAATTGCTCGTGTTTGTTAATTAGCCCATGTGAGCTAATTTTGGTGTAATTGATGGTGAATTTGCATAACATGTTTTATGTGATTTAATTATGTTAATATATATGCATGTGAATATATTAGCATGAACGTATTGGAATTGGCATCATGCATTCCATATGCACTGGGGCACCCTAGAACAATAGGAGTGAGTGCATGAGGTGGTTTCTTGAGAGAATTGTTTCGGAGGGTTGACCAATAATAATAATTATCGGAGTGTGTCCATTACAACATTGGAGGGTTGTCCATAAAATATCAATCGTTGGAGACGGCCCAATTGATATACATCGGAGGGTTGTCCATATAAATTATCAATCGTCGGAGTCGGCCCAATTGATAAACATCGGAGGGTTGTCTACAAAATAGATTATCGGAGTCGGTCCACTATTGATATCGGAGGGTTGTCCATGGTTAAAAACAAATACCTTTGTTTGGAAATGGTTTTCTCATACATGGCTTAGGCAAGTGTGACGGAGTCGGTGAGGGCTCGAGACATGGGTTTGGGCATGTAGACATTAAGAGGTTTAAAATCAAGCCACGCGATTGTTTGCCATGCATGTGCACTTCTAGCGGAGTAACCCGTGCAAGAAATTATCACTATCGGGCTTTGCTCTTCACCCTGCCGAGGGATCACTATTTCAGGTACAAGGAGTGTGCACGAGGATCTCGCCGCTAGAGGTCGTGATTTGTGAAGAAAGCCGGATTGTGGCTTGGGTATTTGCTTTGTATAACATGTATTAAAATTGTAAACTTTGATATATGTTTGGTAAGAGTGATTATTAAACTCTTGAAACTATTGTATAGTTGGGATATATTTGTGAGTGATGATGCACAGCCTGCGCGCTTATACTCGCATGCGGGACCCAATGAGGTCATTGTGATTGTTGGGACAAGTTTGTACTTTGAGTAGAGCTCCCCGTACAAAGGAGATTCTGCCCGATTTTCGTGAAAGGTGTCGGGTTACCCGACATCCACGAGTATTCTGCGGGTTGACGGGTTGTCAACGGACGCCCCGATTTTGGGGCGTCACATTCATAATACCTTTAGGAAAGTATAAGAAAATTGATCCATAAGAAACTTACAATTCCCTTCATAATGCTATTACCATGGCATAATATATGTAATCCACTTAAAATTTATGATTCCTGCTGAATAATAAGTACTTTATCAAAAAAAAAGTAATTCTTAAGTGGTAAAAATCTCTCACCAGTATAAAAAGCTGTAAAGAATTAAATTTATTCAAATCGTTAATCCATAGCAAAAACAATCATATGACAATGAGCAATTAATAATTAACATAAATTATAACTCATATACACATCCAATGTAAAATTTGAACATTTAACCAGGTACGGACCATGGTTCTTGAAACTATTTTGACCTTGAGCAATTTTAATGGATGTAGAATCAGTGCAATTGCAAGTGATGTTGAGGTTAGATGGTGTTCCTCTATGCTTTTATTTTGAATGAAACAATTTTCTTGTTTGTTTTTTTTTTAAATCAACCTTTTAATTTTTATTTAAAATTTGAGAAAATAAATTTTTAAATAAAAATTTAAAATACAAGTATGGACCTGCATTTTTCAGGTGCATCCCTACTCGATGGTGAGACTCGCTTTTTTTTTTTTCTTTGAAAAAAACCATTTTTAAAAAAAAAATTTGGTTTTTGGAGTCGCCACTTATTTTTGTTATTTTTTTAAAAGGGAAAACAAAATAAGAAGTGAAACCATAGTGTGACTCTTTATTTAGGAAAAGACGTGTCCACAAAAAACCAAGTTTTAATTCGGAGGTCATGTTATCTATCGGGAAGGTACCGTAGTAAGCCGTAGCACTCCTCTAAGCCCGTATAAAAACGGTATCTACTAAACAAATTTAGGGAACTGTGACAATCAATCAATTAATTAAAGATACCAATAAATCATGTAGATGACAAATAAAAAGCAAACTTAAAGAGAAGAAATGTGTACCTTGGCGACTTAATCGAGAGCTATCAATAAATTCATGTTGGCCGATTAATAAACAATATGTAATATTCACATTCAATTAAAAGATGGTTATGCATCGTAAGTCGAATTATTTGTTAAAATGATACATGAAAATGCTCGCCCCCATCCGAGCCTGTTTTATATGTTACACAAATTAACTCCATAAGATTTGATTTTATAGAAACCATAGAATTAATCATGAGTTTGAAATTTTTGAAAACTGATTTGAAATTGAAGTTTTGAAAATTGAAAGTTTGAAATTTTGGAAATTGAAATTTTTTGAAGTTTGAGAATTTTGAATTGGGATTTTGGAAATTGAATATTTAAATTAAGAACTTAAATTTTATAAATTTGAGATTTTGAATTTAGAAATTTGAAATTAGAAATTGAAATCTTTGAATTTTTAAATTATGAAACTTTGAATTTTGGGATTGAGAAATTGTAAAATTGAAATTGGAAACTTTAAAATTTGAAATTGGAAATTAGGAGACTTCGTATTCTTAGATTATGACATTGAAATTTTTTAAATTGAGAATTTTGTAAATTGAAAAAAAATGAAAACTTGAAAAATGAATCAAACTAAGTGGTTGTAATGTATGAAATTGGCATGTTGGGTCTAGCACGGCCGGCCCAAGTAAAATCATGAACGACTGACGCCTGCATAAGCGCTAGATCAATGGGCTTTAAACTAATTGATTGAGCCTAAATCGACGCCGCCTGCACTAATGCGCTTAAACTAATGCGACTGACCCAAGATATCGCCTGCATCACGTCGCCTAAGATGTCACTTAAAAGAAATTAAGCTTTAAAAACTAATTGATCGGGCCTGGCATGTTAGGCATAGACTAACGGACTTAAACTAATTGACGTCTGCGATGTCGTCTGTACTAATGGGCTTAAACTAATGGATTGAGCCTAGGTATATTGAGCCTAGGTAAATTGGGCTTAAACTAATTGATTGAGTCTATAATAATGAGCTTAAACTAATTGATTGGGCCTAAACTAATGAACTTAAACTAATGGGTTTTGTAACACCCCAAATTATACCATAACATTTTATAATATGTTTCGGGTATAATAAAAGAAAATGTATATTTTTTTTGGAATAAAATAATGTTAAAAATAAAATAGCAAAAACCTGGAATCAATATAAAAGTCAAGGGTAAAGTGGTAAATTGCCACTTAAGGACTTAAGTGTCATAAGATGAAAAGATGGGATGTCAAAGTATAATATTTATAAGTTAGATTGAGAATAATAAAGAGAGAAATGACCTAAATGCAAAAATGGAAAAAAGAATTTAAAAATGCAAAGGCCAAACATGGCCTTAACAAAAAAATTAGATAAGAGCAATTAGTCTCTCATTTTTGAGAGACCAAAAACGTAGAGAAGAGAAGAGAAGGGGAGAAGAAGAAGAAGAGAAGAGAAGAAGAAAGGAAGAGCAAAAAGGTATGGAATCTAACATTAAGTATGGAATTCTAAAGTTGTGTATGGATTTCCATGAAATTATATTGATTCCTATGGAATTGTATGGTTAGTAGCTTGTCCCCAAACCTAGGGTTTTGTTAGGATTTCATCATAACCCTAAAATTATTGAAAGTAAGGTTGGTAAAACCTTAAATGGTACAAGAAGAATATGGAATCCTCCCTTTGAGGTTGGATTCATGGTTTAATCAGATAGAATGGAGTTGTGGCTTAGAACAAACCCTAACTAATCTTTATTTGGTTTATGTATGGGTTATGACCTATTTTAGAGTTGTTTTGGGAGGAATTCATGATAGGTTTTTGGTGTAAGATAAGTATTGAAAGATGATTTAGTAGAATAGAGGTTACAAGATGAATATGGAGTGGTTTTGATGTGTATATAGATTTATTGAGTTGATTCGTAGCAAATATGGAAAAATGAGAGAAAAACCACCTTATGGGAAATTTCGAGGTGGTACCGGTACCACAGAGTGGTACCGTACCAACAGAGTGGTACTGTACCATAGTGTTCATTCATTGGTACAGTAATCGAATTTTCTGCATCGCACCCAATGTTCTGTTTTTGGACCAGTGTTAGTATTTTGGCCATAACTTGCTCATTTCTTATCTGATTTGAGTGATTCAAGTTGTTGGTTAAACTAGACTTCAAGGAGAACAAAACACCCTCAAATAGGTACCTTCAAATTCTGACTCTATTTGGCCCAGAAATTCACTCAAAGTGGGGCTATGTTCAAGCCAATTTCTGGTTCGGTTTTGAACATAGAGTAGTCCCGGTTGTTTATCTTGAGTTTCGGTGCTCCGATTTGGGTGATTCCAGTTGGATAAGAACCCTTAGCACCTTAGCTTCAAATGATTACAAAGAACCATTGTCAAATGTGAATTTAAGAACCCCAAAAATGACAAAAGACAGTGGATGCTGCTGCCGCCGCAGTGGCCGTAAAGGTTGATTTTCTTCACTCGCTTGCAACTCGTATAACTCCTTCTCGTTAGACTCCATTATGGGTATTCTCGGGACTTATGGAAATATCATTGAGTCTAGAATCTAACCATATGCCATTTAATGAATTTGGTGCCCACATATTGTCCGAAAATCAATTGTTGTACCGAGTGTACTTTAACGCTGCTGTGCTAATTGGAATACATGGTAAGAAAGGATGTAGGTATGAATAAGAAATAGCAATATATGTAGATTTGATATGTAAAGGAGCATAGATGAGAAAAGTACCTACGGGTATCAAAGGAAGAGTCTCTGCTCGCATCTACGAGATACCGATAAAGTACAAGTAAAACGTACAAGTGTAGAAATGTATAGGTATATGTCATAAGATATGATAGTTTGATAAAGTATATGAAGATATAAGTTAACAAAATATAAAATGTTACAAGTAGATGACATGATATGAATATAAGATTATATGATAGACATACCTAAATGAATAGATGGAACATGCTAGGAACACATGATAGAAATGCATAAATGCTAAGAACGATAGAGATAAGTAAAAGATGACAAAGCACAAGAATGAGTACCTGTACACGAATGATAGGTATATATGAATATATAAACGAGTAAATGTATGCATGAGAAAAATATAGGAATATATGTATTATAGCGAAATATGAGAACCGTAATATGAGGCTTGATAGGCATATATGAATATATGAATGAGTAAATACATGCATGATAAAAATATAGGAATATATGTATTGTAGAGAAATATGAGAACCGTAACATGAAGCTACAGATATGAGAACGAATACATATTAAAGTAATGATAGTATATATTGCATAAGCAATCATGATAACAATAGTTATTCATGCCTATGAGATATGTACAGAAAATGTAATAAAACTGATTGCTTGTGTTTGACCGAGTAGATGGATAGATAGGCATGCCTATAGGAAGATATACACAGAAGATACGTGATACGTATATCGAGGCCTCGCTGGTCTATGACATAGATCCCGTTTGAATCATTACATGGCATAGGCCACTGCCTCATACAAAGATGATACCTTTCTGCATATACGCCTCGCTCGGGTCATATAAAGATCAATGCCTGCATAAAGGATAGTAATTTCGTACATACGCTTATTTCCTCGTATCCGCGAAGGTATTCGCATGCATGAACATAAAAGAAAATGAAAAGTATATGTAAAGGAAATGTACAAAGTATATGATATGATATGAGAAGTATAACACTGTTATGCGATGATAGTATACAGTTACAAGAACAAGAAATACAAAGATAAGAGGACATGAAAAGTATATGAAAGAATATGTAATCGAACATGAAAAGCAATAAGCTATAGCATGAAAGATGAACACATGAAAATTATAGAAAGTATATAAAAGTACAAAAGTATATGAAAGAATATGTAATAGAACATGAAAAGTAATAGGCTATAGCATGAAAGATGAACACATGAAAAGTACATAAAGTATATAAAAGAGAAAGGTATAGTAAAAGTATAGTATATGAAAGCACATGGTGCAAGTGTGAAAACCTATGACAAGATAGATACGATAGTAAAGTATAAGCTCTCAGACTCCTAAGAGAGATACAAAAGATGTGATAGAAATTCATATAATCTGAAAAGAAATGTTATAATATGAAAAGCAATAAGTTATAGAATGAATATAGAATATGCAAAGTATAGAAACAGGAATACAATAAAAGTATAGATAAGAGATATGCTAAAGACATAGAATAATAAGTTATAGAATGAATATGAAATATGCAAAGTATAGAAACAGGAATATAGTAAAAGTATAAATAGGAGATATGCCAAAGACATAGAACATGTAATCTAAAAAAGATTGACATGCAATAGAATGTAAAGATGATAAGTAATAAAAGTTATATAGAATATGTATAGATATATGAAATGCATATGTATAAGCTCGTGACTCGGCCACCATTAGTGGTCATTCATGCTTATGTTCCCACCTGCTGCAGTTTAGCACTCGTGTTCAACCCAGCAGGTACTAAAGAGGAGTGTAAGAGGACAGACATCCTACATCGCAGAAAGGTGCCACCAGAGATAGGTGCTCACCCCGCACCGTCTCCGCAATCTTTGATGTTTTATTAGATATGTATATGTATAAGTGTTTGTATAAGATGTAAACCCAATGAATGAGTATGATTATATTTTGTATCTCACACAAAATATATTCAAGAAGTAAATGTACATATAAGTAAATGGGACTTAGTATATGTGTATAGATTTTCATGGACACCACTCCTGGTAATTCTTTGTATACGTGAATGATTTTTTGTTATTGGCGTAAATTGTTTATATACTCATTGTGTACAAGTTCAAAAATGATAAAGAAATCTACTAAAACAGAGTCCCAGTATATAGTTAGTGGCGTCCTGGACTTAGTTCGGATTCGCCATTCAAGTCGAACTAGAGAAGGGGTGTGACAGGTTGGGCCTAGTCTAATGGGCTTAAACTAATGGGTTGGGCCTAAGTAAGTTGGGTTTAAACTAATAGGTTGGGCTTAATTTGTTGGGCCTTGTAAGACCCGGGAAAATTCTAATTTTCTAAAATATGGGGTAAAATGGTAATTTATGTCAAATTTCAGAATTTTTTTAGATCTCAGATGATGAAACGGACTTCACCGTTGGAATCGTCTCTCCAAATCTAGCTACCACGTCAAATTTCGTCGACCTCGGCACAAAATTTAATTTCACGCCTTCGGCGCACGCGTGTCGAGCGTCGTATTTACTACCGCGAGAAGACATACGACATGGTGTTAAAACGCGGATTACGACAATGGACACCTATCATGTATCCATGTGACAATATGTCACACGAACAAAGGAGAGGATAAGAGATAAATGGCTTATATTAGTTACTATGTCAAGTGTCCTAAAGTCAACTAAGATAATAAAAGTAATTAAGTGAGTTAAGCAACATTTTCTCTTCTTTTTGGCTCGTATCCGTAGTGAGGAGAAACAGATTTTAGAGAGAGAAAGTCTGACTTCTCTCTAGATTTCCCGCGTTCGATCGCGCTTCACGAGCAAGAGAGAAGTTAGTCTACGCCGCAGTGGCTACACGTGATACCGATTCAGGGAAGTTTCGACAACTCGAGGTAAGATTTTTTTCTACTTGTTTTATTCTCACTAAGAGCCATTTTGATGGATAGGGATATTCTGAGGCATGAATGGTCAGTTTTTTCGCCTAAAGATTGGGATTTAGTGAGAAAATCCCTAGCGTGGTCGTGGAACGCCAGACCTGGGTTTTACCACATGATCTCGTGTGTGGCTCAGGGTCGCTGGCGGTTCAAAATGAATTGCTTAAATTGTTTATTACCCCATGTGAGATAATTTTGATGTTATTGCTATAAATAAATAGCATGTGGTTAGCATGTGAATTTTGTTAATATATGCATGATTGATATATTGGCATGTGTTGTATGAAAATGACATAACGTGATTTTTATATCTACTGGGGCAACCTAGAACAATAGGTGTGAGTGCATGACATGAAAGAAAAAGGAAAATGGTTGTGAAAGGAATTTCAAAGGAAGATTTTCCGAAGAATTTCCTTGGAGAGTTGTCCAACAGATCATCTCGGAGGAAGACCCATGACTGTTTCGGAGAATTACCCAGTAATTCACCTCGGAGGGTTGTCCAATAGATTTTACCGAAACTCGGTATTATGTTTTCAAGAACAAAAACCTTTTGTTTTGAAAATAGTGTTTTTCTCACACTTGGCTTAGGCATGCGTGAGGGAGCCGTGAGGGCTCCAGAAGTGAAAGTGCGGCGAGTCACATTCTCATCCATTTAATGTAGACATTTGAGTAGGAACATATAGCTTTTGCTTGAATGTCAGGTTTGCCATTATATGAGCACTTGGCGAGGAAAACCCATGTAGGAAAATCACTACTGTGCATTGCTCACCCCGTTGGAGGGAAAATTATTTCGTGCATCAAGGTTCACTGGGATGGACGATCCAAGGCATTAGAGACGCAAGAATGAACATATGTGGCCTTGTTATGTATTTTGTAAAACTGGGTAAAGACCTAGCTTTTGGGATAATTTGTACCAAAACAAATCAGAAATTAACTTATTTTTGTATAAAATATACATTTTAATGAGTATGGATGTATGGGCCATGTGGCAATTTTACTCATGTATGGGTCTCATGATATGAGACACACTGTGTTTTTCCGCAAGTCGACGGTATCAACCCGACCCCTGTGAAAAAAATGGGGCGTCACAATTAGACAGAGCATAGGTACACGAGTACCTAGGGCTTGAGGGACTTGGGCTTAGACCATAGTCATTAAGGTGTAAGAGCATCACAGCTTGGTATCGCTCGATGTCAGATACTAGAGTTATAGCTTAGTATCAAGAAGTTAGGCATAATGACGACTAGACTCATGGGCACGCAAGCGATCATACATTCATCAGGCACTGATGAATTGCATGATTTTGTGTTGTATGTGTTATGTGATTGTATGCTTGGTAAATAGCATATAGGAAAAATGTTGAATACTAGGGTTGAGAAAATACAACCCCTAAGTTTGAGGTTTAAGGTTTGTTTGAGGAATTTTTAGCAAATAACGAAATAAACTTAAAAAAAAAAAAAACTCCGGACTGCCCAGCTTTTGAACATGAATGCATTGTGTTTGTGGAATTCTGAATATTATTCCAAGCAGACAAGAAGAAGGGTTGTAATTAAATTCTTAAAATTTTTGAATTGTATAAATAGCTTGTTTGTGCTATTGCATCTAAGTAGAAGAGAGGCTATCGGGAGGGAATTAAAAATATTGAGGAAATATTTTTTTATGTTGGTTTTAAAGAGATGTAAAATAATGAAAAATAAATAAAATAAATAAGTTTCGAGGTTCTACCGGAAGATTTGAAAAAAAAATTTGTGGTCTTACAAAGAGTAACAAAAAAAAAAAAAAAACTCGCAGAGGAATCGACGCCACGCCCATTTTCCAAATTCCGGGTCGCGATACGCTGTGTTGCATTGCGAAGCAGCGCCTGCCGCCAGCCTAGGCGCGCATGGCCGTGCGCACGCCAAGTAGGAGCGTAGTGGCAAGCAAAAGAATACAGATTTATGAAGGCCATGACATTTTAGCGCACAAGAACACCTAAAGTACGCAATGGAGCTGCATGGTTTTGTATCGCAACACGATTTTTGTGTCGTGATAGGGGGCAATGACACGGCGCTGCGACACGACGCTACGACGCGCACAAATGACATCGCGAGCCCAACAGAAGCTCTGGCCTTGGTGTGCGTGTGACTTGCACACGACCGCTTTGACATGCTTTCACACCATTAGGGTCATTACTGATCACCGCTCATGGACATTGTTCATGAACACCGCTCACGTGGTTTTAAAAAAAGAGTACAAAAAATAAAATTTTTGTTTGTGGTATGATTTTATTATATGGATGTTTATCTTGCATTAACGGCGAAATGTACCACGAATGTATGAAAAAAAAATTCGGGTAGGTGAATAGTGTCTCGTATCGTATTTTACACTTTAGAGATACTTCATTAAAACTCAACTCATTTGACATGTGTAGATGGCTAGTCTTTAGGGTCGGAGGTCATCTACCAGGCGCTAGTCAAGCACCACTCCGCTTTTGACCAAAGAAAGCCATGAGGTCGTAGGCTGCAAATGTCGCCTTTGCTTAGGGGCTAGCAATGGGGACGTGGAGGTCCCCAGTCACCTCCGTAGATTCACATCCCATCATCCTCCTAGGTTCATGGGGGAAACTGGCGGTGGCCACCTCATTGGTTTACAGAATGGAGAAGATATCGAGGCGCATGGAGATTACCTCCTCGATACTTTAATTAGGATCGACTAGCCGCATTCCAAACTAGGAGTGCGAGGCCCAAGGTGGTGGAACTGGGGCGAAGACCCCAGGGACCTGCAGGTAATGACACGGGCGCAGTTCCATGAGTCGTTCATGGCAAGTATTTTCCTACCACTGCTGGGGACATTACGAAGGCTCGTGGAGTTCCTGTGAGTCAAGTAAGGGCTATGACTGTGATTGAGTATGTGGCTAGATTCACAGAGTTAGCCCGCTTCGCTGACGACTGTGGCCATAGATGAGGCCAAGGTCAGGAGATTTGAGAATGAGCTGAGATTGTCCATTCGGAGCAAGATTGTAAGACTCCGCCTACAAGACATGGACTCTATGGTTGGGATGGCCATGACCATAGAGAGGGAGATAGAGAATGCACGGAGCACTCGGGATGCGGGTGCCAGTGGCAAGAAGAAGCAGGGAGCCGCCTCTTCCGGGCCTGAAAGAGCCGAGGGCCCCAGTCTATGTGGGTTCTGCAGCCGCCCATCCCGGCCGTGGATCTGACTGTGGTCACAACAGTCAAGGATACGCATACCATTGCTAGCAGCTCGACATATGAGGAGGGATTGCCCCCAAAGACAAGGATCCCAGGGTTTCGAGATTGTGATCGGGCCCTGGGCCACGGTGAGACAGGAGCAGAGCATAAAGATATCTCCACCCCCTATCATGGGCCTGAGGAGCCAGATATCTTGGGGGAGCCGCACTCCGGCACCTCTCTATTACACAAAGCGGCCCAGAGAGGCCAGGTTATGGGCCGAGGCAGAGGACGAGGCCCATAGGCGGACGTTAGGGATTCAGTGCTGCCCACGTCAGCCACATCATCGAGCCCCAATGTGAGCAAAATTACCATGTGGTACGTTTGCCATCTCTCGCCACAGGGCAAGAGTGTTATTTGATTCCTGTGCTTCGCATTCATTCACTGCAAAGATTAGTTGTGATAGAGTTAGGCTTGGGAGGTTGAGACCTGAGAGTCTTAGGTGTGAGTTCTCCCCTAGGGATTAGGATGAGGATTGGGATGATATGTCGAGGTTATGCAGCTAGAGATCTCCGGGATCTCGCCCACAAAGGACCCGAGGGTCACGGACATGTCGAGTCTCGACGCCATCCCGATGGATCGGGCCGACGACATACGAGTCGCCATTGATCGTGGAGCGTAAGGAGGGTTATTGCATACACACAGGACGGTACTCTTGTTACATTTCAGGGGGATAAGCATGATATTTTGCCTCAAACGGTGTCACGAAAGTCCGTGTGTCAGCTGACATTGGCGTAGTCACAAGAAGCCTTAATTCTCGGAGGACGAGGTGAGACCGAACTTAGATCTACCTCAAGTAGTCTGTGAGTATGAGGATGTTTTTCCGGATGAGCTACTGGGATTGCCTCCGCAGAGGGTTATAGACTTCTGTATCGAGTTACATCCTGGTACTTCGCCCATCTCTATGACTCCGCATAGGATGGCACCGGTTGAGTTGCAAGAGCTCAAGGTCCAGATACAAGAGCTACTGGACAAGGGATTTATTAGACCGAGCACTTCACCATGGGGCGCTCCGGTTCTATTTGCGAAGAAGAAAGATAGGACTCTTCGACTATGCATTGACTACTAACAGTTGAACAAGGTTACGATCAAGAATCAGTACCCATTGCCGAGGATTGATGACTGTTTGACACCAGAGCGAGCTCACTCCAAAATAATCTTTCAGACTGCTACCATCACCCGAGGGTTAGGGAGACAGATATCCCTAAGACAAATAAGCTCGTGACACGTTATGCACTTTGAGTTCATAGTGATGCTCCTTGATTAACGAATGCACAATGCAAGATCTGGCGGACTCACGCACTGGGTATTCCAAACTTATTCGATCACTTTGTCGGGTCTTCGTGGATGACATTTCGATCTACCCCAAGTAGAGATGGAGCATGAGGATCACTTGAGGATTGTTTACGCTTGTTGAGAGACCATCGCTGTACACTAAATCTCAGTGAAGTGCGAGCGGCTTATTGAGGTGAGATTTTGGGACATGTGGTGTCGCTTCAGCGCACAACGGACCCAAGTAAGGCCGAGTCCGCGGATGAGTCGAGACCAAGTCGGCCGAGATACGTAGTTTCTCGGGATTAGCCGGTACATAAGAGATTCGTTTGAGGATTTCTCCGATTAGCAACACCTATGACGCAGATTGACCCGAAGGAGGTCAAGTTCGACTGGGATGACTGAGCGCGAGGGATAGCATTCCAGGAGTCAAGAGGAGGCTTACTTCAACTCCTATCCTGATAGTTCTAGAGAGGAGGACAGTGGGTACATACAAACAGATGCCTCTCAAAGCCGACCGGGATGTGTTTTGATGCATCCGTGAGAGTGGTATTTATGGTTTCCGGCTGCTGAAGAATCATGAGCATAATTACCCCACCACGATACGGAGTCGGGCGGCCGTAGTCTTCACCTCAAGATTTGGCACCACTATTTATATGTCGAAAGCAATTTGAGATGTACTGCACTACAAAAGTCTGAAGAGAGCTTTACGCAATGGGACCTCAATATGAGGCAACGCAGATGGATGGAGTTCCTAGAGGATTATGACTTCACTTTGCATTACCATCCTGGTAAGGCAAACGTGGTGGCTGATGCACTCAGTTGAAAGTCACGGGGAGCATTGGTTAGTATAGCTTCCCGAGAATGGCGGATGCTCGAGACTGTGGGACAGTTTGGGCTACAATACAGCGAGCAAGCTCAGGGTACATTGGGGAGTTTAGTAACTACACCATCTCTATTGAGCTAAGTGATCGAGTCCTGTGTGACGTGGACGCTGAGATAGTGTCCATCAAGGACCGTACAAACCACATAGGTGACGAGAACTGGACCATCCAATGCCAGATGGTAGTCTCGATAGGACTCGCAAGGGTTCCCGCTGACTGACGGAGAGGAGATCCGCAGTTTCCACTCAAGCTCGATCTGCCTGCATCCAAGTGGCACGAAGATGTACCGGATCTCATCGGCAAGACCACGGAGCGGGACGAAGAGACACGCAGGGACTTTGTCTGACGATGTCTCACGTGGCCGCCAGTTAAGGTCGAGCACCGTGGCCAACAGGCTACTCTGCTACCGGAGGTGGCCGGGAATGGAAATGGGAGCACGCCACTTACTGATCTCCAGACCCACTGACCACTGACGCCTACTCGAGGCATGACGCGGTGTGGAAGGCGATAACAGACAGCTCACGAAGTCGGCCCATTTCCTAGTCGTGCGCATGACCTCTCACATCGAGGAATTCCGCCTATTGTATATTCCTCGAGAGACGGTCCGGCCTACATGGAGTACCACATCCATAGTGCCTGGAGAGACCTGGTTGTTTACGAAAGACTTTTGGGAAAGCTTCCAGTACATGGGTACACTATTGACCATGAGTACAAATTTCTTCAATCTACGCATGAAGGGTCACCAAAGATGACCATACAGGAAGAGGACATGCCGTGGAGCACTGGGTCCCGATCATAAGGGTAGTTGGGAAGAGATTTTCCTTAGTGGAATTCACCTAAACAACAATTATCAAAGGAGCATACAGATGGCACCATATGAGGTATCAGGGATTCGAGGCCATGCAAATCACCGATATAAGGTGGGAACGAGGTGGGAGAGCTCCATCGCTGGTCCCGATCCGACAGACACCTCCGAGAAGGTGAGCTTGATACTACACAGGTCTCTCTCACGACTCGTGAGCTCTGTGAGAAGAGCTTAATGTTGATGTACAACGCCGACCCTTAGAGTTAGAGGTCGAGATCACTGCCTTCTCAAGGTGATGCCTAAGAAACAGAGTAGTCGCCCCAAGCGGGAAGTTGCCGAGGTTCATTGGTCCCTTTGAGATACTCAAGAGGGTAGGCACTGTGAAGGTACATTCCGCTTAGCTTTGATCGCCCAAATATATCAAGTGTCCATGAGGTATTTCACGCCTCCATGCTCTATACACTCAAAATCCAGCTCATGTAAAGGGATCGGGGGAGAGATTGAGGTTGACACGCATGGGACCTTCAAGGGGAGTGGACCGTGCGCATTATGGATAGTCGGGATTAGGTTTTGCGACGCAAGACCTATACAGCGGAAAGCACTCAGGCGCACCATGGAGTGGAGGAGTAACGTGGGAGCACGAGAGATACGATGTCAGCCGATATCCCTTCATAGGATGAAGGTGAAGACGCTTTATCATTTAATAATTAAATGACTAGTTTACATGCATGACATAGTGCGCGTTGCATATGCATGTGATTTTTTGTAATTGCGTGGAATTTCGGGACGAAATTCTTTTAAGGGGGGAAGAATGTAAGACCCGGGAAAATTCTAATTTTCTAAAAAATGGGTAAAATGGTAATTTCGGTCAAAATCCAGAATTTTTCTAGATCTCGGATGACGAAACGGACTTCGCCATTGGAATCGTTTCGCGAAATCTAGCTACCACATCGAATTTAGTCGAATTCCAAGACAGTCGAAATTTCACGTCTTTCGAGGCAATGTGTGTCATGTCGTATTTATTAAATGTGAGAAGTACACATGATATGAGAGGCATGTAATGTGACAATGGACACCTAATACATGTATCCATGTGACACATGTCACATAAATAGTGAGAAGATAATAGATAAATGGCTTATATTAAGCCATATGTCAAGTGGTCCTTAAAGTCAAACCCAAGAGGGACAAAAGGGAATTAAGTGAAAAGAAAAGAACATTTTCTTCTTTTGGCTTGGTATCCTAAGTAGTTGAGGTAGAAAACAGATTTTGTAGAGAGAGAAAATCTGACTTCTTCTCTAGATTTCCTCAAGGTCTCGGACCGTCTGCTCGTCGAAGCAAGAGGAGAAGTTGGTCTACACCGCGGCTACGCGTGGATACTCCACTTTTAGAGTTTCAATAACCCAGGAGGTAGGGGTTTTCCTACTTGTTTTATTCTTGGCTAAGAGCCATTTTGATGGATAGGATATTCTCGGGAGGCATGAATGGCCAGCTTTTCGCCTAAAGATTGGGATTATTTAGAAAATCCCTCATGTGGGTCATGAACAGCTGACCTAGTGGTTTTACTGTCTGCACGTGATCTCGTGTGTGGCTCTAGTTGCCAGCGGTTCAAAATGAATTGCTTAAATTGTTTATTAGCCCATATGAGCTAATTTTGATGTTATTGTTATGAATAAATAATGTGTGGTTAGTATGTGAATTTTGTTAATATATGCATGATTGATATATTGGCATGTGTTGTATGAAAATGGCATAATGCATTTCATATGCACTGGGGCAACCTAGAACAATAGGTATGAGGGTATGACATGAAAGAAAAAGGAAAATGGTTGTGAAAGGAATTTCAAATGAAGATTTTCCGAAGAATTGGTCTTGAGAGTTGTCCACTGTGATCATCTCGAGGAAGACCCATGATTGCTCTGAGAATTACCAAAGAATTCACCTTGAGGGTCAGTCTAATATATTTTACCGGTAGATATGTTTTCAAGAACAAAACCCTTTGTTTTGAAAACAAATGGCTTTCTGCCACTCGCTTAGGCATGCATGAGGAGTCGTTGAGGGCTCGAGAAGTGGAAAAGGGTGAGTCACATTCTCATCCATTTCATGTAGACATTTGAGTAGGAACATATATGTTTTGCTTGAATGTTGGTTTTTCATTACATGAACACTTAGGTGGGGAGTAACCCATGTAAGAAAATTCCGCTACTGGGCATTGCTCACCCTGTTGAGAGAAAATTATTTAAGGTATTGAAGGTTCACTTGGGGATTGGACGCATCCGAGGCCTTAGAGACGAAGAAATGGCCATATGTGGCCTTATTATGTATTTTGTAAAAATCTAGGTAAAAGACTCAGTTTTGGGATAATTTGTAATCAAAACAAATTGTAAATTAACTTATTTTTGTATAAAATATACAGTTTGGTGAGTATGGATGTATGGGCCAATGTGGCTTATTTTTATCATGTATGAGCCTCAAGGATACAGATAATAATGTGTTTTTCGCAAGTCGACAGGTCAATGAGACCCCCTGAAATGAAGGCCATGTGCCTAGACTTATGGGCTAAACTAATGTTTAATTTAATTTGAATATTTAATATCTAACCCTAATTCAAAATAAAATTATAACATTTAATCATACTAAATTAAATAAAAAATTATGTCAATTACAATTCCAAAATGATAACTTAGGGAAGTAAATCTCAAATATTATAAAATTTAATTTCCCATTATTCAAGACGAATTTTGTAACACCCCTAATTATACCCTAATAGTTTATTACATGTTTAGGGTATAATAAAAGTAAAATTTGTATTTTTCAGAAATCTGTGTATTAAGGGTAAATTGGTAATTTACTAATTTAGGATCCAAGAGACATAAGATGAAAAGATTATATGTTATTATAAGAATTATAATAAGTTGATTTGTAAATAGAAGAAAGTGGGAGGACTAAAATGAAAAGAAGATAAATTTGGGTCAAAATTAGTATAAGGTCAAACATGGTCTTAGGGATGAGGGATTTTTCTCATTTGGCTAGGGCTTTTATGAAAGAGAAAAGAGAGGAAAGAGGAAGAGAAGAAAAGAAATCCAAGTTTGGAAATTGATATTGGTTGGTTTGGAACATCTCCTTTGTTTGGAACTTGTATGGAATTGTTTGGAACTCATGTATGGAAATCCCTCTTTGTCTAAGTTGCGTAGGAAAATCCTATTAGAAGTGTTGTTGGTTGCTATAAGATGAGTTTTATGGGTTGTTTTGAGTTTTGATTGAGTTGGTTTTGGTTTGGAAGGAAATTTCCGGTGAAAAGGGTCAAATCTGGCCATTTCTGCATTTTGCTCGACACCTCTACGCCTAGGCGCAGGAGTGCACGCCTAGGCTAGGCGGAGCTCCCTACGCCTAACGAATCGGAGCCCAAGTTTTTAGAATTTTCTGGTCCGCCCAGCGAGCACGGCTTGCTTAAGCGCACTTACAAGTCCCGCTTTTGGCCTCACTACAATTTAACAATTATCCATTTGATTAATGAGAATCCACAAGAATGGAAGTGAAGATCCCGACCCTGATTAACCTCATGAACCCGAAGGAACCTCCGCACTCCAATTGGCCATAAACTTTTCCGCAAAACAGTCAAATAAAACGATGAGCGCAACCCCTTTACAATCCTTAACATATTTTAAAATAACGCTGGGGTCGTTTAAATTTTTTTCTTTTCTTTTCAAACGCTAGATTTTCTTTAAAATTCACGTAGTTTCTCCTCGTTTTCTGACTTCTCCTAAATTTACAAACCTACGAAACATTTAAAACACTTAATCTTCCAAATTTTCAACTTCCTTGTTTGGACTCTCGTCCACAACTCATTCAACACAATATATACATATATACATTTATTCATTTCCAATCATCAAAACATTCCAAACTTTTTCAATTCCATGCACTTTTTTTTTTAAAAGATCGGGCTCTGGAGCTCTGACTTAAGCCGACCGCCACGTACCTCGCTCCACCGATGACCAAAGCCCACGTAGTTCCTTTTCAACTTCTACATATACATATATCCATAATAAAATATTCAACATATACAAAAGATGCAAAATTATATATACAATGAAATCACAAAGGCCGTCTCCTCGATGGCTCGACTCACCGCACTGGGACGCCGTATGCACCTATCTCGGTCCTGAAAATGTTTTGAAACTACCTAAAAGAATGAGCTAAAGGAGCCCAAAGGAGTGTACATTTTCATTAAAATAACATTTTCGTGATATATCAAAGTAATACATACTATTACAATTAAAATCAATTTATGCCTTAAACATTTATGCCTCAAACTTTCTTTCATTCGTTATAATAAATACTTATACAATTAAAATTCATTTATGCCTTAAACATTTATGCCTTAAACTTTCTTTCTTTTATTTCTTTCTTTCTTTCTTTCTTTCTTTCTTCTCTGATGGAACCTGTGGAATAAACACACCGAACAAAGCCTCAAAATCGACTTCCGTGAGGGACAACCACATTCCAAATATAACCACTAATACTGCTGGAGAAACTCACGCTTGCATAGGGTTCCATTCATAGCACCTTATCACGTGCAAGGATATTACTCTAGACACCTAATTCCCTCCCCGCTTAGTAACCTATAACTTTACCCCCTAAACTCCACACGCCTTAAGGTACCCCTACCGACACGCTATAACAATATAGGGGTTTAGGTAACCATCAAGAAATATTTCTCCAAAATACATTTATAAATACATTTAAACTTTACTTTATCATTAAAACAAATATGCATTCTTTACCCATTTTAAAAACTTTCATAATACTTTAACATATGCATACATATTTCATATACATATAAATATATATATTGATGCAAGATAAAACATTCCATATGCTCTTAACATTTCCATTAAATCAGTTTAACATTAAAACCATTCACTTTTAAAAACTCAATTTCAAAATATCATTTCACTCACTGCTCACGCCAATCCCGCTTGCTTCCCGCCGAGTTCCCGCTCCCTTCCGATACCACCTTCAAGAAAAACCACAACTACACATTAAACTATACTCTTATTTAACTCCCATACACACACTCAGTCTTATATTCTATTCCTCTATGAATCTATTTTACTTAGGAATTGGAATCAATCCAATCGATCATCCTAACTAAAGTTATGGTATTTTTCATGCCAACTAGTCCATTTGGCAGATTACACTAGGGACAGTTTGTATTACTCATTTTCCTGGTCTTAACTTCATATTTGAAGTATTATCTCTTTGTACATTTTAAAGCTAAGGTGCTAAGGGTTCTTCTCCAATTGGAATCACCCAAATCGGAGCACTGAAACTCACGTAACGTCCAAAACAACCGGCTAATCTATATTCAAAAACTGAATCATACAGTGGGTTACACATGGCCCTACTTTGAGTGAATTTTTAGGCCACTTATAATCAGAATTTGACGATGCCTATTTCTATATATATGATTATCCTTGAAGTCTATTTTAACCACCAACTTGAATCACTCCAAATCGGATTAGAAATGAGGTTATGGTCAAATATGAAAATCCTATCGAAACAGAAAACAGAGCATTTCCGTACTGAGGACCGCATAAAGGCTTATATATGGTCCTACTTTGAGTGAATTTAGGCCACTTATAATCAGAATTTGACGATGACTATTTCTATATGTATGATTTTCCTTTGAAGTCTATTTTAACCAGCAACTTGAATCACTCAAATCGGATCAGAAATGAGCAAGTTATGGTCAAAATATGAAAACTGGTCGAAACAGGAAAACAGAGCATTTCCTGTACCGAGAACCAGACAGTCCCTTGAAATTTTTTTTTTCCAGAATTTGTGTTTTGCTTCCATTTTTGCCACTTTTGCTACCAATTAACATCATACAACTTCTATAATTCATTTACCTCAAGAATTTACATGGAATTCATCTAAAAACAACTCCACAACAATTGAAATGAGTGTTATGGAACTTCAAACCTCAAAACCTTAGGTGGAAATCCAAGAACTCAACCTAGGTCCAATAATTCTATTTAAAACCACATGCTTTTACGATTCCATGCTTACTTTACACCAATTGGGGAAAACTCTCTATAATCCCAACAAACATCTAGGGTTTAGGCACTTCCAAAACCCTGCACTGCTGATCACCCTTCATGGAATTCATACCAAAACCCAAAATAAAGATCCATACCTGATCTTCTTCTTCTTCTCCTCCTTCTTCCTTCTCTTCTTGCTCTTCCTTGCTCTCCTTTCTTCTCTCCTCAAAAACCGTGAACCCTAACAAAAAATGAGACAAAATGGCTTTGTCGGGTCTCACCCTCTATTTATGCTAAACTTTGCCTTAATTACAAATTAACTCCTCATCTCTTTTTAAAATATTGCACCAACTTATTTAATTTCTACTATGGCCCTTCTCTACTCATTTGTGATTTTTATCCTTTTGCTTGATGACAATCAGACCCCTTGTTTTAATACCATAAATTCCGGGTTTCAGAACTTTCCTTCTAATTTCGGGGCTCCAAAATTGTTTCAATATGACACTTGGTACTCTTATACGCCCTACGCATCATGTAATCGCGACATTCTCTCGGGACGGGGTGTTACAGGAAGGGTTCGTACAAGTATAAAAAATTATATGAAAAATGTTCTGTACCTCGCCGCCTCGACAAAGCAGTCGGTCGTTGGGCAAACATTGTTTCTTGCTCTTATTTGCTAATGAGATTAAGAATGATATAAAGAGTTCTGAAACACATAATGGTATGCTTACCTAAGACCGATTAGTGAATGAATAGGCACCTGTGCGCTGCTACGACGCTCAAGACGTGCTGTGCACATCTTTGTTCAAGACTGCATCAGCACCTTCGAGTACCTATTGTGTTGTGTCCCTATCATTCATTGTTACTGGTCTATGCATGCATATACTTATATGTTGTCTATTCGAATAATATGACAAATGCAAACATTTATATGATAAGAATATGAAAAATGAACAATAAGAAAGTATAAGAAATCAGTTGTATTCTGTAATGTACCTACGGGTATCTTCTGTACAAGATTTCTGTTCTGAACTCCTATGGGAGATATGAAATTTTGTTATAAGAATTACGTTATACGTAAACTCTTACATATAAGAATTATATTATACGTATCCTGTAAATGTGGACCACTCCTAGTATAACTGTTATCTATTTCCCACTAAGCTATAAGCTTAGCACGGGTGTTTATTCGTGTAGGTACTGAAGAGGACATCTGTGTCATTTTGCATCAGCTAGGGCCAACACAACAATAGAAGTCCACCTGATGTAGGTTTTTGTCTCTGTTTTGTAATATAAATGGCTAGTTTTGCAATAGTGGAATTTTGTATACAAGTAAACGACTCGTGCATGTATATGTACGTGATATTTTAAACATCACTAATAATATAGCAAAAGATTTATTTTCTTATTGTCTCTGTTTTGTAATATAAATGTAATAGTTTTGATAATAATGGAATTTGTATAAGTACAAGTAAATGGGACTCAGACATGTATATGTACAGGACATTTTAAACACCACTACGGTAGTAGTGCAAAAAGATTTATTTTCTCATTGTCTATGTTTTGTAATATAAATGTAATAGTTTTGATAATAATGGAATTTGTTTAAGTACAAGTAAATGAGACTCACGCGTGTATATGTGCAGGACATTTTAAACACCACTACGGTGGTAGTGCAAAAAGATTTATTTTCTTATGGATATATATATATATATATATATATATATATATATATATTAATTTATGAAATGGGCTCCACTAATGTCCAAACAAAGTTAAAGAGTCTCAGTCCCATGCCGCACCACCCCCTCTCTTCTCCTAAGCGGGGGTTGTTTATCTATTTATGTATAGACTAAACCACTCAATTTTAATAATTTAATGAGTCTACAGCCTCCCTAGAGAGAAAATCAAATAGAAGCTAATTGTTTGAAAAGTAGAAAGGGTTTTATGTTCCTGAAATTAAAAAAAAATGGATTTAGTCTAAGACTCTACAAGTGCAGGTCATATAGTAAAATTTAGATGTAAGTCCGTATATCATTCCCTCGAGATCGACAATTTTAAAATCAACTACCCAACTACTCAAGATCCACACTATTTGCACCTCCTTGTAAATGTTTAAAGACTAGAATTAAAGATAAGATCATACTTATATTATATTTATCTAATTAAAAGAAAATTTGAATTAAAATGGACGGAATCAGTTCTCTACTAGAAAAGGACACTGAAATGAAACTGCTGTGGAACAGTCAATTTCTACATTATAATCCATTGATTCTCTCAATCCTGATTTTAGATATGGATTTGTCAAAGATGCCTAATAATGCAGCTTGGATTTCTCCACATTTCACTAATTAGAGGTCCCTACTTCTTTCAAAGACATGGATCTACTTAGTTACTTGTATTCAGAACACTCTTTATAAGATCTAGGTATTTTTCTTTTTCAATACTTCATACCCATTTCTTACGACTGCAGATTTCTTGCATCCCAAGTCTGGGTCATTGCAAACCTCTACAAAATGATTGATGACTCATCCTTTAGATTTGATGGATTTTTCTCTTCCCCTCGATTAGATCTCAGCTTAACACAGATCAAGATCCTTCTATCGATTAAGGTGAAATTCGATGATTTAAATTGATAAATAATCCCTTCAACTTCAACCGCGGAGTGAAATGGAAATTTATCTAAGTGGAACTCTCGAGCTCAGTAGTTCTTCAATGGTAGTCTAGCATAATCTATGCATAAATTGAAGGTTCAAAGTTCTCGTGAATCTTCATCTCTCGTGTCACTCTCGTGAGGCTCCCCGAAATCAGAGTATGAACAAATTCTTGATAGATACTTGATACTACTATCGAGAACAATCAATTTAAGAACAACTTCAATCAAATAAACTCTAATCTCGTGTAATTTCTCTAGATAGAAAAGATCAGACCAACGACAATCCTGCAAGTTAGTGGAAGTTGTGCTCATCAAAACTCGTATCACAAAGAACAATGAGCATTGATCAAATACACCAACAAAGAGTCGCAATTAATTTGAAAAGAAATGAATTCAAGAATTGGTCTGGATTCCATTAATTTCATGCAAGAATTTGGAGAAGAAATGGCGTTAAATTCAGCTTCAAATATTCTCAACAAGTTACCGGGTACGCCTGTAAAAGAAAAGAAAAGAAAAAAATCTTCTAAAATTATACACTTTACCTTCTTCAATCCCCTAACTGGGTTCCCAAGGTTTCTTTACCGACGAGAAACGCCTATTTATACATTTCCAGCAATTTGGCCTGATTCCAAGGGTTTAGGTGGATTTCTCCAAATTTAATGGCCCAAATTTACTGCTCAGTCACGACATCCGGCTACGTCATGACTCATTGGTCCGCTATGTCCTCCTCGAAGTTTGTCGCAACATTCTTTGCCTTTGTTTTGTAATATTTAATAATGGTAATTGGATGTCCCTCCGTCACGACATCGCTTTGCGCTTTCTTCAATCAAGGTCGCGACTTGGAAATCTTATTGTCTGCTTTTACTTGTCATGTTTCCTGAGAATCATCATGTTGCAGTCGCGACTAGAATTGCTTCGTCGTGACCACGTTTAGTTGCCAGTAGTGATGACTTTTGTTGTGACCACATTTTCTTGTTTCCAGGTAGTTGTGTCGCGACCACAATTTCATGTCGCAACATGGATTTTTCTTCCTTTGCTGAATTAGGTGTCGCGACAAAGTTTCTTTATCGCAACACCGTTTCTATTGCTAGCCACCTTGATCCTCATCACGATAACTTTTTCTGGTCTCCAAGTGTTTATGTCGTGACCACAATTTCATGTCGCACTTTGACTGCCTTTCCTTTATCAATTTCCGTGTCACGATAACTTTTTCATGTCAATGGCTAATCGCTTCGTTGTAAAACCAATTTAATCCTTGGTCCCAACCTCCCTTTCATGTTGCGACATCATATCTTGTTTTCTGTCCTCATGCAAGTTGTGGCTCCAATTGTTGATCTGTTCATTTTCTTGTCGCGACATGGAAATTAGGTCACGACAAGTTCGTTTCTTTTCTTACTGCAATTCATGTCGTGAATCCCAAAAGCCCGTCAGCGATAATTCTTTCTTTCCAATCTTGTTGCAACTCTACTTTGAGTCACAGCTCTATTCAATTTAGCTTCCCTTTTCCCGGGTCGTGACTTAGAAAGTGTGTCGTGGACTGAGCTGGGTGGCCCTTCTTACCTTGCCTGCATTCCAATTGCTCAAAACTTAGTCACAACATGTTTAAACTGTTCAGCTCATTTTAATGTCGCACATGAAATCAATGTCGCGACCTCACTGGTGTCTTCAGCTTATATTTTTGTCGCAACATCAATTTTTCTGATTAGAGACCTTGTCAACTGGTCTAGCCATCCATTCCTCATCGCGACCTTAATTATCTGTTGTGACCTGAGTTGTCTTCTTTCGGTATCGCGACCTCGATTCTCTACCGCGACATCGTTTGTGCAGTCTTAAACTTTTCTCTCTCGTGACTGCTCACAAGGATGTTGTGACACACTTGAAGTCTTACAGAACTGTTGCAACATTATCACCAGTCGACTTAAAATTCGTTGGAACCGATGACTCTTTGTCGCACCAATCGTATGTCACTTACTTAGTCAGTTGCCATTGATCTCATTTATTTTTTGGATTTTTGCCGGAATTAGTTCTATATAAATCAAGAAAATATAAATTTGGTAAAATCTCCATATTTCTGCATAAAAATAAGTAATTACATTGTAACACTAATCAGAAAATTTGATTAAAAATTAATGAGTTTTTTACTCATCAAATTCCCCCGAACTTAAAATTTTGCTTGTCTCCAAGCAAAGAAAAGAAAGATTTGTTTGTCTTCAAACAATTGAACTTTATTTTTAAGGACATTTTTCTATTCTAACTACAATCTTTCTGATTTCACCAATTTACTTGAAATAAGCAGGTTGCATTATTATTTCAAACTTCAGTTTTCAACTAAGAAAAAGGAATGGTTTCAACCTCTATCACAAATAAACTGATGAATCATATACTGTAAACAACACAGTCAATCAATCCTATTTTTTATGTGTGTGTTGGTCTTCTTTCCTTTTCTCCTCGTTAGATTAGTTAATCTTCTGGGATTCTCCTTGAAGAATTAGTCTAAGTCCCATAGGCTTGTTTTTCATATTGATCTCCACTAATGTAAGCAAATTCAACTCCAAGATCAATGAGGTCTTTCGGGCTTCAGAATGTTAGGCTCGGGTAATCGGGTAGCACTCAAACATTTAGGCTGCAAATTACCCAAATTCCACTATTCACTCCTGCCTAATAGCTTTCCTCTTTCATCCCTTTCTTTCTTATTAATGTGAACTTTAATAACTCCCCCAGACTTGGCTTTTGTGCATCATTCAATTGCGGGCCTCTTTTGATTTAACACCTCATTTTTATCTGTTCCGCTTCCTTTTCTCTCGCATTCTTTTGCTCTTTCTGTCAAAGTTTTAGAATATGCAATGTTTTGTCCTTTTAGGCTTTCTATCCCTCTTAGAGAACTTTGGATTAGTAACTCCCATACAAGTTGGCATTAAGGTACTAGGTGTTGAAACACCTACGAACTTAATTGTTCAAGAGAGAGGCCACAAGATAAAACTTATTCCCTTTTAATTGACTTCTTTTTCTTCCTCTCTAATCTTTCAATTGATTTTTTTTTTTTCATTTTTCCTTGCTTTCCAAAAGAAATATATATTCCCCCAAACTTTTTCCTTTCTGCATATTACAGTTCTTGTTCTGAAAATCAAAATTTGGGGTTCTTTCACAAGGATTAGTTTTGGCTCAAAGCTCGAACTAGTGTGTATGCATATGCAAGATACGAGGGTAGGCTAGAAAAAGGTTCAAACTTCCAAAGAGGGCCTCTATCCTTTCTTGTCAGTTGTTTTGCCTAGGTATTCACCTTAACCAATAATTCAACAAGTTCTAATTTGCACTTTGATCGTGAATCATCCCAAAAGATGTCCCTTTAATTTTTTCTAATTTGTTAAGGAATTTACTAGGACCACGTGTGATGTTTTTCTAGGATTTATACCGACTCAACTATTTACACATAGATTCAAGAGTCTCATATGTTCTTTCAATCTGTTTACCTTTCTTCCTAATTCGTAATTTTAACTTGATTTAAAACTAAACTCAAGAACTTCTTACTCACCAATGAAGCCTACCATTTCCTAAGACATTATCGTTGATTTAATCAGTGTTTGTTATGCCATTTTACCAATAAAAGATTGAATACAATAACCATTCCTTTCATACACACTAAGCATAGCACAAGCAACCCAATTCACTAACTCAGATCAATCCACCCAAACAATTCACATTTTCTCAAACTTATTCAACAACCAAGTTCCAATTAAGTAGTTCAACAATATATATGTTCTGATTGCAATATTATTGAAAGCAACAAACCAATTCATCAATTCAGAAGAACAAATCACAAGACACTTTCAATGAACTTTTCTGAGCTTATATTAATGATGATGAAGAAGTATAATGGGAAAAACAAAAGTGAGATTATGCCCTTTCATTTCCTTCTCTTATAAGATTTAGAAGGTATGATGTTGGGAGGCTCTAATTCAAAGCTTGTTAAACAAGGAGAAAATTTTGAAAAGGTCATGTCTGGTCTTTTCTTTTCAGAGGTTGTGGGCTCTTCCTTTGCAGTGGTGCATATGTCATTTATGTACTCCACCAGAGTGATCAAATGATCTTGATTCTGACCCACTTTATTAACTATGCTTTCCAACTCAGAAATACAACCCAGCATGTTTGACAAATTAGTGTTGATCAAATCCAAGTTCTCATGCTAGATTTTTCCTCCTATATACATCATTGTCCTCCAATTCTCTATCTCTTTCCTTCATCAGCCTACCAAATTCCTTGAATTGCTCTTTATAAAGGTATGTGAAGGCTTCTATATTTTTTGCATATTACTCTCCATTTCTGGGCTTCTCTTCTTAGAATGGTGAGCACTTTTCATCTCTTTGAACTGATTGTTGTAGAAGGCTTCAAAACTTCTTGCCTTCATCTTTCTCCAAATTCTTCTCCCTCTTTTTCATCTCTTCATTTCTTCTTCTCTCCGTCTCGCAGTCCTGCTCCAATAATTGTTCTTTTCTCCTAAATTCAGCTTCTAAGAACTCTCTTCTAATTTGCTGATGTTTTCTCCCCATTTATCTTCCCTTTCCTCCACCTCTTTCATTGCTATGAACATTTCAAGATCTCATCCTTCCCCGCATTCCTTTGGAGCTCCTCGGGCCACTCAAGAAAATTCCTCTCTTAAATCAAGGTCTGAATGGCTCAGTGGGCTCATTCTGAACTGCAATTTCTCTTATTCTGCTGGAGAGGCCCTTTCTAGGAATATTTCAATTTCCTTATTGTCATTCTCTTTTACCGAGTCTGTTTCTACCTCTATAATTCTTTTTTTCTTCTTGTTCCTTAGCCCTTTTGTTACACCGGTCAAGGTTAGAGGAGATACCTTTGGGCAAGTTTCTTCTTCCTCCCATGATCCCTGCACTCTAGAAAGGATGCACAATCTAGTAATGGTTGCTGGGTGAGGAATGAGCCCTCTCTTGTTGCTCAGGTGGTACCCTCTAATAGAGCCTTCAATCGATTTCTTATCGTTCATTTTATACTCTTCAAAAGGGCATATAGGGAAATTATGGCATCTTGTTCTCTCGACCGAAAGCAAAGATGATTAGCCTGAAGTATGACCGAGGCTATGGGCAGAACTAGACCTTTGCCTTCCTTCGTAGGGATCCCCATTGATAGCATGGTGGGGTTCTTCTATTGCTTCATTTCCTTCAGCCCACGCTTAGTAGGTCTATAATTTTCCCATGATATGGGTTTTCAACCAACTTCTTAAATTTCGACCCATGCTTGCGTTCCTTGAGTTAAAGGACTTAGTTAATTCTCTTATGTCCAAAGTTAACCCATACTCCTCAAACGTATACTGAGTCTTCCCTCATCCCTACCATATTTACATAGAACTCCCTTGCCAAAGCAGAGAACCCAGGCGCCTTATGTGTGCAAAAGAATTCCCAGCCTTCCCTTTCTATTACTTCTGCAAAAGGGAAAATCATTTTCCTAAACCCCCTTTCGCTGACGAAGCCCCTGCTTGTTCCACAAAGCTTTAGCCTCTACAGAGATAAAATCCTTGTCGCCTTCTGTTTCTATTCCTTCAGTAGGACCCATTCTGTCTTTTTGTTGCCCTTCTTTCCTCATCAGGTTCTTCTACTTCAGGTTGGGTTTCTGGTTCTGCATTTTCGACTGTCTCAGGTTGAGGTTCCAGGTGAACCTCTTCCTCCCCATGAACGCATTCATTCATTATCTCATTGATCATCTCATTAAGATTCGTAATGTGTGGCTCGTTTTCGCTATGAGTGAGAATTTGAGTTGAGCTTTTAGGAAACTAGATCTAGGGTTTTGGTTTTCAATAGAAAGAAATGGAATATTAGGTGAGGGATGCAACTAGATCAAGTTTGGAACAAATTATTATTCAAGCCAAATTTCTATGAATGATGGGCTCAATGTTATTGTCTTATGGAATGTCATATTAATGCATAGGTCATAACACTAATTGCTAACAAATAAATGTCCCATTTTAAAGTTGCGATGTATGTTAAAACTTAAATTTATCGATTTAGATAATTCTGGTCGCGACCAACTTAGGTCTGTCGCGACTAAAAATATGGTCTTGACAATAAATTTGATGTCACGACATGCTTTTCTCTTTCTTTAGTCATTCCTAGTTGCGACCTAATTTCTACTTTCGCAACATCGTGTCTTACCTCACTTATTCATATTCACACCTGTTGTTATAATTCAAAAATTAAAATGTCAAGACTTTTTTTTGTCTTCACTCGTAAGATTTATGTTACGTATTACCTGAATTTCTCTTTTAGTTCTTATATTAGCAATTCAGAAGCTTGTCGCGACCTCAAAAGTCTATCGCAACCTAGAAAATCTCCAGGTCTCTTTAAACCATGTTTTATTCCTATTTTCCTACAACTTCTAGTCTCCTTTGATTGACTCACTTCACTCCAGCCATACTTTGTAAAAACATGTATAACATTCAAGAAACCCAATTCAAACAAGAACAATTCATCATTCAAATGTTCAACAAAGCAACTCATCATAGCATAAGATTCAATACTGAATTGAAAATCAAATTCCCCCAAACTTCAATCATGCATTCTCTAAAATAAATATTAATCAAAGAGCATAATACGTCCCTTTTTTGCCTTGTGTGCATTATGTAAGCAGTAAGTCCAGACTCCATTTTTGTTTATACCCTTGCTGTCCTGCAAAAAATAACAAAAAGCTTAAAAACCAAAAGTATCATTTCAAACAATTTAATTGATTATAAAACATAAAAATAAACTATTGTATGGGTTGCCTCCCATAAGCCGCTTCGCCTTTTAGTCCTTATCTTAGACTTTGCTAATGCGGATTCTCTTATTTCAAAGAAATTTTTAACTCGTAACTTAGAATTAGCCTTCAATTATCTTCCTCCGTAAGGCTTTAATCTCTCGACTCATTCACTTTGAATTTTCTCCAAGATATTTTCGTTGTCATCGCTCCAAAGGTGTACTCTCTGCTATCACCGATAGGGACCACTCCATTTATCCTCGCTTTTCTGAAATAGTTTCAACAGTCAATAATGATTCCGATCTCCTTCCTTAAATTCCCTCCTCAAAATCTTTTGATGATGCCATTTCTTTGTCTTATCTTTGTAAATCCTGGCATTATCATAAGCTTCATTTCTCAACTCTTCCAATTCATTCAGTTGGAGCAATCTTTCTTCCTTAGCAGCCTTAAAATCAAAATTCAATTTCTTAATGGCCCACATAGCCTTGTATACTCCAATTCAAGAGGAAGGTGACAAGGTTTACCAAAGACAAGTCTGTATGGGGACATACCAATGGGAGTTTTATATGCGGTTCTGCAATCCCACAATGCATCATCAAGCTTTAGAGACCAATCCCTTCTAATAGGAGCCAATAAAGGTTTTCAATAATTTTCTGTCTCCTATCGGAAATTCCCGCCCATCTGCTTGAGTGGGACAGATAAGCTAGACTCATTATGTGTTTTATTCCATAACTGCTCATGAGTTTCTCTAAACACTTTGTTTGCAAAATGGCTCCTCTCCATCACTATGATGGCCTCAAAATTCCCAAATTTGCTCAAAATATTTCCATTAAGAATCCCATTAACCGTATTAGCATCATTCTTGGGACAAGTTATAAGCCTCCACTCATTTGGATACATATCCATGACTAGGAGTATGTACAGATTCCCAAGGAAACGGAAATGGTCCTACATGAAATCTATTCCCATACATCAAAAGTTGCACCACTCAAGATACCTTGCAGGCATTCTGATGTCTCTCTCGCTAAAACTCCCCATTCTCCGGCATTGATCACAAAGTTTCACCTATTCAAAACGCCTTGAATATGGTAGGCCAATAAAACCCCGATTGCACTTATGCGCTTTATCTCCTACAAAATGTCTTCATATGGTACTTTACACTCATATAAGATTCTCGCCTTGTTCACTTTCTAGCACACACCCCCACAATATCATATCAACTCATCTTTGAATAAGAGTGACCATCCTATATAAAACTCCGTCGCGCCCTAACTTCTTTTCTTTGAATACAACTAATTTCTAGTGGCATTACTCCACAAGCTAGATAATTGACAATGTCAACATACTGTGGTGATTGAATGACAACTCGTAATGAACCGTCATTTGGAAAAATTTTCTCGCTAATTTTGTCTCTCTTCTTAAGACATTAGTCTTTTCACTCGACAAGGATCGCCTATCACATTATCATAACCCTTTCTATCCTTGATCTCCAAATCAAATCCCGCAACAATACCCATCTCACTCGCCTGATTAGCTTTTCTTTCCCATCAACATTTAATTGCAAAGATGATCAATATGGAGATGATTACATGGGATCCTAATATAGGGTCGAATTTTTCATACGCAAATACTATGGCCAACATCTCTTTTCGTAGTTGAGTAATTCTCTTAAGCCTATCAAGGTTTTGGCTGCATAAGATATGGCCTTAAACATCTCACGCCTTCGTCCTAATACAACTCTTGTACGCATAATCAATCGGCATCACACATAATCTCAAATTCTCTTGCCTAGTCCGGGGTTTGGCCATGATGGGAGCCTAATCATCTTGATTTTGATCTTTTCAAATGAAGATCGACAGAACTCATCACAATTAAACTTGGCATCTTTTTCCCAAAGAATTCATATAATGAAGCCTGCAATTTTTGAGAAGTCTTTGATAAATCTTCTATAGAAACCAGCATGTCCCAAGAAACTTCTTATTCCCTTGACTGATGTAGGTGGTAAAAGAGTCTTTATGATGGAAACTTTTGCCTTGTCCACTTCTAGCCCTACTGCAGAAATTCCGTGCCCAAGGACAATACCTTCTATTACCATAAAATGGCATTTTTCCCAATTCAAAGCTAAATTCTTGTCCTGGCACCTGTGAAGTACTGTCCCCAAATTTTGCAGGCATTGTTCAAAACTGGATCTATAAACTGTGAAGTCATCCATGAATATCTCCATAAACTCCTCTAATTAACTGAAACAGACATCATGCACTAAACGTGATAAAGAGCATTGCATAACCCAAATGGCATTATTCTAAAAGCAAAAGTGCCATAAGGGCACGTGAAAGTGATTTTCTCCTAGTCCTTGGGTGCAATAGAAATTTGGTTATATCAAGAATATCCATCAAGAAAACATAAGTGAGGATGTCCTGCTAACCTGTCCAACATCTAATCAATGAAAGGCAGGGGTAAATTATCTTTCTTAGTTAGAGTATTCAATTTTCTGTAATCTATACACACCCTCCATCTTGTCATTTTGTAGGAACTGCCTATTCTTTCATTTTTGATCACAATGAATCCACCCTTCTTGGGAACCAAATGAACTGGGCTCACCCAAGAGCTATCTGATATTGCATAAATGAAGCCCGCATTTAACCATTTTAGCACTTCCTTCCTTATTGGATTCAGTCTCCTTTGGTGTTCAATTGAAGTCTTTGCATTATCTTCTAGCAGAATTTTGTGCATGCAAATTAAGGACTGATACTCAGATTCAATCGACCAAGCAATTGTTTTTGTATTTTCACCTTTTAACATCCTCCGTTTCTTCATTCTCGGCCAATGCAACGATATAATCACCGGTTTGGTCTTTTCTCGCTCGAAGAAAGATATTTCGTATGACAAGCAATTTTCAATATCAACCCTTCTTCACCGGGTTTCTTGTCACTGCTTTCATCGCGCTAGCATGAATTTTCAGATTTTTTCATTCAAATTCAAGATTGTTTCTGTGTTTTGCAAACTGGAATGCAACAATTCATAGTCAACACTCTGAAGATACTGGAATTCATCTCATTTTCATTAATAAAATGTTGAATGTTACAATCAGAGTTCAGTTCTAGACTGACTAAACTAAAGTTTTCTACAACCATACAATTTTCTTCATCAGCATCAAGCTGTGTCAAGCTTTTGTTGAGGTTGAAGTAATCGCTTCATTTCCCACTTTAAGGTTACCACCTTCTTGACATCAATCAGTGGCAACCTAATTGCTAAGAAAGGTCTTCCTAACAACAAAGGAACCTGTTGTCTTCTTCCATTTTCATGACAATTAAAATCAGTCAGGAAATGAATTTCCTACCTTGACCAACACATCCTCGCTGACCTTCTGGTTGTGCCATTGACCTATCACCATTTGCAAAGGTAATTGTTATTGAGTAAGTTCCCCCAAACTCAACTTTTGTCCCATCGATAAGGGCATCAAGCGACAAGCCGGCACCAGTCACATAAAGCTTACTTGAATTCATATTTCCCACCAGTGTGGAATGGTAAACCGCAGATCTTTTCATCTTTTAGCCGGTAGCCTTTTTGAATAATCAACACCGCATGTAGCGCTAGGCTTACCACCCTTCATCAGCAATTTTCTTCTTTGCTCAATATATTCTGAGGAATTTTGCATAGTTTGGCACGGCATAGCATCTGAAGAATGTTAATTTCATCTTCTTGAAAATCTCTAAGAATTTAGAAAATTGCTCGCCCTTCTCGCTTCAAGTCTTGCGGGGAAAGGAACCAGGTCCTAGGGCTCAGAACATCTCTGCTTATCACTCTTTTGTACCAGATCGTTATAACACTGAACGATTCTTCATTCTTCTTCTAGCTCTTCCTTCTTACCTCGCCTTTATGTCTTTGCTCGTTGTCGCCTTCTCAATTCCTTGCCACCTCGCCTAGATTGCCATACAAATTCCTTGGATTTTTCTGCGTCACTAGTAAGATCCTAGTTTGACTCGCAAGGTCGAGGCAAGTCGCCCAACCTCACTAAGTTCTCGGTTAAGCATTAGTATTTGCTCTTGAAAAATCTGTGGTTGGATTTAAAATGTCCAACTCAACAAATTTTTGTTCATGAGGTTTAGCAACTTTTGTTGTCCCCTATGAACTTACAACATTTATTCTCAAAGGACTGAGCCCTTGGCCTATATATTCACGTATATTCTCTCCTCATTGTCGCGATGAACCTTGGTGGATTATATCCTGTTTCAAAACTCGCCCCTGTCTCGGGGCCCCGTGATGCTCCTCCACCATATGAGAAGTTCTCATGGCCTCTAGTGTAAAAGTGTTAAGAGCTGAAATGGTAGCTTCTCTGATTCAAATAATTGGCCTCCCACTTGATAGGATCCTCATCAATCGTCCCTCACCACTTCTTTTGGTTCCATCTCTACCCACTACTCCAATTTCATGAGCATAGTGCATTCTTTTCTCTTGATTCCCTAATCCAGGCATTATCAGATTGCCTTATCTTATAGCACCATTTTATTGAGCCCAATGACTCCACTCCCTTTGTTCGTTGTTGTCTCTCGAAGATCCGATGGAGCTCATGTCAGATTCGCCGCCCTAATTCCACCGCTTTTGCTTCCTCCGCACTTTTTTTAAATGCCCCACAAAGAAGTCGCATCTATGATAAATTTTCGAGGTATCATTCAAAGGAATGGTAGACAATATCCATTCAAGTCTTCGTGTCTATGCCATGCATAAAGGGAACCTCTTCAACAGCTCTCAGACCTTCCTAGGCAAAGATATGCTTTCATCCTCCCCGGTTTAAACACAATGATCTCCCTTCTTTGTTGTAAGTGATAGGGAAAAAATCCGCCAGTAAGCCCCACTAACTCTTCCCATGTATTAACTAAGCCATATGGTAATGATTCATACCATGTGGCTGCACATTCTTAAGGAAAAGGGAAAGATGGGTTTGATCAGCCGGTCTCACAATTCATTTACCTGAACTGTCGGGCCATCCTATGAATCTCGCCCATGTGCTCATTAGGATCTTCAATAGGGTGGCCTGTAAATTGATTTTGTTGCACCATGGTGACCAGTGCTAGTTTCAACCCAAAATTATTAAATTTCTATGAAGAGGTTGTTCAATCGCTGAATATTCTTCTCTGATAACCTGTCCTCAAGTCTTCCATTGTATCTTGCATAGAAGGCCTTTCTGCTGTTGTTTCTTGTTCAACCTGTCTCGACCTATCTTTCTTCTCGCCATAATCATATTTCCACTTCACCTCCTTAAGTTCCTCAATGTTCTTTCCAATTCCGCATCTAAATGATTTTTTACTCATGGATTCGTGCATGAAATAACTTCCCCTAAATGGAAACATATTAAGATCACTGGAAAATAGTGGTATCAAAATCATAAATCCTTAAGCCTCTAAAAGATTAGTAGCCATGCAGCCCACCGTCGCTTCAAAACTGTTTTTGCGAATGTCTTTTTCAAAATAAAGAAAAATGTCAAAATTAGCATTTCTCTCTTTCGTCAGAATATTGATTTATTCAAATTCTTTCAATCCCCGGCAACGACGCCATAAAACTTGTTTGTCTATTTATGTATAGACTAAAAACCACTAATTTTAGTCATCTCTAATGGAGTCTGATGGGCTCTATGTACCAAAATTAGAGCTAATTGTTTGAAAAGGTGAAAAGTGGTTTTATGTTCTTTGAAATTAAAAAAAATGGATTTAGTCTAAGACTCGCAAGTGCAATGTGTCATACAAGTAGTAAAAATTTGGATGTAAGTCCAGATATCATTCCCTCAGAGATTGACAAGAATTTTAAAATCAACTACCCTAACTACTCAAGATCCACACTATTTGCACCTCCTTGTAAATGTTTAAAAACTAGAATTAAAGATAAGATCATACTTATATTATATTTATCTAATTAAAAGAAAATTTGAATTAAAACAAACAAAATAAACTGGACTAAATCAGTTCTTCGCTAGAAATGGACATCGAAATGAAATTTCAGCAAGTGACAGTCAATTTTTACATTCTAATCCATTGATTCTCTCAATCCCGATTTTAGATCCAGACTTGCCAGATGCCTCAATGCAGCCTGGATTTCTCCACATTTCACTAATTAGAGTTCCCTACTTCTTTCAAAGATATGGATCTACTTAGTTACTTGTATTCTAATAATTTTTATAAGGATCAGGTATTTTTCTTTTCTGTTTACTTCATACCGCCTTAAGACTACGTATTTCTTGCATCCCAAGTCCTGGTCATTGCAAACCTCTACAAAACATCATGACCTGTCCTGGATTTGATGGATTTTTCTCTTTCCCTCGACAGATCTCTAACACAAGATCAAGATTCTTCCATCGACAAGCGGAATCTCTGATGATTTAAATTGATAAATAATCCCCTTCAACTTCAACTGTGAGTGAAATGGAAATTTATCTAAGTGAACTCTCAGAGCTCAGTAGTTCTTCAATGGTAGTCTAGCATACCCATAAATTGAAGGTTCAAAACTCTTAGGAATCTCCATCGTGTCACTCGTAGGGCCTCCCGAAACAAAAGTATAATGTTCCTGATAGGATACTCGATACTACTATTGAGAACAATCAATTTAAGAACAACATCAATCAAATAAATCCCCAATTTTAGGTACTTCTCTCTAGTATGTGTAGAAAAGACTGTAACTAACGACAATTCCAAATTAGTGGAAGTTATGCTCATCAAAACTGCATCGCAACGACAATGGAGAATTGATCAAATACACCAACAAGAGGGGCTTAATTAATTGTTAAATGAATTCCTAAGAATTGTCCGACTGACATCATAATTGAGAAGAAAGTGAAAATTAAATTCAGCTCAACATTCTCGAACAAGTTACTGCGCCGCCTGCAAAGAAAAGAAAAGAAAAATCTTCTCTAAAATTATACACTTTAGTCTTCTTCAATCCCTCAAAATCTGGGTTCCGAAAGAGTCTCTTTTACTTATGAAACACTTTATTTATGATGCATTTTCAGTAATTAGCCTGATTCCAAGGTCTGTGGATTTAAATGTAATGGCTCAACTTAGCACCAGTCACGACTGCTAATGCCGTGACTCATTGGTCCGTCGTGTCCTTCCGGAAGCTTGCTCGCAACATTCGCCGGTTTTTTTGAAATATTTAGTCGCGACCTAATGTCCTCTATCACGACATTGCTCTTTGAAGTTTTCTTCAGTTGGTTGTCGCGACTTGGAAATCTTATTGTCTCGCTTACTTGTCATGTTTCGAGAACGATTATGTTGTGCCGCGACTGAATCTGCTGCACCACTTAGTCGCATTAGTGATGACTTTTGTTGTGACCACATTTTCTCGTTTAGTGAAGTTGTGTCGCACCACAATTTAATGTTGCTAATCGTTTTTTCTTCCTTTTGAATTAGGGTGTCGTGGACAAGTTTCTTATCGCAACACCGCTTTCTGTATTGCTAGCCACCTTAACTTTGTCGCGATAACTTTTCTCGTTCTCCAAGTGTTTATGTCGCGCACAATTTCCTCATGTCGCAACCCGACAAATTTTTCCTTTATCGAATTCTCGTGTCGTGGCAACTTTTTCATGTTGCGACACCGTTTATGTTGGAAACCAATTTAATCCTTGGTCACAACCTCCCTTTCATGTTGCGACATCATATCTTGTTTTCTGTCCTCATGCAAGTTGCGACTCCAATTGCTAATCTGTTTATTTTCTTGTCGCGACATGGAAATTAGGTCACGACAAGTTCGTTTCTTTTCTTACTGCAATTCCTATCGCGACCTCAAAAGCATGTCGTGACAATTCTTTCTTCCAATCTTGTTGCAACCTCATTTTTTAGTCACGACAATTTCTATTCAATTCAGCTTCCTTTTCTGGTCGCGACCAAGAAAGTGTGTCGCGACTGAGTGGTGACCCTTCTTACCTTGTTCTTGTCGCAGTTGCTCAAAACTTAGTCACAACATGTTTAAACTGTTTAGCTCATTTTAATGTCGCGACATGAAATCCATGTCGCGACCTCACTGGTTTCTTCAACTTATATTTTTGTCGCAACATCAATTTTTCCGATTAGAGACCTTACGCTTGGTCCCCACCATCCATTCCTCATCGCAACCTTAATTCATTCATAGACTCGGGAAGTTGTCTTCTTTCGGTGTCGCGACCTCGATTCTTTGTCATGACATTGTTTAAACTTTTCTCTCTCGCGACTGCTCACAAGGATGTTGTGACACACTTGAAGCCTTTGTCTTACAGAACTATCACAACATTATCACTCAGGTTGTGACTTAAAAACTGTTGAACTGATGAATTCCTTGTCGCGACCTCAACTGTATGTCGCAACTTAGCTGCTTGGCCATTGATCTCATTTTCTTCTGGATTTTTTCTGGAATTATAGCTTCTTCTATATAAATCTACAAAATATAAATTTGGTAACATCTCCATATTTCTGCATAAAAATAAGTAATTACATTGTAACACTTATCGAAAAATGGATTAAAAATCAATGAGCTTTTTACTCATCGTGGTAGGTTTCTTTTAGTTTAGTTTAATTTAAATTCTACTTAAACAATCTTTGACCATTTGAATATTAGAGAAGCGTTCTAATTTTGGTACTTAGCATCCCCATTTTCCCTGTGGATCGATATCTATACTTAGGTACACTTTAGTTCTTGACAAGCGTATACTTGCGCAGAATAGGCACTCATCACATATTTTATCGAATATTTTTAATATAATCACGCAACGCTTATCAATAAGTTTTTTGCACTGGTTGAGCCGGGAAAATCGATGCTTTATGCTAATATAAATATTGGGCGCTTCTTTAGTACTAAACATTTTTTATGTATATTTTGTGTGGTTTTGAGTTGATACTTTTGTTTTCTTTTGCATAAATTTTTAGGTTAAAATCACAATGGATCTAATCATTGAGTTGACAAATGCATTGGCTTACCTTGAGCAACAACTAAGAATGCGTACACTGGCCAATGATATCAAAGAAGAGTGACAACTCAAATGAGGAGTCAAGTGTGGAAACCATATGCATCAATGGATTATGCTCAATATGGAGGTACCCTATACATGAGCAATCATAATTTTGGATGGAGCCACCACCCAAACACCTCATGGAATACAAGCTACACCACTCCACACACTCCACAAGTCTAAAGATCAAGCCTAGATGAAAAAATGGCTGAATTAGCAAGAATGCATGCTGAATTAGTCATGAAAATGTCGAACATTCCCAAGACCAAGGGCTGAAATTGACTACTCTCAAGTTGGGTTGCCTACGTTTCTTGATCATAATGAGGAAAGTGAACCTCCACATGAGAGAATGACTAAGTTTAAGGCAACCATGGCTGAATTAGAAAGAGTTCATGCTGAATGTGTAAGATCTAAAAATCAATTCATGGAATTGATAAGGACTAATGTTCAAATTCAGCCTACGCTATTTAAGAGCGTGAAAGAAGAGATATCTTCAATGGCTACTTCTTGTACTCAACTTACATTTGAGAAAGAACAACCTAAGAAAGATGACGGTATGAGTATACAAGAGCTAGTAGCCAAATACATGAAGGAACAAGAGAACATGGTTGAAATGTCCTTTGAAAGACAACATGAGAGTTTGCCATCAACTCTTAAGGTGCATAAGGTAGAAGAAAGCTTGAGCTACAATGAGGAAATTACCTAAAGAGATAATGAAGAACTTGAAAAGTTTCAAAATGTGGAGAATGATGTACAAATTTTAGAAACCTTAGTTGTGAACGAAGAAGAGTCAACCTCTCCGGAACTACATGAAAAGACAAATGATGAAGTTGTGAAGACTATTCCGGAGATGACTTTTTGGGTTCCAATGCATGAAGAAGTGGAAAATAAGAAAGAAACCCCAACTTCCGAGGTGGATGAGTACATCATTCACTTGAACAATGAATTGGGAGGAATCGTTGTAAAGAAAAAAAAATAAAAAAAATAGAAAATAGAAAAAAAAAATAATGATCTTGGAAGACTATGCTCAAGCGCATTGACACAATTATCACCTCTCTAGAGAATTATGGAGGTAAGAATCACCAACATATGTATAGTCGTAGAGTCTAACTGACTCAAAATGAGCAGCTTCTTGGGAGGCAACCCAAGTTCAAAAAAGCTTCCTTTTCTTTTTTTTTTAGTTACTTTTTGAGTTTGTTTCGAATAAATTTTCTTGTTTGATCTTGTGTTTCTAGTGTTGTTTTTCAAGTTTTGAGTTCAAAGTTGGCTGGGTGGAGGTGGGAGAATCTTGAAAAGTGAAAGTTTATAGTATCTGAAGTTCAAAGAACAAAAATTGAACAAGGAAAATCAGTTCCAACATCCTCCCTCATTTCCCATTCCATATATGCTTTCTATTTTCAAGCCTCCTCTCATTTAGAACTAAAGTCTAATCCCTCTTAACATCTTTGCCTCCAAAGCAAGCCATATTCATTGGAGCAACTTCCGGAGACTTGATTAACCTCAGGGGAGTACTCATTATCCATTCTTGCTGTTGTTTCACATTGAGGACAATGTTTAATTCAAGTTTTGGAGGGGTGGGGTGAAGTCAATTTTTTTTTTCAAAAATCCAGCTTTTGTATCTCCTTACCTATTTTATTTATTGTTTATTTGTTTAGGTTGTTTTCATGAGTTTTTCTTTCTTTCTTTTGTTTGTTTCATGTCTCGTATGAGTGAGTTTGATGCCTTGTTGGCTAGTAGAAGGTCATTTTGAACACAAACATTTGAAAAGTGGGTGCAAAGTGGATCGACCTCTTAGGTTTTTAAATGTGATCCGAATCGTGTGTTGCTAGTATGGGTGACTTAGCTTAGTCACCTCCCTTGTGCTTCAAGTAGCTATTTCTCAAGGAATCTATCACACACACACTTTTGGTCTCCCTTGTATACCTTAGTCCCCGGACCCTTTACCTTGAATTCAACTAACCTTGGGGGATTCTAGCCACCTAATTGATGGGACACCTAATTAAAAAGAGGATTGTCATTGAGCCCTAACTAAAAAGAGAAAAATACAAAAATAAAAGAAAAAGTGAAACAAAGATAAAAGTAAAAAGAAAATAAATTGTCAAAATAAGTATGGGAATAAGAATGTGTTGATCATCCAATCAAAATCCTAGGCACAATTGAGGGGTTCACGCCCGATTCCCTGGCCTCGACCGATTGGCGATCCAACCGGTTTCGGGGTGCTAAACCATACATCACCGGGACTTATTATGATTATTATTTTTTTTAAAGCTTAACTTATAATTGCGGTATACAATTAATTTGTAATAACCAACCGTCATTTATATATACAAAGGGAACTACCATCTAATGGTATCCATTAAAATTTATACACATATACTAAGTCTCATCTACTTATACAAATACATATACCTATCTAATACAACATCGAGATCGCTTAGTCAAGGTCAGGTGAGCACTCCATCTCCTCGAGGATGGCCCGTACTTGGAAAGTGGAATGTCCCGTCCCTCTTTATCTCCTCTTCGCATCTACACTCCGGGATTGAACACCCGTGCTAAGCTTTACGCTTAGTGGAAACATATAGACAGTAACGACCAATAACAATAATCGCCGACTATCTTTTTACATTTACTTCTACTTATGCATATAATGAAGTCTACTCTTATGTGACTTCTAACTCATCTCATATTATACATGTAGATTTTATTCTTTCGTGCATTCCTTAATATCATTATCTTGTTCATATTACTTTCCTCAGATCATGTATTTTACAAAGTTGTAACTCATATCTACTACATGTATGATAGATCAAATCATATTCAAGTAAACCTATACGTATACAATGGCAAATCGTAACAAATCAAATCATATCAATTTCTCGCAAGGTGTTCAAATCGACTAATACCAATACATATTAATTTTATCACTATCACGCCGATGCCATTAATCAACTCCTTTAGCAATTACGCGCTTCATGATCCGGGATGCCCGTTAAATCCTTTTAGTTTCAAGTATTGAATTTCCTATTTTCAAAAGGTCGCGACCGAATCCCTGCTTGATCTCATTACATCCAAGTTGGAGCCCGGCTAATTCGACGTGCTTTCAATCAAAACATTTATTTCTGCCTTATTATATTTTTATTTTCAAACAGTGTCGCGACCCGAATCCCCGACTTGACCGGTTGGCGGATTCAAGCTAGAGTCTTGGGCTTTACTCGACATTTTCACCATCTTTCCAAAACATGTCATTTATGTTATTCCATTTTTAGACCTTTTTAATTGCCGAAGCACTTCTTCTCGGGCAATCCCATGACCATTTACAAAATCAAAAAGACCCATAACATTCACACTTAATAACATGCATTTTCAAATAATGCCTTTGTATCCATTATTATACCATGTTATTCATTTTCGCATGCTTTCAATATACAAATCATTTACCATATCATATCATGCATTCTTAATGCAACAATTCATTTCACAATCAATTCATGAGATTTAAGCATATTCATAACAATCCCATTACACTCGTAAATGTTGGCTATTTCACCTTGACTATTCGATTCACAATTTCGCTGGATTCCGCTTTGATGAATCCCACCCTTGTTATCATTCCCGCAATGTGTTTATACGCTTTAACGATTCTATCTCTCCCATCACGGCGGATGCCGCTTTGGTGCATCCCGGCCACGTGGTATCACTTATTCGGTCTCCCATCATGACGGATGCCGTTTGGTGCATCCCCGACACGTGGTATCAATTATTCGGTTCTCCCATCATGACGGATGCCGTTTGGTGCATCCCGACACGTGGTATCAATTATTCGGTCTCCCATCATGCCGGATGCCGTTTAGTGCACCCCGACACGTGGTATCAATTAAATGTCATACGCCATCATGACGGATCCGCTTTGCGAATCCCGCCGCGACATTTCTTCAATGCTATCGCCATCATGACGATGCCATTGGCATCCCGCCAAGTGACATTGATAATCTAGGGGTGCCTTCGTGATTCCGATGCCGCTTGATGCATCCCATCGCGCCATTCTTCATATCATTCAATTCACATTTACGAATTCGATTCGCTTTAATGAATCTTCCGCTTTATTATTCACGCTCATTCAGTTTTCGTAATATCAAGCATTTCGATTTCATATTCACTCTTGTATTCACACGGCGACGGATTCCGCTTGATGAATCTGGCCCTTATTATCATTCACATTCATTCGTTTTCAAATATTACATTTCAATTTTCTATAATCACTTTCGTATTATCTTTTCAAAGATATACTCAATCTATGTACATTATTTCATAAACTCATTCACATTTCATTCACGAGTATCTCATTCATGTATACTCGGCTCCTATAAATACTCATTCACGTATACTCATTCATGTATACTCATTCATAATTTCATTTACGTATACTTATTCATGTATAGTCATTCATAAATACTCATTCACATATTCATTCACGTATACTCATTCATGTATACTCCTCTTATCATTTCTTGTTTATCATTTTCTCGGTTATATGTGATAATAATCATATATTATTTAACCACATTATGTGTTCATGACATATTGCCTCCTCATGTTCACAATCATGTTTCACCTGCCATTTTCATTTTCCATAATCATTTTCTTATGTTTCATGAACACATCTTGCATTCTCATTTTCTACATTTTCCTTGCTCATTTGGCATTACATATGGCACTTCATATTCTTGTGAAGTATGATGTATGTGGAATCACACCTCATTCATATATTCTTATTCCTCTATGTATCTACTTTACTTAGAAGTGGAATTAATCCACCGGATCATCCAAATCCAAAGTTATGGCATTTTCATGCCAAACTAGCCTGGCAATTCCTGGATTACACTAGAACAGTCTGTATTACTAATTTTCTGGGATCCTAACTTCATGTTTGACTCTAGGTCATTGTATTCTTTTATAGATAGTGTTAGATCTCATTCCAACTGGAATCACCCAATTCGAGCACCAACCTAAACTCGTCACGTCCGAAACAACCTGTGACTACTCTCTATGTTCAAAGCCGGAACCAGAATTTGGCTTGCACATGGCCTCACTTTGAGTGAATTTTTAGGCCACTTAGGATCAGAATTTGGCAATTCCTATTATTTAATTTTTTTTCTCCTTGAAGTCTATTTTACGTAGCCACTTGAATCACTCAAATCGGATAAGAAATGAGCAAGTTATGGCCAAAATACGAAAACTGGTCAAAACTGGAAAACTGCAATGTGGTTGTACCGGTACATCTAATCCTCAGACCGCAAGGAAAGTTGGCTGCAAAAATGACCATACTGAAATTGCACCGGTACATGTTCCAAGTCAGACGGCATGTCACCCGAAATGCCCAAAATGTGTGTTTTTCTCCTTTTCCATATTTTTGATCCCTAATTCAACTTCTATACCTCATAAACACTTCAAGACCACTTCAAATTCATCTTATGATCTCTTTTCTACTCAATTTATCATTCAATTTCATGTCTTTCATCAAAACTCTTTCATGAATTCCTTCAAAATCATTCTAATATGGGTTATGACCCATCCTCAACAAAAACATGAATATTAATTAGGGTTTACTCTAAACCCTAACTCATTTACTTACAATTAACCATGAATCCAACTTAAGAGAGAGGATTCTACTACTATCTTGTGCCATTTAGAGTTTTAACAACCCTAATTTCAATACATCTTTGGTTAGGATTTCATCCTAACAAACCCTAGGTTTTGACAAGATAATAACCATACAAAACCAAAGATCCATACTCAAATCCAAAGTTCCATACTCAAGGTTAGTAGTTCCATGCCTTGGCTTGCTTGGCTTCTCCTTCTCCTTCTTTCTTCTCTTCTTCTTCTTCTTCTTCTTCTCTCCTTCTCTTCTCTCCCTCTCCACTCTGCCCCTCTCTCTCTCTCAAAATGAGACCACTTTTTGGTCTTATCTCATGTTTGTTAAGGCTGGTTTGGCCAAGACAAGAAAACCCATTTTTAACACACTTTTCATTTTTGCCCTTTAAGTTTCTCTCTAATTGCATCTTGGTCCCCCATTTCTCTCTTATTTCATTCCAACTTTCAAATCTAATAATGGCATACAAAACTTTGATTTATACCTTTATGTCCTCTCAAGTGGTAAATTACATATTTACCCTATTTTATTATTAATCTCAGTCTCTCGTTTCTTTATTTCCCGAAAATTCCTATTTAGCTTATAATATACCTTGAAACAAGTCCGAAACTTCTAGGGTATTTTTCTGTGGTGTTACGTGGCCTTTCGAAAGCCTAATGCCCTAAGCCAACGAGTCATTGACTTCACGCCCGCTACATGGGACGTATATTGATTCTTCCCACAACTTAAGGCCTTTGAGTTTGCTGAGGTTCTGGTAAGTTTGAAGGGAATTTAATGCATGGTGCTTCTGACCAATCATGGGAGCCACCATACTCTCGCTACAGAAATTGCCCGTATCTTAAAACTTCTTGGCACTGGTTTTCTTTCATTTTTTTGGTATTTGGGTAATTTTTAGGTATTTTGATATGAATAAAAAGGGTGTGGTGCATTCTTATCCTTTCTTAGTTAGCTTCTTCCAAATAGGTGAGTTTAGCTTAAGTTTGGGGGTACAAGACTAATTATACATTGGAGATCATGCTATCCCCTACACTTAGTTTTTGGGAAAGGTCATTGAGGACTTGAGGGTTGATTTTCTTTGCTCAATATGTTTTTGTTTGCCATGTTCCTTAGAGAGTTTAAAATTGTAAGGATCCTAAACTTCGTTGAACATGCTAATATTGCTAACTTATGTTCATAAGTGATTCTTCCACTTGGCATCATGTTATCATACTCATCTCATTTTTTGTTATTTCGTGTCATTTTCAATTTTTTTGTTTTGTTTTGAGTCAATCTCTTGCTTGGAGACAAGCAAGAATTTAAGTTTAGGGGTGTGATGAGTATACTTTATACTCATTTTATCCTTATGTTTTACTTATATTTTTAGTATTTTTATTATATGGAATGTTATCTTAATTGCTCAAATATTCAATTTTGTGGATTAGGGTCATCCATGAGCCAATATGGAGCAAAAAACAAAGAGATAAAGCCTAAAATCAAGAACTACACATGTAGCAATAGCCTACTGTGTTTTGATGTTTTCAATTTTAGTTGCAAGATGATCCCAAATGGCTACAATATTTTATATGGATGGATAGATATTCTCATACTTTCCAAAGAGACCTTATTCACTCCATTTGACTTCAAATGATCAAGTTAAGACTCTTGGTAGTTGACTTTAAGAAGAGAAGAGAGCTCAAAAGTGACCAGTTGGAGAATTTTGTACATTCAGTATATATAATAATCTCTAAAGTGTTTTTCCTAGATATATCTAGATTCTATACTTCAAGAGCTTTTCAACGGTACCAAGAACACCGAAATCGAAGTTCAGATGACAAAGTTATGGTCTTACGAATTTGGTGGAAAACAAGAGCTACAAAGAATGTCGACGTTGAGAAACTAACGCCGCGACGCTATAGAGTGCGTAAAACAAAGCATCCCGACATCACGACAAGTTGACCAAATGACGCCGACGCTTTCCCAACAACGTCGCAGAATGTTCGGGGTTGGTTTTGGATCGATTTTTAGCCCACGAGCCTATAATTGTGGGTTTTAGAAGCTCAAACCTGTGCCGAGACAGGGAGAACGTTGGAGGTTTGGAAGGGGAACACCCTAGGGCATGGTTCTCTTCGGGGGAAGCAAGATGATTGAAGAAGATGAAGACTGAAGAGGGAGATTTGGGTTTCATTCATCACATTAGGCTATTTCTTTCTCCCTTTTCATGTTTTCTCTTATCTTTATGGTCAGATTCTTCCCATGATGGACCGATTTTCGCTTTCCGTGCTTTGTCGTATTTTGGATATGGATCTTATATCTAATGGTTGATTTTCCTATTTCTATTGTCTTTTTGTGATTATATATCTATTCATTCATTCTTGGTTGATATTTATATATTGATTTCTAGTTAATCTCAATATGGAGAGAGTGGCTTCCTCCTCAGATCTCAGAAGTGAGTGAGAAATTAGACATAGATGAGTTAATCTAATAAATTCTTGATAATATATAGGATTATCAATAATTAGGAGGCTTGATAGTTCTTTGATTTTAATGCACCTTAATTGGGGTTGAGCTAATAGCTAAGAAACCTAGTGATAAATGTAGGTTATTTGACCTAAGAAAGGCTTTTATTACTCGATGACCTCCACCAAAACACATATACAAATTTAGTTGCACAATTACCAAAGCAATATTATCTAATCCCCTGAATCGCACCATAAAACCTGCTTGAGACCAAAAATCTCCCTAGAGTTAATCATTTTCAATTTTGGTTTTGGCCCGATATACCCGCAAGTGCAATGTGTCGACAAGTACAAATGGATATAAGTTCGCATATCGATCCCCACGTAGATCTCGCAAGAATTTTAAACAACCACCCCGACTACTCAAACTTCGTACTATTCGACCATAAAGTGATATTGGAATCCAGCTTAAGAAGCTGGAAATTATACTAACACGAGTAAAGTAAATGAGCAATCAAATAAACTGGAATATAAAGAATAAAGAATAAAGAATAGTTAAGAAAACAAATGGACATTGAATGATTATCTTTCAGAGAACACATCAAGTATACCGGCTATAGTGAAGTACCACCTCGTAGTTAATGATCATAAAACTTCGAATATTTCAGTTTTAAATCGCCCGCGCTAGCAAGAAAAGCCGGATCTCTCAACACTCCACATTTCATTATCTAATTTTTCCGATTCTTTCAAAGACACAGTGGAATGAGATAACTACTTTTAAAAGGGGATTTTTAATCAGTATTTTTCTTTGCAATACTTCATACCCATTTAATGGATCAGAAACCTTAGCTCCTGTTACCTGGCCAAGCAAGGATATACAACTTCCAGATATTTTCCTCAAAATTAGAATAGATCACTCCTCTCCTTGGATTAGATCCTTCACGTAACACGGATCGGGCCTCACTATTCGAATTGAAAGGAACTCTCCGCTTGTTTAAATTGATAACTCATTCAACTTCTTTCTTCTTGATTTCTCAAGTGAGAAGAGATTTATCGAAGTAAACTTCGCAAGCTCAGGATCCTCAAATAAGCAGGTTAATATACTCAAGCAATTGTTCATAACTCTTAGGGACCGCCTTCTCTCAGGTCACCGTGAGGGCCTCCTTGAAATCGAGCAATGAGACAAATCTTTATAACGGGTATAAGAAACCGATATCTCGCATCAAAACAAGAAACCCAACACCAAGTAAATCTATAAACCGAAATTCAAGAGTCGCCGAAACGACCATGTGAAAGATAATTTAATTACAAGATTCACTTAATGGAAGCCGGATTCCCCACCATCGAATTACACGCTTGCCAAAGACTGGATCATAAGAATAACTCAAACTCGAAGAGTTGAATTCGTAAATTGTCTCGAACTTCAAACATTCCGTAGTAATTTGAAAAGAATAGAATTCTCGCATTCACTGGCCAAAATCGATTTTCAACACATGATCCGTAAATAAAACGAAAATAAACGACATAAATCTAATCTTAATTCTAACTATCAACATTGAAGAAAAGAAAAGAAAAGAAAAGAAAAGAAAACTAAAAAGAAAATAAAGAAAATGAGCCTTCGGGGCCCCTGCACTTCTCGTCTGCGGTCACCGCCTGCTTCGCTCCTCTTCCGGGTAACCAAGCAGATTTATGGTTTCGCCAAATCTAACTCAATGCATTCAGTTGTGGGATTTCGCGGACTGGCCCGTTATCGCTCAAGTCGCTGACCAACTCTTGTCGCGACATCATCCATGTCACGACATCGACCACGTCGCGACATCAACTTAAGTCTATGCATCTCAATCGGGTCGCTCATGATGTCTTAATTCTCAATCTCTTGTCGCGGACATCAACCCACGCCTTCGCGAGGCTTCAAATGAGTTAGTCTCGATGTCGCGATTATCAATCTCACGCGACATCGTTCTATGGCGGACTGCGCTTCAATCGATAATGCCGACAAACGCGGGACTCTACCCCTTTGTCGCGACATCACTTCATGCCTCGCAGCTTCAATAGGGTTCTCCTCGATGTCGTGACATCGATGTCTTGTCACATCGCCTCGTCTTCGTAGCTTTTAACCGACCGCCTTCATGATGTCCCGACCTCAATCTCTTGTTGTTTGACAGCGCTTTATGGCTCAGAGCTTTGAACTCGGGTCGTTCCTAGTGTCGCGACTCGATCTCATGTCGACATCGACTTAGTTCTCCGAGGCTTCAACCGGTTGCTTCGGGTGTCGCTGACGCCATTCCTTTGTGCCGCGGACATCGCTTTAGGAACTTACAAGCTTCCACCGACAGTTTTCGTGTCGCGACAACAATCTCTGTCGCGACATCGCCTTATGGCTATGCAAATTTCACTTGATGGTCTCCCGTTGTCGCGACATCAATCCCTTTGTCGCGACATCAATTCATGCCCCCGCAGTTTCAATCGACAGCATCGGCGTCGCGACTTCAATCCTCTCGTCATGACAACAACTTGAGTTACATCACTCTTTCATCTCACCAAGCCCGTCATAGCTTCAAGGCGATTCTCCTGTCGCGACCTCTATCAAATTTCTTTCATGTTTCCTGATGTCGCGACAAGTTTGATCATTCAGTGGATGTCGCGACCTCTTCTCTTCACTACTGTTGTCGCGACAGCTTACTGTTTTTATGACTGCTTCTGTATCATTGTCGATGTCACGACGCATCCAGATGTCGCGACCTGAAGTCTTCTTCTTCTTCATTTCCTGGTTGCTTCACCTGAGGTTTCTTTAACTCACCGCTCGCTCTTCAAGTAAGCTTCATTCGACTCGAGTTTTGTATCACGCGAATCTGGATATGCATTTTGATTGCCGCCAAAGCTTCACGACATCGTTCCTTTATCTTTGTGCCTTTCGCTGCAACTCTGTTTCCAGCCAATTATCCCATTAACGCCATCCACCTTCTCCTCTCGCTTTTCTCAGAAATATTCTTCTTTTTCAATTCCCCGCCATTTAACAAGCCAAGTTAGTTATTCCATAATTCCGCATACAACCGCCTTGTTTTAGATAAAAATAGATCAGAAAATGGACTAAAATAGAGATATTCTCAAGCTCATCAAACTCCCCCAAACTTAAAATTTTGCTTGTCCTCAAGCAAAGAAAAAGAAAGAATTGTTTGTCCTCAAACAAAATAAAAGAAAATTTTTAAGGACATTTTTCTGATTTGTTCTGTAGTAGCATTCAATTTAATTGAAATACAAGGTATGCATTATTTTCTGTACATCTAGCTTCAAGTCCAGTTCAAGGTTGGTTTCTACTCTTTATAGTATACAAAACTAAACTATTGAAATTGTTTTTACAAAACAACATAATCATTTGATCCCCGCTAAAACATAAATTGTTTTCTCCTTTCTCATCTTCATAATTATTCACTTAACTCCCTAGGTCCTTCACAGTTTTTACTGTTTATTGCTTTTCCAAATTCCATAAGCTTGTTATTCATATTGATCTCCACTAATGTAGGTAATTCCATCCTTCAAGATCAATCAGTCTTGGCTTCAGAATGTGCCAGTTTCAAAGTAAGTGTGGATAGAAAGGAACTTTTTCGTTTAGGATTACCCCGAACTTTTTCTCTTCTTCTCACTACTGCCCTTTTCCTTGTAGTTTCTTTATCAAACTCTCCCAAACTTCATTTTGGGACATCTCCGATTTCTTCTATTCGTAACTATATGCTCCCATTTCTCTATTTGTAATCTCAACCTGGGAATTTTCTTTGTTCACACCATTCAGAGGTGCAATGTTTTACCTTCTTAGGCTTTCTAACACCCTTAGCGAACTTTGGGTTAGTAACCCCATACTAGATGGCATTAGGGTACTAGGGTGTTGAAACACCCTAAGAACTTTATAGTTCAAGAGAATTAGGCCACAAGGTAAAACTTATCCTTTTTTTTTTTTTTTTTTATCAGGAGCTTCAAGTTCACCCTTTTCTTTCATTCCCTTTTCTATCTTTTCCTGAGTTCTTTCAAGCTAACCTCCCCAAACTTGATTTCTTTCTTCCTCTTTCGCTCTTTGGGTAATCATGTGTTCTTACTGGAAGATTGATTCTTTTCAAGGCTCAGTTTAAATCGCTGATCTTGTGAAATAAGGCTTGATCAAGCTCACTGGGAACTAAGGATATGCTTTAGCATATAGGTAGGGATGGCTTGAATGGCTCAAACTTTCCAAGAATGGCCTACATCATTTCTTGTCAGCTGCATCACCTAGGATTTCGCCTCAATCAATAATCTAACAAGTTCTAGAATTTGGGTTAGCTACTGTTATTGACCATTAGGAGTTCCTTTGCTTAATCTTTTTGTTGATGAGTAGTTAAACTCTTAGTATCCAACAGGCTCCTTGACCTTATTGTTCATACTCACAATCTCAAAATAAGTTTTGTTCCTTCAATTTCATTACTTCTCTATTCCGGACTCAACAAATAAATTTAAGTCACTTTTGCACCCTCAGGTTTCAATAAAATTGTATTCTACCGGCCCTTATTCTAGATTTCAGCTTATTTCTAATCTAATCGTGTTCAACGCAGCCTTCATGACATCTCGCCAGCTTTTCTTTCTCTCGAACTAATTCCTATTTTTATTTTCCCAACTATGCAACACAAAGCAACACAACATTGAACAAACAAATTCAAAATAGCACACAACAATTCAATTCAAATTTATTTTATTTCCGATTCACCGGCACAGCTTGGATACAATCTGGAATGGATAAAGAGGGTAATGAAGGTTAGGCAGAGAGGGTCTATTTTTTTCTTTTTGAAATAAATTTAGGAGCAAAGATGTTGGGGGATCTAGGTCTAGTGTACCTAAATGAGTCGGGAATTCGTGAATTTCTCAATTCTCTTATTTCTTTCTCTTCTCGTTTCCTCTCCATTTGTTCTTCAATGAAAATCTCATTAGAGAGATCAACCTTGCTCAACTCATCCCCGCCTTCCCCAAACCATTCATTGTATTCTCCATTTCAATATGACCTCTAAAAAAATTTAGAGAGATTATTGCTAATCGTATCCAAATTTTCTAGCCATTCTTTTGCCTATGGATTCAAGATCCTCGCTCGTTCTATCATCCAAGCTTTATTTTCAAAACTCTTTGTGAGACTTGTATAGAAACTCAAGCCCTTGATTTGCTCCCAAATTTAGCTTCTTGTTCTGTATCTCTTTCTTTATCAATGTGTGAGGAGTTGAGAATCACGCCTAAACCGATTGTTATAAAAAAGCTTCATGACTTAGTTTGAGTTTCGCAACATACCGTGATCTCTTCCTTCATTTCTTTCTTAAACTCTTCCCCTTGCCGCTTCAAATTTTTTCATATGTTCCCTCTCTTTCCTAGTTTCAGCAAATTCTTTTCCCCACTCCGCCGGGTCTCTTCTTTGTACCTCCATCTCATGTCTTCTTTCCTTCCCTGCTTAGCTCTTCCTCCCACTCGCCAATTTTCTAATTCTTTTTCATAAATGCCTTCTCCGAATTCCGGCTTTGTGTTCCACTTTCCGTTTTTTCATCCATTCTCTTTGCATGGCATTGAGAGCTTCCAGATCGAACTGTTTTTAGTGCTCCCTTGAGCTTTCTCCATGTTGGAAATTTCGTTTCCGCACGTGTGAGGAGAACTAGCTAAGGGAATGGAGAAGTCTATCATCGCTTCATCTCTCGCTCTCTTCTTCATTAGTCGCGAAAATGAAATCATTGCCAGTGAGTTTTCTTGTTGCTCTGCTCCTTGATTAGCAACCCTCTGAGTCTCCTTTTCTGGTCTTTCCGCCGGGCTTCATCTCTTTCTCTACCAGCACCCCTTTTCTCTCTCGGGGTTTCGGGTCCTTTACTAACTCCTGTCAGAAGGAATGGTGAAGCTCTAGGTACTTCTTCTTCTGATTCCCATATTCCTTTCACCCCAGCCTTCAAACATAGGACAGTGATTGTTGCTGGGTGAGGAATAAACCCTCTTTTAGTCCCTTCATGATACCTCATGATAGAATTCAATGACAACTCCTTACATTGATCTTGTATCCCTTAGGGATGGTATACAAAAGAACATGAAATTTTGTTTCCTCTCATCATGGCACACGTGTTTTTGTTGGAACCAAAACAAAATCCGGTGAAGTAAAACCATACTCAGCTTCCTCGAGGCTTCCCCGGGCTCAATTTTCTTGGCCTTTTTTCTTCTTGGTTTAGCTGCACCTACCATTAGTGAGCTTCTTAAGCAATCTTTTCCAAACTGTTTTTCCAAAAGTTTCTCGAATTTGAACCATGCTTCAGGCACTCACTACATAAAGGCCTCGCTGATGGCCTTAACTTCATATGAAACCCAGACCTCTAACAAAAACCGCTCCATCCTTCCTTCCTACCAAATTTGAATAAAACTCTCTTACCAGTGCCGTATACCCTGATTTTTGGTGTGCGCAGAGACTCTCCCACCCTCTCTGCTCTATCATCTCCTTGAAAGGAGTAATAGGATTTTTGAATCTCCTCTCTGTGACAAACCCCTTGTTAGCATAATACTTTTTCCACTGGGAATACGCTTCGTCTGACACGAAATCTTCTACTTCTTCTCTTCTTCACCTTCCTTCCCTTTTTGCTCTTCGAGTTTGCCAAGCTTCAGTAGTTTTCCTGATGGCACCTTCCGATTGTTCTTCCCATTTCTAATCTCGCCTAATCCAGTTCTTCGTGAGTTTCTTCTTCCGTTGTTCATCGATGAGCTTAAAAGTCATCTATTTTAGTCCATTCTTTTCCTCATTGATTTTAATGAAAAAAGGAATAATCGCAGATCGCAGAGATATGAAGAAATCCCACCAAATTTGGTGTTTCAGGAAGTATAAAGAAAGCAGAAATGGTAAATGGAAAAATGCGTAAAATAAATAGGCGTAATGAAAAGCAACTCGCTAACTTTTGTTGCGCTGGGTTTACATGCCCGGGGCCATGAGGTCGCGACACGTGAAATTGAAGGAAACTGATGCAGTCGCCAATATGGATAACAGATATTGAGTGTCGACGACCGAGATCGCTTCATGAGAAAGTCGCAAAGCATGAGCCGAGGTCGCGACGTGAGATCGGTCGCGGACATCAAGAACCACGCTTCAAAGCTACGTAGTCATGAATCGGGTCGCTGACAAGATACCGGCGGGTCGCCGGCTGACGTGAACAAATAGCTTGAGACTTGTGGAGGCATGAAGTGATGTCGCGACAAGGGATTGATGTGGCGGCAAAGAAGAAAGCACCAAAGGAAAGATACGCGGCGATAAGATCGGGTGCTACACGTGAGAGAATCGCCGATGTCACGACAACATAATGATGTCGCACATCATGAGGAAACAAGAGGAAACATCGCCAGATCCTTTAGTTGATGTCACGACAAGAGATTGATGCTCGCGACATCCGCTGACGTTGAATGTCAGCAGGCAGACGACGTCGCGACGCAAGATCGAGAGGTCTTCCTGTAAAGTGGAATTAAATAAGAGCTATCACATTTAAATATAGCAGGCATCAGATGTCACTTCACAAGAGATTGTTGTCGCGGACAATCAAGAAAACCGCTGAAGGCCCCAGAGAACTAAGTCGATGTCGCGGACAAGATATCAATGGAGCAAACGCGACATCGTGAACCTTCGGGATGAAAGCCGAAAAGAAATGAAATGTCGCCGCGGACAAGAAAGATCGATGTCGCGACATCGAAGATTCCGCGTTGAAAGCCGAATTTCATTAAGTTACAAGTCATGACAAGAGGTCAAGCTCACGACACCAAAGCCATCAAGTGAAGACTGAGAACCCTAAGTTGATGTCAATGACAAGAGATCGAAGTCGCGACACGACTCGGCTTTAGTTGAAGGTTGAAGAGCTTTATAAAGAGTATCGCGACAAGAGACCGAGATCATGACATCGGTTATCGCCTGAAAGATGCATTTCATTTAGTTGATGTCACGACAAGAGAATGACGCCGCGACATCATGAGAAACATGCGAAGCCCGCAGAATCCGCTTGATGTCGCGGATGGAGAATGAGGTCGCGATATCACTAAGGATCGTGTCTAAGGTCAGATAGACAAGAAGGAGGTCGCGACGTGAGATCGAGGTCGCGGGGATGATGACGATGTCACACAAGGAATTGAGGTCGCGACTAACAGCTGACTCGGGGCCTGATACTCGAAATCCACAAGATGCTACATTGGGATTAGGGCCCAAATCAAAACCCTATAAATACGCTAGCTTATCTGTAAGAGAAAAAAGTAGCTTCGCGGCCATGCATTTAGAGGTCTCATAGTCATGCTCATTTCTTTATTTTCTTTTTTTTCTTTTCTTTCTTTTATTTTTCTTCAATGCTGATAGTTAGAAAATTAGATTAGATTTATCGCTCTAGTTTTCTTTATTTTCCGGAATTGATGTTATCGCTTCAGCCAAAGCCGAATCGCGCACTCATTTTCAAATTACTACCCGAATGTTGAAGTTCGTATTAAATTTGAATTCGCTATCCGGGGCCAAATGCGCTTATTCTTATGATCGGGAATGTCAGAGGGGTAAAATTCAAGAATTGAGGAACCCAAATTTCATAAAGAGAATGCTATTGTCGAAATTATCTTTCCTATCGTTATTTCCAAGAAATTGCGGTTTCAGCTTCTCAGATTACTTCTGCTATGGTTTAAGGTTCGGACCAATAATACGCTCTTATACCCGTATTAAGAATTGTTTCATTGCCCGATTTCTTGCTGAAGTCCCCGAGTGACACGTAGATGACAACCCGGGAGTTATGAATACTTTGAAGGTATATGAACCCGCTATTAGAGAGATCTAATGAGCTTTGTGAGTTTACTTGATAAATCCCCTCTCACTCTTGAAATCAAGTACAGTCACAATCCAGTTATCAATTTAAAACAAGCAGAGTTCACCTCAATTCAATATGAAGCCAACCCAAGTGTTAATACGAGATCTAATCAAGGAGAGGGTAATCTTATTTTAATTGAGGAAGAGTAACCCGAAGTTGTATATCCTTTGCTCGACCGATAACTTGGGAGCTATGTACAAATTCATAAAATGGGTATGAAGTATCAGAAAAGAAAATACCTGCACTAGGAGGTCCTCGTTAGTAGTTATCTAATTCCCTATATCCCAGAGAATCAGATCAAACAGATGGTTTCTAAATGTAGCTATGGGAGATCCACTGGAACTATTAACGCCTGGACACTTGAAAACTGAATTCACAAGAAAAATTTACAAGTTGACAACTAGAAACTATTACTCATGCTGGGCAGTACTGATTTTAATGTGTTCTCCGAACGATAACATTCAATTTCATTCGCTTTTCCTAATCGCACCTATTCTTTATTCTTTATATTCTAAGTTTTGGCGTCTCATTTCAGCTATTTCCTTTGATTCGTTAAATTTCCACATCTTAACGGATCTTACTATCATTTGCAGTAGTCCAAATAGTAGAGAAAATTAGAGTAGCTCAGGTAGTTGATTTAAAATTTTGAGACTGTGGGATCGATATCCGGACTTAAATCCATTTTATTACTTGTCGACTGTGCACTTGCACATCGACCAAAACCAAAATTTGAAAATGATTTACTCTAGAGATTTTGGTTTATATAGTATATACTGCCACACAAGTTTATGGAAAGATCGCCGTATCAGACAATAAATTTTCGTAATAGTGTCATAACTTGTATATGTCTTTTCGTCTCTCAACAAGTTTCACTGCGCCACGCCGGAATAGATAGTAGTCCTTTGGTGATGACATCATAATCTTGCATGCATAACTAAAGCATAAATGTGCAAACACGTTTTGGTCTCAACAAGTTTTATGGCGCACTACGGGGATCGAAAGAATTATAATAACTCAAATATTCGGGATGAAAGAAGTGAAATACTAATTTGACATTTAAAGAAAGAACAAAGATGATACTCATGAAGGGTCTGGGCTTTTGGCCACTAACCTTTAACGAAACATATTGAATATATTTGAAGGGGATTTGACTAATCCTACTCGTATTTCGTGTTTTGTTTTTTAAAACTTGGCGCATAGGAAATGCACTGACCGACCCCAAATGACACGGAAATAGAAAGACTTCTAGCTTGAGAAAGACTAAGAAGGCAGAAAACTCAACCATGGCAGATGAAAGGCAGGATCAGGTTGAAATACATATAGAATAAGTTTAGAAGGCCTCCAAACACCGATGATAAACGGAGGATTTCTCCGGAGACCAATGATATTATGAAGAATATTTTCACGATCGTATGTTCTCACTGATGTTAATAATTTTGAATTGAAGTCAGACTATTTGATAATGGGTCTGAAGAAAGATCGCCATCGTCATCCTAATCAAGATCCAAACGAGCACCCGGGAAGATTCCCTCGTGATGGCTAATACCGTTGTTGAATGGAGACCAAGTCATAAATCGCATCTATTCCCATTCTCTCTAAGAGATACAGCAGCCTACATGGTATGAATCTACCATATGCGAATTCCGTTGATACTTGGGAGGAATTAGTAGAGGCCTACTTAGGTAGATTCTTTCCACAGAAAGAAGGAGGGAAATCATTGTGTTCCAAATAGGGGAAGATGAAAAGCCTCAGAGTGTAGCCCGGGAAAGATTCAAATGCTTGTCGGTGAAGATGTCCAACGATGAGAAGATTCAAACTCGATTGAGACAGAGGATCGCTGTAATCAGAAAGAGAGTACTGGGCGGATTACGATGCTTCATGCCGTGGAGCATTCAAAAGAAAAGTGCCGATAGTGCAAATGAGGTCCATTAAAATGATTCAAGAATGTAACATGAAAACTCCTTCCTCGAGCTTTCAAGAGGAAACAAGAAAGGAAAGGGGATCGCGGAGCCGAGCAAGATGACGTTCCATAGCCAAGTTGATGCCATTATGCACAAAGCTGGACAAGCAAGAAAGAAAGACACACAATCGTGTCATGAAATAGGGAGCAATTGAAAGGGAGTTAATAAGGGAAATGTCGAGAGGGTAACCCAAGAATCTTTTACGTCGCCGACGGTATTAATTATTCAGCGAGCCAAGAGCTTACCATTTCAAACTCCAATCCTAACCTTCCAAAGACATTATCACTCCAAAGACTCAGTAGAACCATGTGAGAACTCCTCGTATGGTGGAGGGGCTTCAAGGCCCAAGGCGTATTAATCTCAAGGGTATCAAGAAATTAATAAGGTTCCAAAGAAAGAAGTTAAAGATAAATGAGCACAGAATGAATACCGTGGTCGAGAGGAGGGCCCAATCTTTTGAAGAAAATGTATGTTGCATTTCATGGGGATAATAAAGCCGTTGTGAAATCCATGAGCAAAGTTTGCGTAGTCGAGGCAACTACTAACACCTCAAATTTCTAACACCACCAATGCAACCCTGAAGAACCTGGAGACACAAGTAGGGCAGCTGGCCCTAACCCTACAAAGCCAGAGGAAAGATGCCTTTCCAAGTGACACAAGGAAGAACCCAAAAGACTACATGGTCAAAATTAGAGGGAAGGAGCTAGAAGAGATGAGAGAAAGATGACAAAGAACAAAGATTTAGGCAAGATCGTAAAGAGAAGAAGAACCTGAGAAAGAGAAAGAAAGAATAGATAAGAACATCCAGATCAAAGCCTCGCAAATCCCATTTCCACAAAGACTTGTCAAGAATGGAAGAGCAAGCTTCAGTAAGGTTCTGGAAAATTATCGGAGATAAGTATGCCTTTAACGGCGGTAACTCAAAATGCCACTCTATGCAAAATTTCGAAGGACATACTAAGCAAGAAAAAAGAAAAAATAGCAGAGGAAGGAATAGTAACTCACCACTCTGCAAAGGCAAAGAATCGTAAAAGAACTACCAAAGAAAGACAGAAAGACCCAGTGGAGCTTCACGATTCCTTGTATTGTTGGAGAATTGAATTCAGAAGCTCTCGTGACTCGTATAAAATTTGATGCCTCTTTCTCGCCAAGAAAACTAAGTTCGGGGGAGGTTATTCCCACCACCAAGTACTCTTCAAATGGGCAGACACAGATCGATGGTGAAACCCGAAGGAGTCTGAAGATGTGGCCGGTCATCGTTGGGAAATTTGTTTTTCCAAAGAGAGACTTCATCATTCCGACATGGAAGAAGATTCACAAGTACCCCTCGCACTGAAGACCATCTCCAGCTACTCGGAGCCGCCTGACGACATGCAAAAAGGAGTTCTACTGAGGGTCGGAGAAGAAGTCACGCATTCAATTTGATCAAAGGTATACAAAATATGTGATGTAGACAAAGAAGGATGCACAGCCGATTTAGTCTATACTCCAACTCGATTTTAACAATGATTTACAAATATTCCGCTTATCAATGAAAAGAGATGAATTCCCAAGATAACGAAGATGTTCATTCTCGAATTTCCATACAAACGCTTTTCATTCTATAAAACTGTCAGTTTGAAGCATAGCATAAACGATAATGGGGAAAATGTTGAAATGCCAGAAATTCATCAAGAAACCATGTATATTAATTTTGAAAGAGTTTATGTCATTTTAAAGTATGCTTACTTAGAATTACCAAAGAAACCAAGATCATTTCAAACATTATGAGAACGAGAACAAAGATCGCCGGAAATATTAAGGAAGCATAAGGAATCGCTAGTTTCGTCCATCAAGAGCCGGCGTATCACCCACTGGGTCAGCTACAAGATTCTCATGAAGAGACTTCAAAACCATCTCGTAGAACACCGTAGGAGGTCGAATCCAAGATGAAGGAAGTAGTCGAAGGAGGTGCTCAAACTGGCAAATGCCGGTTTTATCTATGCTATCTCGTGCATGGGCCCTTGGGTGAGCTCAAATTCCATGTGGTTCAAAGAAAGGGGGTTTATCGTGATCGAAATGAAAGAAACGAATTGATTCCAACAAGAATAAAGGATGTGATGGAGGGTATGTAATTGATTACGTAAAGTCGTCATGCCATCCAAAAAAAGATCATTTCCTTTGCCTTCATTGGATCGATGTTGACAAAGAAGGTGACACTTCACTTTTGTTTTCCTGATGGGTATTCGTGGATACAATCAGGGATTGCTATTGCACCCGAGGATCAAGAGAAGACCACATTCATGCCCTTGGCTGTACCTTGCCTTCGTATGATGCCTTTGCTATGTAATGCTCCAAATTTACATTCTGTAGGGTGTATGATGTCCATATTCTCGTGATCTCATTGGAAGAAGTGATGGAAATTTTTATGGATGACTTCACTGTGTATGGATCCAGCTTTGATCAATGTTTAAACAATCTGGAAACAGTACTTAAGATGCCAAGACAAACAAATTAGCACCGAATCGGGAGAAATGCCATTTTATGGCATTTAAGGAATTGTTCGGGCATAAAATTTCGCTACCGGACTAGTCACTCACCTTACAGTGTGAGCCGGTGGTTTGGGCAAAGAAAAGAGAAAGTATTCAGGGCCATATACTATGCTAGTAAGACCTTCAATGGAAGCACAGAGAACTACTCAACAACTGAAAAGAGATGCTAGCCATAGTATTTGTTTGTGGAAAATTTAGGCAATACATTTCGATCCTATGTAGTAATTACACTGATCATGCAAGAATCAAATACTTGATGTCGAAAAGGAAGCAGCCAAGATTGATAAGGTGTGGTGTTTCGCCTGCAAGAGTTTGATTTGAAAATCAAGGATAAAAAGGGATGTGACAATGATATTTACCCATTTGTCAAGAGTAGAAAGAAGCAGTTGGATTTAAGAAAAATGTTCACAATGTGAGAACTTCCTAAATGATAATTGTTTAAAGTTTCCTAACTCATGGTATTGATATTGTAGAATTATCTGGCTTGTGGAGTAATGCCTCTGCATCTAGCCACAATGTAAGAGGAACTTTAATCGACAAATACTAGATATTATATTGGGATGAATTCACTATTATTCAAGAGAGGTGCCGATACGATAATAAGGAGATAAAAGCCGGTGAACAAGGCAACATTTTAAATGAATGCCATGCATCACCTTATGGAGGACATTTTTCTAGAGAAAGAACAGCTCACAAGATACTCCAATCAGGGTTTAATGGCCTACTATCTTTGAGATCAGGCAGAGCGTGTAAAATCAGCGATCGATGCCAAAGGATTGGAAATATCGCAAATGGGAATGAAATGCCCTAAAAGGTATTATGGTGATACAAATTTTTGATGTTTGGGAATAGATTTTGAGAGGACCTTTTCCCACCATCATTTGAAACATACATACTGCCACAGTGATTACGTCTCCAAATGGGTGCAAAGAAATGCCATTCATTCAAATGACGATGCTAATACAGCCATAGCTTGGGTAGTTAATATTTGAAAGGTGTTTGAACCCCCAACTATCATTAGTGATGGGGAACCCATTTTTGAACAAAATATTTGCAAAAACTCATGAGATATAGGATCACATGTAATGAGTTTAGCCTATCATCCCTGCATTCAATGCGGACAAGGTAAATTTCCAAATGTGGAGACCAAAGAATACTTGAAAAGACTGTGAGCTCAAGCAGTGAAGAATTGGTCTTCCAAACTTCATGATGCACTTGGGCTTAAGGTGACTGCATACAAGACCCCCATTGAATGTCCCCATACGCAGTTGTTTTTGGCAAACCATGTCATCTACCTCGAATTAGAATACAAGGCAATGTGGGCCATTAAGAAGTTAAACTCGATTTTAAGGGCCGCAGGAAGAAAGATTGCTCCAATCGTCTCACTGGAAGAACTCGAGAAATGAAGTTTAAGTGATAATGCTAGAATATACAAAGACAAGATAAAGAAATGGCATGGGACGGGGAGAATCTCGAGGGAAAGAGTTCAGAATAGGAACAAGCCGCTTTTTAATTCTAGATCAAGTCAAGCTCCAGAAATTAAAATCCAATTGAGGGGCCATACACAAGCAGAATAAATACTACATTTGAGCAAGAATAATCGAAGACTGATAATGGGAAGAATTCAAGGTCAATGGACAAAGGTTAAAGATACATTCAACAAGAAATTAGAACTCCAACTAGTTCCCGAGGAAAGCATATACCACAACAAAGAAGTCCAAATAAGGACTCAAATCGAAAGGGTACTAATGGGAGGCAACTACAGAGGATTTAAATTCTAATTTAAATTTTGAAATATTTCTTTTCTTTTAGTTGTCGATAAATTAGGTCATTTGTTTTTATAGAAGGATAGATTTAATTTTAGAAATAGATCGTGAGTTTAATTAGAATTTTCGCATATTGTTGATCTTCTCCAAAGGGATAAAGACATGAATAAAAGGCAACTACAGAATAATTCCAAAGAATCCTGCAGGAGTCGCGACATGAGAAAAAAGGGGAGTAACTTTCTCCCTAACCCAATTCTGTAGATATACTTGAATTAATTGTTAAATCTTTGCTTAAATATGCCTCAAGAGATGTCTAAACTGTTAGAACAATAAGAGAATTCAAAGTTTTGAAATCATTGAATTAAGGGCTTGGTCACGATGTATGGTTAAGGTCGCGACAAAGTCAAGCATCCTACAAACATTGATGTCAGATCAAATTTGGAAAGAACAATTAGTGAGTATGGGGAGAAGGAGATTCATGTCATGACACTACTATGCGATGTCGCGACAAAGAATTGTCTGTTTCAAATGGAGAAGGATTGCTTTACATCAACAAATCCGAAAACCCTATATTGTCAAAGAGCCCTAGGTATGTCGCGACATAAACAAGACAAAGCAATCATTTCTACTTCAAAAGCCCTAAATTTAAGGGATCTCGGGGAATAAAAAGAAAGTGGAATTCGAAGTCGTGGATACGTCTTAATTGAAGCATTAATTTCACTCACAAACATTGATCAATTGGTAATGGGCTTGAAACTATTTTATCTGTTCCAACTCACATAACCATTCACCTTCGTCTTCCTCGAATCTCAACCTCCCAAAACCCAAGATTCCCCGAATCCACCAAAAGCTTTCCTCTCGATTCCAATGGCTGAAATTCCCACCTCCCGGGTCCCTAACCTAGACGATTATGAGGGAACACTAACAATAAGAAGAAGAAACCGCCAAGGGGAAATTTAGATGAGATTCGCCAGAAGAACAACAGAGAAATACCATCGTAAGCACCGGCTCCCGCGACTTCTCATGAAAAAGCAGGAAAAGGAAAGGCAAAGAGGAGAGAAGAAGAAGAAGCAGAAGATTTCGTCTCGGGATGAAGCTTATTCTGGAAGCAAAGTGATTATAACAAGGGGTTTGTCGTAGCGAGATTCAAACCCTGTGACTTTCAAGGAGATGATAGAGCGTAGAGGATGGGAGAGTCTCTGCAAGACACCAAAAAGCAGGTATACAAAGACTGTAAGGGAATTTTTATTCAAATATGGTAGGAAGGAAGGATGGAGCAAGTGAGCGTAGGGTCTCGGGTCTCTTTACGGCCAAAGCCATCAACGAGGCCTATGGTATGACAAACACAAACATGGTTCCAAATTCAAGAAATTGCTGAAACCAAGAGTTGGAAGGATTGCCAAGAAGCTCACTAACGGTAAAGTGCAGTTGAACCAAGAAGAAGGAAGACCAAGAACAAAGGGAATGTGAGGGAAGCCTTACCGAAGAGGCGCTGTTATGGTTTTATTTTCTCGGCTTCGTTTCCGTCCTAACAAAACATGTATGCACAAGGAGAGAACAAGAAGTCAAGGTCGTATGCCATACTCAAGGGGTATAAGATCAATATAGGAGTTATCATCGTAATTCAATCATGAGATACCATGAAGGAACAAAAGAGACTTATTCACCCAAAGAACAATCAATCGCTACAGCCATGGTCGGGGTCAAAGGAATTTGGGAGTCAGAAGAAGAAGTACCCAGAACCTCACCACTCCTTCTGACAGGAGTTAGCAAGGGACCAAGAAACCTGAAGAAAAGGGAGGCCGCGTGGCAACAGAGAAGAACAAGCTGAAGAGCCGCGTGGGCGATTACCTGGGCGCTGATCAAGGAATAGAGCACCCAAAACTCACCGGGACAATAATGATTGGCATGCTCATAGACAACGCAGTAGCAAGATTTAAGGCTCAATGTGAGCCGCGCCATCCCATTAGCGCTCCTCCCGTGCGTAACAAACTTCCAACCCTGGGAGAAAGCTCAAGGGGGAGCACAAGAGAACAAATTTCAGATCGGAAGCCCTCAATGCCTCATAAGAGAATAGATGAAAGAGTATGATCGAAACTACAGTCAGAATTGTGAGAAAGTATTTATGAAAAGGAATCAAGAGAAGAGACCAAGAATGGGAGGAAGAGCTAACAGAAAAGAAAAGGAGCATGAAGTAGAGCTACAAAGAGAACAAAGAAGGAAAGAAGAGTTTGAATAGAAAAGAGGAACGGGATGGGAAGAATTTCACACATGGGAAGAGTTTAAAAAATAAATGAATGAAGATCACAACTGCTGCGTAAACCGAAACTCGCCATGAAGCTTTATAACAACTGGGCCAGCGGATTTCAACTCCAACCCGATAAAGAAAAGAGGATACAGAGTAAGAAATCAAATTTGGGGAAGCAAGTCAAAAGGATTCAAGTTTTTATACAAGTCTCTACAAAAGGATTTTGAGAAGAAATCGGATGATGTGAGACATGAAGCTTAAAGATGCGTAATCCTATAAGGTAAAGAATGGTCGGAAAAAACTTAGATCTGATTAACAACAATCTCGCCAAATTCCTAGAGGTTATGACCGAAATGAAATAAATGAATGGTCAAAAGAGTAAGATGAGCTGAATGTAGGTGTTGATCTCTCTAATGAGATTTTCCTTAGATAACAAAATGGAGAAGGAGACCAAGAAGAGAAAGGAAATAAGAGAAATGAAAATTCCTGAATTTCCAGCCCATTTAGGTACATTAGACCTAGACCCACCCAACATCTTGCGCCCGCTGCTTCTAAAAGGAAAAATAGACCTTCTCCCCGCCTAACTTTCAGGGCTAACATCCTTCTTCATACTGTATCCAATCGCTGCAATTAAATCAAGAATAAAATGAAAATTTAAACTGAATCATGTGTGCTGTTGAATTTGTTTGATTCCATGATCAGGTTGCTTGTGATTGAGTGATTAGGAACAAAGTAGAAATTAGTTCCGTATCAAAACTGTTGAGATGTAATGAGCTGAACTAATGAAGTGCGATTAGAAATGAGCTGAAATGTAGAATAAGGGCCAAATAAATACAGTTTGATTGAAACACAAGGTGCAAAAGTTACTTAAGTCTAGCTGTTAAGTCCAGAATTGAGGAAGGTACTACAATAGAAGGAACAAAACATATTTTCGAAGCTCATGGGTATGAACAATGAGCCTTCATGGAACCCGCTGAAGATTAATCAATTTTTAACATCATTATAAAATGAGTCAAGGCACTCCTGCATGGTTAGTCACAACTGCTCAAACCAAATTCTAGAATTTGTTAGATTATCGCCTGAGGCGAAATCCTGTGTGATACAAATTCGACAAGAGATGATATTAGCCATTCGAATTCAGCCTGTTTTTACCTCTACCCATCCCTATTCATATGTCATGCATATACAAGAGTTCCGTAAATTGAGCCAACAAGCCTATTTTTCAAAATGTAATTAATGGAAACCTCAACTCATCCTAAAAACATCAATCCTTCAAGAAAAGTCCATGATTACCAGAATTCAAGGAGGAAGGAAAGAATGAAGTTTGGAGTATAAATTTTTGAGGAACTCAAAAAGGGAATGAAAAGAAAAAGACAAAGAGTAAAAAAGGCAATATAAAAGAAAGTTTATAGGATAAGTTTTATCTTGTGGCCTAACCTCTCGAACAATTGGGTGCCCCAGGGGTGTTTCAACACCAGCACCCCAAATGCCATCCTGCAGTGAGACACTTAACCCAAAGTTCGCTAAGAGTGTTAGAAAGCTTCAAAAAGTTAAAACATTGCACTTATCTCGTAATGTCGACAAAAGGAAGTTTCCTGAAATTACAAGTGAGAAGTACTGCATACATAGCCTAATCAAGAAATTAAAGAGATGTCCCAAACATGAAGTTTAGGGGAGTTTATTATAGAAACTACAAGAAAGAAAGGGCGTAAGAGGAGAGAAAAGGTCTTCAGGTAATCTTAACCTGTATCTTCCATCCTACCCATTACCCAGCCTAACAATAAAACCCAAAACGACCGATTGAACTTGAAGGGTCGAAATCATCTACATTAGTGGAGATCAATATGAAAACAAGCCTATGTGGAATTTGAAGGATAGAATGAATCAAAATTTGAAGGGGACTTTAGGGAGTTAAATGACTCAGAAAAGAGAAAGGAAAATAATCTATCGTCTAATATGATCCAATGAATATAGTTGAGCCATCACTCCCAACAGCTAGTTTCAGATAAGATAAAGAAAGTGTAGACCAACTCGAACCGGGACTGAAGTTGGGGATGTACGTAGGATGGCATATCTTGCATTGCAATTAAATTGGAATGCCACTGCAGATCAAATCGGAGAAAAAATGTCCTTAAAAATTTTTTTTATTCTCGTTTCGAGGACAAACAGTCTTTCTTTCTGCTTCGAGGACAAGCAAAACTTTAAGTTCGGGGGAGCTCGATGAGCTTAAAAGTCATCTATTTTAGTCCATTCTTCCACTGATTTTAAGGAAAAAGGAATAATTCAGATCGCAGAGATATGAAGAAACTCACCAACCTGTGTTTGCAGAAGATAAGAAAGAAGAAAATGCAAGGAAAAATGCGTAAAATAAGAAGTGTAAATGAAAGCAACTGCTAACTTTTGTCATAGCTGGGGTTTACACAAATTACCATGAGGCTCGACATCGTGAAATTGAAGGAAACTGACGCAGTCGCGACATGATAACAAGATATTGAGGTCACGCACTGAGACTGCCATGATGAAAGCCGCAAAGATGATCGAGGTCGCGACGTGAGATCGGCTCGTGACATCAAGAACCACAGCTCAAAGGCGTAGTCATGAATCGGTCGCGATGAAGATACCAACATGTCGCGACATCAGGAACAAACAGTTGAGACTTGTGGAGGCATGAAGTGATGTCGCGACAAGGGATTGATGTCTGACAGCAAGAGCAATCAAAGGAAAGATACAAGTGGCGACAAGATCGAAGCATGCAGTAATCAGTTGATGTCACGACAACATATTGATGTCGCGACATCATGAGTGAAACAAATTTGAAACACGCGATCCTTTAGTCGATGTCACAACAAGAGATCATGTCGCGACATCCAAGACAAGCACGTCGGTGGCGATTGCGAGCTGACGTCGCGACGTGAGATCGAGGTCGCGACGTCAAGAGCGACCAGTTTAAATATACAAAGGGCGTGATTAGATGTCATGACAAGAGATTGTTGTCGTGGACACCAAGAATGTTCAGCTTGAAGGCCCTGTGAGAACTAAGTTGATGTCAGCGACAAGATATCGATGTCGCGACATCGTGAACCTTCGATGAAAGCCAAAAGAAATGAAATGCCGTCAGACAAGAGATCGAGGTCGCGACATCGGAAGATATTCGCTTGAAAGCTGACTGGCTGTTGATGTCATGACAGAGGCTGAAGTCAATGGCTACCAAAGCCATCAAGAAGATCAGAACCCTTAAGTTACGCCACGACAAGAGATCAAGTCGCTACACAAGACCCGCTTAGCCGGGTTGAAGAGCCAGCAAAGAGACGCCGCGATAAGAGACCGAGATCGCGACATCGCTATCGCCTGAAAGATGCATTTAATAGCTATGTCACGACAAGAGAATGACGTCATGACATCATGAGAAACATGTGAAGTTTCGCGTAAGAATCCAGCTGATGTCGCGGACAAGAGAATGAGGTCGCGGACATCACTAAGGATCACCAAGGCCGCATGTATTAAGAACAGGTCGACGTGAGATCGAAAGGTCGCGACATGGATGATGCCGCGACAAGGAATTGAGGTCGCGACTCTGAATGTGTGACTGGGGCCTGATACCTAAAATCCACAAAGATGCTACATCGGGATTAGGCCCAACCTAAAACCCTATAAATACGCATCATCTTAAGAGAAAAGTAGCCACAAGCCACGCATCGAGGTTCGGATATAAATGGCTCATTTTCTTTATTTTTTTCTTTTCTTTCTTTTATTTTCAATGTTGATAGTTAGAAATTAGATTAGATTTATCGCTCTAGTTTTCTTTATATTTTCAGAATTGGATGTTATCGCTTCCGAGCTAAAGCTGAATGCAGAATTCATTTCTTTTCAAATTACTACCGAATGCACAGTTCGTGATACCGAATTTCCGCTATCCAGCTCGAAATGCGCTTATTCTTATGATCGTGGAATGCCGTAGGTAATTCGCGACTGAGGAACCCGCTTTCATAAAGAGAATGCTATTGTCGAAATTATCTTTCCTATCGTTATTTCCCAAAGAAATTGCGGCAGCTTCTGCATTTTACTTTCTGCTATGGGTTTAAGGTCTTCGACCAATACGCTTATACCCAGATAAGAATTGTTTCATTGTTCGATTTCATGAAGTCTCTAAGTGACATGATGACAATCTCGGGAGTTATGAATATTTCTTGAAGGTATATGAACCTGCTATTAGAGATCTAATGAGCTTTTTGTGAGTTTACTTGATAAATCCTCTTCACTTGAAATCGTTATGGAGCGAACGAAGTTATCAATTTAAACAAGCAGAGTTCACCTCTAATTCGACAGTGGTCAATCCCGTTAGCCGAGATCTAATCAAGGAGAGGGTGATCTATTTTAATTGAGGAAGAGGACCCTGAAGTTGTATATCCTCGTCAATCGATAACTCGGGAGCTAAGGTGTACAGCCCATAAAATGGGTAAGGAAGTATCGCAAAGAAAATACCTGCACTAGAGGTCCCTGTTTAAAGTATAGGCCTAATTCCCTCAGATCTCAAGAGAATCCGTATCGAAATTAGATAATGAAATGTGAAGTGTGGAGATCCAAATTAACTATTAAAGCCTCGACGATTTTGAAACCGAATTCACAAGAAAAAATTCTACAAGTTGACAACGGAATTGATACTTCACAATAGCATTGATTTTAATGTGTTCTCTGAATTTATAATTATTCAATTTCTATTCGCTTTTCCTAACTGCTAATTATTCTTTATTCTTTATATTCAAGTTTGTTGTTCATTTCTTATTTCCCTTTGATTCGTTAAATTTCCAGCACCTAATGTCGGGATCTTACTATCATTTGGTAGTCCAAATAGTATAGAAATTGAGTAGTCAGTAGTTGATTTAAATCCTGAGATCTCAGGATCGATATCCAGACTTAAATCCATTTATTACTTGTCTAATTGCACTTGCAGAATATCGTACTGAAAACCAAAATTTGAAAATGATTTACTCTAGGAGATTTTTGGTTTATATAGTATAATGTCAACAAGTTTATGGCAAGATTGCTCGATTGACAATAGTCCTTTGCACAAGGTCATAATTGTATATGTCTTTTTGGTCTCTCAACAAGTTTTACAAGGCCGTTTGGGAATAGATAGTAGTCCTTTGGTGATGACATCATAATTCAGATGCATAACTAAAGTGAAGGTCAGAAACATGCTTGAGTTCAAACATTCATGTTCCCCCATAATCTCGCTCTAGGTTAGGACTAGGGCGGAATTTCACCATTGAAACGTAAGAAAGTTTTCGTATATCGAAAGTTAGTGTCATTGTGGGTCGAGATTCCTAAGGAGAAGAAGGTGAATAAGTATGTGGTGTGGAGAATGACAAAGTTTCCAACAGCTTCTGCGTAATTCAATCAATGTTTGTGGGCCACTAATGCTTCATTAAACTTGTCGCGACTTCAATTCCATTTCTTTTATTTGAGATCATTGAATTTGTGGCTTTTTAAAGTGAGTTAATGGCATTAAAATCCTCTTTCATGTCGCGACATGCTAAGTTTGTCGCGACATCGCGGGATTTTTGGAATTGTTTGATTATCATGTCGCGACACCCTTTTATTCCCGTTTATTCCCGCCTATTTCCACTGGCTGGGTGGTCGCGACATCATTTTTCATTTGAACTTAATTATATTGCCGCCACTTCACGCTGGGTGTCACGACATGTACCCTCTTCTTCAATACTCAATCGCTTCACAGTCACGACATCACCCGTCACACGCCTTTGTCGCGACATAACCCTTTCCTTGGTCGTGACCTAAGCCCTTAACTCACGATCTCAAAACCTTAAATTCTCTTATTGTTCCTGTAACCCCCTTGGCACATCTCTCTCGTGCATCTTCAAGCAAAGATTTAATAATCAATTCAAGTATATCTACATAATTAAGAGTAGAAGGTTACCCCTTTTTCTCATGTTGTGACTTCTCCGCAAGTCACGAATTAATTCCCGTAGTCGCCTTGCCATTCATGTCTTTACCTTGCAAAAGCTCACTCCAATATTCATGAAAATCTAATTAAACTGGTTTCATTAATTTCTAAAAATTAAATCTATCTTTATAAAAACAAATCAATTCTAATTTTCAAGAAACTAAAAGAAAGATATTTCAAAACTGCAAAACTAAATTAATTCCTATGGGTTGCCTCCATTAGTCGCTTGAGTCCCAAAGGACTTCATTAATGTGCGCTTCTTCTTCCTTAAAGAACCACTGAGTCTTCACATTTCCTCTTCCTGTTTCTTAGATAATGCTTTAACCTCTCTGGGTCCATCGACCTTGAATTCTTTCCCATTATCACCCTCGTTATCACCGCTCCAAATGTAGTACTTGATACCACCGTGTATGGCCCACTCCACTGGGATTTAATTTCCCCCGAAACAATTTCGCCTAGAATTGAATAGCAGAACCCTGGTTCCCTCGCTCTAACTCTTTTCAAAATTCCTCGATCATGCCATTCTTTGTCTTGTCTTTGTATATTCTAGCATTATCATAAGCTTCATTTCAATTCTTTCCAGCTCGTATGCTTGGAGCACCTTTCTTCCTCACACTTTAAAATCGAAGTTTAACTTCGATGGCCCACATTGCCTTGTGTATTCGCCGTAACTCAAGAGGTAGATGACATGGCTCTTGCCAAAACAACTCTGTAATGGGACATTCCAATGGGGTTTTCAGAGGGCAAATCGTAGTTTCAAAGTGCATCATCAAGTTCGAAGACCATCCTTCGCTGAGCTTATCGCCTTTTCTAAGTACGCCACTTCCTCATTGAAATTTCGTCATTCATTGTCCGGGATGATAAGCTAAACTCATTACATGCTCGATCCCATATCATTCATGAGTTTTCAGCAAATATTTTGTTTGCAAAGTGGGTTCCATCACTAATGATAGTTCCGTGTTCCAAATCAAGCCAAAATATTCTTTTCGCAAGAAACTACTAAATCAGATATGATCATCTCCGGATACATCGCTCACCCATTTGAACGTAATTAATAACGCAAGAAGCATGTATAGGTTTCCAAATGATGGTGGGAAAGGTCCCATAAAACATGGCCCCATACATTGTACTCGATCACCAAAATACCTCTTCGAGGGGCATTTCTGCTCTGCCGATATTTCCAATCTTTCGCATCGATCAATAATTTAACCCACTGAAGACAATCTCCTCGAAGATATCAACAAAGAGAATCTTTGATCGAGTATCTCAGGAGTCAGCTCTTTCTCCTGGCAATGTCCCCATATGGTGATGTATGGCATTCATTTCCAAAATGTCATTTGCTCACTGCGCACACATCTTCTATGATCATGTCAAAGACTCTTTTCAATAATAATGTCAACCAATTCACACTACGTCATTTCCGAAGCCTCTTCCGTCAGGCCGACCAAGGTAGACATCTAATGTGCCGATAATTCACACACGCATACCATGGAAGTCGGCTGAAACCTAAAACAATGTCTATCCTCGAAGTTCTCTCGTTAACATCACATTTTCTCTCACTCGCTTCTTTCTACTCTCATTAAGTGGTCACTATCACATCGTCACATCCTCTTTATCCTTGATTTCCAAATCAAACTCCCGCAAATGTTAAAGACCCACCTTATCAATCTGCTTAGCCTTTCTTGACATCAGTACTTGATTGCCGTGATGATCGTGATGAATGATAACATGGGATCCCAAAATATCACCGAATTTTCACAAATACTATGGCTAGCATCTCCTTTCAGCTTGTCGAGTAATTTTCAGGCTTCATCAAGGTCTACCAGCATAGTATACGGTCCCGAATACTTTCTCTTTTCTTTACCCCAACACAGCTCCCATGGCAAAATCACTGGCATCACACATTATTTCAAATTCCTTATCCCATTCTGGTGCAGCCATTATAGGTGCTTGTAAATTAATCCACTGATTTCTTGAAGACCTGCAGGTTAACAAATGTAGATCCCCATTCTGATCTATGCAGATCAGCTGTTTTGAGTGTTACACTTATGAATCTCTGAACCCATGCCCTGGGCACAGCTTACTCCTTTTACCGTGGTAGGTGGTGCAAGAGTTTTGATAATGGATACCTTGATTAGGTCCAATTTCTAGTCCAAGAAAGGTAGTAAATTTTATGCCCAAGAACAATATCTTCTGTCACTATAAAATGGCATTTTTCCCAATTCAAATGCTTCGTTTCGGGCATCTTTGAAGCATCAAGTTTCCGCATTGTTTAAACATCGTCAAAACTCGGATCCATACACAAAGAAAGTCATCCATGAAAATTTCCATCACTTCTTCAACCAAATCGAGAATATTGACATCATACACCTCGAATGTAGCAGAGCATTACACGCCTCAAACGGCATCCTTCAAGGCAAAGGTACCATAGGCATGAAGGTGGTCTTCTCGTCCAGTGCAATAGCAATCTGGATTGTATCCCGAATACCCTTATCCGTAAAACAAAAGTGAGGGGTGTCCGCTTAACCCGTCCAACATCCGATCAATGAAAGGCAAATGGAAATGATCTTTTCCGTTGTCGAATTCAACTTCCTGTAATCATACCTCCATCCGTCATCGTTTTGCGAATCAATTCATTTTTTTCATTGATCACAAAGAACCCCCCTTTCTTTGGAACCACATGGACTGGGCTCACCCAAGTACTGTCTGAAATAGCATAGATAAAACCAGCATTCAGCAATTTGAGTACCTCCTTTCTGACTACTTTTCATCACGTTCAAATTTCTCTGTGCCTTGCTGTGATGGTTTTGAAGTCTCTTCTAGTAGAATCTATGCATGCAAATTGATGGACTGATACCTCTTCACTCTTCAATGGACCAAGCTAGCGATTCCTTATGCCTCCCTTAATATTGTCGTTAATCTTGTTCCTCAAAGATCACCAGTCCGTCGAAATGATCACTGGTTTTTTCTTTGGTAATTCTAAGTAAGCATACTTTAAATGACGTGGCAAATCCTCAAAACTAATCCTTCGCACCGGTTTCTTTGATGAATTTCCTTTTCCATATTTTCCCCATTGTCATTTCTGCTTTGCATCAAGCTCATCATAGTTTCTAAAGAATGAAAAACTCTGTATGGAAATTCTAATAGACATCTTCTCGTATACCGGGAATTCATCTCTTTTCATTACGAAAACTGAGTTCAACATTCATTGTTAACATCAGGGTTGGAAGTATAGACAAAATCTGCTACATTGCAACTTTCCTTGTCTCTGTCTATATTTTTCATACTTTTGATCAAATTAAAAGCAACGGCTTCTTCTCCAACCCTCAAGGTAAGAACTCCGCATGTCAATCGTAGTGTACCTCCGCAGCTAGGAATGGTCTTCCCAAGAGCAGGGTACTTGTGAATCTTCTTCCATGTCCGTAATGATGAAGTCTACTGAAAAACAAATTTCCCAACAAAGGACTGAAGACATCTTCTAAGACCTCCTTCCAGTTTCTACCATCGATCCGGCTCGCCATTCAAGAGTAACAAATGGTGGGAATAACCTCCCCAAACTTCTAGTTTCGCAATAGAAAGAGGCATCAAATCGATACTAGCTCGAGTCACGTAGAGCCTCGAATTCAATTCCTCCAACAATACAAGGAATCGTGGTGCCCCCTCGGGTCTTTCATCTTTACCGGTAGTTCTTTTCTCTGACATCAAGACCGCAAGTGGTAGTGAGATTCACTATTCCTCCTCTACTATTTTTCTTTTCTTGCTCAAGATACTCGTGAATTTTGCATAGAGTGGCATCCAGCTACCACTTCAAGAAAAGGCATACCGATCTCCGCCTTCGGGAAAGTCTTTCAAAATCTTACAAATCGCTCCTCATCTCTTGATTTCGCAGCCTGGTGGAAATGGGACCGCAAGTCTGCATCCTTGGATGTTCTTCCCTCGCTACTCCTTCTTTTTCTCTTTCTCCAAAGACTCTCCCTTCCGGTCTTGCCCTTCTTTAAGTCATTGGCCATCTTTTCTTTCTTCATCTCTTCTGGTATTTCCTTCCCACTCCTCACCGCACGTACCACAAATTCCTTTCGATTTCTCAGGTCATCGAAGGTGTCTTCTCCTGCTTTGCGTACAAATAAACCGCCCTACTTGTGTCTCCGTTCTTCTGTGGATGCATTTGGGTGGTGTTCTCAAAATTTGAGAAATTTGGTAGCGCTTGCTTCCAACTCCGCAACTTGTTCATGGAGGTTCAACAAATTTCTTATTATCCCCCATGAACGCAAAGATCTGTTCTTCAAAAGATCGGGCCTCCTTCCGACCCCGATATTCATTTCGTGCTCACTCTCACTGGCCGTCGCTAACCTCGTGGCCGCTGATACCCTTGTCGAGGGTTCCCGCCCCGCCTCGGGCTCGAGAAGCCCCTCCACCATATGAGGAAATTCTCATGGTTCCCGAAAGTGTCAAGTGATAAATGTGTCAAGTGTTAGATTGGGTTTAAATGGTAAGCCTGCTCACCCGCATACTTAACCTTCACAGTTTCTCTCTCAAAGACTTTCAATAACTTCTTCAACTGCCTACTATGGACAAGTAGGCAAATTCTCTCGTTTATTCATTCGATGGTATAAATAGCATCCAACTTGCTTCCATAGCATTTATCTTCGCCACCATGATCCCTTCCTCCGTCGTCTTGAAACTGTAAGGAGTTTTCATTGCATTTTGCCGTGGCCTCGACGCCCTCTCGCTTCACACTTTTCAATAATGCTCCACAACATGAAGCATCACTGATCCTTGATATATCATTCAAGGCATGATATACAATGTCCATCTGCCTTCGTATCTATCCCATGACAGGCATCTTCTCAAAGAACCGCTTGACCTTTCCTCTGTGCCACATATATACTCTCATCTTCCCCGTCGAAAAACAATGATTTCCTCCTCCTTTCTCGAGGTGAGTGACGGGGGAAGAATCCGCCCAAATAGTTCTACTAAATTCTCCTCAAGTATCAACCATACGGGTAAAGATTCATACCATGTGGCTGGCCAGATTCTTAAAGAGAACGGGAATAGATAACTTTATAACCTCGGTTCACCTCTATTCACTTAATCAGTTCGCTATCCTAAGAAATCTTCCCAGTGTTCATTAGATCTTCGGGCGGGATGACCAAGAACCGTGTCGCGCACCATGGTAATTAGTGCCGGTTTTAGTTCAAAGTTGTCGCATCGATAGCAGGTCAGTCTGGACAATGGTGCATTCGCTTCGAATGATCTGGCTCAAAATCCCTCCATGGTATCGCTTATCGAGGTCTTCGCTGTCATTATGGTCCCCGCCTTGATCCTCGCTCTTCATCTCGCCATGGTGGTGTTTTCGCTCTTGTCTTTTCTGCTTCAAGTGTTTCTAATTCGTAATCACCGAATCGATCAATTTTTCCGTCTATGCGTCAAAGTTTTTCCGAAAGCAAACACACTTCATTAATAGGATTTAGTCAAAACAACAAATATATTCATTATGGTTTATTTGAGGTTAGTGGTCAAAATGAACCACCGTTTCAAAACTATTTTTGTTCTTTTTTCTTTTAAATGTCCAAATTAGTATTTCCTTCTTCATCCGAATATTGATCTATCAAATTCTTTTCATGATCCTAAATCCACTACGCCTATAAAACTTGATGACCTCTGACCAAAACACATATACAAATTTAGTTGCACAATTACCAAAGGGTTATTATCTAATCCCTGAACCGCACTATAAAACCCGTTTTGGTGACCAAAAATCTCCTGTGAGTTAATCATTTTCACTTCGTTTTCACCGATATAATCGTGGTGCAATGTGCCGACAAGTAATAAAATGGATATAAGTCCAGATATCGATCCCACAGAGATCTCAAGAATTTTAAATCAACTACCCTGACTACTCAAGCTTCGTACTATTTCGACCATAAAGTGATATTGGAATCCAGCTTAAGAAGCTGGAAATTATACTAACACGAGTAAAGTAAATGAGCAATCAAATAAACTGGAATATAAAGAATAAAGAATAAAGAATAGTTAAGAAAACAAATGGACATTGAATAATTATCTTTCATAGAACACATCAAGTATACTGCTATAGTGAAGTACCAATTCCTGTAGTTAATACTGATAAAACCAATATTTCAGCGAAAACTGGCTCCAAGGCGTCTAGCAAGAAGCCGATCTCTCCATACCCACATTTCATTATCTAATTTTTCCCGATTCTTCAAGACAGGAATGAGATAATTCATTTTTAAAAGGGATTTAACTGGGTATTTTTCGCACACTTACACTCCATTTTATGGACTCAAACCTTAGCTCCCAAGTTATCTGGCCAAGCAAGGATATACAACTTCCAGATACTCTTCTCAAAATTAGAATAGATCACCCTCCTTGATTAGATCTCACTCTAACACTGATCGGCCTCACTATCTCTACCTGAGGCATCCTCTCGCTTGTTTAAATTGATAACTCATTCAACTCTTTCGATTTCAAGTGAGAAGAGATTTATCGAAGTAAACTTGCAAGTTTCATTAGATCTCAAATAAAGGTGTTACTTACCTTCAAGCAATTGTTCATAACTCAGACCGCTCTCTCAGGTCACTCGGGAGGGCCTCCTTGAAATCGTAGCAATGAGACAAATCTTATAATCCGTATAAAACCGATATTCGATCAAAAACAAGAAACCCAACACTAGAAGTAAATTCATAAACCGAAATTCAAGATCGGAAACGACCACAGAAAGATAATTTCGATCATAGCATCACTTAATGGAAGCCGGATTCCTCAATTACTAATTACACGCCTACAACATTCCTCGATCATAAGAATAACTGCAATTCGGAATCAAGAGTTGAATTCCGTAAATTTGTCCGAACTCAAACATTCCGTATAGTAATTTGAAAAGAATAGAATTCTCGCATTCAGCCTTCCTGCTTCAAAATCGACAACTCCACGATCCGTAAAATAAAACGAAAATAAAACGATAAATCTAATCTAATCTCTAACTATCAAATATCAAGAAAAGAAAAGAAAAAGAAAACTAAAGAAAATAAAGAAAATTATCTTCGCCCCCTGCACTCGTCCTGTCACCGCCAAGCCGCGCTCCTCTTCCGGGTAGTCACAGATTTATAGGTTTCGCTGGGCCCTAATCCCAATGCATTCGGTCAGGATTTGGATCAGTCCTGCTATCCCGTCGCGACCAAACCCTTTGTCGCTGACACCATATCGCGACATCGATCTCACGTCGCGACATCAACTTAAGTCTATGCATCCTTGAACTGGTCGCTCCGCGATGTCGCGACCAATCTCTTAAGGTCGCGGATCAACCCATGTCTTCCGCAGTTTCAAATGGTTGCCCGATGTCGACATCAAATCTCTCATTACGACATCAACTATATGGACTAGCCTAATCGATATCGCTTCTCGATGTCGCTAATTTATCCCTTTGTCGCTGATATCACTTTAGCGCCTTTGCGTGCCTAATAGTTTCCCCGATGTCGACATCGGATGTCTTGTCGCGACATCGCCAAGTCTTCGTAGCTTTTTAACTGAACGCTCATGACGTCCCGAATTTCAATCTCTCACGCGACGTGCCAAAGCTTTACGGCTCAGATTAACCCGTCATTCCTAGTGTCGCGACCGATCCTGTATGTAGCGACATTGACTCAGTCGAGGCTCAAACCGTTGCTTTCGTGTCGCGGACGCCATTCCTTCGCCGCGCGACATCGGCTTGGTGAACTTACAAGCTTCCACCGACAGTTCGTGTCGCGACAACAATCTCGTCACACGCCTTACGTTATGCGCTTCACTTGATGGTTCCCCGCTGTCGCGACATCAATCCCTTGTCGCGACATCAATTCACGCCCCGTTGTGTTTCAATCGATCGTTACCGTATGTCGCGACTTCAATCCTCCTGGTCAGCGACAACAACTCGAAGTTACATCGCTTCATCTCACCAAGCCTCGCCATAGCTTCGCGCTGGCCTCCTGCCGCTACCTCTATCACCATGTTTCCCGATGTCGCGACAAGCTTCGATCATTCAGCTGGATGTCGCTGACCTCTTCACACGTTGTCGCTGATACCATCGCTTTAAGGATCGCTTCAGACAATACGATGTCAATATCGCATCCGTGATGTCGCGACCAAGTCTTCTTCTTCTTCATTTCCTGCCTTCCACCGAGGTTTCTTTAACCCACCGCTTGCTCTTCAAGTGTTCTCGCTTTCCGACCGGAGTTTCACCGCCGCAACCCGGATATGCATTTTGATTGCTGCCAAAGTCACGACATCAAAGTTCCTTCATCTGCGGCGCCTTTTCGTCGCAACTTGCTTCAAATCTAATTATCTCATTAACGCCATCCACCTTCATTCTTTTTCTCGCAAATATTCTTCTTTTTCTTGAATTCCCGCCATTTAACAAGCTTGGTTAGTTCCATACTCCCGCACATAAAATCACTATTAGTAAAAACATCAAAATGACTGTAAATGAGATGACTTTCAGTCCCATCAACATTTAGATATGAACTCGCCTTATGTATTTCAGCCAATAGAGTGGAATATTAATCTAGATATAATAGAAATGTCCACCGCACCAAAATGCCCTAGAAATATATTATCTCTTTGTCATTCCGTAGTTGCACAATACTTAGTCTACAAGCTTTCTTTTAGTTTAATAATTTAAATTCTACTTAAACAATTCACCGTTTGAAGACATGTATGTTCTAATTTTGTACTTAGCATCCCCATTTTCCTCGTGGATCGACATTCATACTTAAGTACACTTTATTACCTCGACAGCAGATATTTCTCAGATAGAATAGGCACTCATAACATATTTTTTTAAATTTTCCAAAACTTGATAGGCGTATTTTGTGATGTGTATTAAAAATATGCGATAAAATATGTGATGAGTTCCTATTCTGCGCATGAAGTCTAAACACCTTTATTCAAGATGTATAAAGTAAATGCGAAGTCTGAACGTCTAACTGCGGTGCTAGAAAATGTGATACGGATGAAGTTTGAACATCTTATCCATATGAAGGCGAATTTTGAACGCTCGATCTACAAAAGACTAAGTCCGAACGTCCCAACCATAGTTACAAGACACTGATAGATGAAGTTCAACATCTACCCATATGAAGGCTAAGTTCAATGCTTGATCTGTAGAAGACAAAATCCGAATGTCTAGAACAGAGCTAGAAAATGATGCGCATGAAGTCCGAACATCTTATCCATACGGCGGTGAAGTCCGAACCCTCGATCTACAAAAGACGTTCGAACGCCTAATTGCGGCAAGTAGCAAATGTAATACAGATGAAGTCTGAACATATGATCCATATGAAGGCAAATTTTGAATGCCTGATTTGTAGAAGACGAAGTCTAAACATCTAACTGAGGTGCTAGCAAATGTGATACAGATGAAGTTTGAACATCTTATCCATATGAAGGCGAAGTCTGAGCGCCTGATCTGCAGAAGACGAAGTCTGAACGTCTAGCTGTGGTGCTAGCAAATGTGATACATATGAAATCTGAACATCTGATCCATATGAATGCGAAGTCTGAACGCTTGATATGTAGAAGATGAAGTTTGAACGCCCGCTTGCATGGCGCAAGTCCTAATGTCCGTATCCGTCAGGATAGAAATGTGATGCGTATGAAGTCCGAACATATGATCCATGAAGGCCGAAGCTCAACGCCCGATCTGGCAGAAGACGGTTCAACGTCTCAACTATGGTGTTAGCACATGGATGCGATGAAGTCCTAACATCTATCCGTATGAAGGTGTTCAAACATATGTAAGCACGCTTCCGAACGCCTTATCTCAGATTTAAGCCAAGTCCGAACGCCAATCGCAGACAAAGTCTAAATTAATCAAGATAGTAAAGGTAAAGTTAGAGGGGCATGCCCTAGTATGACATTTAATAACATAATGAAGTCTAGTAACGTCACAATACTGGCTCATCCTCGATAAGAACCGGCCTCGACAAACCGACCACCTCCAAATGATCCCGAAGATAAGGATATGCCCCAAGATGGCAATTCCCATCAAAACATGATGAAACTTAAAAATGTCATAACAAGACTCATCCTCTCACAATGATCAGACACAACAAACAAATTCCTGATGATCCTAGCAGATAAGGGATATGCCCAAGTATGACATCCAATAGAGATGTGATGAAACCCCCAAATATCAAAATATGGGCACGACATCCTCACAAGAATCACTCAATAATAAACAAACAAATCCAGATGATCCCGACATATAGGGGGTATGCCTCAGTATGGCATGCCAAGGAATCAGTCTAAATCTCTGCATCCCCTAATAACAAAAGGCAACCTTGGGTCATCTAGAACCGCAACTAAAAATGGATCCAAATGCTAGCAAGGCATCTCCAAGAAAAAGCCACATAATAATGTCCAGATATCGACTAAGTCTCAAATACCTATCAAATTAGGTGTTGTCAAAGAAAACATTAAATCCCATGGTCTTAGGGTGGTCTTATGACACGGATCGTAATGTAGGCTTAAGGTGATAAGGTAAAAGAAATGAAGAGAAACTAGGCTCAAACACCCAATGATCAACCCCATGTCCTCGTGTGTGGAATGTCACATGCATAAGAAGTCTCATGAGCCATGGACACAAGAACATCCAACAGCTTAATAATAATGATGTGATGCAAAAAGTACATGTGGTGAGATAGGTAAGAGGAAAAGGATGTAGAGTGAAACATCAAACTCGAAATCAATAAACATATGAGGTTGATAAATGTGAAAATGAGAGGTATGAAGTCAAGAAGATAAATAACAGTAAGGAAAAAACTGATGACGATATGATGAATCTACCCAAATCATCAGATAAAGACATGTCATCGACAAATTGACGATGAATATGACACTCGAATTTGAGCCCAGAGAGGATCTAGCCATCTCATATACACCACTAATAAAATATCAGCAAGCACATGATACTGGATCTCGTGAAATTACATACGAACCTCACAAGTAATACATACACTCAAAACAATGATCTTCATAAATCCATATAGTACTCAAGGAATACTAATACTGAATACATACACGTGTGCATTTATTTATATATATATAAAACAATGAACGAACATATCTCCAAACACGAAGGTACAATAAAACAACTCCAATGAAATGACATAAGCCTCTCAAACTAAAAGTCTCTAAATAAATGTCGATGGAATGAGTGAAGGGATGACAATGACAAACCCCTATAAAGAAAATGAATAAATCACCAATCTAATCGGGAAATAATGAGATTAACGAAGTCGATAGAAAGAAAGTGGAGAAAACATAGAAACTATGAAATGGAGCGGATACAATGAAGTAAATGTGGTAAGGCGATGTAAAAAATATGTCAATGTGTCTATAACTCAAAAAATCCCTAAACTAAGGCATTCACACACCAAAGGGCTCCTATCCCAAGTATGAAAAGGCAAGCAGGGCTATAAGAGAAAAAATAGGCCAAAATGCACGCGTGAGGCTCAATGGGCTAGCAACAGTAAAAAAAAATGTGAGTAAATAAGATAAGTAATGGTTAACCGAAATGACGGCCGGCTTCGCCTTATTCGTATGCTGAATTTATCTCTGCCGAGGAATTAAGGTCGCTCTAGCATTGTAATACTCGTGGGAACTCGCTGTGTCATCTCCACAAGGAGTGGTCTTCTAGGTGATCCTTAGGAACTATTCTCCAAAAGATGTGTATTTAAAAGGAATTTATGGGGTCAGGTCAGTTGATTGAGTAATTACCAAATAGACTATTTGAAACAAGAAGATGATTGATGAGGGTTCTTAGGTTTCCACTCACTATTGATCGCAATTCCCACCTCTCGTTCACAATCTCATCTAAGATTCATTGATGAATGGTCTTCGATGGAAGATTTTGCGATTAAACGCCTTTAGAATGAAATACGATCGAGGATGTTAAACACTTGTTCAACAATTAATCCCAAATTTAGCTTGCATTTGTAATCAAACACAACGTGTACCGAGGATCTCTCATTAACACGTTGTCAAGAAGATGCCCAACTAAGGTTTTATAAAGTTCTCTACAAGTGCTTAACATCATACAATCCCATTGGAGTATAAAAGAGGAATTGAGGGTTATTACCTGATCAGTGTGAGTTTCCAATCGTTAGAACCCCAACATAAGAGTTTAGAACTTCATTGAAATTATGTGTTTAATCATAATTGATGAAACTATTCATAAAAGAAACTGAGAAAATCAAACTTCAATTGCAAACTAAAGAATCAAAAAACACAAACTACCGAAAGAGAAAACGAAGTCAGGTGATCTGAATCAAAGGTTACATGAACTTGAAATCCAAAATCTGCAGAAAAGTGAAGTCTCCTATGCTACTCTATAAACCGTAGCAAAAACTATGAGAAAGAACACTCTTTTTATGAAACCAAAACCCTAGAAATCCCAAAGCCTTTCCACCTTTCCTTCGCTTTTATACCCTTTTCCATTGTAACTTTAGTCGGGGTGGTCAAAGGACTACGTACCTGCATCGAATCGTAATCCCGCTCAATTCCCGTGAATACATACCGTACCTACATCGGCTAGTGTGGTACCTGCATTCCATTTGCCACGGGTGCTTTCTGTCTCGGGGGTACCGATACCTGGCTTGAGTGGTACCGGCATTCTGGCCACACCGTTGATTTCCTCGCTGGGGGTACCACCGGCATCAGCCTTGTCCGGTACTAGTACCACTCCGCTCTCGCACTTGTTCCCAAAGCATCATCAGACTTCCCAAAACTTTACCACAACTAGCCATCATCCTCAATGATCCATTCGCTTCGCCACGAACCCTTGTAACAACTATGCATGAAACTCGAAAAAACCTATACAAGTCCAAACACAAAACAATCAAAGGTACCTATTCTTTATACAAAATGTGAGTAGCATGACCAAGGTACTAAATTCGATATAATCACGCTTCCAGGTATTCAACACACTTCAAACTCCGTGATCTTGCTAGTCTCAGCAAGATTTAGCACCTAGTGACACCTATTGATTATGATTTCCAAACAAAATGCGCCAAAGTGCTTAAGCTTGCAAGCTTCTCAAAAGGAAAAAATTAAACATAGTACTTCAACCTCGACATAGTGTGCACCCAGTCCGACCTAGCTGTTCACCCAAGCAATGAACATAACAACAAACTATCATGAAAAACCAAGCTATTCATATAAAGGGCACCATGAATCGAAAAGACGCCATGCAAGCACTAAACCGAAATGAACGATATTTATGAGGGGCAGTCACTTAACATTACCATGCAAACTACTATGCATAAAAGTCAAGAGGAACAACTAACACAACTAAATCAAAAGGTCCTAAGGCCTGCGAATCGCACCCTAGGCCACAAATTTGTAGCACAGAACGAAATGGGTGTTGGCATGACGTGGCTGAGGTCTCTACCCAAATGGCCAACACCAACCCTTAATCTAGCCTACTATGCTACTACCGATGTCCCTCCCCGTCGCCCTCTGTCAAGAAAATGCGCCCTCATCTCCGATGCAAATATTAAGCTCCTCCTCGAATCCCCGTCCAAGTCAGAGGGGGCATCTCTTTCAATCGCAGCCTCCCAGAAATATGACTCGAGCCGGGAGAGCCCGCGTCAAGCTGTTCTACTCGAATATGCATTTAAACCACCCCAATCCGACGCCTCCATTCTTTCGTAGGGATTTGCTCATCGACCGAGCTAAAGACCTAAGAGGTCCCGAATAGCCACTGGGGATGTGAAGATCGAGGTCTCGTGGATGCAAACTCATTTCGCCCCATTTGGCTTGTAATGGCCCCGCCAAAGAATTCTCTTTTCCCTAACCACTCCCTCATCCCCGCAGCCTCCACAAGATTCATTCACTGCATGGAATGGGATATGCCTATTTTCAGTTAGGGACTGCAGAAAGTCCCTCATAACGCACCATATAACCAAGTCATAGTCAATGAGCTTCCCGATCATCACCTCATATAAAAACCGAGTTTCTTTCCCTTGCTCTGAATTTCATTACCCTTCGGGCCCGATCATATCATGGAATAATTTTGTTCATCAACGTGGTTATCTGCAGGCTCGAGTTTCCCAGAAACAAATTCCTTGCGTATAAAACCACTCATGCAACATGAGGTACATGGTCTCACTGGAACAACTCGGGCCGAACTCGAGAATGGACCTAAGGGGTAAGGTCGATCATGAGCCAAGCAGGCTGACATACCGGTACAGTGAGCTATCAAATCGTGAGTGATCTTTAATCGCTACTCCATCACGTTGGTCTCTAGCAGGGTATCTACCCTCTGATTTTCTCACAAATTGGTATAAAATTCCCGAACCAAGGTAGGTAGATACCTTGCACTTCAGCAATAAAACAACCGCAGTCTAGCTTCTTGAATAATAGCCCCTAGGATGGGTGAACAAAAATGTCCACTTTCACACCCCGCAATGAAATCCCCATTTGCAATCGACAACCCATTTTTCCCGTTTCGAATCGGCTTCCCGCAAACATGGTTTTCGATCTCCTATCAAGACTCTCCGATGCCTCTCACTCTCGTATAGATGAATCTCTTCACTTTCCCCTTGCCCTTCTTATGGTCTCATGAGGTGTCGGATTTCCTTTTCTTCACAAATACACCCATAGAGGAGCTAGGCGCGGTCTCTTCCAAGAGCCTCTTAAATCTTGCCATAGATATGGCGAGAATAGCAAATACGGAAAGTACGGCCCAAACACATAAAACAATATCCCAATATCTTATCTCCAGAAGTCTCGGGCTGGCCCCGTGCAGATCAGATAAAAGCTTTCTCCCCATACCATCAGCCAAAGCCCTAATCCACAAAGAGCAAAATACTACCAACCCAAACCACCCAAACAACCACAGATACAATATATCACCACGTAAAAGACGCTCAAGGAATTGCTGGTGCTTACCACGGCCTGCATTTTAAGATGAACTGACAGATGATGAAAACATCGCGTAAACACTCTGATCTCGAGTTTGCTCAGCAAGGAGGGAGAGAAGTGGGGTAGGGTTTGTCTAAATAAGAGTGGGTGATAAGGGGAATGAAAAGAGGTGCAAAAAGGGGTTAAAAACCCTAATTTGCCCTAACCGCCCGGGTACCTGCATCAATGCCCATCGTCTTTAGAATAAGTGGTACCTGCATCGCGAGAGTGGCAAATTTACCTCACGTCCCTTTTTTTTTCAGACATATATTTTCTTTTATATTTTTGTAAATTGGGAATAAGAGTGCCGATGTATAAATATATCCTTTCGAATGCCTTCCATCCTTGGATTTCATCGCATGCTCATTTCTCTCCCCGTCCTATCTCTCGCCTAAACCGATCGCGGGGTTCACGAGCTAACACCCATTTCCTCTGACACCTTCACACTTACCACGGGTCCATCAGATTTTATGATCATGGTTCCTGTGGTTCGAACCGAATTAGCAACTCAAGGCTCAAGATGGGTGCAAGGGCAGATCAAAATGATTTCACAAAATGTAACATAAATAATGGCCTCAAATCACTTCCACATGCATGTTCCTCAGAGAATACGATGTAATGTGCTTTACATGAATGCCAAAATAATGCACAGGCGAAAGCAATAGTAGGCAAACAAGAGTTTGAACCGAAAGCTGTGCCTGTGTAGGAATTAGAACGTAATCCCAGAGTAATAAGGTCCACAATATGAACATAGAGATTTCAGGCATGTTTGATATCAGGTAATGCATCGAGATGACCTGGGAGTGTGTATACAAAGTCATGCAACGCATACATTACAGTCAAGTAATTATACCCGGTAGATTCTCAATCCCAAAAATTTCATAATCGAACATGTAACATGCGCATAGTCGGGTCTCAACCAAAGGTAAGCCCACCCCCACTTAAACAAGCATCGCCCTCACGACACAAGGTACCCCACAAATGTATTACGAGGCTAAGAGAAATAAAGGAGGGCAGGTAATAATTTTTTTTTTGTTTTTTTTTTTTTATAAAAGCAATTGAAATAAAGAAAGCAAAAAGAAATGCAAGAAAGAAAACAAAAATTATATACAACAAGGTTGGATAGAATTTACTCGGCGAGCATCCCCGGCAGAGAGGACTCACTGTGTCCTCACTACTCTCCCGACGGGTCAAAGTGCTCGAGAAATAGCTTTAGGCGCACATTGACTTTAAAGGATTTCCTACTCTTCCTGATTTTCAATTCCACCCACCATATGGGTAAACTACCTTGACAAAGAATCCGCGCCAGTCCACCGAGAGACGGAGTTTCGCCTCGAAACACGTGCAACCAGAGTCAGATGTGCCAGCACTTTCGTTAGGTTCAAAAAGCTTTCCGCCGTTAGGTCAGTCTTATCATGGAACAACTTGAGCCTCTCTTTGTAAATCCGAGCTCTCATACGACTCCACGCCTCATTCTCAAGCCTCGCTCCATCCGCAATAGTCGCCACCTATCATATCCAAATTAAAATTAAAAGTTTTAATAGCCCAATATGCCCTGTGTTCCATTTCGACCGGTAAATGACAAGCCTTGCCATAAACGAGCCTATAGGGAGACATACCAAGAATAGTTTTAAAAGCAGATTTGAGAAGCTCCAAAGATATTCTGAAGTCAAAGCAACCAATCTTTGCAATTGGGGCAATCGCTTTTTCCAAAATGTGTTCGATTCCTATTAGCCAATTCATTGACCATTGGCTCAGGTGATATGTCGTTGAAACTTGTGGGTGACTCCATACTTTTTCAACAAATTCCTCAAAAGATCGACATAAAAATGGAGCCCACCATCATTAATGATTGCACTAGGCACTCCAAAGCGAGAGAAAATGTGTTCTTTTATAAACTTCCAAACGACCAGGGTCATTAGTTCCGCTGAATGGCCTACCCACTTCGACATAAATAACAACCAAGCAAATGGTAAAGGTACTCCACAAGAAGGAGGAAAAGACCCCATGAGTCTATACCCCAATGGGCCAAAGATCTCAATGATTAAAAATCGAGTAAGAGGCATCATGTTCCTTCTGCGACCCTCCTAATCGTTTTTCGGCACCAAGCAATAAGTTTTTGCAAAAATTCAGCGCCTTAAAAAGTGTGGGCCAATAAAAACCGGCTTGCAGGATCTTATCAGCTGTTTTCCTTGCGGAGAAATGCCCTCCACAAGCTTCTGAATGGAAAAAGGTGAGCACTGATTCGATCTTCACTGGGTACACACCTTCTCATCAATCAACTGACAAAGATTAAACAAATACGGGTCATCAAAATAATATTTCTTAATGTCCACGAAAATTTCTCGCCGAGAGGTCCATTGGGGTGGAATTTGACCAGTCACCAAATAATTTACAATGTCCGCATACCATGGGCAATGAATAAGGGCAAAAAACTGTTCATCAGGAAAACTATTGCCTATGGGTACGCCGTGAGAACTGGATTCCGGAACTAACCAAGATAAGTGGTCAGCTACCACATTCTTGACCCCCTTTTTATCTTTAATAGTCAGGTTAAATTCTTGGCACAAGAGGGATCCACTCCAATAACCGAGGCTCTCAGATCCTACTTAGAGAAAGGTGTACTGTCATGCAGGATCTATGAAAATGGTTACAGGAGACCCTACAATGTATGACCTGAACTTTTCTAGGGCAAAGACGACGGCCACAAACTCTTTTTCCGTAGTTGTGTAGTTTGCTTGAGCGGAATCTAGAGTCTTGTTGGCATAGTAGATCACAAAGCCTTTTATCTTCCCTTTATCCTAAACAGCCCCGTATAAAGATAATCATTAGAAACACACATGATCTCAAATGGAAGGTTCCAATTAGAGATCGATGATAGGAGGAGACACTAACATAGCTTTGAGTTTATCAAAGGCAAAATTTCACAAGCCTCGTGACCAGCGAAGGGACATCCTCGGGCAAGCAAATCGCATAAGGGACGAAATATGCAAAGATTTCAAAATCTTTTACTTAATCTCCCGTATAGAATCCAAGCATGTCCCAAGAATGACCTTATGTCTCTACCACACTTAGGAGCAGGTAAGTCGAGATCAACCTCGACTTTGGCTTTATCCACCTCGATTCCATTTTTCGATACTCATGTGACCTAAGATTAACTCTCGCGGTCACCATGAAGACACTTTCCAATTTAACACTGCAGAGGTTCTTCTCGACATCACTCCAAAACCTTACGTAGGTCTCCTCCAAACATCCCTCCTATGAGTCACCAAAAATCGAAATCATCCATGAAAATTTCCCAAATGATTTCTACTATATCACCTGGAAATCCCCATCACGCACCGCACTAAGGTTCCTGCATTACATAATCCAAAGGGCATTTTTCTAAAGGCAAAAGTGCCAAAAGGACGATGAACTTAGTTTTCGATCCTCTAAAGTTATCTCAATTTGATTTGCACCCGAGTACCCATCAAGAAAAACAATAAAATTCATCCCTACACTCTCTAACATTCGATCGACTAGCAGGCAAAGTGATCCTTCCTAAAGGCCCACATTCAGCTCTATAGTCTATACAAGCCTCCAACCTGAGGTGACATTTGAGCGGGAATTACCATTATTTTCTTACTTTGCTACCACAAAGGACTCTAGATTTCTGGGACTCCGCCTCGAGTTAGGTCGACCCACTTGCATCTCGTAATGTGGTAAATAACACCTACGCCCAAGAGTTTTAACTTTTCGGTTCACTTCTTTTCATTATCAGTTCAATGCTCAGGTTGTCTAGAGGGTTTAACACCCTCTTCCAAGTGAATTCTGTGAGTGCAAATCAAGGGGCTAATTCCCTTAATATCTACAATTGTCCATCCTAGGGCAGTTCTATGGGTTCTCAATATCTCCAACAGTTTATTTTCTTGGTCTAACTCTAAGGAGGAAGATATGATTACCGGAAAAGTTTCTTCTACCCCTAAGAATGCATATTCAGGTGTGATGGCAAGGTTTCAACTCAAGCTTAAAAATCTCTTCCGTTGCAATGCCCTGTCCTCAATTGGTGGCAATGGTTCAAATTTAGGTGCCCACCCATTCACTTCCAATACCTCATTGTGTTCGATTATGGAGTATAGGAACTCCGACTCAGAAGTGGTCACCTCCTCAACCCAACTTGGGTTTACTAGACAAGACATGAGAGGGTCATCATATGAGACATTATCTAAGTATTTCTGCACCACAGAATCAACCATGTTTACCTCACAAACATCTCCTCATCTCCCATTCCCTTGATAACATTAAAGATATTCAAATTAACAAATATGTTACCAAATGATGGTCATTAGTCCTCCCCAATGTATGATGGCATTAGTAAGAGCTAAGAATGGTCTACCAAGAATCATCAACCTGGTGTTCCTCGTTCAATTACAAAGTTGAGTGTCAAGCACAACAAAATCCACCGAAAAATAGAACTTATCCACTTGTACCAATACATCCTTCACTATACTTCTAGGAATCTTCACACTACTAGCCGCCTAATCGAGGATATCAAGTTGCCTCAATTCTCCTAACCCTAGGTCGACATATACTGAGTAAGGCAACAAGTTAACACTGCCCCTAAATCCACTAGAGCATGTCCTAACTTTCAATTCTTTACCACTATAAAATAGTGTATTTCCCGGTCTTTGTATTTTGAAGTGCTGTTTCCTCTCGAATCAATGGTATAGATTGCTCTAAATAAGCAATGCCTCCTTGTCGACACCTAGCTTCCTTATCGTGCACAAATCTAGAAATCGGTATATGACGGAATCTTTAATGCAGGCATCTAAAAAGCAATGTCTAATTTCAACGCTTGAACAACCCAGTAAATTCCCCGTAATGGTTGTTCACTCTTCTTCTGGTGGCTCAACCCATGAGGGTATGGAGAAGCGCTTTTGAGATACGGAAGCTCTGTCTTCTCTTACTTCACCATCAGTCACATTCGTCTCAGGAACATAGGCTTGCTGCAGCACTCCCATCATCCCAATTGCCTCATTTTCTGAGATTCTCGTGATCGCCAGCTCGCTGAGGCTGTTTCTGTCATCATCTTACCACTTCAAAAGAAGGTGATTTACTTTGCAATGTTCGAAAAGTGTTCTTCACTTCTGACCCCAAACCCGGTAACACCATTTTCAACCAAAGGGCTTGGATGGCCTGAGACTAGGAGCTCTTTCTTCTTGTTGAAAACTGCCCATATGCAGGTTGGCCAAGGGATTCGGGACCCCATCATTCGCTGCGCTCAAATTCTATGTTTGTGGATTATTGGGTCCGGTGATTAACCTCCCCCAGGTCACAATATCCTCCAAAATTTCCTTATGTGAGGTCGAAAGGTCGCGGGTTTTGGATTCCCTTTGATTCGTCTAATGGAAACCTTGGTGGTTCACAGAAACTGAGGACCTTGATTTGAAATGGAGGAGTCGGATTTGAAAAACCTTGGTTTATTAAGTAGGCCTGGTTGCTCGGGCACGTTGTGTGGGCCTCCTAAGCTCCACCAAAATTAAAGCACTCCCACCTGTGGATTATATGTTTCTAGAATATGGAGACCAAAGGTTTCCTTCGCAGTTAAGGGCAATAGTTTGCTCATTCAATTGCTCCTTTAATCAGAGGAAGGCTCGGGCAATAGTTGAGTATGTGTGGGGTCATAAATGATGCATGGCTCCTCCACTCTAGGTCCAATAGGTAACGAGGGTACTTGGAAAGCACACTGCCAATTGCTTCACTTTTTCAACTCTATAGCCTCCAACTTCCTTGTTAAATTAGCGATTTTTGCTTACAAATCATCATTTTCTCTTAAATGATGGATTCCTCCCCCTGTAGGTGTACTATGCACTTTAGCAGTATCTACGGAAGTATTAGTCTCCCATGTTCGAAACATTTTCAAGCAGGTGAGTCAAAGAATTGAATTGCCTCCCTCGCACTTTTCATAAAACTTCTCTCGCATACACTATTTGGATGTATTGTTTATTATTCAAGGATAGCCTCAGATGAAAATACGCATTGCATTTGTCTCAACATTCAATCATATTTAGGATAGCATGAGAGAGATCCTCAGATCTTCCCACACTGGCCAAGAAAAGGTTCACCCAATTTTTCGTAGCACTCTTGAATTGCTCGACGAGAGATTGGCACGCAGAGGGAAGAACTTCATATAAATCTATTTCAGATGTCCTCTCATGTAAAGATTGAATATGTAAGCCGAATGAAACCAGATTTGGGCCTTTCTCAGAGCAAAAGGAATGTAACCATACATTATGCAGAGGTGATCCAAAGAGAGAAATGCACTGCAAACATCCTCAAGCTCCTGATAATGAATAGTGGGTTCTCGACCGACCCCTTGGTATTAATGTAGAAGACTAGGGACATCTCCGACTTCATGAGGAATTGATTAGCCTCTTCAGAAGGCGGCGATGAGTTTGTTGCGGGTTCTTTTTGAGGTTGCAAAATCTCTCGAGTTCTTTCCATATTAGGTAAAGGAGCAGGGGGAGCTCAATATTGATTCCGCTGAAAGTTAACATTTCTACTGGCCAGCATGTTGAGGTACACTGCCTCCATGTCGTAGGTCATGAGTCCTCGGGCACAGGTGTCCTCGAAAGGCTTTTGATTAAAAGAGGCTACGATTCCCGGATGATCCATTTGAGGTGTAGGATTCTCAAACAATTGGACTTACCATGGACTCTTCGGGACTTGATACAATTTCATAAGTCGGGCCGTTGCTCATTGCGAGCCTAAACCAACATGCACTAATCCTACTCCTTCCAAGCAATCACCCACTTAGATTCCTCACAAAAACAAATTAAAAAAAATATTGAAGGTGAGAATATACTGTATTTGCAATGTGCAATTGCAATTACCTCTACCTCTTTAGATCAATCCAGGATTGATCGGCCACTCCCTAGCAAATGGGCGCCAAAAAATGTTTCTGCCTATTCAGAGGCCGAATTTATCCCCTGCCGTAGGAATTAAAGGTCGTCTAGCATTGTAATAATCGTGGGAGTCCATTGTGTCATTCCATCGAGTGGTCTTCTAGGTGATCCTTAGGAGCTATTCTCCAAAAGATGTGCATTTGGTGCTGAATTTATGGCTGTGGTCATTGATCGGGTAACACCAAATAGCCTATTTTAAAACAAAGAAGATGATCGATGGGGTTCTTAGGTTTCACTCACTATCGACGTGCAATTCCCACCTCTTGGGCTTCACAATCTTCATCTTAAGATACCATGAATGGTCTTTTGACGGAAGATTTGTACATTAAACGCTCTTTTAGGAATGAAATACGATCGCGGATGTTGCTCAATTCATTAAATAATAACTGTGACTGGGCTTGCATTTGTAATCAAGCACAACGCAGCCTTAGTGACTGCCCATAACGCTATCAAGAAGATGCCCAACTAAGGTTTTATAAAGTTCTCACAAGTGCTTAACATCATACAACCACTGTTATAAAAGAGAATTTGAGGTTATTAATTTCACTCAGGTAGAGTTTCAAACTGTTAGAATCTAAAGATAAAGAGTTAGAACTTCTGAATTATTATAAGTTTAATCATAATTGATGAGAAACTATTCAAAAGAACTTGAAAATCAATTAACAGAAAATCAAAGAACTAAAACACAAACCACGAAAGAGAAAAACCGAAGTCAGGTGATCTAACCGAAAGGTTACATGAACTTGAAATCCAAAATCAAGCAGTAAAAGGAAGTCTCCCATGCTACTCACAACCTGAAACTATGAGAGTAACACTTTGATAAACCAAAACTGAGAACCAAAGTCATTTCTCCACCTTTCCTAGCTTTTATAAATTTTTCCATTGTAACTCGAGTCATATCAAAGACTGAATTGCACTCTTTGTATCAGAATATAATCTTGCTCAATTCTCTAAATATTTAGGTCAAAATTCACTACAGTGCTGGCATCGGTACCGATTTGCTAATTGTTTTCCTGTTGTGTACCAAGACGGCCAGTGGTACCCAGACCTGCACTCCACTGCCCCCTCGTTGATTTCCTCGTTTAAGTACCTGCATTCCAAGGCTGTCTGGCAACAACACTAACGCCTCCACTGGTCTCTCTGTAAAGGATCATTGGTAGAATTTCCCAAAACTTTACCACAATCCACAGCTCATCATCCTTAATGATCCATATTCACTTTCTGGTCACGAACCCTTGTAACAACTATGCATGAAACCCAAAAAACCTATACAAGTCCAGAAACATGAAAACAATCAAAGGTACCTATTCTTATACAAAATGTGAGCAAAGTATGACCTGAAGGTACTAAATTCCGATATAATTGTCATTTTTCGTGGTATTCAACAATGGCTATTCATCCCGCGACCAAGGTCTCAAACGAAACTTTTTCGCCTGATCCACATCAGGTTGGCTTTGAGAATTGGTTTCCATCTAAGTCCATCAACTATGTACCCCTGGGGTCAACTCTCTAATAATGTAAGGTCCGCTCCATTTGGGTCTAAACTTCCCTCTGTGGCCTGGACTAATCCTCTCGAGGACTCTCAAAACCAAATCGTCTCATCGTAGTGGCTCCAGCTTGACCCGCTTTTTGAAAGAGCGAGCCATCTTCCTTTAGTAAGCCTGAATATGGTCAGCAACTCTTAATCTCCTCTCATCTAATAGGCTAAGTCGATCAAACTAGACTAAACCCACTAGCTTCTAAAACTCAGTTTGGGTTTTTCTCATGATCCATCTCATCTGAATCAGCAAAACTACCTCCATGCCATAAACTAGAGAGTAAGGTGTGGCTCCAGTAGAAGTGCGAAATGAGGTGCAATACGCCCATAATGCAGAAGGAAGCTTCTCAGACCAATCTCGAGAAGTCTCAATCATCTTGCGCAAAATCCTCTTAATATTCTTGTTCGCGGCCTCTACTGCCCCATTTGTCTGCGGCCTATACGCAAATGATTTATGATGCAAGATGCCATATCTCTGTAATAAAGTGTCAAACTCACCCCTAAAATGCACACCTCTGTCCGATATCAACTCATGAGGAACCCCATCTCTGCAGATAATGTGCGATTTGATAAAGGTGGCCACCTTGGCTGCATTTAGCTTTGCATAAGAAGTGGCCTCTACCCACTTCATGAAATAATCAATAGCGACTAGAATGAACCTACACCACTCGGATGACTTCGCGAAATCTTCCACAATATTCCACGCCCCGCACTAAAACGGCCAGTGTGAGGCCAATGACAAACTCTGATAGTGGAACATGTATGAGATCTCTATGCATCTGACACTATGTACATCTCTAAAAAATTGAAAACAATTTTGTCTCCATATCAACCAAAAATAGCCAATCCTCATAATCTTATGAGCCAACATATGTCTCCATATGGGGCCCACAAACTCCTGCATGGGACCTCTCATTGTCTCGTCAACTCGAATCTCGATCTGCTAATAACAATAACACACCATCACAATGGTCATATATAAGGTTCTCCAAATGCGCCGTGTGGCCAACTCCGTCTCAAAGCCTTTATCCGGGTCGTCATACCTCAAGGTATGTGCCATATCTAAGAAACTAATAAATATCATGACACCACAGCAGACCATCATCAAACCCTAACTCGTCAATTAAGCAACAATAAGCAAGAACACTTCTAGTCTCAACTAGAAGGGGGCGAACTACCACACCTTCAGGAATGTCAATCATGGAAGTTTCAAAGTATCCGTGAGCATCGACGAATCCACTCGCGCCTGGGAGAAAGGTAGTATAGCTCAAGTCACAAATCTCCCTACTAAGAACTCTAACAAGCATGATATGGCCTAAGCTCACATCTCCGGTCTTCTAATCACCCCGGGATTTGTCTAATCACTAGATTAGAATCAACGAATACCTACATCCTTCTAACTCGAGCTCAAGTGCAATTCCTAACCCAAGGATACATGCCTCATACTCAACAATGTTGTTCGTGGTCGGATAACGATCCGAAAAGGCCAAACGAATCGATCTCGGGATATGATCACCATGTGGAGAAATCAATAAAACACCTATCCCATATCCATAATGGTTAGCTGCACCATCAAAGTACATGCGCCAACCTGCATAAACTAGTCACCCCCGCGATCTCCCTCATCCTTAAAATCATCAATCACTCTACCGTCGATAACAAAAGTAGGCCAAGTGATCTCGCTAACGGCATCCCTTTATGCACTTTGAGTGACATGTCAATATCAAACTCGCTAAAAGTACAAGCCACGCGATAAGTCTCGCTGGCCAAACTGAGATGTCAAACATATATCTTAAAGGATCTAAACGAGAAACAAGCTGCATGGAATACTCTGTCATGTAATGTCTCAATCTCCGAGTGGCCCAAACCAAAGCTAAGTAGAAGCGCTCAATCATAATGTACCTCATCTCATACTCCAACATTCTCTTACTCGGATAATAGATAGCTCGCCCCCTATCAAAATCATCAAGCTGGGCTAGCATGTACCCCAAAGCGATATTCAATCCCAACAAAACAACATAATGCAGAGGTCGTCCGTGTACGGAGGTACTAAAACAGAGGGGAAGCAATATTCTATCCGTAAACACTGCACCGATCATCCTAAAACCTTAGGTTGTTTCTTCCTCATAAGTCAGAAGATAGGCTCACAAGTATCCGCTACTAACAATAAACCCGCTAATATATCAACCTACCCAAGAAACCCCGCATCTCGGCCTCCCTGCCTATGGTGGAGAAATGTTAAGGATAGCTTTGATCTTATCAAGATATGCCTCAATACCTCTCTCACTAATCATGTAGCCCAAGAGCTTCCCATAAGTCACTCCAAAGTGCACTTTCGATTCAAATCCCAATCTAAAGCATTCATCCTTCAAGCACTCAGAGCCGCCTGATCCGCCCTACTCAGACTCCCCACAATCATATCACTCCACGTAGACCTCATCCCTCGTTCACCATGTCATGAAACAATGTAGGTGCTCTCTGATAGGTAGCACTTGCGTTCTTCAACTTAAACGACATGACTCTATAACATTAGGTGCCCAACTCAGTGATAAAAGATGTCTTCTCCCTGTCCTCGGGAGCCATCATAATCTGATTATAACCAGAGAATCCATCCATAAAAGACAACATTGCATGCCCTGCAGTACTGATTAGTGCCCAAAAAGTGCTATTTTGAACCCTATTTATTATAGGTTTTGAGTGATTTTTGTGTACTAATCATTCTAATTAACCCAATTGACATGTTCGGGTCCCTATTGTACTATCGATCATATTTCAGGGCTAATTTTGTAGTTTTTTGCGAATTAATCGTGCCAAAATTGTTGAGTCGATCCAAGCATGAAGAATTTGAGTCAAACTCAGCATCAGAGATCAAAACCAAGAAGAAAGAATAGCGTAGTAAACGTAAGAATATGGAACCCGAATTAGTTCCGCAAACATCGTTCACAAATTTCGCACGCCCATCCCCGCCGCCGCCTCGCTTTTGACGATGTGCCCCGTTTGCATTGGTTTCTTCCCCATTCTATCCCTTGTAATACCTTATGATTTTGGTTGCTTTGTACTTCCCATGACACAGCATATATAAGTCTCGGGGCTTGTTAAACGATCAATCACTTCATCGCTTCGCAATAGACAAGCACTGGCCGCTTCCTCCTTTCTCCCATTTTCTTTCATTTTCTCTCATTTTCTTGGTTGCCAAACACTCCTCTGAGGATGACAAACTCGATGGATGGTCAGTTAGACCTCTTCCTCCTCAAGAGGAGGCTACTAGGCAACGGTTTGGAGGTAATCGACCTAGTCCTCTGCTTTTTAACGTAGGCATTTATTTTCATTTATATTCCTATCCTTCACTCTAGTTTAAATCTCCTAAATACATCTGACACCAGCATTTGGCAATCTTCAGGGTTCATTCCGATGCTTATTGTTAGATTCTGATATTCATTAGTCGCGACACTGTAAGATGGGTCCAGGAGGTAGGTTTCACCGTCTGTGACCAAGGAATGTTCCTTTAAATGCAAGTTCCCATCAAGTTTTTCATGTATGCAAGCATGGGTATTCGTTCCTACTTTCACCTTAGGGTTAAAATCTCTTAAGCATGCCCTCCTAATGTGTATTTGGTGTTGGGTTCAAGTGGATTTCATTAGATCCACTGATGCCCAAAGTATTGCCTCCTATTAGTTATCATAAGTAGTGGTTGAGATGTGTTTTCACCGCTAGGGACATTTATGCCTAATAAAATGCTTTCTATCAAAAGGAAAATTATTAGGTTTAGTTTTTAAAGAATGAAGATCCTGTCGTGAGATGACTATATGTCATCCTCCCCAACGCGAGGAAATGAACCTGTGGACCTCTCGCTTGCCTAGACCTTCAAAACCAAAGAGCCCAATGTCTGAGTTCTTTTTCTTATTTTCTTCATTTTACTTTAGCCTGGTAGAACCACCATACACCACTGTTTTTACCAAAACCTCCCTGTTTTTAACAAACCTTAAAATCCAAACTGAAATTCACCATTTTGAATCACTGCAAATCATTTGTACAAAGAAAACTCATCCCTGTGTTCGACCCTAGAGCCACGTATATTGCAAGAACTTTACACAAGAGTAGGAATCCTGAGGTTATAAATTTTGTTGATTCCAACACCTACTGCACAAACGAATCAAGCACTATCAACCAAAGATGTCAATATGTGGAGAGGAAATCATCCTGTGGTCGGGCTCATAATTTCTAAAGTCCGCATGAAACTCTAACCTTGCCATCCTTTGGGAACAGTGGACAACATTAGCTAGCCACCTGGGATACTAAAACCACGATATGCTGATTAATAATAGCTGCTTCGAATCTCCCATTCACCTGTAAACTCCATCTGGGGTGTAATCAGCTTCAATTTTTACTTAACCGCCTTAGCATGTGGCACAAGCTTAGATGATGTCGAACCTGTTAAGGGTCGAGGCCTGGCATGTCCTCATATGACCACGTAAAAACATCCAAGTATGATCTGAGTAACCTGAGCAAACTATCCCTCTCATCTGCAGACAAAGTGGTACCAATCCTCAACTCTCTAGGTTAGTCCGTTGTACCAAGGTCAACTGTCTCAAGGTCATCAAAAGGAGGTGAAACTCGCCATCGGGCAGTTATGTTCCTGAGTCGACCAGATGTCATCAAAATCAGTCAGAGCGCTCATCATCAATATCATGAATTTGTGAGTGGGTGAACGATGTACATGCATCAATATCATCAATAAAAGCAGGTTGTGAATACTCGAAATGCTCAAACGATAGATGAAATGGAAGTACATCATCTACCGTGAGACAAATCCCGACAGCATCAAAAGAAAGCGGTGCAGGATTCGTGATTCTAAACCCACGGTAAGTTCTAAATCAACAAATTTATAACCTAACACCTCAGATCGTACAAGATAGCTACTATAGTACAAGTAAGCTTATAGGATCGCCCACATAGTGGGTTTTCTTCGCGGTAAATTAATTCACTTATGAAGTTTAAATTGGTGAATCTTATTTCGATTTCGGGTTGTTATAAAAGAGGATTGTGGTGAAAACTAAAAGTAAAAATGTAAAATAGAAATCTTTGAAGTGTTAGGTCACTAGGTTAGGTTCAAAGTAAATAAGGGTTTCTCAGTCTTTTCCTCGTATCGGGATAGTAGCATATAGTTACTTCCCAAATCGGATCTTAGTTTAGCTATGAAACTCAATAACTATCCTTTGAAAATGGCATTCACTGAGCATTAATGGTCTCAGACAGTAAAAACATGTCTCCTTGACTCACCTTCCAATAGCTCATAAATGATAACTAAAGAACATCACTGAATCTAGCAGTAAGAATCCAATGAGCCCTGAAAGCTTACCAAGTACTAACCATTCAAAGTGACTCGAAGGGATCTAAACCTAGAGTTTAAGGAAAACACATAAATGTCAGTGAATACCTTCGTTGAAAACATGAGAACCCCCTTCATTCGAATTCTGTCTCTTTTAATTCCTCGCGCCCTTTACTCAAGGAAGGAGAGGGTTTAGCCACTCCATCCCTCCGAAATGCCATCCTCAGAGGGTGGTTGAGCCAAGAGAAAACGAGAGAAACGAGAGAAATGAAAAGAAAACGAGAGCTGCTCAAACAAGCTTCCCTCCAACTTTATCAATGTCTAATCCTTTATAAAGTGTTGTCAGCATTATATACCACCCAAAAACAAAACAAATACCACAAAATAAACAAAGTTGAATACTATTACTGTGGGATAAAATGTGAAAGAAACAAAAGTCAAAGTCAAAAGCAAAAAGAGACAGGAGATTTCCCGCGGGCTGCGAATTGTTTCGTTTTCACCCGCCTCCGGGTTCGCAGCCTCTTAGTTCCACCTGATTTCTTCATGCTCAGTCGCATCCATATCTTCACTATTTATAGC